>OZ038489.1:115149136-115156636 GCA_964036315.1 Acanthosepion esculentum | reverse complement strand
AGGAATGGCAATAACACCCTCACGTGTTTAACGTCTGTTTCAGTGAAATGGAATAAGTTGTCAATGCTAAATCTTTTCCTTTATTAGGGAAATGAGTAAAGAAATCCACGATTTGAGTAAGAGACCGATCAATGGAAAAATTGAAAATCTGAATACCTGTAGCATCAGTAATATTAAAATGTTTAAGCCACGTGGTCGTGATGCGCATTAAAATCACAGAAATGTAAAGGTGTTCACATAGGCTTGAAGAGAGAGTGCCGTTTCTATATTGTCAGATATTTTGTCACGATATTAGAGTCCTGGGAAGACGGGAGCGATAAAGGAAAAGTGGTAGTTTTAAATAAAGAAATACAAAAAATATCCTAGTGCTTGAATTAACTAATCCGTGCACTTGTATTAGAGTAGGTACCTCCAAAGATTCGCTAAAAATGAGCACACATGATGAAAATCAAGGCCCCATACTAAAAACAGTTTTATCATCAAAACATTTGTTATTATTAAGAAGAAAGATCAAAGAATTTTTTTTTATTATCGAATTTTAATTTTGACCCTTTTTAGAACCTTCGAAATTTTGGTTAATTTTTTATTTTTATTTTTTTTCGTCAGCGGGCGACCATAATGTGGAAATTTAGCGTCTATATAAGTATCTATGCCGGCATTGTCCCAAGAAGAAACCTCTCTGGATCGTCAAAACCTTTGTTATTATTAAGGGGAAAGACCAAAGATTTTTTTTTTATTATTGAATTATATTTTTGACCCTTTTCAGAACCGTCGAAATTTTGGTTATTTTTTATTTATTTACTTTTTTTTTCGTCAGCGGGCGACCATAATGTGGAAATTTAGCGTCTATATAAGTATCTATGCCGGCGTTGTCCCAAGAAGAAACCTCTCTGGATTGTCAAAACCTTTGTTATTATTAAGGGGAAAGACCAAAGATTTTTTTTTATTATTGAATTATATTTTTGACCCTTTTTAGAACCATCGAAATTTTGTTTTTTTTTATTTATTTATTTATTTATTTACTTTTTTTTGCGTCAGCGGGCGACCATGATGTGGAAATTTAGCGTCTATAAAAGCATCTATGGCGGCGATGTCCCAAGAAGAAACCTCTCTGGCGCAATTCTCAATAGGAAAGCTAAAAATATCAATCGGGTGGGGGAACATCTCGAAGAAAGTCACAGAGTGAATCCCAATCAGCATGCTGGTAATGGAAAGAGGTCTTATGAATAGGCGGTTCCTGCTTAATAAATGACTGGAGCAAATTATCAATAGATACTATAGAGTGTTCCAAGTTTCCAAGAGGACAGTGTTGCGAAGCTCGGCAAGTGCTAGGTGAGGAAGTAAGGAACAAATCAAGTAAAGAAGCATTTTGCTTAGATTTATTAAGAAAATCCACGATTTGAGTAAGAGACCGAGCAATGAAAAAATGCAAAGTTTGAATACCGGCAGCATCAGTAATATTAAAATGTTTAAGCCACGTGGTCGTGGAGCGCATTAAAATCCCCGAACGTAAAGGTGTTCACATATGCTTGAAGAGATAGTGCCATTTCTATGTTGTCAGAGATTATGTCTAATATATTGGAGTCCCGAGAAGAGGGTGGGGACGCTAAAGGAAAAGAGATAGCTAATAGAGTGTAATAATGAAAGTCGAAAGCACATGATACAATTGTCTGGAGACTCGAGTGACAATTCCCTTGCCACTGGAAGATTATCATGAATGTAAACACCCAAGGCCATGCATGAGAATACTGGAATCTTTTCGACAAAGAGGAAGATAGCCTGGAACAGAAAATTCATTGGTAGCAATGGAAGAATTTAAATTGGTTTCACACATTGCAAAGATATCCGGTGACCGTTCCAAGACAAAAGATTCTATATTGAAGAAGTTGAAACGGATACCACAAACATTGGAGAAAAAAAAGGTTGAAACGGGCTGGGATTTTTTTTTTTTTACTGGTTTTCTCGAGGTTGTCAGTCAGCAAAAATTGTAATAAGATCAATTGAATTCATTGGTTGCAGGTACTGAGCGAGTAAGAAGTAAACACAGTAATTATAATAAAAGAATGATTACAGGTCCATATATATATATATATATATATATATATATATATATATATATATATATATTAAGACATTTTTGTTTATACATTCTTTTTATAGATATAAATATTTAAGTAAATGTTCTGTTTATAATAAACAGTATTAAATAACATTTACCGGCCTGAATGTCCGAGAAATTTTCATAGAAAATATTCGTCCTCCGACAGGAATCGAACCTGTATCCCATACGGAACCATCATATATAGCCTGACGTGCCTTAACCGATTGAAAATTTCTCGAAATTCAGGCCGGTAAATGTTATTAATACTGTTTATTATAAACAGAGCATTTACTTAAATATTTGTATCTATAAAAAGAATGTATAAACATAAAAATGTCTTAAAATAATTGTCGGACTTTGTCCATTTCATTATATATATATATATATATATATATATATATATATATATATATATATATATATATATATATATATATACTAAGAAAAAGTAATCATATTAAGTTTTAACTTCTGATGTTTATTACCAGCTAAAAAAATCGCGCAAGAAATTAATTCACCCTTGTCAAAAGTGCCATACAGACCTAATGTGAGTTAGGACACTTATTACATCATAGGTATGCAGAAGACTTTTTAACTAAAATATCCAGCACCTATGTAAACCAGTACTAATGCATTTAGGCGTGACCAAATATTTCTTAATTTACTCCAAAGTTACAAAATACAACGTCATTCCAATTGTAATAAGGGGATTTAAATGGGGCTGGGGGCTGAAGGTAAAAATTTAACATTAATAGCAATAGAGAAAAAAGAAAAAGGAGGAAAGAAAAAACAAAGAAAACTTAAAAAGAAAAAATACAAACCACAAAGGTAAAAAGCTAGTAAGCTACCATAACGGAACGGTTCCACCTTGACTCAAATGCTTCTATTCAAAATTTAAACAAGCTATTTTCACGGACCCCGATAGACGAAATTCTGTCAGTGGTGCTGTAGTGTGTATGATAGGAATGGATGGTTTGTAGATATTTGTTTACGGATGCGTGAATAACATGACCACACAATTTATATTTGACGTAAAATACCACAAAACCTGAAATACAAGAAGGAACAAAAATGGTTTTAAAACATAACATTTGTATTTATTTGTTTGTGTGTTGATGTACATGCGTTGAAGTTAAAGATCTGTTGGAGTTATGTCTCTTAGACTGGGAATATTTTTATCTGAACTCACAAAAGTTGAATTAATTGTAAAGCTGAGAAATGCTGAATAAACTGTAGTTTTAGAAGAATATTTCAAAGAGAAAAGTTCTTGTTGCGTGTTTGGAAATGTTCTGTATGTTTGTAATGTAGTTTGGAAAAGTTCGTACGTACGTGCGTACGTGAATATGCTTTTAATGTCTGACCGACCATGGTCGAGACGAGGATCCTTTTGAGACTACATCTTGTAGCGAGAAGAGAGAGAAAAGAGAAAGCAGCAAGCTTGTGTCTGCTATTTATAGATAATGTAATCACGTGACAGGATCGCATCAAATTGGCGGGAAAATTGAATTGGGCACGCGCTAGAAAAATGTTTTGTACGTGTGTGGATTACAACGCCCACTTGTGAGTTTATTGACTGATTTTTCCTGAAAATATATATATTTTTTTTTCTAAGCGTATCACCCCAAGCAAGGCTGGAGGCCACTATCACGCAAGGGGTTATAGAAGGGTTGGAGGAAGAGCAGATAGGAGTGGTAAAGGAGAGAATGTGAAGACAGAGAAAGATCAAGGCAAGGGGTTTACAGAAGATTTGGAGCGAGAGCAGATAGGAATGAAAGGTGAAAGGATGTGGAGAAGGGAAGTGGATAGATCAAGGCAACTGGAGATGTCGATTGACGCTACACTTAAACCGTTGGAGATTGTATTTGTCAGGGAAACAGTAATAGGGAAGGGAGTTCCACAGGCGAGATGTGCGAGACATGAAGCTATTGGAGTAGAAGAGACGTCTACATCTAACAGTTTCAACGGTGAAGGGGTGGGAACGGGATGCCAGCCTCGTAGAACGTTTAAATTCATGAGGCCTAGGGACAAGCGAAAGCAGCTCCTCGGAGCAATTACCGTGAAAGTATTTGTAAAAAAGACAGAGCGAGGCAACATCGCGTCTGTGAGAGAGCGACTGCAGACGAGATGACAGATCAGGGCCAATCACATTGCATATCCGTCTCTGGATCTTATCAAGAACACTGAGGCAAACAGCAGGGGCCCCAGACCATATATGGCAGCAATACTCCATGCAAGGGCGAATGGTCGATTTATAGACTTGGAGGATCGATTCCGGGGAGAAAAATTTCCTGGCTCGGCACAGGGAACCAACTTTCCTTGCGGTGGATGATGCAACTGACTCGATGTATTTGTTCCATCTCAGATCAGCGGACAGCGTGAGACCGAGCAGCCGCAGAGAGGAGCTCTCGAGAAGTTGGTCTTCAGACATTCTAATGGGATGCAGGGATGGATCCTTGCGGTGGTTAATAGAGAGCAGTTTTGTTTTAGAGGCGTTAAAGTTAACCATCCATTTCTCGCCCCAGTTCACAACCGATTGGAGGTCCTTTTCAATTTGAACTGCCAGGTTAACTTTGTCAGCATCACTAGATTTGTGTTTGAGGCAGGAGTAAATTGTGGTGTCATCAGCATAGATGCCGACTTGGGAGTCTATGGCGCCAGGAAGTTCGTTTCTAAATATGAGGAACAGAGCAGGGCCTAGGATGGAGTACTAAGCTGAGTAGGCTCCCTGATCCACCTTTTGCACAAAAATGTACAAAATTCAACATTGATAAGAAAGTGGTAGCGGGATGCTAAAATGCTATGCTGATGACGGCAATACACACTGGTTAGGCGAAAGAGTACAGTATTAACAAAAAGGAATTGATTTAAAAAAAAATGTAATTTAAAAAAGAATTCGATTATAGATTCCATATTTCTTGATTTATATTTTTGGAACAGTGACCGTTAATGGCTTATAGGTAAAAACCTATAATGAATACCAGATATTTTTACGAACCTATAATTAATATCAGATTTTTTTGGAAACCTCTCATTAATAAAGGATATTTAGAACCTTATAATTAATATCAGATTTCTTTGGAAACAAATAATATCGGAATTTTTTGAAACTTATAATTAATGTCGGCTTATTTTAGCAACCTATAATTAATACCGGAAACTTTTTGGAAACCTTTAATTAATATCGAATTATTTTAGGAACCTATAATTAATACCAGATTTTTTGAGAAATCTATAATTAATATCGTTTTTTTGTTTCTTTTTGGAAACCTATAATTAATACTTGATTTTTTCTAAATCCATACTTAAAACCATTTTTTTAGAACCCTATAATTAATACCAGAATCTTTACAAGCTTATAATTAATACCCGATTTTTAGAAGCCTATAATTAATATCGATTTTTTTCAGAAACATTTAATACCAGATTTTTATTTTTATTTTCATAATTAATACTAGATATTAATAGGTTCAGAAAAGAACTACATTCTTAATTTTTAGTCCGCAAAAAGACTAAGAGATGGTGTAATGTTTAGCGAGATACTTTGATTGTGTACTATAAGTGAGTTCGATCTCGGTGCTCCATACTTGTAGCTTTGCGTCATACTCAGGCAAATAAAAATTTTAATAACATCAATTATTCGATCTTCTGGATACTGTTAAAGTCTAGTGATTTGTAATCCTTTTTTCTTTTTCTTTTTTTCTTTTTTTTTTTTTCTTTTTTTATATTCAGTAACCCGAGTAAGGCCAGGTACGTCAGCTATTCAAAAATAAAGAAAACAAGTATTAAATGAATACGTAGAAGACGTTGTAGGCAGAAGAAGGGGTGGAGGTTATCCAGGTGTTAAAAATGTCTCTTCTTAAGATGTTCGTACGTATGGATTGTTTCTTTGTTTAATTTTATTTTCGCTTATTACGTTTGTCTTTTATTGTTGTTGTGCAAGGTTTGTTTATTGTCCTGCTCAAAAACAAGAAAATTTGTTTGAATGGTTCAAAGAAGAAAAGTAATAGAAAACCAGTTGTGTTTTAGGTTGGCAAGGTTTGTGATCCCGAGAGGAAGTGGATGCAGTGGGGAGTGGAATCATCTGCAAGAAAACAGAAAGAAATAAATAAAGAAACAAACTAAGAAAAAGGCATTTGATGAAAGAAAAAGAAGTGTGAGAATAGGAAAGACAGAAACTTGAAGAAAGAAAGAAAAACAACGAAAAGAAATAAAGAAAAAAGTAATAAACAAGCAACACAAAGAAAGAAAGAAAGAAAGAAAGAAAGAAAGAAAGAAAGAAAAAAAACAGACAATATAAAGAAATAAACAAAGGAACTTAATGAAATAAAAAGAAGTGTACGAAAAGTTAAGAAAGAAACTTGAAGAAGAAAGAAAAGAAATAGACAAGAAACACAAAGAACGAAAAACAACGAACAGAAATAATGAAAAAGAAAAAGAAAGACAAGAGAAAGAAAGAAAGAAAGAAAGAAATAAAGAAATAAAGAAATAAAGAAAGAAAAAGTCAGACAAGACAAAGAAAGAAACAAACAAACAAAATTGATGAAATAAAAAGAAGTGTTTGAAAGGTTCGGGTAGAAACTTGAAGAAAGAAAGAGAGAAAGACGGAAAGAAGAAAAAAGAAACGAAAAGAAAAGAAATAAATAAAAAAGAAATAGTCAAGTAACACAAAGAAAGAAAGAAAGAAAGAAAGAAAGAAAAATGTGTCAGGAAGCAGAAAGAAAAAAAGAAAGATAAAACAATGAAAAAAAGAAAGCAATAAAGAAAGAAACAATGAGTCAGACTGCACAAAGAAAAAAAGAAAGATAAAACAATGAAAAGAAAGAAAGAGAGAGAGAGAGAGAGAGAGAGAGAGAGAGAAAGAAAGCATCAAGCAACACAAAGAAAAAAGAAAGAAAGCTAAAACAAGGAAAAGAAAGAAAGAAAAGTTAGGCAACGCAAAGAAAAGAAGAAAACGAAAGCAAAGAAAAGAAAGAAAAAAGTCAGCCAATAGAAAGAAAGAAAGAAAGAAAGAAAGAAAGAAAGAAAGACAATGTCATAATAAAGAAATGAATGGCAAACCTTGGGTGAAAATACTCACGCTTGGTATTTCTGTTGTCTTTATTTTTATTTGTTTTCCTCAGACATTGTCACATTGCCGTTCGTATAATCCAAAACCGATGCCCACGAAAATATTCGCTCTTTTGACATTCTGTCATCTCACCTGATCATTTCTAGACTCTGCGATCTTTGACAACTAATTGGATGTTAAAATCATTCACACTGTCGCCGACTAACAAGTCAAATAGTATCTTAATAATAATACATTTCAACCATTTGTCAGAGAACGTGTCAAACAACGCTGCAGTGAAAATTGTTTCGGATTACGCGTTACCCTTTGAACAAACGAGATCAATCATCTA
>OZ038489.1:115009136-115144136 GCA_964036315.1 Acanthosepion esculentum | reverse complement strand
GGCTGGAGGGCGGGGGCACTGATGTGGCATCGGCATCAATCTGGCTGGAGGGTGGAGGCACTGATGGGACATCGGCATCAATCTGGCTGGAGGGCGGGGGCACTGATGTGGCATCGGCATCAATCTGGCTGGAGGGCGGGGGCACTGATGTGGCATCGGCATCAATCTGGCTGGAGGGCGGGGGCACTGATGTGGCATCGGCATCAATCTGGCTGGAGGGTGGGGGCACTGATGTGGCATCGGCAGCAATCTGGCTGGAGGGTGGGGGCACTGATGTGGCATCGGCATCAGTCTGGCTGGAGGGTGGAGGCACTGATGGGACATCAGCATCAATCTGGCTGGAGGGTGGGGGCACTGATGTGGCATCGGTATCAATCTGGCTGGAGGGCGGGGGCACTGATGTGGCATCGGCATCAATCTGGCTGGAGGGTGGAGGCACTGATGGGACATCGGCATCAATCTGGCTGGAGGGCGGGGGCACTGATGTGGCATCGGCATCAATCTGGCTGGAGGGCGGGGGCACTGATGTGGCATCGGCATCAATCTGGCTGGAGGGCGGGGGCACTGATGTGGCATCGGCATCAATCTGGCTGGAGGGCGGGGGCACTGATGTGGCATCGGCATCAATCTGGCTGGAGGGCGGGGGCACTGATGTGGCATCGGCATCAATCTGGCTGGAGGGCGGGGGTACTGATGGGACAACGGCATCAGTCTGGCCGGAGGGCGGGGGTACTGATGGGACAACGGCATCAGTCTGGCTGGAGGGTGGAGGCACTGATGGGACATCAGCATCAATCTGGCTGCAGGGTGGGGGCACTGATGGGACAACATCTTCAATTTGGCTGGAGGGTGGGGGCACTGATGGGACCACCGCATCAATCTGGCTAGAGGGTGGTTAAGTCGTAATGTAGCAAAGTCGATCTTATGACATGACAATTTTTTATTGGTGTCGTAATAAATATTTGATTTGTAAAATAAACATTTCTCAGTAGATGTATGCATTACTTCGAGTTTAGTATGTTTGTTGTATATCTGAGTCATCTCTGCATATGTGACTAGACCGAAGGATAAGATTGTATTTGTCACTTGGTATATCTTAGGGCTCGAAACCGATTTTATAAAAAGGTTTTAATATGATGATCACTAGTAAAACCGAAATCCGATTTGCCAAAACCGATTTTAATGCTTGCAGTTTCTGCTTTCCGTAAAACATTTCTCTGTTTTTTCCGTTGAAGAAATATTGTTGTAACTGCAGTCAGTCAACCTTTGGCTAGTTGAGTGCTGTCTGTTTCACTAAAACAGATGGCAACATATCAATTCTCACCTTCCCGATACCTTAGATCAATACCTTCTCACTTCCTTCCCTAACCCATCGCCAACTTCTAGAATTTGAAGCTTACAGACTTTATTCATAGCCGGCCAAGGGAACGTTGTTAGTTTTAAGTTAGGTGATCTTTCCCGTTGGGTATACGTAATAACCAGTTCCAGATTTATTTCAAGGAAGCAACACTAACTTAATTTTCTCTCTATTTTACAATAGTTTTTTATAGAGTGATAAATATTATATTTTCCTTTTCATTCTCATTAGCCCTAACAGGATAAAAAGAAAATCAACTGTGTGGAATGTTTTCGTTTGGAAAAACAAAGATGAAGTTCACTGCATGAAGTGTGACCACAAAGTCTTCTGGAGGATCTACCGTGTCTTTGATCTTGCATTTGAAGAAAATTCATCAAATCGAATTATTGGTTTTTTGCGAGCCTTAGTATATATCAATATTCAGTTAATCAGAAATTTGATCTGATGGCAATCGATTTGATAGCTTTTTTTAAAAACTTGACTTGTGGATGTCTATATTTATTCTGGGTGGCGCAACAGATCTATTCACATGTGAGTTCTTTTTTACCGTTTGTGGTCGATTTTAAAAGGACCTAGTCCAATATTAAGAGCATAATTCGTTATGTGGCGGTGGGACTAAATCTTTCGAAGTCGGCGAGATTATGAAATAGTCCACGGTAAGTTTACATAAGGAGATCGATTGACTGCTCGATTCGTTTTTTCTGACTTATCATCCCTTTGTGGATTATTTATAAGTCGAAATATAGATTGAATCGTAAGAATAATTCATTTTTGCGAGTGGATATTGAATTCATACATTTTTTAGAATAAAAAATTTCTCAAATTCAAATCTTGCTATTTATCCCATATCTGGGGGAAGAGAAGAATTCATACCTTTTCCATGTGGATTTGTGCGCGGGTGAATGTAACGAACCCGAGTAGAATTAGAACTCGGCTCTCCGAATTCTCATTGCGAGCTACTATCTATTACGCCAGTATTACCTCGGGTTTAGTATGCTTTTTACTGCATCTGGATAATATCTGGGTAACATCTGGATAATAACTGGAAAACATTTGGGTAATACCTGGATAATATCTGGGTAACATCTGGATAACATCTGGGTAACATCTGTGTAACATCTAGGTAACATCTGGATAATATCTGGGTAACATCTGGGTAACATCTGGGTAACATCTGGATAATAACTGGGTAATATTTGGGTAATACCTGGATAACATCTGGGTAACATCTGGATAACATCTATGTAATATCTGGGTAATATCTAGGTAACATCTGGATAATAACTGGGTAATATTTGGATAATACCTGGATAACATCTGGGTAACATCTGTGTAATATCTGGGTAACATCTGGGTAACATCTGGGTACAGTCTGGGTAACATCTGGGTAACATCTGGGTAACATCTGGATAATAACTGGGTAATATTTGGGTAATACCTGGATAACATCTGGGTAACATCTGTGTAATATCTGGGTAACATCTGGATAATAACTGGGTAATATTTGGTTAACATCTGGGTAATATCTGGATAACATCTGGGTAACATCTATGTAATATCTGGGTAACATCTGGGTAACATCTGGATAATATCTGGGCAACATCTGATTAACATCTGGGCAAGATTTGGGTAATATCTGCATATGTGATCGGACTGAAGATTAAAAATACCTTTATGATTTCAGTTCATCAGCCATTTGGTCTGAAGCTAATGTATGTAGAAACTCGTGTTGGACATCCACGTTCTTTAACAACAGTTAATGACATTGCACGCGTTGAATATCCATTTGGGATTATAGACAGCTCATAATTCGTTATAAAGCTGTGTAAAATGATCTTCGGAAATAAAGTCTACTGCTGGGAAAGTCGATTCCCTGTGCCGAGCTAAACAATTTTTCTCTCTAGAATCTATCTTACATTTTTTTTAAGTTGACCATTCGTCTGTACATCACATATTCTTGTCACATCTGGTCTGCTGCTTCTGTTTTGTATTTAGAAATTCTACATGGAATACAAATAAGAATCTGCAATGTTATTGGTCCTGACATGGCATCTCAGTTATATATATATATATATATATATGTAGAGAGAGAGAGAGAGAGAGAGAGAAAAGCTCTCTGTCTCTGTCTCTTTCTCTCTCTCTCTCTCTCTCTCTATATATATATATATATATATATATATATATAGAGAGAGAGAGAGAGAGAGAGAGATAGAGAGAGAGAGACCTTTTCTCTTTGGTAGCTAGACTTTATGAATTTAAGCATAGTACTAGATAGGCGGAAAGAACTCATCAATTTACTGTTGAATTGGCTCGATGTAACCGCAAGTTCTATGCTAACAGTTTCTTCTTTAGCATTTCTCGCTTGTGGAACTCTCTTCCGGCTTCCTTGCTTTTCTTTCTTGAAACATTTAAATGCAATATCAATCGTTATCTTCTGTCGTCTTAAATTTTGTTCTTTTATTGTTCTCGCTTTCTTATTCTCATATTCTTTAAAACTCCCTTACATCTCAGTGGCTTTATTGCCTTCTTTGAGGGTGATATAATTTTTTTTTTTTTTTAAAAAAAGAAGAAAAAAATATCTTCTTGAAATAGTCCACGAAAAGTCTGAGTAAGGGTATCACTGACATTCACAAGACCATCCTCCATATAGCCAACCTGACTGGTTGAACTGGTTTCAAAGATAAGTTTCGGGTTTTTCATAGCATCCACTGCATCCAGATTATCGTGGTTTAGCCTCCTCAAGTAACATTTATCCGGTAAACCGTTCCACTCTTGTGACGCTTTTGTTGCATAGGTGAAAGTGTAACTCCAGCAATTTGACATCATATGCTTCAAGAGCACCAATCTCGATGGTGATTGCGTGTGAAAGTAGCAATAGAGGGCTAGTAACACATACACTAGAATTTACTCGTTTAACACTAAAATATTCGATATGTAAATATTTGTACATTTTTCGGACATCCCACGTAAATTAATAATCCAAATATCAAAGCTTTCACAAAAAACATTGAACAATTAAAGCTACAATAAAAGCCTTAAGTATCTGTCTATATTTCTGAGATGAGGTATTATGTACATTATTTACATTAAATTGGTTCTATTGTTCAAGGACACATGGCACAGTGGATAAAGGCGTTAGTTCGATCCAGTGACAGGACCCAAACAGTGTGAGTTCAATACCCGGCTAAGGCAGTGGAGAACTTTCAGAGGGAAATTAACAGGAGGTAACTGACATCCATTAAAACATGGCACGTGGAACTAGAACAGTCTACCCCAGTGAGCGAAATAAAGTGTTCAGTTCGACATTCTAACCAGCTGAAGAAGTCCGGAGCGTACAACGGCCGAAACATTGTAATAAATATGGCGACAAAGATGAGAACAATAGTCCGAATAATGTAAATAAAGCCTTAAGTACATATGCAAAAAAAGATTACCGTGTACCGTAGAACAATTCTATCTGAGGTAAAACCTTTCATAATTAGATTAATTAAATTAAAATTAATTAATTAATTAAAATTCGGAGTACCCACAATAAACCAGCCTTGTGCCACATACACCCTCGTGGGGGGACTGTTAAATATTAACAGTCGACCAGACTGTTCATTGCTGTCAAACTCTCCGCCTCGGCGGAGAGGAACTCGGACACAGGGCAAAGTTTCGCCTGGGGAGGTAGAAAGTCCCAGAACCCGTTTAGGCGGATTCAAAGGACATATTTTTGGCCGAGCCTACGGGCTCGGAGTACCCACTATAAACCGGCCTTGTGCCATATACACCCTTGCAGGGTGGGGGTGGCTGTTAAATATTAACAGTCGACCAGACTGTTCATAACTGTTAAACTCTCCACCTCGGCAAAGAGGAACGCGGAAGAAGCTTTGCTGGAGGGAAAAGATTTGTACGGGAAGGTAGACAGACCCTGAACCGGTTTATACGGGTTCGAAGGGAATATTTTTAGCCGAGCCTACGGGCTCGGAGAACGCACGGTAGACTCGGCCTTGTGCCACATACATCCCTCGTGGGGGGGTGCTGTTAAATATTAACAGTCGACCAGATTGTTCAAACTGTCGAACTCTCTGCCTCGGCAAAGAGGAACCCGGACGAGCCTTTCCCGAAGGGCAAAGTTTCGTCCGGGCAGGTAGACAGACTCTGAACCCGTTTATGCGGATTCTAAGGTAATATTTTTGGCCGAGCCTACGGGCTCGGAGAACCCACGGTAAACTCGGCCTTGTGCCACATACATCCCTTGTGGGGGGTGGGGGCTGTTAAATATGAACAGTCGAATAGATTGAACGCTGGGTCAACCGACACACACTCACTAGTCGTGTAATACTCTACTGTTGTACTTACTGTTTAATATATGATATATCTGCAACACTTTTTTTGTTATTTCTTTAACCATATACTTGGTCACAACAATATACTAGCTTAAAAGCCTCTGTATCTTGCGGAATTTAAGCTAACTCCTGCAGAACGCTCTTGATTGGGTCTTCATCATAATAGGTAGGAAGAGGAGATGAGATAGACATAAATAAACTACAGAAGATCTCAAAATTGATCGCTGCATTTAAGTATTGAATTAATATTTAAGCTGACCTTTTAAAAGTTCATCGATAATTCTTCTGCCGCCATTTAATTTAAAGACAATTTAATTTACGGAGGTCCTTAATTTCCGTACAAACAATTATTTTTATTTCATGGGTGACTTTCGCTAGACATGTATGTATGTATGTATGTATGTATGTATGTATAGATAGATAGATAGATAGATAGATAGATAGATAGATAGATAGATAGATAGATAAGGGCTGAGATAGATAGATAGATAGATAGATAGATAGATAGATAGATAGATAGATAGATAGATAGATAGATATGTAAGGGATGAGATAGATAGATAGATAGATAGATAGATAGATAGATAGATAGATAGATAGGTAGATAGATAATGTAAGGGCTGAGATAGATAGATAGATAGATAGATAGATAGATAGATAGATAGATAGATAGATAGATAGATAGATAGATAAGGGCTGAGATAGATAGATAGATAGATAGATAGATAGATAGATAGATAGATAGATAGATAGATATGTAAGGGATGAGATAGATAGATAGATAGATAGATAGATAGATAGATAGATAGATAGATAGATAGATAGATAGATAGATAGATAATGTAAGGGCTGAGATAGATAGATAGATAGATAGATAGATAGATAGATGGATAGATAGATAGATAGATATGTAAGGGCTGAGATAGATAGATAGATAGATAGATAGATAGATAGATAGATAGATAGATAGATATGTAAGGGATGAGATAGATAGATAGATAGATAGATAGATAGATAGATAGATAGATAGATAGATAGGGATGTATACACACCCATCTTCCTACTGGATCTCTGGATAAATGGATTGACGTCAGATATGCTAATCATAATTATTTGTCTAACATCTGTAAAAGTTTTATGAATTAAGATTAACTATTACACAAGATTAAAGTGAATTAACATTTAATTCCAACGTAATAAAGACGTCATAATTAATAAAAATTAGGCATCATTTATTTTATGGTACAATTTTATTTTTAATAAAAACGTCTTTGTGTCTCCTTTCAAAATCGACATTTTGAAGAATTTAACTCTTTGAAAACAGATTCTGAAAGATTTTGAAGAAAATTTTGGGAAATGTTTATTTAATTCTCGTAATTATTGTTAATTTTCAAATTTATTTTCATTGTTTATTGACGTCTAATTAATGTCGAGATGCTCATTAGAATTGCACTCAACCAGCGCGTAAAACAAATCGATAATCCGATAATAACCGCTTAATGGAAAGGAAAACGAACAGATTGACTTTCTTTTTTAATGAACATTAATTATTTTTTAAAAAGAGAAAAAAGAAAATTCCATGCGACCATTTTGCAAGTTATGAAAATAATCATAACTATTTAGAGTAAAATATTCTAAACATCCAAATTCAATCTGATTTTTTTCTGCGAGGGGGGGGTAATTTTACCAAAACACACACACATACATCTCCACCCACATACCACCACCAAACATTTCAGTCCAATTCGGTGTGATTGGGGCCGAAATTCCAATTCAAGCCGAAAATTGAATTCTTCAAATCACAAACTCTGGAATTTCAAAACCTCACTTCACGAAACCTCTCACTTTAATTCTGATTCCTTTGACATTTTCAAGAAATAAAATGGTTTTCTTTAGTTCACAGAATTTTGGAAATATTTGAAACTGAATTTAAAACTTTTCTTTTCAATTCACAAAGTTTTTGTGTTACTTTAAATTCAGTATAAATTAAAAACTGTGAAAATCATTAATTTTTTTCAGTTATTTTAAAATTTGAATTTTTAACCGTTCCCTCCTCATCCGAACACAAATCCCAATGCCGGATGTTCAGGCACCAGACGAAGGGCAGATTTTCAATCCCGGGATCCTCCTGATTCCAAAAAAGTATATAATATGTCAATGTATTGTAGAGTAAGTGTGTTCAGAGTTAGAGGCGGTTTCAGACACGCCGACAGGCACACAGACAGAATTTACCGCTTAAATTTAAAATGAAATTTACAGTTTTGGGGCGTCCAATCTATCTCGATGCATAATTTACGTGATCACATTCGGTTCTATTTTTACATTGTTAGCAGAAACCAGCAAAAGATATTCGTAGGATATAGGACTGTGTTTGTCGGGTACTCCTTTAGAATAACTGATACAGCAGCCTCTGTATCCACAATGAATTTTCTGAGGCCCCAATTGTGTGGCCACTGTTCTGACATGTTTGTGAAGAAGCGAGATGACTACATGCTAAAGCAGAATGTATTAATAATGATTCTGAAAAAATCATGCAGGTAATTTGTTGCTGCATGAGTAGTGTACACACACACACATACACATATATATATATACAGTGTGGACTGATAAATAAACACTGCATAGAGACTGTCATTTTTATATCTCATACGATTTTAAGAAAATTGCTTGAAGCATGAAAGTAACAGCCACAAAGTGACAGGTATGCAGTGCTGATTTTTATGTCTACAATATCTAAATCCGCAAACACTGTATCTCCGATATTGTAAACTCTGCCCCCACAAATATAACAAATTTTAAACAATATGATTATATATATATATATATATATATATATATATATATATATATATATATGTATATATATATGAATAAATTGTTAGGAGGATTTGATAATTATAATTAAGTAATTCATTGTGTCTGAAAGAAACCTCAACAGAATGCAGAAAGCACTGGACGGCTGTTTCGTCCTATATTTGGGACACATCAGCAGTACGCGTACACTACCGAGAATTGAAACCCTGACAGTTAAGTTATCAAGAAAAACGCCAAATATATATATGGGAAGTATATATATATATATATATATATATATATATATATATATATATATATATATATATATATATATATATATATATATATATATATATATATATATATATATATATATATATATATACTTCCCATAGTTTTCTCGTTACGTGCTGGTAAAGATGGAGGACGCTTCTAGTTTAATATTCCCTTAATATTTCCGGCCACTTATAATATTTCCTTTAATATTCCGGCCACATACAACATGGTTTACAAGATCTCGCACGATGTGCATCATGGATGTGTGCCCTGCATATATTTATGGTTCCTTGTCGTGATGATCCGGGCTTACAGTAGATTGGAATTTGTAATTCCTACTACGACAGTCTTTTTCTTTCTTTTAGCTGAACCGGCTGGACGGGATTGGGACCTTGCGCAGCAGCAGGTCGTCAGCCATCTTCACAACTCATTCCATTTCTAAATCCATTTGTGCTTGTATTATGTCGCTTCTCACATATGTCGCTTTTCGCGGATTTCATTCCTTGTTCTTCCACAGTCGTCTGAATTTAAAGGGAATCGCACTCACTACAAGAGACTCTTTTGCTGCTCGCAGCCGCGTGAACAGATCCTCCTTTGCTTTTTTCCCCTTTTGCTGGAAGAACTGATTCTCTTTTACCATTCAGACAATACACTTGATGAATGTTGCAGAATGGATTGGCGCGATTTCGAAAGAAAATCAACATACGGCTGATTACTGAAATTATCGCTTATTTATAAGAATTTCATGTCTCAAAGGAAGGCTACATTTTAGTGAGAAGAATTTATGAATTGGAACTTTGATTGAATGAAAATTCAAGATGTTAAGCACATTCTAATTGCACCGATGATAGCATTCCGAAGTGGAATGTTTTTTATCCTATTTTTAAACTCAGTTTTCTTTATGATCCGATAGAAATTTTAGCGCTTACTACTCGTATTGGCCAGAAAATATGAATGCGAAGATTTAAATATCCGTCAGGTTGTGATACTTATTTGCAAATGTTCAGCTTAAATTATCTCTCTGTTGACTGCCATAATACCCTACAAAGGTATTTAAGAAAAGTAAATGTTTTTTTTTTGCTTTGTAGAAATAGATACATTGTCCCTTCAAAATAAAGATGCGTTTACTATTTACTTTATTCGGACTATTGTCCTCATCTTTGTCGCCATATTTATTACAACGTTTCGGCCGTTGTACACTCCGGCCTTCTTCAGGTGGTTGGACTGTCGAACTGAACCCTTTATTTCGCTCACTGGGGTACACTGTTCTAGTTCCACGTGCCAGGTTTTAATGGATGTTAGTTATCAGTTATCTCCTGTTAATTCCCCTCTCCAAGTTCTCCACTGCCTTAACCGGGTATTGAACTCACACTCTTTGGGTCCTGTCACTGGATCTAAATAACGCCTTTATCCACTGTGCCATGTGTCCTTGAGGAAATATAGACAGATACAGAAAGATAGTTTTTTTTTGTATGCAGACGGAAGAGAATACATCATACATTTGTTCAAGTACACACGAAAGCTCATTACACACACACACACACACACACACACACACACACACACACACACACACACACACACACACACACACACATATATATATATATATATATATATATATAATATTGGGGTTAATGTAGCCCTGCTGGACTTGCGGAGGGCCTGCCAGCAGATAAGAGTTTATGAGTCACTGTGGCCATTTCAGACACTATTAATTAAAGGAACGAGATATTGTCTGACACGCTTGGGGTTCGGCCTGAGTGTGGCGCCCCTAATAATGAAAACTATCATCGAGGCGGTGTTGACGCAAGACGAGTCAATGATGAAAGCCACATCAGCCTACGTCGATGATATATATGTCAACAAGGACATAATGTCTGCAGATGAGTTCCGGACAAGGCTAGAATCATTGGGCTTGATCAGTAAAGATCTGAAGCACCTGAAGGATGGTGCTTTTGTATTATGCCTTGAGGTCTCGTGGGAGAGCAACACTGTGACGCACAGTATTTTGCATTTGTGGTAGGCTGGTAGGACATTTTCCTGTTTGCGGGGTGGGGAGGGATCTCCAAGCAGCAATCGTAGTGACAAAGAGACGAGCTAGCGCGGTAACTAAGGGGTGGGATGATGGCCGAGGTAGTAAACAAAATATGTCAAGACGACCCCGCCCGTGGCGATTGGTGTGTGACCGGACACGAGTTAAACGCATGCAAGCTCCTTGGCAACGGGTGTGATGCTGGAAAGATGTGGTACTATTCTGGAGGATGCATGCTGGCTTCGCTTGTCGAACGATGCGCAGCATATTAATTTGGCTGAACTTGATGCCACGCTGAAAGGCCTTAATCTCGCGCTATAGTGGCAAGCCAAGACGGTGCATCGGATTCACTACGTGTTTACCACAGGCTGACTGACACTTTGACATGCAAGGTGTGAGTCAGGACCAAAGCAGCAAATGAGATGTTGGCGCTTAGGAGATTGGCAATTGTAAAGCGACTAGCTGACGAATACAGCTTACGGGCTGACGTTACGCTGATTGCATCGGAGCAGAATCTGGCAGATAAGCTAACCCAAGGCACTTATGATGAGACATATGATGAGACATATGATGAGACATGGATCCAACCCTACGCTGCAGATGTGCGCTGTCGCGACAGATCAATTAATAACGGAGCAGATCCGCGCCATACACCGACAAAGTGGACACCCTAGTGTTCGTCGCACCAACTACTTTATCCGAAAAGTGCGTCCCTCATCTACAAAGGCGATTATTAAATCGGCAACACGAAGCTGTAAAGAGTGTCAAACGGTGGACCCAGCCCCAGTCAGCTGGCGAAAAGAAAAACTCAGCGTGGACAACAACTGGTGTCGCTTGGGTAAGGATGTAACGCACTACAATGGCAGTTCATTTTAACATCGACACATTGTGTCTCGACGCGTTTCACCATATGACACCCATTGGTGTGTCAGGATGCATCGACCATCATACAACAACTAAGATCTGTCTTTTATGAACGCGGCCCACCGGTCGAAATATTAACCGACAATGATCCAACCTTTCGTGGTCAAGAATTTCAGACCTTTGCAGACGAATGGGGAGTAAAAATACGGTACCGGTATGCCTACGTCCCAGAGGGTAATGGCATAGCTGAGTGGTGCCACCGCACTGGCAAAAGAATTGCTGTCAGAACGCAGTGCTCTATTCAAGAGGCTGCGTACTGGTACAACATGACTCCCAAGGATGACGTAACACCGTCAACTGCCCCACACAAACGGAATCTACTAGTACGAACAGCGGGTAAAAGGGCAGCACCATTGCCTACTGAAAGTATAGATGCCCCATATCAAGTGGGAGACCGTATCTTGGTTAAAACCCCGAACTGCCGATGCACTAGTAGATTCGACAAGGGACTAGTCGATAAAATAGCCCTCAAACAGTACTAATTAATTTTGCACTACGCCATGTGAAAGATCTTCGCCCACGTTATGGATCGACCGCCCCAGAGGAAAATAAAGAAATTAGTACGTCGTCTGAGAGTCACTCTGGGACTCTGGTGCCTTTTAGAACAGAATCGGGCAATCCGTCTACAGACCCAGAAACGACCGTAACAGAGTCGTCAGATAATGATGACGATGATAGTGAGAAAGCCGGGAACAAGGGAGAACATACAGACTCCGGCGAGGGAGGAATGTAGGCAGAAGAGCCCTCTCCACCCCTACGAAGAATTACTCGGTGAAGGCGGTTAACGTCGCCCTGCTACTTATGTGATAGTGATATGAGGGTGGAGTGTAGTGAGAGAATATACTTACCACGCCGGGAAAAGCGGACATCTATCTGTTTGGCGTGTAAATCCAACATGGCCGACTCGTCGCGAGAGAGTGACGATGTCACGATGTCGCTTCACTACGCATGTGTGACGCTACTATTTTGAATACGATCGGAGCGTTTTCACTGTGATTGTCGGACGGTGCGGTTGGTTTCTAGCCGATTTATGTGCATTGGAATTTTTGACATTGGACCTATATTTTCTTTCTGTATTTTGCAAAGTTTTTGTTTCGTTTTATATCAACTTGACACCATTTGTCGTAAGAATGACTGAAAAACCATTTGCGTTATTCATCTAAAAAGAGAGCAGGTTAATTTATTTATTCATTTATTTATTTATTTTGTTTGCAAGATCCACTGTCTTCCCAACAAAGCAATGGTGAGAGGAAAAAGATCATTCCTGCCTTCAGTAATGGTATCAACATTCATACTCTGGCTTCCATCAAAACCACGAAGATAACTGTAAATAAGTTTTTAAAAGAGGGAACAGTAGAGAGGAAAACTGGATCAGGAGGTTACAACAGTAAGAGTGATTATCATTTTAACTCAGAGCTAAAGTAATCAGTTAGAAAAGATCCAACTCAATCTATAAGACGTTTGACACGTGAGAGAGGAATTTTAGCTATGACAACCGAAAGAACAGTGAAAAAAGACTTGAAAATGAAATCATACGCGAAACCTCCAGGACAGAAAGTTAGAAGGTTAGAGAGGGCAAAAATCATCTTGAATAAGTTGGAAAATGATCCAAAGAATATATATATATATATATATATATATATATATATATATATATATATATTTGAACTTTATTTCAATCCTTCATGAGCTTCCGATCTTTAGCTATGATTAATTAATGATGAGCATGACATTTTCGTTTATGATTCATTTCATCACAATTTATCTGTTAAACTTGGAGAATAATTATGCATTCTTATTGCTCAAAGTAGAGTCCAATGGTGTTATAAAAAACCTCAGTGAATTCCAGTGAGATATCTTTAATCATTTCTAAGATACAACGATTCAGAGTTTAATCTAACAAATGAACAATTTTGCTTTTACAGCCGGTATGTATATGGAGAAGGAAAGAATAAATGCGAACAAATATAATTTAAAAAACGGGATTCAATAGAAAATATTCGGGTATTTTTTTTTAATTGTCCATATGTTAAACTTAGAGGTTATTCAATAAAACCATACTTAGTCTCGGGAACAACCTTGATGTAACCTCGAAAGCAATTGCATGCACGCATTGGATGGTACTTTTCATGTTGCCCATCAGGTCCACAATGACAACCATTAAAACTGACTGATCTCCCCCTCTCAACGATGTACCAGGGTATTCAAATCAAGAGGTGAAGTGATCGTGAAAGTTATTGGCAAACTACTCTTCGGTCACATAGAGTCATATAGGAAGGCACAAAATCTTGTTGGATCATGGACAGACACCCGTGATCTAGGATTTGACCACGGTGTCCAGCAACTTGATATGGGCGATGGAATTGATCCTAAAGGCGTGCGGAAAGCAGTGGGGATGCAGGATATGGCCCTAACCCTGCTTACAATCCCTCTTGGTATGCATCAGCATAGGTAGCTCTGTGAGGTCCCCGTAAAGTCACCTGTAGTTCATCTATCCAAGAAGCACGCTGTTTCCGAATGCTATGGTTGTGGATTTTGGTGAGAATATTCATTTCTACTCATACTCAAAATATGCTTCGTAATAATTTAGTAGGTAGTCTTCAATTTATGGACAGGTGTTCTGTAATATCTGTGCCTCACTCTGTGTTTAAATACAAGAAGGATAAAATGAGTATTGCAGATACCCTATTTATTTTGAAACCTCTGTTGACCTATTTACATATATATGCTATCTTTGACTAAATTCCAGCAATATTAAATGTACGTATAATCTTGTAGAAATTGAAACACATATTCAGGCTATAGCAATTTTATCTTCTGGCAGGATACACACACACACACATATATATATATATATATATATATATATATATATATATATATATATATATATATATAAGTCAACACTTAGAGGCGACAGTCTGTTTCATGCTAGATACAATCGTCAGGCCTGACTGTCGCCTCTTAGTGTTGACTTCTATGTTCACTTTTATATTTACACACGCTCTATGTCTAATATTGAGCACTTTATCCCATAAATATAGCACACCTTAAGAGTATATTTCTTTATATATATGTATATGTGTGTGTGTGTATGTGTGTGTGTGTGTGTGTGTGATCCACAGACAGACTGTTTCGCTGTATCACATGTCATCAGTGTGGCTATACATCCGATTACCTCAAGCCAGCATCGAAACACAACTGATTTGGCATCAGTCGGAAATTTTCCCCTGAGCTATCAGCTCCCGGCAGAGAGGAAGGTGAATTTATATATATATATATATATATATATATATATATATATATATATATATATATATATATATATATATATGTGGTGTGTGAGCTTATGTGCGAAAGAAGGATAAGTGGATTGTGCTATCATCTAACATGATATCGAGGAAATATAGAACTGTAATCTTAGTGTTTACTTCGCTCAGTGCGCGAGAAGAAACGAGAGTTGTGGCAGGACAAATCGTGGCTGTTTCACCACGAAACGCCCTGAGCATCTGCCAGTTCCTGGCTGAGAAGAGCATCGCCGTACTGAAACAATTTCCCTATTCCCCTGATCTTGCTCCGTGTAACTTTTCTCTTTTCCCCAGGCTCAATTGGATCAAGGGGGATGTTTTGAAGGCACGGAGGCCCTCAATAGGGCCGTAACGATGGTGATGAGGGACATACAAGAAGAATCATTCCAGCAGTGCATAGAAGCAGAGAAGGATGGAAAAGTGCATTAGACTCGAATGGGGAAACCATGTAGTTTGTTGTTTGGAATTCAAATAAATTGTTTGACAGCCCTGTTACTTTTCAGATATATATGGAGGCACGGTGGAGTAATCGATAGCGGCTAGAATTGAGGAATTGGAGAGCAGAGTTCGAATTCCAATCGCGTTCACTGCATTCACTTACGTGCTAGTACCCTTCGGAAAGGTATGAATCCATCTCTCCACCCACCCACAAACCACCAGCTATGGGTAAATAGCAGGACTGCGTTCTATATCCTTGGGTAGCGAAATGTCTAGAAGAAGGACAGCTCAGAATTCAAAACATACGGAGTGTCGTTTGGGATCTCGTGGCTTGCTGTGCACCAGTTCTCTGTATTCGGTTCTTACAAAATGTGTCGTTGGTTCTGCACATGCCTTCTGCAATATAATCATACGATATGTTTAGGTAGTCTTGTAATACCTATCCTGATCCCACTGGGTCGATGTACTCTACAAGACCGGCTGTTGATCCTATCCTGCACCAGTATTACAGGTTCAATCAAAGTCTCAGGTTCACAATGTCGATTCGATTCCACTTTCAGGCCAGGTTGTGATTGTTTTTGATCCTGGAGAGCAATTAACAAACTGTAGATCCCGGAAGATTCAGCTGGTCTACATGCAAGGTCGTTGGGGCGAGAATCGGGCCAAGCAGAAAAAATCAAATATGAACAAGTCGATTCGAGTCCAAAGACAAATTTATGTATATGTATATAAGGAAGAAATTGGTACAAAAACAAATAATGCCCCTTTAAAATATATTGGGGAAACTTGCGAAAATTTTTAAAAAAATAGATATATGAATACAAAATGAATGACAAATTATCAATCACATTTATTACATACAGAAATAAATTCAACCACAATTTCCATCTAATGAATGCCACACTTATAAAAAAAGAAAATAACTTACTGTTGTGGTAGGATCCACCTAATTTGCATAGTGGAGTACCGACTATATAAATATGGTTGGAACCGGGAAGACAGGGAAGGCGAATCAAGAGATTCAACTAGAGACTCTGCCCGACTGCGACTTAGTCAACACATTCTCCAGGAACGGTCTTCCCAGGAATATACAAAAGACTATAAGTAAATATTGTGTACACTTTCTTGTTTCAATACATTTTGTTCTAAGTACATTTTGTGTTGCATTATTATTCCATGCATTAGTCAAGTTTCAACACTTACTTAAACAGGAAGTTCATGAGAGTGCAATTATCGATTCTTGCCAAAATGTTAACGTACAACCCGGGTTTTTACAAATATCACCTTTTATAAAGAAATACTCCTTTCCCAAGCCAATATACATGACCAGAAAAAAGAACAGAAAACGTTTAAATCAAAATTTTCTATTATTTAAAATAAATAAATACATAAATAATTTATCAAGTTAAAATAAAAATAATAATTACGTTAGTATAAAAAATAAGTAGTACAGTATGAACTTAAGAGCGCGACGTAGATAATAAAAAATCACAGCAGAAAAATAAACAAAAAAATCACCCACACCAACCAAACCCAACTGCAGAGCATGCTACGAATTATCTTTCAACGGCAATTGCCTGCAAAGTAATACAATATACCAAGCCACCGTAAAAACTGCAGATAACAAATAAAAAATATATATAGAACCCTGAGAACAAGGAAGCTACACTCACAAAATATCTTTAAACAAGAATAAATTCGCGCACAACACACCAACGTATATGGGAACTTAATATGAAAAATCAAAAATATCATGGAAAACAAGTAAAACAGCACCAGCCTACAACAATAAATCTAAAAACTGTAAACTTTTTATGGGGAGCAAATAGATATAATAATCTTCCCAGATCAACACATTTACAAAATAAAAGATTAGAACTTGTCTCGAAATGAAGACTTAGAATTATTTTACTCCCTTTAGAATCGATAACTAAAACTGATATCTTGTGAAATAAAAATGCACGTATTATATACAAAGCAGATAAAGTAATATATTTTTAAAAACAGCAACGCCTTAAGTAAAACAAATTAGATAATCAACACGACAAATCACGGGAAGTAGAAACAGACTGTACGAATAAACGCATATCCACAATTATATAAAATTATTAATCAGTTACGAATAATTAATTAATAAATACAAAATACCTTGAAGTAATTAATACAAAGAATGACTTACAAGTTAACAAACAACCCTATACAACAGCTATATATAGTACACAATAGTTATAAAACTACCGCTTTCCAGTCCATAATTACTTCCAATCAATAACCGTTCTACTTCTTCTCTGTGCTGTGTCATTTCAGGACGTAGGCGATCATGGCTCTCCACAATTTCCTGTCCTTTATAGCTCTTGTTACAACAATGTCTAGTGAAAAGATCCCAGAGAAAATGCAATGAGCCACAGCTAACCATTCTAAACGATGGTCTACATAAAAAGAGGGAATGATGTATGTCTGGTGGGATTTAGAGTGCATTTTGTATTACTACTTAATTTCGCTACAAAATTTTCTTTATATAATTTAAATGTAAATAGACCTCACATCTCGTTACAGACCCAGTAGAATTTGGTGCAGTTTGACTGGGATGTACTACAATACCCATCTGATCTTGCACCTTCAGACTACTACATATTTATTCCATACAAAATTTTCTTAATGGGAACAACTTCAGTTTTCGGGAAGCCTGTAAAAACCACTTGGACCAGAAAGATGTTAAGTTCTGGGATAATGGAATAATGAAACTGTCCCAAAAATGGTAAAAGTGGAACATGTGGTTGAATAAATCTATGTACAGCTATATAAATATTCTTTGAAATTCGTTAATAAATCCTAAGAAATTTTGTTTGAACCCAATATATATATATATATATATATATATATATATATATATATATATATATATATATTGAGCACTCTTCGTTTTATCTTCATTTTTTTCTTTGTAGCAATTAAGAGATTTAAGGTACTGAACGATTTTTTTCGACCTGTTTGGAGGTTTCTGGTGACATTTTTTTCCATTTTTCCTCGGATGCCAATTTATTTGAAAATTCTGGTATCCAGGTTTTTTCACCCACCGAGTTTAAATAGATTTACATTATATATATACATATATATATATATATATATATATATATATATATATATATATATATATATATATATATATATATATATGGCGTATCAAAAATACTTTTAAAAACTTTGGAATTGGGTTCCAAGGACAAAAGTCCATATAAACATATATCCGCAAATCCTTCGTTTTTGAGTTATTCAGTTTAAAGAAATTTTACGGTAGATGGCACTGCCATATAGACTAGATTATATTTTCATTTGTGTATATTTGTGGCTAGTCTGTCTTTAACATGTGTAGTAGTGAATTAACTGAGAAGTGTCCTGTTAAACAATGACAGGATATTCATATTGTGAGCAAGAATATATGATTTTTACATACTGCTGAGCAAATGTTAATGGACTCGAGGCTGCATGGCTGTATCAGATTTTTTTCCATATGTCCGCAAATTCTAAGTTATTAACTTTAAAGTTTACAGTAGATGGCACTGTGTTGCCATTTGACTAAGTTACATTTGTTATTCGTGTACATTTGTGACTAGTCTGTCTTTAACTAGTTAACTGAAAAGTGTTACGTTAAACAATGGCACGATATTCATATTGTGAGCAAAAAGATATGATTTTTACAATACCCACTTGATCTTGCATCTTCAGATTACTACGTATTTATTCCCTACAAAATATCATTAATGGGAAGAACTTCAATTCTCTGGAAGCCTGTAAAAGCCACTTACACCAGTTCGTCATCCAAATTCTGTGAGGATGAAATTCTGTAGCTACTTCAAAGATGTCGAAATGCAATGGCACAAAATATTTGAATGCACAAATATTAAAATATTGCATTTAAAATTCATTTAAAAATACTACAAAGTTTTGTTCCAACCCAACCGACACACGCACGCACGCGCGCGTACACACACACACACGCACACACGCACATACACACACATATATATATATATATATATATATATATATATATATATATATAGATATATATATATATATATATGTGTGTGTGTGTGTGTGTGTGTGTATATATATATATATATATATAACACAACCATATTAATTGCTTCCACCTGTAAAAAAAGGTTAAAAATAATGGAGGCTTTAATAATAAAAAAACAAAAGGCCTACCCTTAACAATATTAACTACGAACAAAGCCACAACGTGCTAACCGTATTTGGAAATTAAAACACCCCTACTACACACTAAGACATACACATAATGCACGCACTCAATTAAGCTGAAAAATCAAATCATCCTTGATAATGGCTAATGGTATAGCCGAAAGCGCTCGGAAAAATAAAACATTTGGACAGTTCTTACACACCCTTTGTCCAGCAAAGAAAGCTCTTGTATATATATATATATATATATATATATATATATATATATATATATATATATATATATATATATATATAAGAATGGACATTAAAGTCAACACACAGAGGCGACAGTCTGTTTCATACTTGAACACAATCAGCAGGCCTGACGTTGTGTTCAAGCATGAAACAGACTGTCGCCTCTGTTCACTTCAATGTCTGCTTTTATATTCACATACGCTCTATCTCTAATGTTGAACCCTTTAACCCATAAATATAGAATTCCTTTAAACTATAACTTTACCAAAAGATTTTATTCTATACGCACACGAGCAAGCAAACACATATTCACACGCACACACATTTATATAAATTAAGTTAATACTTGCACATCCGACATATTTGATTATCAAATCTGGTTGGCTTATTTATATTCTTGTATTTACTCACGCCCAGAAACATGAAAATATTTTAAAAGTGCATATTTATGGCAGCCATGTTTTTTCTAATGCCGGCTATCCTTGAAAACGTGCTATTGGGACGCTAATCTCTATTATCAATCGATCTGAATTTCATCCAGTGAATTTCAAGGGTGAGTCAACATAAGCTTAAAAAACAAACTGGGCAAATTGAAGCGTCGTTTATGTTAATGTGTTGAATTCAACAGAAAATATCGCATAGAGCATACGGTTGCCATGTTAGTTGCTTATTGAATTTATAGTTTTAAGACAGCCACTTCGATTTGTTTGGATACAAATTCCATAAACATTATTTTCTGGCCTTGAAAAATAAGTTTAGTTACAATGATACACATGTATAATGCACCGGGTACGATTCGAACGCCCTAACTCTTTTAGAGGAAGTCAACAATCATTACATCATTCATTCAGATGTGGATCACTTTAAAAATGTATCTGAGATGAATACAAACAGCAAAAAAACCCATATCACTATTTAACAGTAAATGTAATTTCTGCTTCTCTTGCAGCACGTCTCTACCAGTTCTTACATAAGTTTGCTTAAGATGCAAAAGAAAGGCGTACTTGACTGCTAGGTAATATCAGTCATGTATGACAGTCAATAGTGGACAGTTTCCTCACTGATGGAGAGGAAACTTGTGGCATAACGAGATGCGGTTCTATAGAAGGATACCGAGAATACCGTGGTCGGTGTATGTTAGTAACAAGGAAGTTTATAGAAAATGGGAACGAAAAGAACGTTTATACTTACAATAAGAAAGAGGCAGTTGAAATTTCTATGACGCATAAATATTAAAGAGGGCTTGGAAAATTTGACACTCACAAGACATATACTCAAAAATAAAAGGGACGGAGAGTAACCTTCCTAATGAGCCTGCGTAAATGGGTGGGAGAAAGAGGGATAATAAAAAGACAAACACTGCTAAAAGCTACAAAGGATAGGAAGTAGTGAAGAGTCATGGTCGCCTACGTCTTGATGGGGCAGGGCACATAGAAGACATTCCTATAGCTGGTTCTGAAAGAATAGTGATATTTCTTAAAAACAGAAGGCTATATAAATAAAAGCTTTGTCTTGAAGGTGTACTAAATAATTAAAAGTAAGTAATAACAAAACCATCATTTTACCATCTCTAAAAATAGATGGATAATCATAATCGCCAGGCCACAAAACCATATTTCGACCAAACAAACAAACAAACAGCTTTCACAACCAGGATATAAAAAAGAAATAAACAAATAATAACAAGGAGAACAAAATTATACCATCTCTAAAAATAGATGGATAATCATAATCGCCAGGCCACAAAACCATATTTCGACCAAACAAACAAACAAACAGCTTTCACAACCAGGATATAAAAAAGAAATAAACAAATAACAAGGAGAACAAAATCATACCATCTCTAAAAATAGATATATATATATCTAAAAACACTAAGCCACAAGCAACCAATCAAAAAGCTTTCACGAACAGGATATAAGGCAGTGAGCGGCCTTTTCGAAGAGGATCTATAGATATGTATATAACCAAATGGAAAATCAACCAAAACCAGAATCGATAAATAAATTTTGTCCATTCTCCGAAGCTGCGGTCATTGTAACATAACCAAGGCCGAAATGCAACATTTGCACGCTCCAGTTGACGATTTTAGACAGCTAAATAGTTCTGCAGTATTGAAATTATATACCCTTTCCTTCACCCCCAATTAAGTAGCAGGAGGCGTCCACATTTGGATACATACATATATAATTACAATCTCTCTCGTATGTGTCCACAAAACAAATCCTTTATAAAGGGACCGGACACATAGAAAAAGAAGAGTGGAAATCCTGGACTTTTTTTCTTTCACTGAGCTCAAACACGACCTCTGGCTGTAGAAAGAAACAATGACTTTGTCGGTGAAGCGGGCCACTTGAGTGATTAATTCTTCCTTCGTCTCAGTGAATTGTTAACCACCCCCCACGATGATCATTTATCCCCCTTTCTAAACCAGAGCAACAACAACAACAAAAATTGGCAAACACATTAATCCACCTTCGAAGCAATGACCTCATCAATTACGAAACGAGTTAATATTGTCAATTTTGAAGAGCTCTGATTTGCCTTGCAAATCGATTGGAATCGAAATAAGCCGACCGCGCAACACGGCAAATATATTTTTTTCCCGGGGACTATTCGTTAAGCATTTGGTTGGCATGCAGCGTCTGTGTGCGCGGGCACATGTGTGCTCGTTCGCATGCATGTAAGTGTTCAGATTGACAGCCGAACAGGCCGAGTCTGTTTTATCAACCTCATACAGCAGGCACATGATTTAACGTTGTCACTCCTGTCCACTTAACCCTTCAAATCAACACAGGCCAGTTTTTAGATAAGTAAAATGAATTCGGTCTTCACGGTTGCCATTTGTCTGTCCTTGTCAGTCAATCGCTAACAGAAACAACGTTGCCTTTTAAAACAAACAAAATTAAAATGTCCACCATTTAAGCGCATGCGTTCTACTGAAGTGTAATTAGAGTGACAGTTATAAAGATTTGAATGAAAATCGACAAAACTAGTTTGAATTAACACTAACTCTATTAGTAAAGGCATGAGTTGGCATCTCCCGTGAATTTGTTTTTTACTCTGTTTGCTATTGCTTGGTACCTAGATTTGTATACGCGTTATGTTATTGCAACTGTTACTTTCGATTTACAAAGAAAGCTAGAATTGTAATACAAACGATTCCTTCTTTAAAAGCTGAACATATAACGTGGATGGATATAAATGTGATTAAAATTAAGGCTGACAGTTAGAAAAGGTGTTTATGAGTCCTAGTCAGAGCAAAAGACCACTGTGAGTATTGTGTCGTCCGAAACGCCGTAAGTAGTTCATACATTTTAGTGAATGTGGGCGTTACTATGTAGGCGTTTGGTTAATGCACTGGTTAAAATGCTATCATATATCAAAATATAATCTCGTTAATGCGAAATCAAACAGAATTAGCATCGACAGATGAGCCTCTATGCCAATGTTTGATTTCCATAAGACAGCTCGAAACAAAATAGAAATTCTATTAGCAAAGCACCCACATTCAAGTCAAGTCCACTCGAACAGCTTCTTCCCGCAAACCACTACTCTGTAGAACCGACTCCCAAGAAGATGTTTCCCTGATCACCACAATCTCAACCTGTCCAAGTCTAGAGTTAACCGTTATATTACCCTCATCCATATAAACTACCGCTTAATGTAACCCTCTACCGCGAGTAGCCCCTGAGCCATGTACAGGGTGAACCTTACTTTTTTAAAAATTCTATTGGTTCTATTCCAACTCTTAATACACGTACTGGAAAGTGTTACGATTGAGGAGACGAAAAGATGCCTCAAAATTCTTTGTCAATCTGACTTTACCGACTTTTCATACTTCACGTCCTTTGACTGAAACGGGAGGAAATATCAAAATTCCAAATCCTTTTCATCCCGCATCTCTTTGTCTCCATACACACATATGCGACTCTCCGTGCAACCATGTCTCCTCTCACTGGATCTAGAATGTAGAGCAATATCTATATAGATCTGATTTCAACTTCTGGGACTTTTGCCACCCATGTTTCAACCAAGTGTTTTTGAATGGCATCCAGATCATTTTCAGGCCACACCTTGATCTGCATCGAGGTCAATTCCTCAGCTTATAATATAAACATAAGTTCTGCACGAGATTTCTGACGCAGAAATTATTAATATATTTAAAAACTCAATGTTCTTTGAGAGATTAAAAAGATTCACCTTAATAAAAAAAAGATTTCATTAATAACCAGCAAATTCCATGGCACAGTTGAAACATCAGCATGTTGCAAAAAAAATTCTAGTATATAAAATTCTCTGACTTCAGTCCGTCAAACCCTGTAAAACAGCCATAAATTGGACGATCGAAATCAAATTTTGGGGAGAAGGGCAAACGGGTAAGGGGGTACAAAGTACAGTTGGTTTTACTAGGGTGCATAGCTTAGTCTCTCTCTCTCTCTCTCTCTCTCTCTCTATCTATCTATCTATCTATCTATCTATCTATCTCTCTCTCTCTCTCTCTCTCTATATATATATATATATATATATATATATATATATATATATATATATATATATATTTGTGTATTTAGGCAGCAATCCTTCTTTCATGCAAATTTCATTAAAAACGACTGACAAGGTGCTTTTATTTAGTTTTTTATATAATTTCTCGTGCGATCTAATAAAGTTTTTCTTTTCAGATGATAAATTATATAAAAACTACAAATATATAAACGCTACAAATTGTTTAACACGCAGACTAACTCTACACCTTTCTGACAATAGCTCAATTAGATCTCATTTAAATATTCATGGAGACCTACCGGACACTATTCGGAATATACTTGTCGACAACACTAATATAATAGCATCATCCACTTGCAAAAAAAGGCTAAAAATAATGGAAGCCTTACTAATAAAAACAAACAAACCAAGACTTAATAATATTAACTTTGAACATGGACATAATATCTTGACCGTGTTTTGAAACAAAAAATGAATCAGTTTCTAAAACATACATATAACAAACTATTTCTAATTCTAACAGTTGAAATATAATCCTTGAAAATGGGTAAATGTATAGCCGAAAGCGCTCGGATAAAAAGAACATTCAGACAGTTTTTATATAATTTATCATCTGAAAAAAAAAAGATTATTAGATCGCACGAGAAATTATATAAAAAAACTAAATAAAAGCACCTTGTCAGTCGTTTTTAATGAAATGTGCATATATATATATATATATTTGTATATAGTACACACCTTGATCTGCATCGAGGTCAATTCCTCAGCTTATAATATAAACATAAGTTCTGCACAGTATTAGCGACATTTACCGGCCTGAATGTTAAATGTTGTTAATACTGTTTATTATAAACAGAGCATTTACTTAAATATTTGTATCTATAAAAAAAAAGAACATATAAAATTAAAAGTTTGTCCATTTCATAACGTGTGACGTTATTTGTTTACACTTGGATACGCATTGAGCAGATATGAATGTAATAGAGAAAATCATATGGAATTGTGTTTACAGTTAAATCGACGTTGCTAACCGAACGCTCCTCTGTGGCACAATCGGTAAAGGCACTTCAGGCTATATGACAGTTCCGTATAGGATACAGGTTCGATTCCTGTCGGAGGACGCATATTTTCTATGAAAATTTCTCGGACATTCAGGCCGGTAAATGTTGTTAATACTGTTTATTATAAACATAGCATTTACTTAAATATTTGTATCTATAAAAAAAGAATGTATAAACATAAAAAATGTCTATATATATATATATATATATATATATATATAATACCGTGAGGTTTTCAATATGTTAACGCGTGTTGCAAAAAGATTCTAGTTTCTGAAACTCGTGACAGAGTATTGTTAGAAACTGAATACATTAAATACAGTTGAAAGATCTACAAATTTTACTGTTTTAAAAATAAAAGGCTTTAGAGATGTTTTTTGAGACGTTTAGATGGATATAAATTGTCTAATTATTGACATTAAGAAACTTAAATCAATGCTGAGAACACAAAATTTATTGCTTTAGCATACACAATTGTGGAAAGCCTGGGACACCCAATGAGGATTGAATTCACTCCTCAGTTGTAATAGTTCTAGCGAGGCAAGCTTGCTAACCAATTCAGCACGTCGAGGTGCCCTATCAATGCTGAGAACAGCATGGATGAAGTGTATGAGTAAGAGAAAAAGTTTTAATGGGAATGGCAACAAAAATTTCTAGGATATATAATGAGGAAAGAAGGCTTGAAAAATTTGACACTCACAGGACATATTGAAGGCCGAGCTTATGTAAATGAGTAGGAGGGGTGGTAAAAAATGACAAGCGTTAATAAATGCTACAAAGGATAGGAGGTTTTGGAGAATCATGATAGCCCACGTCCTGAAGGGAAACGGCACGTAAGAGAAGAAACATTGAACAAAGATAAATAAAGATCGAAGTCTTTTTTTTATTTGAATTCACCCAATACAGAGTTCGAGAGTCACTCAATGTAGAGCGTTACATAATGTAAATATATTTTTTAATTTGTTTTTTACACTAAAAATAAATCCATACAATGCTTGAGAGCCACTCAAAGTAGAGGTTTACTGCTAAAATGGTCATGATGAATGAGGTGCGTGATATGAAGATAATGAAGATAGATAACAACTAACCCTTGACTTGAAAAGGTTAAGAGTATAGCGTTCATGAAAGCATCGACATGGGAGCTTGATTCACAAAATGGTAGTTCATAGGGAAAAAGCTGTTTGAGATAAACATTCTTCTTACATTTGGAACACGGGGGATGAATTTGGTTCGACTCCGTGGGAGTAGCATAGTGTGTCCTAGTTGTAAAGGCATGAACTGGTTGAACTAATAAGGGAGCTCATCTAAGAAATAGCAATAGAAATAGTGGCAGAGTAGCAATAGGCGTGCGTCTTTGGCAAAGTGGCTGAAGAGTGTTGAATACGCCATCCCTGCCTTGCAAGACCCATATGACAGGTATGTATACCAGATACAGTAAAACACAAAATTATCCTTACGGTATTATCAATTTCGTGGAAAACAATAAAATCCGTTATTCAAATACGGAAACGTATTTTTTATTCTATAAAAATAAGTCTTGCTTCAAGTTTCATCTTCAGGAATTTGCGTGCAATGTTACTCATTGTTTTCTGTCTTAAGGCTTGTTCTTTTATTGTCCTCTCTCCTTAATAATGTTTTTCTCATATTCTAAGTCACTCCTAATAGAATTATTGCCTTGCTTGGGATGAAATGATTTTTAAAAATCCTTATAATCCATTTCTGAAACTTTTATTCAATATTGAAACATTATGAAAAATAACAGGAACAAAATATTCAAGAGCAAAATTATCCCTACCCTTCGGCTAATACTCAACAGCACAGCCTTTCTGGTCATTTAATTTAAGTAAACGTTTTCTATAAAGTACAGTGTGTGTGTGTGTGTGTGTGTGTGTGTGTGTGTGTGTGTGTGTGTGTGTCCAACCAACTCCTCTGCTCCCACTGGTCCGATTTCAATTATTAATAGAAAAGTTAGGCGCAGGGAACGATTTTCGTTGAGCTAAGATCCAGGGTTGCTAGATTATGCGAGGTTAAAAATATATATTAATATATTATACTAGCAATTATCGTTGCTTTCATCGTTCAAGAGGAGTAACTCTTATTTTCCTTTTGTATCCCAAATTGCAGTGCACTTTTTATTATAAACTAGCTTAAATTTTAGGTAGCTCCTGTGGAGGACTCTTGGTTTGACCATCATCACAATAGCTAGGGAGAAGTAGATGCGATAGGCATCAATAAATTACAGAAGAAATCAAACTTGATCGCTACATTTAAATATTGTATTAATGTTTAAGCTTACCTTTTAAAAGTTCACCGATAATTCTTCTGTTGCCACTTAATTTGAAGACGATTTGATATACGTAGATCCTTATTTTCCGTACAATTAATTATGTTTTATTTCATGGGTGACAGAACAGGGGACAATTTATAAGATAAAATTAATATAGTGTAAAGATGGGAAAATAGAAATTAGAATTAGTTATACATTCAACATTTGAAGAGTTAGAGAAACGTAATATCTAATTAAGTAAAACCTATATTATGGAATCTATATGAATAAATGCGAAATTGGAGCACAATAACCCAACTAATTCAGGTGTTAAAAAGCCCCACCTCTACTTTATAGTAATTTACACGAGGACGAGATGTGACACAAGGTCTATTTTTAGGTGGGGACCCGAGCGCGTACACCCGGGACAGGAACAAAAATTTCCCTCGGCCCCAGCAACCGATTCCTCCCTCTAGTGCAATGGGAGGGCGCGGCCTCGGGCAGCTGTTCCCCAGGGCTGGGTACTTCTTCAGTATTATTTTCCTCAGTTGTCCCTCTGTCCTTTGACAGAGAAGCCTCCGAGGGCACTCTGCCCAAAGACAGAGACGCAACTGAGAGATGATAAGTAGACGTGTAACTACTCAAAATGAGTAATTTGCAACTAAAAGCTCAATATCTGTATTATATATTATCTACTTCTTTGTGATATCACTCTTCAGGTTTAACTAATTTGCATATCGATTTTTTTTTAAGTATATTTCATTAATTAACTGTCTTTAGTGTTCTTTTATTCAAGGATTTCTTTTGATTTTCGTCTCAAAAATAGTTCTGTTTAGAAATATGGTCTTATATAGTGCAGAAAAGTGTTTGAAATTTTACTTGGTCTTCAACAAGTTGGCATCTATTTGTGAAACTTTCCTTAACTATAACAAGCACCTGTTCATTTAAAATTTTTGTTTCAAAGATTTCATGTAGTGAATATATCTTACTTTTCAAAGCGATAGCGGACGGGCGATGTCTGCTAGTTTACTATATATGGATTTCAGTACATTGTTCCATTCTTTGAAGGCAAATCACCCTATTACTAAATTTAAAAATTGTCTGGAATGAACCCAAAATTCTAGCGACACTTTTTCTATCAGATCTAAATCCAAACCATTGTAAGCCAAGGTAATATATTAATCGAGTCTTTGAGCGATTTTTACCAGCTCATTTATATGTTTAGAATCATTATTATCAGGAAAGTGAAATGTTGACTTCCAAAAGATACTTCGTAAAATATTTCAGATTTACCTTTAAAATATCAGGGTACTCTTCATTTGTTTTTACGTAGTTCTGACGGCCTAAACACACATCCAAAACATAAGATTGTCAACTCCTAAAGAAAAAATGATGTTGCTTGAGTTCATGGATTCTCTTCTTTTCATTAACAATCGTAGCACCTAAATCCGACTAAACAATTCAATTTTACTCTCTTCACTTCATTAAAACTGAATTTCAAAAATCACCCTTTCCAAGAAGGCAAATACAAATTCCAGTCGACCCTTGTGATAATGACTTTTGAGTAAAAGTGTTTTTCTTTAACAGTCACTGAAAAATTGTTTATTGTGCAACCAGCTTATTGAATGGCATTAATGCATTTACTCCCAATTTTTCACAAATCAAAAGTAATATCTTCCAGCACAACTTTAGAGTTCTTGCACGGACAATTTTTCTTTGTAATCTTAAAGTTTTAGGTTCACTTCCAAGAAGAGTTGCAACAGATTCTGCCTCACGATATTTTTCCATGATTGACTTTGATACTGAATATTATTTAGCCGCTTCTCCAAAATGTATTCCTGATTTGCGAACGTTCAGAATTCATTGTTTTAAATTCACAGACAACTTTTTCACATTCACAATATTTTTGTTGATATTTGCCTTGACGTAAATATTGTACATGTTCATTATGGTAAAGTTAAGTTCTTTTTTAAATATTTACAATTGACACATACGACCGGAGAGACCATCTTGTCATAACATGAGGTAAATTTTATATAGTTTATGAATTCCATAAATAAGCAAAATAATTTTCTAGCAGGCGAATAATTTTGGACTTGCTTATTTTGTTCTGCTTGTATTTAATTTTTATTGTATCTAATAAAAAGTTTCGGAAATTGATTATAAATATTTATTAGATGCTTAATATGATATTCTGTCTTTTATATAAAAACTTCAATAATTTTGAATTCAATAATTGAAAAGTGAATTACATTATTTTACATTAAATTCATATATAAAGAAATAAAAATTGAATTACTTTTTATGTGACATCGTAACAGAATTGGAAAGGGTATTATTTATATATTACCATTGTTTTGTAGACAATGGGTTGTCCACTTTTGCAAAATACAACGAATGTTTATGTATGAATGGCGCCTCTATGAATGTTTCAGTTCAAAGCGTCGAAAATAATATTAAATTAAACTTAGAATAGTGTGTAATAATTTGAAAGCGTGTTAATGTAAGTGGGGACTAGTATTCACTTGGCATTGCTTAACTAAATCAATGTGACTCACAGAATCTGAGTAAGCGGTTTTTAAGATATGTTAGTTGTTTATTCTGTCCTTTTTCTGGTTAATTAAGATTTGGCGGGAATTCTTATTTCTTTGTAAGCAGTGGAAGGATTAGATCAAGTGTTCACTAGAGTTATGACATTTTGTAAGATAATTTATTTCTTGTATCATAAAATAATGAAAAAGGATTTAATTCAGTTTATTTTTTTAATGTCACCTTCAACACGGAATTTCTAAAATCGTATAGAAATATAATCGTACTGTGACCTTCTGGAGCCTTCTAGAATTTTCTGGAAGCTTCTAAAAATGTTTTTGACTATTTGTAAGTTTGTATGTTATGATATAGCTATAAATTATTAAATGTATCAAAAAGTACATAAATGCGATACAATTAAATCATTGACAAATTGAAAAATGAATCTTCTGAAATAATTCGATTTTTTACGCTTATTGAGTCTATAGTAAAATCGAATTTTCGGTCTGGGTGACCTTTTTCAAGAATTAAAATAAATTAATACCTTCTTCATTACTTTTGAACAAATGAGAATTGATTTATGATGCAGGAACATAAAATGTCAAAACCCTAATGTTTATAAGTAAATATAATCTAAAGCTGAAAATTACTGGAGTTTAACGCATTTAAAGGCGATCAGATACTTGTAAATAAAGGTGATAAATAATAAAAATAGAATAACAATAGTTAATAGACAAAGAAAAGTTCAAAAGACTTATCTTTCCCAGTCTAAGTTACATAGATATACCACTCGTCAGAGTTAGATATATCTATTGAATTAAGAGTTACATAAGAAATGCAAATCATTGACTCCAAACAAATTTCAAACCGGTTCTATAATAAAAACGTTATATATTTTTTTATCTTTTCCCCCCAAGGAAGGCAATAAAGCCACTAGGATGCAAGGGGTTACTCAGTGAAAGAAACCGAGAGAATATGTTTAAAGAAGACACAAGATGACAATTGCATTTAAGTTTTTGAAGATCGTAGTTGTCAGGAAACCAGGAAACCGGAAGAGAGGTCCACAAGTGAGAAGTGTGAGAGAAGAAACTATTAGCATAGAACTTACGGTTACATCTAGCCATTTCAACTGTGAAATTATGAGACCTAACTGACGATCTAATACTGCGCTTAAATTCATGAAGCAGTTTTTGTGTTATGTTTCCTGAAGTTACAGATGATTTGTTGCTGATATGGCTGCAAAAATATCCGTGAAAGTTTTAATCATAAAATTAAAAAAAAAAAAACTGGTTGTTTTAATGCTTTGCAATCTTATTGTTGCTACAACAATTCTGAAATATGTTTTTAAAAGTTATTGTATTTTTTAAACTTTACTTCTTTGTTTTTAATCATTCCAAGCAAGACGATAAAGCTTACGAGACGCATGGGGAATTCCTGGTAAATGTTATTAATACTGTTTATTATAAACAGAGCATTTACTTAAATATTTGTATCTATAAAAACAACGTATGAACAATAAATATATTAAAATAATTGTCGGACTTAGTTCATTTCATAATATATCATGTCATTTGTTTACGTTAAGATACGCTTCGAGCAGATATGTGCGTTCGAGAGAAATCATAGGAGGTTTGTAGTTTAAAAACAGTAATTTAACCTTGTTGACCAGATGCTTCCTCTGTAGCTCAATAGTCTAGCACGTCAGATTACATGACTGTTCCGTGTAGGATACAGGTTCGATTCCTCTCGGAGGACAAATATTTTCTTTGAGATTTCTCGTCCATTCAGGCCGGTAAATATTGTTAATACTGTTTGTTATAAACAGAGCATTTACTTGAATATTTTATCTTAAAAATTAACGTATAAACAAAAAATATATTAAAATAAATAAATAAATATATAAATATATATATATATATTAGGTCATCCCATAAGTTCTGTCCGAATTTTAACTTTTTGTTAAAATGAACGAAATTTAAAGAGTATTTTATAATGTCTAATGGTGCTGAACATTATTTTTATGTTTAGATGCATTTAAACTGATCAAATTTTATTTCAGAGAACAATAAAATTAAATTTTGTTTGATTAAAACCCTGCTAACATAGAAGTACCCAAGAATCATTTGAGGCACATAATGCTTTATGAGTTCAAGAAAGGAAACTCAGCAGCCGAAGCGGCTAGAAATATTCACTTGCAGAAGTTGGTTTGCAAAATTCAGAGGTGGAGATTTCACTCTTGAAGATGAAGATCGAACCGGACGTCCACTTGAGTTTGATGAAAAGCTTCTTGAAGCAGCCCTTGAAGAAAATCCTGCTTTATCAGTTGAGGAATTGGCACTGGTTCTCAGTTCAAACCATACAACTGTTCATCGTCATTTTCAACAACTTGGAAAAGTTTCTAAACTTGGAAAATGAGTGCCTCATGAATTGTCTGAAAACAACCTCAAATCCCGAGTTGACATCTGCTCTTCTCTCCATTCTCGCCAATTTGTTTCACCTTTTTTGGATAGACTTGTGACTGGCGACGAAAAATGGATCTTTTATCGAAATGTTAAGCGTCGTAGACAGTGGCTTGGTAAAGGGGAAGGACCCCAGCCACAGCCGAGATGGGAACTTCATGGCAAAAGGTTCTTCTTTCAATCTGGTGGGATTGCCAAGGAATAATCCACTTTGAATTCTTACCACCTAATGCAACAGTTAATGCTCAAATATACTGTCAGCTATTAGAGCGTTTGAACCAAGCTTTGAGGAAAAAAGACCTGCTCTAGTGAATCGAAAACGGGTGATGTTTCATCAGGACAATGTGCGACAACACACAGCAAGAATCACGTCACAAAAGATCGAAGAACTTGGTTGGGAGAAAATTCCTCATCCACCTTATTCTCCTGACCTTGCTCCTTCAGACTACCATTTGTTTCGTAGCTTACAGAATCATTTGGAAGAAACAGCTTTTGTAACACAGGAAGAGGTTAAAACTGAAATTTGTGAGTTCTTCGAATCAAAGCCAAAAGAATTTTGCAGTAATGGAATTAGTAAGCTTGTTAATAGATGGAAGGAAGTCATAGATAATCAGGGAAAATACATTGTTGATTGAATCTGTAATTAAATGTAACATTTGGTCACTTGTTTTCTTTATTCAAAATTCAGACAGAACTTATGGGATGACCTGATATATATAATTGTTTATTTAAAAATGATAACATAAAAATGTTATAAAATCACTACAAAAATAGCCATTTTGTTTCAACACCTCCGGTGTCTTATCAAGTGATGATGTTGAATGTAGAATAAAGGGTTTTAAAAGTTTCAAATTAATTAACGATCCTTCGCAAGGGGAAACGCTGTTACATAAGCAGGAATGACCAATCAAAATACAAGTATACGAAAATTAAAAAAACTTGACAACGAAGTAAGGTTATAATAGCTATTAAAAGCTTTAAAGTTGGTGTTTTACTAAAATAGAATTTATTCTAACCAATAAGTATTAAATTATATGATAAAATTTGATATTAAAATTAAAGAAAAAAAATTACCAATTTTAAAATCTAAATTTAATCTCTATTAAGTTTAAAATTATAGAACTACTGATGAGAAAAGAAAAAATACATATGTTATTCAATTTATTTTTTCATTGAAATTACGTTAGAACAGACGCTAATTTCAGCTGGTCTTCCCGACAAAAATGTATACATTTTAATTCCAAGTGTATGAATAGGATGTTCACCTCTCGCGTAAAACAATATACACACTCAGATTATAATAGATAAGCACCCACACATGTTTAGATATATACACACACAAATAGGTGACGAGACAGGAAACATCTCCGCGGCCCTTTATATATATAAAAAAAACGAACACATACATACATACATACATACATACACAATTAAATGTGCATGCATTATCTATACACATAGACATCGATAAATACACATCCACATACATACATACACAATTAAGTGTGCATGCATTTTCTATACACATAGACACCGATAAATACATATACATACATCCACATATATTGACCTAGACATTCTGATACAACAACCAAGAAATATTCAAGACTGAAAGTGTTATTAAACGAATGCTAACCACTTATTAAAATATAACTTATACGGGCAAATATGCATAGATAAAAATGGTCAAATAGACCAGAGAAACAAAGAATATGGAAAGGAAGGACAGTAAAACAGATATATATGTTTAAAAACAACATTATCTAATATATGAAAAACGAAAATTCCAAACACACAAACATATATAAAAAAAACATTTTTTAACATATAATTCGATATAAGCTTCATTATACATTAGGTGATAGAAAATAAGAACTACCTACAGATATAAGTGTAGTCACATATATTTTCATATATACACATACACACATACTCACAAATATACGTCTACAGATACCCGCATATATATATACGCATACACATATGCATATATACACATACAGAAGTAAGTATAAACATATCAACCCACACAGCGAGGTAAAAAAATAAACAAACCAAATATAAATATATATATACATACATGCACATATATACAAAAAGACATATACATACATATACACATACACACATACATACATATACATACATAAACATATGCATGTATGCAGATTCGTATATAAACTAAACACACAAATATACATATATACCAACACATATACAAACACACGTATATACATTAAAAAAATCCATATACACGTAAATTCAACATATACCTATATAAACATATATAAGCACATACACATCCATACACACACACACACACACACACACACATATATATATATATATATATATATATATATATATATATATATATATATATATATATATATATACACATAAAAATAGGAATATATATACAGAAACCTACATATATTCTAACAATATTATCTTATTGACGATAAAATATATCCACTGTAATAGTCCAAGGGTCTTTTTTATGGAGTGGTTGGTTCTTTCCAAGATAGCCTTACTGATTCTGCCGATTTCTTGTCTAGTAGGATGTATAAGCCTAGTAGATGGCTTAGTACTGAATTCGGATTTATGGTCTTTTAACATATATATATATATGAATTGGGATCCGACAGAGTGATAAGATAAAGAACAAATAGGAAACGTTTATAAATCTAACATGTTTCGCTTTTATTAACGCTTCATCAGAGAATGAAATATGGAAAAAAAATTAGTATTTTTATTTTTGTGTTGTTTGGTTTGCATTTATGAAGTATACTTCACGTACATTTTATTTGTCAAGCAGCGTTCGTGTGAATTAATTATGTGCGTAAGTGTATCATAATTCCAGTTTGTCTATATGGTATTCGGACGATAATGTATATACGTTTGTGTGTGCGCATGCGCGTGTGTGTAGTAATAGTAGGTATTATTTAAAAATAATTATATATATATATATATATATATATATATATATATATATATATATCACTTCATCTGTTTAGTCAATTTTCTAGTGTTTATTAATTTTCACCTCGTTCTTAACTGGGGAGTTTGTGTGTGTGTGTGTGTGTGTGTGTGTGTGTGTGTGTGTGTGTGTGTGTGTGTGTGTGTGTGTTTTATTGACGTAAAGACAAGCTGTCTTTCCATGTCTCGAGTCATGAGCATGAAAGTATTGATCAAGGTGGAAATTTGCTAGCAGCCCTTCGACGCTGCCGGCTGCATCGCTTGGCAACAGGGAAAGAAAAAGAAAAACAAAGATTTTAGCCGAAGATGACTCAGTGAAAAGCCTGAGCAAATAAAAAACGAAAAGTCATTAGGTGTTTTCAAAGACTATCGCTGATTGTAAGATGGTTAGTGTCGCAAACCATTGCTAGTGACTGCACTTTCAATTGTAAACTCCTTAAAAATTACCCTTTTTTTTACAATGATCTTCAACCTGTACGAGGCACTCAAGGCAGAGTTTTACAGAGTATGAGCTACAATTTATGGGGATATGTAGGAAAAGATAACGGTTAACACTAGACAAACAAGTTAATATTGTAGTGATCGGGGAAGCATCCTCTTGGGAGTCGGTTCTGCAAAGCAGCGATTGTTTTAAAATTAATTTTATCCGAAAAAATAATTTATAGACAAGAAACAGAACTGGAACAAATTTCACTGGTTGCGTCAACCCATTTTTTTTTTATTAATGCTTACCGTATACAAGGCCCAAGAGCCACTCGTGTTAAATGGTTACCGAAGAAGTTGTGGTGTAAGTAGTAAGAGTAGGATGTTCTGTTTATGAGGATATGTGGGTATGATAACGTTTAGCCCTAAACTTGAACAGGTTAAGATTGGAGTGGCCTGGAAAGCATCCTCTTGGGAGTCGATTCCACAACGAAGCGATTTGTGAGAAGAGGCTGTTCGAATGGAACTTACTTCCCATTGCTAATGGTAATGTTAATTATTTACATTATTCGGACTATTGTCCTCATCTTTGTCGCCATATTTATTACAACGTTTCGGCTGTTGTACGTTCCGGCCTTCATCAGGTGCTTGGAATGTCGACAAAGATGAGAACAACAGTCCGAATAATGTACATAATATCTCATCTCAGAAATATAGACAGGTAATGTTAATATTAACCGTTTCCTTATAGGCAAATATTCAACATTCATTGGCCGAGCAGCCAGTGTTGTTTTCGGTTGATTTTATCCCGCACAAGGCCAAAATTATCGAGTACCAAGGGATATTCAAACCTGCTACTAACTTTCTAATGACTACACCGAATTTGTATCTATAGCATATGATTTTTCAGGTTTCTTTTTTTATATAGGAGCGATGCATTGTTGCTGATTGATTTATCTTTGATACTCATCCGTTTATATATCTCCATTTATTTGGTCCACTAACATCCGTTTTGACGCTGATCTAGCTTACTAACCATTTCCTCGCGTAGAGGCAGCCTAACTAGGATCTAGTCACTAGAATTTTATTAGAGTAAATAATGCAAAGAAGATGAAGACGAAACAATATCCCTGTCCGAATTTCTGGGATGAGGAATTATCATTATTCAAAACTCTTCAGTTGTCTGTCGATCCATATAACCTTCAAGGAATTTCAAAGGGATTCCTTTATTTAATATATGGGAATTGATTGACCTAGTTCCTCTGTCCATATCTCAAAATATTTCATTTGTTCTGATATTTTTCAGTTCAGTTATTGTCTCCCTTGTTTCCACCGAGTTTAAGTGACAGAGATGTCAATTCTCTTTCGTTTTTCGAGTGTGTATTTCGTATTTGTTTTTGTGACTAGGTGAGTATGTATTTGAGTCATAGTGTTTGATCGAATGATTATTATTAATTATCTAGTTCCGTATTAATTTCGTCCAGTTAACTGTTTTTTTCTGTCACAATTAAGGCTTGGAGGGGATATTACTAACACTAATTTGTATAAATTGTATTCATTGTAAATATTCATTAGAGTTTCATTTTTAAATGTTGCTATTTTATTCCCCACCTCAACATAAACAAATTATACATATGGGATCTAGTTAGGACTACATAGAGACTCTGAGGTATTATGGTGTCTGTAGTAAGAATGGTAAATAAGAATGTGTTGTTTTGGTGTAAGAAATACTGTGGTATGTTTGGGTCAGTAATCGTGGCTAGCTAAGTCTAAGATAAGACAGATGGAAGATCCCCTTCCCTTGTGCTATATTTTTGTATTACTCAAAATAAATATTACTTTACACTGAGTTTAAATATGTACATTACCCGGGATTGAACTCACAATTACTATACCACCAAATTCTACAGTCTCTTCCAATCCAGACAGTAAATTTGATCCCGATTTTATGTATGTAACGTTTTTTAAGATTCTAGACACAGAATTGTCCAATTAGATTAATTTATTGTTTTAACAACAACGTGAACAATTTATTCCATCAATATTTAATGTTATCGACTAAAGAATACGAAACTAAATCTCACATACATAAAATTAAAAAAGTTAAAAAAAAAATTATTCTTTATTCACCTACGAACTTAATTAATAGTAACGTTTAGGTATGTGGGTTGGAGGATTTTCCCCAAACGTAGATTCTTCTTTCTCGTAGATGTGAGAGATTAAATGTGTTTTTATTTCTCTACGATGAGGCCCTTAAATATCTTTCTGTCATCCAGTTCTCCCACGTGTGCACATCCTAAACCATGCTGGGTCGACCACATATTTATTTTTTTTTTCTTTCTAAGGAAATTTTTCTGTTTCTTAATACTTTGCTTAGCTTTTGGTAGGCAACTTTCGTTATCCCTTCGAATTTTCACGTCGTATTTTCCGTCTTTTGTTAAAAAACATACCTAGATATTTGTTTTCTTATATTAAATTGATTTTGGTATTTTTCATTTCGTAGTTGGCATCTTGGGCTCTTCCTCTTGCTGACAACTAGACATCCTGTTATCTTACCAGTTCCGAATAGATTCATTTATTGTACAGGGTGGTCCGAAGGTCTTGTCACATAATATAATTTTCTATTTCAGATGGCTGACTCGAAAATGAGTGTGCTCATAAAGATCTTCTCGATGTGTGACAGCGTCAATGAAAGTGAATAAACTGAATCCAGTACATGTGCTATGTATTCCTGGCCAAAGATCAGATTTGGGGCGAAAGGGTTAATTGGTTCGTTTGAGAACTTTTCAGCGCCCATTCAAATAGGTAGCTAATATCGGAAGTGAAAGAAGCTATTTTTAAGTCAAGGTAATTTCTAAATAATAAATAAAACGCTTTATAGCCATTTCTTCACTTTTGCTCAGCAGATTTAGAAGCAAGTTGTCTTATTTGGAGGGAATATTTTAACTGACAGATTTGGGAATAATTTTCTACAATTTTTCTGTGTTATGTCTAGGCATTTACAACACGCTCCATTATATATATGTATATATATATATATATATATATATATATATATATATATATATATATATATATATATATATGTGTGTGTGTGTGTGTGTGTGTGTGTGTGTGTATGTGTGTGTGTGTTTGTGTGTGTGTGTATATATATATATATATATATATATATATATATATATATCAAAGAAACAATTTATACAAAGAATTAAATAGCAATGTTAATGCGATTAATAGTGAAATCACTTCGCTAACAGAACTTAATATCAATTCCTTGAATAATAAGATCCTTATATTCGAGTTGTCAGATGGAAGACACATGCCAAATACTTTCGACAATTTCAAATTGTCATCTTCAGGGCGCAATTTTTCTTATAAATAGGCAAACACTATGATGAAATATGTATAAGCCAAAAGATGCTATCTATTGCAGTTGAATTCATGCTTTGGAGCGTGCGATGTCGCGATGCTAGGGTTCTTGTTCAAATCAATCAAGTGAGAAATTTATTTGAATTTTGAAAAGTTAGAAACATTGCTATTTAATTCTTTGTATGAATTGTTTCTTTATGATTCAAATATAAGCTGGACATATATTTACGACATCAGATCCACAGCAGAGTAATAATCAGACTCTTAAATTCTGTGGAAAACTACTAGGACATTTTTACTCGACTAATTGGATTATACTTAAGTCCATTTCACTTTAACAGATAAATGCATATAACAAGAAAAATTTCGTGAAATTCTAACTTTTCAAAATTCAAACAAATTTCTCACTTGATCAATGTAATAGCAAAATTGTCCAAATCGTGTAACAAAAAAATTGTCCAATTGTTACATTAAGCTTTGAACCGTTGTAGCTTAGAAATGATTAAAGATATCTTACTGGAATTCTCCGAGATTTTTATAACACTACTGGACTCTACTTTGAACAATAAGAATGTATTTAGCTCTAAGTTGAACTGATAATCCTTCTTGCTTTTGTAACATCCTGATCCAGTTTTACTCTCTACTGTTCCCTCTTTTTTAAACTTATTCACCATTCTCTGGATGGTTCTTAAATAGACTATGAAGATGGAAGCCAGAGTAAGAATTTTGGTACCATTACTGAAAGCCTGAATGATCTTTTCCTCTCACCATTGCTCAGTTAGGAAGACATAGTAGGGCTGACACAAAATGATTTTAACTTGTTCTCTTTCTAGCTGAATAACTCAAAGAGTTTTTCAGTGACATTTATAACAAATGGTGTCAAAATGACTAAACGTATTATCCGAAAACCTGGAAAAAAGAAACTCAGTTTAGTGGTGTTTTAGATATTAAACATTTTGTGGGATGGACAGTTATCCCATACTGTTACACGATTTTCACAATTTTGCTGTTACACGCGATATATATATATATATATATATATATATATATATATATATATATATATATATATATATGTATATATATATATATTACAATGAATCATTCATACAAAAAGTAGATTAGTAAAGTTAATGGTATAAAATGGCGAAATCCCTTCGCTAACAAAATTTTAAAGGTGCATTAACCTACAAATCACTCGATGAATGTTGTGATCCTGGCTTTTAAAAATTATAAGCTGTATAAGGTCTTTCTTTAATACGCACGTACTTTCAACTGTACATTCACTCATCTTCAAGTTTGGAAATTATTTTGTTTTTGGTAAAATTTAGGTAGCATCCAAGACGAAAAAATATAATGCAAATCGAAATATGTTTATTTATTTATTGAACAATTTAGTTCATGCCACATTGACTGATAAACTCCTACAACAAAATTCTCAAATTGCCATATTAGTAAAAAACGCACAAAAAATTCGACCTTAGCGTTGTGACTGCACTCTCCAAAAGTTTGTATCCGTTAATAATAACGTTTCAAAAAAACATATTTTGATTTGCATTATATTTTTTCCCCTCGGATGCTATCTAAATTTCACCAAAAACAAAATAATTTCCAAACTTGAAGATGACTGAATGTACAGTTGAAAGTACTTGCGTATTAAAGAAAGACCTTATACAGCTTATAATTTTTAAAAACAAGAATCGTAACATTCATCGAGTGACTTGTAGGTTAATGTACCTTTAAAATTTCGTTAGCGCAGGGATTTCGCCATTTTATATCAAACTTTACTAATCTACTTTTTGTATGAATGATTCATTGTAATAATAATTGAACTGCACCTCATATTTGAAATATATATATGTATATATATATATATATATATATATATATATATATATATATATATATATAAGTGAACATAGAAGTCAACACTTAGAGGCGACAGTCTGTTTCATGTTAGATGCAATCGTCAGGCGACGAGTGCTGTTATTTTCTCGGCTATTTATATATACGGGTCAGTTGTGCATTAGGCATAGTCTATTTTGGCGGTTATTTCACCGGAAGTCGTTTATTTATTTATTTAGGTTAAATTATTTTGCTTGTTTTTATTTATTTTTATTTTATTTTTTATTTCTTATCATATTTATTTATTTATTTTTAATCGGTGTTTTTATTAACATAGTAAAAATTTGTTTATATCGCTTATTTAATAGTTTTGTTTTGGTTTGGTGAGATATAGCTATTTATTCAATTTTGGGGTTGATTGTTGTAGTTGTTTTTAATTTGTTTATTACTTCATGTATTTATTATCGGGATCGGTTTGTTAGTTTATTTATTTGGATGAATTTAGATCAATTTATTTTACTTGCTATTATTTATTTGTTATACTGTATATTTACTCTTTTCGGTTTACGATTTTTAAGTAACGTAGTATTTTTATTTCTTTTATAGTTATGTAACAGTTATAGCTATTTTTTTCGTCCGATTTTGGTTTGATTTTTATAGTCTAACTAATATTTTGGTCATAATGGTTTGCTAATTTGTTTATTATTTACTTTATTTATTTGGGTTCATTGATTTTGTTTCTTATTTTTTATTCTATTTCGTCTTTTCTAACAGGTGTCATTTGGTAATTTGTTTGGGTTAATTTATTTTGCTTATTTTATTGCCATTTTATTTATTTATTTTATTTTATTTTATTTTTTCCGTTTTCGATTTTTAAGTAACGTAGTAAAAATTTGTTTTCATGTCTGCATTTTGAGATGAGCTCGGATCTTTTATTTAATAATTTATTTTGGTCTGGGAAGGTAATGATAGCTATTTTTTCCTCCAAGCAAAGTTTGCAAGTTTTTGATTGGTTGTGTAGGCTAATGATCTTTTTCTTATTTTCCAAGATATTTTAGGTGGGGTGTGCGTTTTGATTTTAATTTCCCATATGCATTAGAAAGCATTGTGCTGTTCGCATATTTACTATTTGTGAAAGATGTTTTGTGTACATAATTTCTTTGTTTCCAAGGTCCTTCAATTACTCCTATGTATACTTTTTCATTATCTGGTGATTTTATCGTGGCTTGGTATATTACGTTGTTTTGTAAACAATTACCGTTTAAGGGACATTCGTTCTTTATTCTGCAGTTGCACATGGGTTTAATTTGTTCGTGTAGTTTGTTGATAATTTTCCTGTTGTGCTTTTTTATTATTTGTGCCATGTTCTCGGTGCAACTGTAGCTGATTTTTACTGTGTTTTTGTTGAATATTTTATGTAGGGTGCTTGATTCCGGAAAGTGTTTGTGTAAAAGTTTGAAGAATATTTTTCTACGTTTGTTTTTACGTTTTTGTTTTTTTGGTGGGTTGGACCATATGATATTTCTTTTCCTGTTGGCCTTTTTTGTGTTCTGTGGTGAGTATGTGAGTGTTGCTGGGAATCCGCTATCTTTTAGTGCTGTTTCGTATTCTTTCTTAGCTTTGTTAAATATAGATTGATTGAAAGAATTGTCGGAAAGCCAAGCAAAGTTTGCAAGTTTTTGATTGGTTGTTGTACGCTGATGATCTTTTCCTTATTTTCCAAGATATTTTTGGTGTGGTGTGCGTTTTGTTTTTTATTTCTCAGATATACTTAGAAAGCATTGTGCTATTCGCATATTTACTATTTACTACGTTACTAAAAACACCGATTAAAAATAAATAAGATAAGAAATAAAAATAAAAAATAAAAATAAAAATAAATAAAAACAAGCAAAATAATTTAACCCAAATAAATAAATAAACGACTTTCGGTGAAATAACCGCCAAAATAGACTACCCACTATGCACCACTGACCCGTATATATACATAGCCGAGAAAATAACAGCACTCGTGGCCTGACGATTACATCTAGCATGAAACAGACTGTATGTTGACTTCTATGTTCACTTTTATATTTACACACGCTCTATCTCTGATATTGAGCACTTTATCCCATAAATATAACACATCTTAAGACTATATTTCTTCATATATATATATATATATATATATATATATATATATATATATATATATATATATATATTCGTACAATAGGCCCCTCTAACGATCTCTCTCCCATTCTTTCCCCAACTAACCAGTCTCCTCCTACAAACTGACACCATAAACAGTTTTAAAAATCCCGCTAATTTTAAATTTTAAATTCGCAGGTGAAAATGATCATTAACTAATGGCATCTTAATTCCAACTGTACGAAAAAAAATTTTGTTCTGTTTAATGAAAATAAACATTAAGCGCTCTTTGTAAGTCAGTTTTTACATTTAATATTTAATATTTAAAATTCTATATTGTGATAATAGGACTCACTTGGATTATGGCCAAGAATGACTACCTGTACACACACACACACATATATATATATATATATATATATATATATATGTGTGTGTGTGTGTGTGTGTGTGTGTGTGTGTGTGTGTGTGTGTGTGTGTACATATATATATATATATATATATATATATATATATATATATATATGTATATATCTAGGCTCGACAAATATGTGAAGCTCATCCGATTGTCACCTGTTCGAAATAGAACACTAAAAATAAGAATAGAATATTAAAAAAATGAGATGTTCAATCTGAAAATAAGAGCGGTATGGTTTATTTTTATTCCGTCGAATAATTTTGTGCATTGGGGAAGAAGTAATCTTAAAATCCAATTCTATTCACTCTCAGCCAATATACTTATTAAGCATTTTTAGTCGCAAAAACCAAATAGACTTTGATTGAAAATAGAAAATTTGTGTATAAAATATATTTCAATATTTCTTTTCTTTTTGCGATTATTCTGCCTGTTTTCGTCTGAGCAAAACTTTAAAAAAATAATAAAATGTATCATTTTCTGTCGAATTCGCTTGCTTTTCTTATTTCTCTTCTTTTTTGTGTCCGTTTCTTTTCGGCAGATTTATTTGTCTTTTTTCTCTTCACTCATCCACTCACTAATCGACCTTCTTTTTTTTTCTTTTTTTCTTTTTCTCACTCTTAATTTCTTTTCGGTATATCTATTTGTCTTCTTTCCTCTTCACTCTTCCTCTCTCTAATCCATCTTTTCTTTCTTTTTTGCATCACTTCCCTTCTTTGTTGTTTTTGTTTTTTGTTGTTTTTTTCCCTCCTTTCTTCTTACTCCTTTCTTTGTTTTCTTCATTCTCTCTTATTTATTTTCGTTTTTTCTTTCTCCTCCTGTTTCTTTTATCACCATTTCGCTCTCTCCTTTTTTCATCTTCTTTTCCCGTTCCTCTTTTCCATCCTTCAGTTTTTTATATTCTCATTTTATTCATCAAAATGTTTTCCCGTGCGTCTGCTCTCAAATTATGCATGAGCGCTTCGCCCAATATTATTCTGTCCGGCATAGTGCATCTCCAATTGCCCAACATTTTCGGACAATCTCAGAATACACTCTATCAGTCATAATAATAATAATAATAATAATAATAATAATAAGAAGAAGAAGAAGAAGAAGAAGAAGAAGAAGAAGAAGAATTCGTAAATTGTTTTAGTAAGAGCTTAGTAGATGTCAACATATGTCAATTTAGAGTCAAAGCCGTTATTTTTTATTAAACTGCAAGAACAAAGCATATTTTTGTGCGACACAAGCTGAGCAGAGTCTGAGATGAGACAATATTGCAGTGCCGAGTGTGAATCGGACTCCCTATACAAATAAATGATCACCTTCACGTGGCTTCCCTCTGTCTTTTCTACAGATATTTTCATGGCAACTGCTCTGACGAAATTTTTCACCTGGTGCCACGGCGACATGAATTTAAGTGTGCGACTAGATTGGCATCTAGGTCCTAGAATTTAGCTATTTAAGCAGTAAATGCAACTGCCACTTCTACTCCAACATACTATTTGCTCGCACTTCCCACCTGTGAAATTCCCTCCCGATTACTTGATTCCCAGATAAATACAATCTACGAAAATTTAAATGCAACATCAATCGTCATTATCTATCTTCTTGAATCCCGTTCATCTTTTGTCTTTTCCTCAATCATCCCTATACTCAGTCTTCTCTCTCGCTTTCACTCCTTGTAACCCCCTGTGTACTAGTACCATTTCCCCCTTTTCTTGGGGAGAAATGATTTTAAAAAATCCAATTCGTCATTTTTAAAGTTAATTTTATGATTTATTTTCTTATTTTATTAACATGTTTATTTCTCTTTCTCTTTCGCCTTCTCTTTTTCTTTTTCTTTCTCTTTTTTCTTTTTTTTCTCTCCCTTTTTCTTTCTGTTTTTCTTTTTCTTTCCCTTTTTCTTTTTCTTTATTTTTTCTTTCTCTTTTTCTTTCTCTTTCCCTTTTACTTTCTCTTTTTCTTTCCCTTTTTCTTTTTCTTTCTCTTTTTCTTTCTCTTTCCCTTTTTCTTTCTTTTTTCTTTCTCTTTCCCTTTATCTTGTTCTTTCCCTTTTTCTTTCTCTTTTTCTTTCTCTTTCCCTTTTACTTTCACTTTTTCTTTCCCTTTTTCTTTTTCTTTCTCTTTTTCTTTCTCTTTCCCTTTTTCTTTCTTTTTTCTTTCTCTTTCCCTTTATCTTGTTCTTTCCCTTTTTCTTTCTCTTTTTCTTTCTCTTTCCCTTTTACTTTCACTTTTTCTTTCCCTTTTTCTTTTTCTTTCTCTTTTTCTTTCTCTTTCCCTTTTTCTTTCTTTTTTCTTTCTCTTTCCCTTTATCTTGTTCTTTCCCTTTTTCTTTCTCTTTTTCTTTCTCTTTCCCTTTTACTTTCACTTTTTCTTTCCCTTTTTCTTTTTCTTTCTCTTTTTCTTTCTCTTTCCCTTTTTCTTTCTTTTTTCTTTCTCTTTCCCTTTATCTTGTTCTTTCCCTTTTTCTTTCTCTTTTTCTTTCTCTTTCCCTTTTACTTTCACTTTTTCTTTCCCTTTTTCTTTTTCTTTCTCTTTTTCTTTCTCTTTCCCTTTTTCTTTCTTTTTTCTTTCTCTTTCCCTTTATCTTGTTCTTTCCCTTTTTCTTTCTCTTTTTCTTTCTCTTTCCCTTTTACTTTCACTTTTTCTTTCCCTTTTTCTTTTTCTTTCTCTTTTTCTTTCTCTTTCCCTTTTTCTTTCTTTTTTCTTTCTCTTTCCCTTTATCTTGTTCTTTCCCTTTTTCTTTCTCTTTTTCTTTCTCTTTCCCTTTTACTTTCACTTTTTCTTTCCCTTTTTCTTTTTCTTTCTCTTTTTCTTTCTCTTTCCCTTTTTCTTTCTTTTTTCTTTCTCTTTCCCTTTATCTTGTTCTTTCCCTTTTTCTTTCTCTTTTTCTTTCTCTTTCCCTTTTACTTTCACTTTTTCTTTCCCTTTTTCTTTTTCTTTCTCTTTTTCTTTCTCTTTCCCTTTTTCTTTCTTTTTTCTTTCTCTTTCCCTTTATCTTGTTCTTTCCCTTTTTCTTTCTCTTTTTCTTTCTCTTTCCCTTTTACTTTCACTTTTTCTTTCCCTTTTTCTTTTTCTTTCTCTTTTTCTTTCTCTTTCCCTTTTTCTTTCTTTTTTCTTTCTCTTTCCCTTTATCTTGTTCTTTCCCTTTTTCTTTCTCTTTTTCTTTTTTTTCTTTTTCTCTTTATCTTTCTCTTTCCCTTTCCCTTTTTTTCTCTTTCCCTTTTTTCTCTTTCCTTTTTCCTTTCTCTTTTCCATTATTTGTATGGACTTACTTCTACTACTACTACTAATAAGAAGAACAAGAACATTTATTACTGATTCAAGAAACCTTTCTTATTTCTTCGTTTGCTTTTCTTTATATTCTATATGTCAAACTTTTTCTTTCTTCCTCCTTCTTTCATTTTGTTTTCTTCATCCAATCTTCTTTCTATTCAAGTAGAAGATTTAGAGAATCTATTAACATATCACTTGACATTTCTTCCCTTGTATTTCCGCCTCGCTTTCAATTCATAACAGGTTGTTCGGAAAGTAATGTCACCTTTCTGAAGACGGAATTAAAAAATTCCGTAGAGATTTAACAAATATTATTTGTTACTCTTCAATGTCTACCTTAAGGAGATTCTTAAATGTTGAGGTGGGGTTCGGAATTTTCTCAATAAGCAATAAACGCGATAGAAAACCGATACCCAGGGTTTAAAATGCATTTTAGAAATGGAAAATCTTTCGTGTAGCTTTTATTTTACTTTTAATTCCAGACTAATAGTTAATATTTCCAATAAGCAAAATACTTTGCTGTATGAAGAAGATTAACTGAGTTAAAGTTTAATTAATCTGAATTAAAACAAATATTATTTACTTTTACTTTAAAATATGTCAGAAAATAATTTTTTAAACTGACGTGAGAGTTTTTATGAAGTGTTGATAAACCGAATTTAAATTGATTGGAAATATTCTATTTAAATCGCTGAAATCACCCATATTGACTAATCGGTCAACACAAAATACATGGCACGACGTGGAACTAGAACCAGTGAGCGAAATAAAGCGTTCGGTTCGACATTCCAACAACCTGAAGAAGGCCGGAGCGTACAACGACCGAAACGTTGAAATAAATATGGCGACAAGGACAAGGACAATAGTCCGAATAATGTAAATAGTGTACGATAGAAATTAATACAGAATTTTAAAAGATTTAAAACTTTATGAATTATTATAATTAAGTTTTTAAAAAAAATTAAAACAATTCTTCTAAAAATTCATTATACATCAAAAATATTTTTTCTTAAGAAAATAATGCCCATAATATATGTAATTCTTAAAAGCATTTCTAATTAAACAATGTTTTACATTGTTTAATTAGAAATGCTTTTAATTGCAAAATGCAATTAAAAGCATTTCTAAAATTATTTTACAATTCAGAGCAGATTTTCTGTAATTGAGGGTCCTGTTTGACCAAAAATATTTGATTATTTACATTCTCCTATGACTTGTGCTTATAACTAATATTAACATAAAAAATGAATTTCTCGAAATTTCGTAAAATTAAGTAAGTGTAGGATAACAAATGTAAAAATATACATTTTTACCAAGATTTTCTAAAAAAGAAAGATTTAAAAACTAATTTAATTCATCTGTGAATAAATCCTGAAAATTTAATTAAAATCCAACAATTATCTGATTTCTGCTTGAATTTCCAAATCAATGTCTTTCACTGCAAAAAGGCACTCCCAATTCCCATACTAATTTAGTCTCTCGTTGATGCCAGACAATAAAGAATTTTAACAAAATTTCGAAGATACTAAAAAGGATTTTTAAAAATAATTTCTACACCAAAAATTCCTTTCATCTTAATAATAACCCAAATATTTTGATGATAAAACTTTGTTTTCATTAAATTTTGAGCATTTTTTATCATGTATCTTCATTTTTTCACAAATCTTTGGCAGTAGCTAATTTAAAGCGTCTAAAATTGTGAAATTAATAAACCGGGTGTTTTTTTAATAAGCTCGGGGGTATCGGGCAATTTCCTCCAAGAAATAAATGTACCTTCTTCTATTTGGCACCTAGTGTAAAAACATATTCTATCAATAACGAATGAAAGAATTAATTTCACCTTGAATGTTCGTTATTGTAAATAAGGATTGTTATATTCTTGACAAATTTAAACTTTTAACAGGTTTTCATTCTGTCAGCAAAAATTCAACATTGCTTTACGAACAATTTTAAAATATTCCAATCCTAGGAGATATTCATAGATATGAACAGTGGATCTACCTCCATAGAATAAAGAAAAGGTTAAATTCGATATATGCGAAGTTTATACGGATCGACAGACATTTGAATGGACAAGGCTGGATGACATAACAATCAAAACGGGGTAATAATAACCACTGTTGGATTACAGCCCCCTGACTATAATCACATGCGGTGCGATATTTAAAAAGCTCTTCCACTTCCTCTTTTCACTTTGATTTTTGGAGCAGCACTACACGTTTCCTTTCGCTCCAATAGACACGAGGCAAGTAAATAATTCAGAGACACAGACTGAAGATTGTATTGAAATGTTCATAACTTCAACTTCGTTTCTCTCTTCTGTAACGTCTTTAAAAAAAAAATTCAACCCCAAGCAAGGCGGGAAGCCACTAGCACGCAAGAGCTTACAGAGAGATGGAGCGAGAGCAAAGAGAAGTGATAGAGGAAATGATGAAGAGAAGTTTAGAGGAGAGATCAGGGCATCTGGAGACGTCGATTGACGTTACATTTGAATAGTTGGAGATTATAGCTAATACATTTATTAATTGTTGCTTGCTTGAATTCTATATTTTGTGTTTGTTTTTTTTTTTACCCGGACTCACATGCGTCCGCTAAATATTGTTGGCGGGACAAATGTAGCAGAAGGCATAAAAAGACAATTATTTATATTCCTGTAACATCACAAAAGTGAGGGCATTAATCCGAATATCAATAATGTAAATAAGGATAACTCCTCATCTTAGATATTCAGGCATAAATTGTATTTTGACGAGTGAAAGACCCACGGAATATATTTGAATTTATGAGATAGTTTTCGTGAATATATAAGATAAACGACAGATGTTGCTTTCGAAAAAATGTAAACATATTCAAATATAATTTTTTTCTAAATTTTGAAAATAGGTCATTTGTTGTTTTTTTGTATTTTTTTATTTCCACAAAATAAACTTTTGAATTAGAACAAGAACACTTTTCTTTTATGAAAAAATATCTTATACATATAGCTGTTTTGTTAAACTGTAGTTTAGTTTTTGCCATTTTAAATTAGGTCAACACAGTATTCATTGAATAAAGGGAAATACAAGTGACTTCAGTAATTAAATAGTTTACAAATAAAAAAATAAATACTATGCATTCCAATTCAAATTTTAATCAGATATTTCAGCAACAATACGCTGGTTGCTATATATCTGTTTATCTCAAGGTCAATGTTTTGTAACGAGTTTTACCTTATGTTATAGATTTGTCCGTTTTAGATTGACAAAATAATTTACATTGGTCTTTCTTTATATAATCAGATACGTTCATTTATAATGAAATTAATTCTGTTTCTTGCTTCTTCTTTTTTAGATATTACGATTTTCTTTTCTTGTTCCTTTTTTGTCATTTTCTTATTATTTTATTTATTTCCTTTTTATTAATTTTTGTTTGGGTTGCTTTTTTATGTCCATAGAAATTGACACGATTTTTTTTGTATTTCTTTCTTTGCTTTTTCTTTCGTGAATAATGTTTGATCTTCTATTTATTATTTTTCTTTTTCTTGCCTTTTTTCTTTTTCTTTCCGTTTTTTTCTCTTTTTCTTTCTCTTTGCCTTTTTCTTTCTCTTTCCATTTTTCCCTTTCTCTTTCTTTCTCTTTCTCTTTGCCTTTTTTTCTCTTTCCATTTTTCTTTCTCTTTTTTCTCTTTCTTTTACTTCTCTTTTTCTTTCTCTCTTTCTTTCTCTCTTTTTCCTTTTTTCTTTCTCTTTCCTTTTTCTTTCACGCTTTCTTTTTCTTTCTCTTTCCCTTTCTTTTACTATGTCTTTTTCTTTTTCTTTCTCGTTTTCCTTTTACTTATTTTATTTAATTTCTTTTTATTAACTTTTGTTTGTGTTGCTTTTTTATGTCCATAGAAATTGACAAATCTTTTTGTATTTCTTTCTTTGCTTTTTCTTTCGTGAATAATGTTTGAGCTATTTATTATTTTTCTTTTTCTTGCCTTTTTCTTTCTCCTCTTTCTTTTTCTTTCTCTTACCCTTTCTTTAATTTTCTCTTTTTATTTCTCTTTCAATTCTTCTTTCTCTTTCTCTTTCCCTTTTCTTTGTCTTTTTCTTTTTTCTTAATTTTTCTTTATTTAATCTTTACTTATTTATTTTCCTTTTCTTTTTGTATTTATTTCTTTTCTTTTTCTTTTTCGTTTCAATTCGTTTTCTTTTTATTTTATTTATCCTAATATTCGCCCCTACATTCGCCTGCTGCCATATCTGGTCTGGTGATCCTGCTATTCATCTCGGGGTTCTTGACTAAATCCAAAGAAGGATCTGTAATGTAATCAATCCTGACCTGGCATCTCGACTTCAATCACTTTTTCACCGACCTGATGGGGCTTCCCTCTGTCTTTTCTACAGATATTTTCATGTCAACTGCTCTGACGAGAATTTAAGCGTGCTACTAGATTGGCGTCTAGGTCCCACCCTTTTACTGTTGCAATAGTTAAATGCAACCGCCACTTCTACTCAAACAGTTTCTTTTCTTGCACCTCCGCTTGTAAAACTCCCTTCCGTTAACTTGCTTCCTTGATAAATACAATCTTCAAAAATTTAAATGTTACGTCACTCGTCATTTTTTGTCGTTTTGAAACCCGTTCATCTTTTATCCTTTCTTCCATCTTCCCATGCCCAGTCTTTTCCCCCTTCTTCACTCTCTGTAACTCCGTGCGTACTAGTTGCATTCCCGCCTTGCTTGGGGTGAAATGATGAAAAAAAATTCCAGTTCGTCATTTTTAATATTAATTTTATGATTTATTTTCTTAATTTATTCATATATGTTTCTTTCTCTTTCCCTTTTTCTTTCTCTTTCTCTTTTTCTTTCCTTTTTCTTTCTCTTTTTCATTTTATTTCTCTTTCCCGTTTTCTTTTTCTTTTGAATTCTCTTTTTCTTTTGAATTCTCTTCTTCTTTCTCTTTTCTTTCTCTTTCTACATCATTTTTCTTTCTCTTTCCCTTTTCCTTTCTCTTTTCTTTCTCTTGCCCTTTTCTTTCACTTTTCTTTTTCTTTCTCTTTCCCTTTTTCCCTTTTCTTTTTATTTCCCTTTTTCTTTTTTCTCTTTCTGTTTTTCTTTCACTTTCTCTTGTTTCTTTTGATTTTTCTTTTCTTTTTCCCTTTTTGTTTCTCTTTTTCTTTTTTCTTTCTCTCTCCCTTTTTCTTTCTCTCCCCCTTTTTCTTTCTCTTCTTCTTCTCATTCTTTTTCTCTGTGCTTATAGCACTCTACTTCTCTTTATTCGTTGCTAATATTCTTACTTAAACCTTTCCTGATCCATTACGTTTCATTCTTTCTATTTGCCTTACAAATCCTTACACTCTCTTTTTTTCTTATTATTCGCTATTTCTCTCTTTTGTTTCGAAAATATTTCCCTTCGAACATTTATCGCATATTACTTGCCCTCTTTCTTTTTGTTTTTCCTTCTTTTACTTATCTGCTTAATTCTTTTCTTTCTTTCTTTCTTTCTTTTTTTTTTCTACATCTTTTGACATCGGATTTTATTCTATTTTCAACATTTCAAACCGGCCATTGTTAATAATTTACAATTCGAGGCAAAGATAATAATCTATTCTGTGCACACTTCTATGAGTTGCATTCCGGACCCCTCAGGCGCCAGTGCCAGGTTTTGCTAGATCCAGTTTCCCTGTATGAGTCTGAACAACACCAGCTGTTGTTCGCGGTGAGGCTGTGCAAAATTACTGCAATATGGTCGCCTTTAACATGAATGTCAGCAACAGTTTAACAAACAAAACCGATGCCTTCTGGACATCACCCGGTCAAGAGAGTCTACTGCATAATTATAATTTATATACGTCAGTGCATAACATTAAAATTAATAATAAATTATTGTTCACATTATTTTATATTATACACAGTGACATTTAATTCGAAATAAACTACTACCTTCATTGGCGATTCTAATGGATTTTTGTCTCGCCTTTCGGCTGCACTTCCTTTCATCTTCTCTAATGTAGAAGCGGTGTTGGCGGATGACAGAATTGACTTAGAATGTTTCGTTGATGAATTTATCTATCCGTCATGAAAATCGCAGAATTAACCTACATTAAATCTATAGGAATTATTTATGGATTATCCCTGTCATTGCTACTAAAACCATTATTCTTTGGTGAAGTTGTTTACTTTAATAGCATTTTATTTTATAAAGTATTATAATTATATTTTAAAGAAAAAAAATCTTCCTCATATTCACTTTGATTTTGGGTACTTCGACATGGTGTAAGGGTTAGCAAGCTCGTCTCACTAGAATAATTACGACTGAGTGGTGAGTTGGATCCTCACTGGGTGCCCCATATTTTCGGCCTTGTGTCAAATCTAGATTACGCTTAGAAAATCACTATTCGCTTTGAATTTTACCTGCCCTACTACGCACACGCATTAATCTTGGACCCCAGGTGTCCGCCGATTTTCTTATTGCTAGAAACGCCACTGAACATATACCGCGTCCTTTCAGGATTATAGGCGATCATGGCTCTCCACCACATCTTATCTCTTCTAGCACTTAGCAGTTTTGGTTAGTATCTCATTGCTTTCTCCTATTTATCTTTGCCCTTAATATGTCCCATGAAGGTTAAGTTCTCCAAGACTTTCTTCCTTATTATGTTTCCAAGGCATTTCAGGTGTTTCTTCCTGATTCTTTTAGTCGCCATTTTCTTTAAGACTTTGACGGTGGCGTAATGGACAGCGGCTCGGATTGAGGAATCAGAGAGCCGAATTTGTATTCCAGTCGAATCCATTACACCCCCTTACGTATTAATACTAAGGTGTGAATCCTCCTCTTCTCCCCCACCAGCTATGGGTAAATAGCAGGACAAACTGGATTCTATAGCCTTGGATGACAACTGGTCTACCGCAAAAAGAAATGGCAACCTACTGCGGGAAAAATTTGCGTGTATCACGTATGGCACATAACTAACTGTTGTTTACTCGCTTCGTCCTGCACTAAATGTGTATGCAATTTTAACAACGACCATTGTACAATGAAGGCATATTGCTGGAGACTTAAATTTTAATTCATTTTCCCCTCTGAACAAAAAGAAAAATGTTCACAGTCGAATATTCTGTTATTTACAAAATTTAAAAAAAACAACAATTTATTATTCTTTTATCAAAATTCTTAAAGGAACAAATATGGCAGACGAAATGTGTCCCTCTGGTTTAATTGTTACATCTTTTTTTGTTGTTGTCGCTGTTTTTTTTTGTTTTTAGCAGAATGTCACTAAAATACGCTATGGTTCATGTTGAAATTGTGTCGTCAGTTGCATTAAACGTAATACAAATAAATTTCATATAAATTCATTATAGTCAAGGCAGAGAGCAGACTAAGGATTTTACAAGGCTTAAATAACTCATCAATCAGCCATGTCTGTAATCCAGTCTATTAAACAAAATATGAACCTGCTTGTTTTTTTAATATTTTCTAGGTTAACAGTAGTTGAAAGGAACTAATGTATGTATTTATTATGCTTTGTATGATCTGGAACGAGGCCATGATATAAGGGGCGCGCAGGAAACTGCTAATTCATGAGCAATGCTGGAGTGACTGATTTACTAACCTTCGCTCTACAGTAGTTGCCTGATGCACTAATTTATACCCGCAGAAGCTTCATTGTCTTTTGTTGTCGTTGTTGTTGTTGAACTGAAGGAAAAACTGTGAGATGTGGTGGCATCGTACTGTCTTAAGGAGATTTACTTGACCCCCCACTGAGTCAGGTTGTGACACAGGGTCAGTTTTTAACGTGGCGACCCGAGTGTTTTCACTCGGGTCGCTGGTCCAAACTGGTCTTAGCTGGTCAGAGCCAGTCCAAGCTAGTCGTAGCCGTGATACCACCAGCACAAGGACGGAGCCCTGTGCCAGCGTGTCTTAAGACAGACTAACCGAATACAATATTGCAGCCTCGTATACGGTAAATAAATACAGCGACACTAGACTATACTAAATAAAAAAAATGGGGTAGCAGAAAATGTCGAATAAGATACCTTCCCTCCCCCTCTCTCTCTCTCTCTCTCTCTCTCTCTCTCTCTCTCTCTCTCTCTCTCTCTCTCTGTTTACATCTACAGTTGAGGCATATCTTGTTTCCCTTCCGGGTCGACTTCTTAGTCACAAGCGGAACACGTGTCGCATACAATCCATGCCGTTGGGTACCTCGAGGTGGTGTAATGGTTAGTAAGCTTGTCTCGCTAGGACAATTACGATTGAGTAGTGAGTTCGATCCTCACTGGGTGCCACTTAATCTCGACCTTGTGCCACATCTAAGCTACGCCTGGAAAATCGTTACAATCCATGCTGTTGCAACTGGTAACTCCCGTTACAAAAATAAGAGTTGGTTGACTAACAGAAGTGGAAGGCAACAAACTATGTGCTGTTGTTGTTGTTGTTGTTTCTTTAACAACCTGGCAGGCAAACAAATGTCGCCTCAGACTGGAATAAGAAATACAACGACGTTAAACGGGCAATTATTTATTAACAATAAGAGACGAAGGTGAAAGCTGGCACAATAATAAAGCAAGTTTGTAATCAAGGTGGCAGTCATTGTTTGTTAGAAAAAAAAGTCTCTCTAGCTGCTGTGAAAACACTTTTTCTCTGTCTTTAGCTGAGACATACTTCTCGAATTTTAGGATAATTTTTACTCTTGTCCACCTAATACAAGGACCAAGAGCCACTCAGTGTAGAGGGTTACAGAGGTAGGTAGGGGTGTGTATTATTAGGATATGTAAGATAGATAAAGGCTGACCCTCGACTTGAAGAAGTCAAGATTGCAGTGATCAGGAAAGTATCCACTCGGGAGTCTGTTTCACAATGCAATTGTTTCAGGGAAGAATATATTTGAGTTGAATTTCCTCCTCGCCAATGGAATATGAAGGGAATGAGAATGTCGTTTCGGTGGACGTGGCATGGCGAGTCCTAGCTGTGAAGGTCTGAACTGGTGGAACCGTGGAATGTAACTCACTTGGCCATCTACTATGAAAACAGCGGTAGCATAGCGAGGGACTAGCAATGGTTTGTCTATGAAGAAATGGGTTGTAGGATAGGAACGAGTCAAGAATTTGAGAAGATAGGATCAATTTAAACTCACAGACGGTTTGCGTCGTTTTTTGTGACTAAGTTCTGCGACAGAAGGATGAACGAATGAATAGATCGTAATAAAGTTGCAATTCTGATGGTTAAGAAGTTTGGTTTATCTTTTCGACTTATCATAAGTGAATTGTTCACAGTTTAGTTATATATATATATATATATATATATATATATATATATATATATATATATATATATATATATTGATACGGTCAATAAAGCTCTTCAGTAAAATGAATAGAGCACTCCGGCTGATTGGCATTTGTTTAAATTCGTAAAAGCCAATAAGCTAGATTTAGCTGCTTCACTCTACTGAATGACGATAGCTCAGTAGTAGAAGCTCTGACTAACACCAAATCGGTTGGGATTCGATCCGGCCTTGAGACATTCGGATGTCTATTCGCACTGTGGAGCTGTGATACAGCGAAACAGTACTGTTTGCGAATGACTATATATATATATATATTAATTCCCAAGAGGATAGAATCCAGGTAGAATTCAATATCCAGGACAGGGTAAGGATATAATATAAAAGGCTCAAACACTAATATTCCATGGTTATAATTTATTACATTGGAATCGTAATCACGATCCAATCCATCAGACCTACAATTTCAAAAAAAGCTTTTTTGAATTTTTAGGTCTGATGAATTGGATCGTGATTACGATTCCAATGTAATAAATTATAACCATGGAATATTAGTGTTTGGGCCTTTTACACACACACACACACACACACACACACACACACACACACACACACACACACACACACACACACACACATATATACATATATATATATATATATATATATATATGTTGCGGGGTTACTCTTGACACTGTTAATAACGAAGAATAACTCACTACCCGGCTGAACAGTTTATGTTACCGTCACGACTTAAGCCAAACAGGACAGATGAAATCGCACTTGAAAGCTGACAATTTGAATTTAGTAGGAATAGGTTTTGTTATTTCAATTATTTTAAATTTAAATTTCATATCGGTTGACTGAGCTGATGTTGCTAAGAGATCACTTAGAAAAGCATACAGTTTTCAAAATTGTAATACAAAAATTATATGTTTGTTTAACAGCATATCAACTCCACATGGGTCATGTAATGCTGAAATTTAATTTTCTTTATTAAATATTTCAGAAAAATGTAATGCTGGTGTGTTTTTTTTTTTTTGTTTTTTTTAACTATGAAAATATATCGCTGGCATTTTTACTATAAAAAATGTATACTTTCATAGTGTTTTGACCGCAATTTGAGGTTAACTATTTGCCTATAGCTGGGTCTTTAACAGGTGCTACCACGCCGGGTCAGGGTGGACCTGGGAACAACAACAATCAGGAGGTAACTCCACTCTCCTCAAAACCTCCCGATCAGAGGCCTTTCTGCCGGATGTAGTTTATCATCATACCCAGGACGGAAAAGTTACAAGCTGTTTATTACATTGATGCAAAAATGATGGGTAATTATGACGAATGTCTTGTTGGCTATTATTGTCGAGTAGTGAGTTCGATCCTTTCTGGGTGCCCGATACAACCTAAATTATCTTATTGGATATTATGATGACTTGTTTGAAAACAAGCGCACATTGCATAACAAACTGAAGAAAATATTCACGCTATCGATCATATTTCTCACCTGTTTTATCCCATGCTGAACACCTGTGTTGAAAGTGACGCAGATAATATGGAATTAGCTCAAATCGATCACAGACAGCACTGAAAGTCTTAAAAGCCTTTTCAATTGAAACTATTGGTGATTATATCTCAGTCAGAATATAAAATCATGGGCCACAATTTAAGGCTAGAAAGAGATTAATGATGCCTCTTATCCTGAACTAAAAAGAAATTTGGTTCATAACCAGATTAAAATGCTCCCTTTTTTAATGCAGTGTCTCTTCGAGATGTAGGCGATGACAGCTCTCCTCAGTTTCCTTTTCATTATCATATAAATTGCCAAAACCTCTTGAGAAAGATAATAGTTTCTTGTTGGCTTCTCGTCGTTTTTTTTAATCATTTCACCCCAAGCAAGACAACAAAGCCACTAAGACACAAGAGGGGTTACTGAGTGCCAGAGAGTATGTGAAAAGAAGAAAAATACTATTAAGGAATAAAAATAAAAATAAAAACAAGAATCAAGAGGACCAGATAACAACTGACACTGCTTATAAATTTTTGAAAATTAAAGTTGACTGGAAAGCAAAAAGCCGGAAGAGAGTTCTAGAAGACAGAAGTGCGATAGAAGAAATTGTTAACATAAAACTCATGCTCACATCTAGCCATTTCAAATGGAAAATGAGAAAAACCTTGCCGCCAATAAAGTACTGCGCTTAAATTCCTAAAGCATAGGTACTATAGAGGAAGGTTTTCGGAACAATTACCATGAAAGTATTTACAGAATAAGCAGAGGGGAGCTACATTCCATCGGTGGGAAAGTAACTGAAGGTGAAATGTCAGGTCAGAGCCAATAACATTGCAGATTCTTATTTGGATTTTATCAAGAATCTCTAAATATATAGCAGAAGCACCAGACCAGATGTGGCAGAGTTTTCCTTCTGATAGACTGGCTGCCACTCAAGGCTAGAAAGTCAAATCTACCCGTAACTGTGTCGTGAGAAAAGAAATGAATTCTATGGTACCATCTATTTTTAATACAATATCTCTCCAAGACATAGGCGATTATGACTCTCCACAGCTTCTTTTTCCTTATTATTTGTAATTTGTCAAGGCTTCTTGAGAAAGATAATAGTTTCTTGTTGCATTCCAGATATTTAAATTGATGTACTTGCTTGATTTTGTTCAAATCCTAATTTTCAATGCTCGGCTGTTCCTTTTGCTGACAACCGTATATTTTGTCTTCTTGCAATTGTGGTTTCTTTCCTTCCTTGCCTTCTGTAGGAGTTCTTGTAGTTTAATTTCCTTGTCTGCCATCAACACTGTGACATCTGCATATCTTATGTTGTTAGGATTATAGCCACCAATAATGAATCCTGGTAGGACTTCTAATTGTCTCAGAATCGCCTCGCTGTATAGGTTAAATAAGTCCGGTTAGAAGACACATCCTTTTCTTACACTGCTTCCTATTTTTGTATATTTACTGAACTCACTTTCTCTCCGTGTGCAGGTGGTTTTCTACCAGTAGATGGTCGGGATTATTCTAATGTCCTTCCCTACTATGCCAAGGTTACCTAACAGTTTCAACTGTTCTTTGTGATGTACTTTATCAGATGCTTTAGCATACTCTATAAGACATAGGCATTCACCTTTGCGCATTTGTATTGCTCTTTTTGATATCATTCTGAGAATAAATATTGTATTACTGTTCAGTGTCTTTGACGAACCCGCACTGTTCTTGTCCTACAGTAAGTAAATTTTGTCATTCTTGGTTTATATTACCCGATCTCGACTGGGTTATTCCTTTTATTTTTATCGTTCCTCATAAATTGTTTATAAACAACAAATTGTGAATTTTCAAAATGACTGCGAATCAACATCATGAATGAATTATATTTTAAAATTGCTGTCGTAATGATCTATTAAAAGGACTTTACGGAGTCGATGTAAAGAGAGAATATTAAATCTCTTATCCCGATTATTATGAAAGGTGCAAGCAAAAAAACACGAAAATAATTTCACTAGTGTGAAATTTGAAAGAAACTTACATTTATTAAATGATATTAAAAAATAATAATAGCACAGAATACAACATTTACAAAACAGCATAAATTTTTCCTTTGTGCGCCTAACATATTGGCAAGATAACAAGTTCTAATTACAATTCTGTTGGGCTCATAAAAAATAATTATTATCAACAAAATGTTCACTTACATCGATTCATTCGACTGTCAAAAGGATATGGCTGACGATTCACAAGCGTTGCGGGGTTTCTGGTTTGTCTAGACAATAGTGCAGGTTTTACAAACTGAGATGAAATAAATCTCGTATCATCAGGAAAATTTCAAAATCAAGGTTAATCCATTTAATTTTGTGATAATATTTCACAAACAACTATAGAAAGATAATCGTATATCTCCTTTTTGCTTACTTTTCTTTTTCTTCTGTTACTTTTCGTCGGTGTTATAGTCGTCGGCTGCTTTTGTTTAGATCCCAATGTATTGCCGCGGTCAACCGCCAAAAGCCTTCTCTTTTTTGTTTTCTTTTTCTTCTTTATTTAAGTACTGCTCCCTGCAACTACTTGCGACTTTCGTCCTTGAAAGTCAAATCTCTTCTATCATACAAATCAAACATTTTAAATAGCCACATATCAGGTCCGACTTAAATAAGAAATGTGATACTATGGAGCTTTACTTCCCCATTGGTTAAAAATTCACAAAAGTATCTCTTTATCCCATTAAGCCTATTGTCAAATTTCAATTTGGCGGGTTTTCAGACCATAAGACGAACTTCTTTTTTTTTCATACACGTATCCTTTTCATAAAACGTCAGACTTCATATTAGTGCTATTTAGTAACTTTCTTCTTTTAATAAATGTTTTTAAACACTCGCCTCAAAAGAAAATGACTGATACGAATCTAGTCTAGTGTATTTGTTTTCCACACTGCTTGTTGTTGTAGACATATGTTATAGTTTCTCTGGTGCAAATATAAATATGTGTATATAATTTTGTGTATGATTGTCATTTCATTTCTTTCAGCTATTAACCTGTTATTATATCATGGATATAATAATACCAGTAATTGAGAAATTAAAACTGGGAGATTATTTCTGGGAGATAATTTGTGTTTGGCAGTCAATGAGTTAATCCCCGCATAAAAAATATTATATAATTTCATACAGAAATATTTATACAAAATAAATGGCTCATTATTCTATGAGTTAACATTAGTTTGTGAAAAATACTTCATTTTTTTTCTTTTTCCCTTTCCACCAGTAATATTTCCAAATTTTATTTAATTTTTTTAGTTTAAACTGTGAGCATGTCTAATCAAAAATCATTGAACATGAGTCCTCTCATGATTACGAATGAATTCTGTTAAGGGGTCTCCCCTTTTCACACAAATGGACTCACTCAAGGTATACATATACTACTACCAGTGAATACCCGAAGAGTGAAGGAGTCGAGACGGAACGACAGAAGAGTAGTAGATTTCAGTAGTAGTAGAGTAAGTCACACACAGAGACGGCGGCAAGCGTCACAGTGAGCGAGCACGTAGACTCAGTAAGGAGTCATACTGCGATACTTCAATACCAAGACTGTATATATATTATTGCTACTAACCCGCATTCCTGGATCTACTAACCCGTATTACCAGTTTGTATTATTACGTTAATACATTTATTTTCCTTATCCATTCCTGGCGTTTGTTATTCATTGATATCGGATTCATCCCGGAATCCACAACAAATTCAAGTACAGGTGAAATTTATAGGTAAATGTCTTACAGCAGATTTGTCAAACTTTGTCATGCGAAAACAAAGTATTTATGAAATTCAATGACGAAATTTATTTACATTTTGACAACAATGTTTTTGTATGTAAAGGTCTGCAAGTTTCGAAGAATAAAATATTCATATTTGAAATGCGTGGTTTTTAACGAAATGATTTTTTTTTAGTTAAGAAAAATAAGAATTCGTTGGAAAGGTTGATAAAAAGTTCACATGAAGAAACTAATTTTTCATCCCACAGTTTCGGTCTGACCGTTGCAGTGGTCATTAGCGAATTGTTTGATATTTCAGATGAAGATTACTTATTCGTTAAATCATTAGGTACCAAAACATTTTAGCCATTCACGAATTCAAGTGTTTTCAAATGCGTTACAACGTCCACATGAGAGGAATACCACCGTGATGTCCTGTGTCGTGTGTTCTGGATTATTTTTAACCAGCGTTTCGATTTGCTTATCATTACTGACTGCAGACCTACCGGAACATTCTCGGTCTTCCAGGGCAAAATTTCCACTCCTTAACCTAGCGAACCACATACAGACTAGACTTTCAGCTATGGCACCATTTCCATAAATGGCACATAACATTTTGCTATTTGTACAGCGTCTTTTCTTTTTCAAATCAAATGAGGGAATTGCATTTTCCGCCATTTTCACAAAAAGCGTTCAAAGTTCACAATCAACACATGAATCAAATAAGAAGACGTATTGAAATCTCATGTTACAGAATATGTACACTGCATGCAAAACATTTGGAGACACACAGCATTTCTTTATAAAAAAAACACTTTAAAATTAAATATTTTTGTATTTCTTTTTAAAGTAAAAGATAAAATTTCAGTAAATACAGTCTATTTTCTTCTATTTTCTAGTTTGTCTCTAGGCTCCTCTTGCAACCGAAAAGTTCAAATTTTGATTCATCCTTCCACAGTACATTTTGTTAAATTATGAATATTTTGTATGAGAAACATTATATTTGGTTTTAACAATTAAATTGTTCAACCACGTTAAATGTTAACTCAGCACTGACTAATGTAGTAAACAAAACATATGTAGCTGTCTCTGTTTGAAGAAAAAGATTATACTATTACGACAGTATTTTCATAGTTTTTTATTTTTGACTTTGAAGTAATTCGCACAAAATGGCAAAATCAAAGCGGCTAAGGTGAGAACACAAATTGAAGTTTTATTCAAAGACGTCTACTCTCAAAAACAAATTGCTAAAAAGTTAAAGATGTCTAGATATGGGGTGCAATATTCGTTACAAACGTAGTTAGAAACTAGCGCAAATGTTGAGGGGAAAAAATGGAGCATCAGAAGTAACAACTGTTGCTGAAGATAAACACCTGAGAGCAAAAGAATTAGAAGGATAACTACTTCAGAGTCGACCTAAAGAACTAAATTCTTCTTAGCAGCAACTAGTGTTGCTGTTAAGTTAAAAAATCGACTCAGATTAGCGATCCACAGATGGTGCATAGCCATTAAGGAACCTCTATAAAGAAAGATAAATAAGCAAGAACAAAATCATGGGCAATAAAGCATAAGAACTCGACAGTGAAAGAACGGTAAAATGCATTGTGGGTAGACGAGTAAAAACGTGAGTAACAGGAGAGTTTATGTGAGAAGAAAGAAAGGAGAAGGGCTGCATGATGAATGTTTGGTTTCAAAAGTTAAGTAGGTGGTGGGTCTGGTAAGCTGTGGGGGGCGGAGAGAGCTGAATAATGGATTCAGAACAAGGAAATCATGATAAAAGAACAATATCATTCGATTTTGCAAAGACACGATATACCGTCTGGTTTACGCATAATTGGAAATAAAATCGACTTTCATCAAAACAACGATCAAAAACACTCTTCCAAATTATGTCAAAATTACCTCCAGTCAAAAAACAAAAAAAGAACAAAACTTGAGAAATTATGATTTGGCCGCCTCAATCTCCTGACCTATCTCCCATTGAATTAATATGGGATGAATTGGATAGGAGAGTTCAAAGGGAATACCCAAAGCGTGAGGGTGAGCTTTTTCAGTGCTTGGGAAAGTCTTCCGTTTTCTTTTTTTTTCAAAAACTGTTGGAAAGAATGCTAATAATTTGTAAAGCAGTAATTCAGGCAGATGGTGGTTTTATAGTTGCAATCAAAATATGATTTAGTTATAATTGTGTATGGCTAAGAGTTTATCGTTTGCCAAAATAAAAGCAAATATACTGTAGTTACTGAGATGTTATCTTTTACTTAAATATGCCATTTTAAGGTGTTTTTTTTTTTTAAAGAAATGTATGGTAACCTCAATTTTTTTCCTGTAGTGTATATATGTCAGAGATTTCATTTACGTGTGAAACGATATCATGTATTTAAACACCTCCTATTGAAAAACGCTATGAACTTTTGTTCCAACCCAATATATTCTAAAACGTAACTTGATCTTCAGGTTAACCTTCGGCGACCTTTATGAATATGACAAAAGAAAGCTTGTTTTCTCATGAATGTGTTCGGAAATTTATACATCAAGAAAGGATTTGAAAATTCTATGTAAAATTGAATTTCTGAATTTAGCAAAATAAAGTCGAAAAGGCATATAATCTGACGTAAAAAGATTATCTTCGGAATAAAATAGAATTTACAAACATAAGAGATAATCTTATCATTTAAAAGCAAATTCGCTGTGCAAGACCCCCCACCCCACCCCAACCTAACCTAAGCAACTTGCTACGACGGTGTGATTTTGACCTTGAATCTTTCGAGTCGCTGGAGAGAAAAAACCCGTTTAATAAAAATTTGTTTTTTTTTCTTCGAGAAACCAAAAATGGAAAAAAAAGAAATAATATCAATCATATTTTATATAATAAAATAATCTGGCCGTTGGCTTTATTTTATATGATAATCATGCGATTAGGTATGTGTAAAAATGTTCTTTCTCTCGCTCGCACACATTTGTATACACGAATGATTGCTGCCACCACGTTGCCGAGCGTCGAGTACAGCCATCGTAACAAGACTCAATATACTTAATAACAGACATATGATATCAAGCAATGTCTGTACATGAAACTTTTAACAGCACCGATATTCAGAGAAATTAATACGATATTTTTTTAATCGATTTCACTCCAAGCAAGGCAGTAAAATCTCAGAGACGCGAGGAGCTACTAGGTGCGGAGGAGTTAAAAACAGGAACATTGCTAAGAAGCGAGAATAGAGAAAAGAGTAATCAGGAGGACAGTACATAGCGATTGACATTGCATTTAAATTTTTGCAGATTAAAGTTGACTGAAAAGCATGGAATCGGAAGATAGTTCCACAAGCTAGAAGTGCGAGAGAAGAAACTTAGAACATAGAATTTATGGTTACATCTAACCAGCTCATCTGTAAATTGGTGGGACCTCGTTTCCAGACCTGTGTTTAAATTCGAAGAGTCTATGCAGCATAGCGAAGTGCGGTGTTTATTCGTAATATTTACAAAATGTGGCACAAGTCCAAAATGGGGAATGGAGAAAAGGACGGTCTTCTTCTGTCGTAACTTTAAATTTAGCTAGCCACAAACACTGACCAAACACATACAAACAATATTCCTAACACCAAAACAACACATTCTTACTTACCTTTCTTGCTACATCCACCATAATACCTCATTGTCTCTATGAAAATCCTAACTAGTCCCCATATGTACAATTCATTGTCTAGGAGGGGGGATAGAACAACAATTTAAAAACTAGCCTCAATGAGTATTTACAATATGAAAACAAAACTATTTGCAAGAAACCAAATAAAATAATATTAGTAATAGCCCCCCCACCCGACAATCTTTAAATGTGGCAGAAACATTAGTTAACTAGACGAAATTAATGCGGGACTATAATAATATAAAACATTCATTCGTCCCATGCACTCACACAAACACACACTCATTCAAACAACAACAAATACGAAAATCACTCCCGAAACGAAAGGCGCCCCGCATGCACCAGAGAACTGATATCACCAACCACCTAACGAGGAAGAGAATGGGGAATTAAACTAAAGGAAAATAAAGACAGAAATAAAAGGGGCCAATGAGCATACATCCCCTAGCTAATGCTCATTGGTCCCCCTTTTATTGGCACCATAGCGAAGGGCAATATTTATTCTGTTATGTATAGAAATGTGGCACAAGGCCGAAGTGGGGGATTGGGGAAAGGACGGTCTTCTTCTGTCTTAACTATAACTTAGCTAGCCGCAAACATTGACCCAATCGTACAAACAATATTCCTTACACCAAAACAACACATTCATACGTACCTTTCTTACTACAACCACCATAATACCTCACTGTCTCTATGAAAATACTAACTAGTCCCCATATTTACAATTAGCGAAGAGCTCATTGGAACAATTATTATGACAGTATTTATAGAAAAGGCAAAGGAAGGTACGAAGTTAAAAAAAAAAATTTTGGATCCATCTGAAGTCAAGAATGAAAATGTCACACTACGAAATATTTTTGTTGCTTTGAAATAGATGTACTTGAATGTTGACACACTTGGGCTAATCCCGACAAGACCGATCGCTGGAGTCGCCACTGATATATATATATATATATATATATATATATATATATATATATATATGACAAGAATATGGTTTTATGGTATGCTATATTTATGGGTAAAAGTGCTCAATACCAGGAAAAGAGAAGAAGTGGAAACTGAGGTCATCCCCGATCGCCGACAGTCTATTTCATGCTTGAATTCAATCGTCAGTCCTGAAACTGTTGATATCATTTTTCAGATAGATAGATAGATAGATAGATAGATAGATAGATAGATAGATTCGTTAAAAAGAGCATAAATTATGAAGAATGTCCCAAACTTAATAAAAACAAAGTTTTATCGTCAAAATCTTTATGTTATTATTAAGAGTAAAGACCAAAAGACTTTATTATTATTAAATTTATAATATTTTTATCCGTTTTAGAACGCGCGAAATTTTGGTTGAAATTTGTTTTCTTGTGGCAGCGGGGGGGTCCATAAATTAGTCTATGAAATTTTAGGTTCCTTTTTTTAGTGAAAAACACATTGATTTTATAATTCTTTCAAAAATCATATAATTGTCGGATTTTAATGAAACCTTCAGGACTTATTCACAAATGAATAAAATTATTTTAGAAATGTTTCTGTTTTTAGAAAATCTTGGTAAAATCCTTCTTTTTACATCCATTAACTCCCTACTTATTTCATTTTATAAAATTTTGTGAAATTCATTTTTGTACGGCTGAATGTTTTATATCAATTATACGCAGAACTGCTTGGAGAAGTGAAATCAGCAAAATCTTTTTGTAAAACAGGAATCCCAGTTACCGAAAATCTTCTCTGACTCGTAAAATGAAATCATTTATTTTATTTATATCTTAAATTTTACACACACACATACTCAAATATATATATATATACAGTGGCCTAAGAAAAGTTTTTAGCCAGGAGAAATAAACTGCATCCAATTTCAAAATTTAATTACGTAATCCCTATTCAACCTAAATAAACAGTATTTCGAACTAGTATAGAGTAGGTCCTCCATTTGCTAGTATCAGTGCTTGTATTCGATTTTTCATGGATTTGATCAAGTTATCAATAATCGTCTGAGCCATATTTTGCCATTCCTTTAACAATGTTTCTTTAAGGGTTGCCACTGACGTGATTTTGGTTGCACCCTCTGGAATTCTTCGGTCAAGGTGATCCCAAATGTGTTTTATTGGATTAATGTCAAGACATTGGGCTACCCATGGTGGTTACTTGATTCCTTGCGATTCCTTCCAGACCTTAGCTACTTTGCTCGTATGACATGACGTTCCATCTTCTTGAAAACGGTAGACATTCCTGTCAATCTGATTGGTTTCAAATAGTGGGAGTAGTCCTTTCTCTAATAGTTGACAGTATTTTGGACCATTCAACAGCTCGTCAACAAGAATCAGCTTAGATTTCCCTTTCCAAACTAGACAGCGCCTCACACCATTATTCCAATCCCTCCATGTTTCACGGTCGCCTGCATACATTCAATGTTCCAAGTCTCATTCTGATTTTTCCAACATAAACCTATGTCGAATTCGAATATTGGCAGAATTAGAGGCTGCCAAAATTCATAATCTTTGCTCTCGAATTCTCTCGGTCAGTCCATACGCTTGTTCCTGTCATCCTCTGAAAACACTTCTTTGATAGCCTAGCTCTTTCAGAGTCTTTCTCACCACATATGGCGACATTTCCATGCTGTTGGCGACATCTTTGACGCTCTGACGACGGTTTCTGATGACTTCCCTATTCAGTGCCCTTTTCGTTCGCTCAGACACGACGCTTGGTCTTCCTGAACGTTGTTCCACATGACAATGGCTTTCTTCATTAAATTTCTTGACAATATTATAAACGGTTGATGATTAGCTTGGAAAAACCTAGCAATTTCTCTATTTGACTTGGCACATTGATGCCATCCTATTATTTGCTCTTGTTGAAATTTACTAATTTCCTTACGTCCACGAACTTTCATTGCAAAATATAAGTTAACTATTGTTCATAGATGAGAGTAGCTAGATACTAACACGGTATTGTCCGAAAAAAATACGAGACGTTATTAAGCAAGCCAAAATTGCTGTAATCAAGGGTGGCTAAAAAACTTATCATAGCCCACTATATATATATATATATATATATATATATATATATATATATATATATACAACTGATATTTACAAAATTTAGCTTCATGGGTCATCTCGTGAAATAAAAGGAATGATAGAAGATTCTATTGCGCCAATCTTTGAAGTGAAGAAAATTTGCTTATCGTGAAAAGTCGTATTGAACGCTCATACATTGACCACTTGTGTTACTCAAAAATAACGAACTATCATACACACAATTCAGGCATGATCTTTTTTATATAACGGGTGCGATGGATAAATTGTCGCCTAAATTACGCAAAAATGAAAATAACACTGAGATCTTATTTTAACAGATATATTCATTAAGATCACACAAAAATATCTTGAAATACTAAAGAGCAAATCTATTCAATAAAATCGACATTGGCTTCAGTCACGGCCTCCAAACGACTTCGGAATCCCCTGTGACTCTTCTGGGCGGTCTCCTTGTTTAAGTTGGTGAATGCTGCCATAATCCTTGCCTTCAGTTAATCTTTGGTGTTACAAGGAGTTTTGTTGGTCAATTGCTAAACTGTGCCCCACACACAATAAGTTGCAGTCTGGGGAGTTAGGTGGCCAGATGTAATAGATGATATGGTCGCAGTAATTGTCTGACACCGATGATTGGGTTCTCCTGCTTGTGTGGCATGGTGCAGGGTCCTGTTGTCAGATATAGGGTCTTCCAGCAGCCACCCTCTTGACCCAGGACAGCATTACCTCCTCAAGGCCTCCGTGTTGAGTGTGAAGCCCTGTAGGAAGATAAATGAAGGCATAATGTGGCCATCACTAGTGATCACTCCAAACAACTTCTTAATCACCATTAGACTCATCCAACTCTTTCCGAATCTTCTGCACTGTCCTCAGATTGACACTTAAACACTCTGAAATATTTCAAGCTTCTGGCATGAATGCCAAGCAATACAGCATGCCATTTCCAAATAAATAACGTCATGATACTCTGTTTCTCACAGACGATGCCTAACTAACCTCACTATACTGTGCAGTCGACAAAACCAAAAAAAACACAACGCGCATGCGCGAAACTAAAAGTATCAAATAGCGACAATTTACCCATCGCACCCTGTAAATCAAATTAAAACCTGCTATTAAATAAAAAAGAAAAAGAAAAGAAATGAAAAAGCAAATAATAATCACCGCGACGAAATTGCTTTATTGATTTCTATCCTTAACATGCTCATCTCACGGGCCATCGATCGTGAGGTTTTCTTAATGCATGCAACACATGGATATGTCATCGTATTAGATAAGCCAGGGCGCTTTCAAGATTTGATATCGTCAGAAGAAATGCTACCGACCAAAAACGGCGAGCTTAGCGTATTAATGTCCCAAGTTATGACAAGTGTTTCTCCGAAAACGTGCCCCAGAGCCAAATACAGTCCATCAAAGAAATCTGCATATGTGAACACTTGAATGTGGGACGAATGTGCGTCTATTTGGTTGAATGTGTGCAAGTACGTAATAATTTGTTGTGGCTGCACATGCGCATCAATTCATGTAATTGAGAACGTTGCTCGGTAAAAGTGCGGGAAATGTCTGCATCTGGCAGAGAAACTGATAGTGATAAACTGAGTGAGGACTTATCAGTAACTGAAGTAGAGTACCAGAGAATACGGCACTGTATATGTGCCTTGGTATATTTCAGAGAGTGTCTCAGAATTATTCGCTTGAGAACATGCAAGGAATTCCATGTTTGTTGACAGGCGTAACTAACTTTTCTTTCGCTAATTTTTATTTTTCTTTGTAATATATATATATATATATATATATATATAACCAGAAATTTTTATTTAATGCATCAGTCTATAGGAAGACCAAATTTCAGTAAAATATCTTCACAGGCTGCAAGGCTACGAAGTTCTGATTTCGTTAAATCATGCTACTAACATGTGACACGCAAATTGCAATAGGTCCTCACTCTTGAACTCTGGTTCAAATGAAGTTTCTATTTTCAGGTCTTCAATTTCTCTAGGGTAAAATCAAACAATAAAATTTCATTGAGATCTGAGGAAGCTCTCAAATTTGTTTTTTAGTTGATATAGAATTATTTATATATATGATAAAACATAGTTTATATTTATGGGCAAAAGTGCTCAACATCAGAGATAGGAACGTGTATAGATATAAAAGTGGATATTAATCAGCATCATCATCAGGACACTAATCACCATCATCAGGTCGACACTAAGATCAAGACCAAGTGGTCTGAAGAGAGTGTTGACACATGAAACAGATTGTCATCACTTGATGTTGACTTCAGTGTCCAATAATATATATATATATATATATATATATATATATATATATATATATATATATATATATATATATATATATATAGTTTTAAGATATGCTATATTTAAAAGTAAAAGGGTAAAGTGCTCAGTAGCGGAGATCGAGCCTACGTAAATATATAAGTGGACACTAATGTCAAGACCAAGTGGCCTGAAGATTGCGTTCAAGCATGAAACAGACTGTCACCACTTGATGTTAATCCCAGTGTCTACTAGCACACACATACACACACAACCCCCCATATATATATATGTGTGTGTGTGTGTGTTTGTGTGAGTGTGAGTGTGTGTGTGTGAGTGTGTGTGTGTGTGTGTGAGTGTGTGTGTGTGTGAGTGTGAGTGTGTGTGTTAGTGTGTGTGTGTGAGTGTAAGTGTGTGTGTGTGAGTGTGAGTGTGTGTGTGTGTGAGTGTATGTGTGTGTGTGTGAGTGTGTGTGTGTGAGTGTGAGTGTGTGTGTGAGTGTGTGTGTGTGTGTGAGTGTGAGTGTGTGTGTGAGTGTGTGTGTGTGTGAGTGTGAGTGTGTGTGTGTGTGTGTGTGAGTGTGTGCGTGTGTGTGTGTGTCAACGGTAAAATAATAACGCCCAAATGTACGATGGTGATTTTCATCTGCGAACTCTTGGGGGGGGGGGGCAAATAAACGTTTTTCCCGGCGCTTGTTAATTTTGGAATTATCTTTCTAACCCTTGACCCGGAGCTTATTAGGACCCCTACTTATTAATTTTTGACTATCCATAGTCTCACTGCACAAAGCAATTTAAGATCTTATTTAGGGACGTTATCGGCTAGATATTATTTGTCTGTTCTTTATTGCTGGCCACTTATTTATACTGGAACTTTGGTAAGATTTCATGAAATATTTTTAATTTTGTTTGGGCATTTTATTAAAAGAGATTGTCAGATATTTATTTTTACTCGTATTTCTTCGGTTTTTTTTTTTTTTTTTTCAGAGTTTGAAAAGCTTGTATTTTATCATTTCCCAAGCAGCCACACCCCAATTATTATATTTTTTAAAACTTATTTTTGCCTCCTTCTGCCAGGCTTAATGTTTTCTGATTTTTTCATTCGGCGCCCAATGTATTACAACCTCCTTTCATTCGGCGCCCAATGTATTACAACCTCCTTTTATTTGGCACCCAATGTATTACAACCTCCTTTCATTCGGCACCCAAGAGTATAATGCGTGCGTGCTTTGGAGGTAATAAATATTCTGATAATATTTTAGAATTCTTCGGCCTTCTTATGAGCCAATAACGCTCATAACAATGCACCTTCTCTTTCTACCACTTAGAGGATGGCACGTGCTACAACCAAGTTCAATGCGCTGAAAGAGTCCAGTGCAAGCAGTTGTCATGCCGCACAGACTACTTTTGCTCAGAACCGTTTGAGGGAAGTCAAATTGTTGGTCTTTGCAAGGATGGATTCCTACGCCAAACAGACCTGTTTCTGGATAACCACACAAAACGCACGGGCTCACCACGACTGAGGACGTGTAAGAACGGCATGGCAAACCGTTAGGTATTCATCCCACAGAATCAGTCCCAAGACCGAATGTTATCTCAGGGTCGCTTCGCAACTGAGTACCTGACCAGCCCCCTCCACTGGTATTGTCTTGGGCAAAATAAACCTGGCGATGTCAGTCTCTCTTCAAGTCAGTTCACAACCGATGTTCTCAGATATTTTTTGTTGTTGTTCTTTTAATCATTTCACCCTAAGCAAGAAGGCAATGCCACTCGTACTCGGGGGGATTACAGGGAGTGAAAGTGATAGAAAAGACCAAGTATAGAGAAGATTGAGGAACGGATAAAAGATGAACAAGATTCAAGAAGATAGAAGATGGCAATTGACGTTGCATTTAAATTTTTGAAGATTGTAGCTATCTGGGAAGCAAGTAAACGGAAGTGAGTTCCACTGTTGAGAAGTGCGAGAAAAGAAACTGTTGGAGTAGAAGTTGCAGTTGAATTTAGCTTTTTTAACAGTAAACGGGTGGGACCTAAATGCCAATCTAGTAGCACGCTTAAATTCACGTAGTTGGGGTATCAGGGAAAAGGCTCCTCTGAGCAGTTGCCATGAAAGCATTTGGAAAAAAGACAGGTGAGAAAGTGACTGAAGTCGACAGGCAAAGTTAGGCTGTTGATTCTATCGAAGAAATCCTCCACCCTGGCCATAGATTTCAGTTTAGGAAGCTCTTTGACCAGCGATGCCGTATCATCAGCATCCTGCATATCCGGTCAGCAGTTCCCGTCTCATGTGCAGAGTTAACTTGGTCGAACCTCACCGCAATTCATATCTCTCAATTGAACTCCTCATTAGTGAGAAATTCGGAACCGCTACACAGAGTTGTACGCAAAAAAATCGGTGCCAAAGCCGATGAACTAAGGGTGTTCATTTTTGTTTTATGACCACTGGAAGTTGGAATAAACGTGTTGACGTCAAGTATAACAATTATTTTTATTATTATTATTTCCTTTGATTTCTGTTGTAGACACATTTCCTTCCGTGTCTTAACCAGAGACCTAAGGTCAGAAATGGTTTCATGCCATTTTCCACTGACCATCTTTAAAATTAAAGAAAAAGATCCCTAAGATCACACACTTTTTAAATAGTTAAACCTCTTCGCAATGTGAGCTGTACTTGTGCGTACAAGTTTTTGTATTTCTTTAAGTCATGGGCTAACACGAATCCCTTCAATGAGTCTATCGGACCATTTTACAATCAATCCTAAGGCCTTTACTACAACTTGAAGTATTGATGTCCTCGTGCCACATTTTTGAGATATCTACTTCAAGATTATTATTATTATTATTATTATTATTATTATTATTATTATTATTATTACAGTGCTAGCAGCTGACCTAGCAATGGATTCAATATAGTCTTTCCTCTTCATTTCAGACGAGAACGGTAGCCCAAGATGGCGCATTATTATTATTATTATTAGTAGTAGTAGTAGTAGTAGTAGTAGTAGTAGTAGTAATTATTATTATTATTACTATCTGTGCATATTATGTTTCCTGTTTTGAATTCTGTAGAGCCTGATCAAAACTATGCCCCTTAGACCCTATAGGAGAATTGTCAATTAATTGATAGCGCTTTTCTTAGTATATGGAATTTTCCTAGTAGGGCGAACTTCTGGGCGACTTGTATGCTGATGTTACCTGGAACACTGTTAATAAAACTGTCCATTCGTTTTCTCGCGAGACCCAAAGCTCCGATTTCTCTTGGTACAGTTTCATTCATTACCCACATCCTGTTAATCTCGATTTCCATGTCCTTGTATTTGGACAATTTATCGATAATATTTATGGAGGTGTTTCTCTCGGAAGGTACTATTACTGCTACAACTACTACTACTACTATTATTATTCAAGGTTATTATTATTATTATTATTATTATTATTATTATTATTATTATTGTTGCTGTTGTTTTATTTTATTCAGCTCCGTCAGAATAGTAGCTCGTTTGTTGCAGTCGCCACCGGAAAGCCTGCTTCCGACATCCGTCCTCGCCGTATCCATTCGCCTTACGCGGTGGTGGAGACCCCGAAACGTCGAATAATTGTCGTTCTTTTGCCAGACATCCGCTTACGCCACAACACGATTGTGTAAGTTTTTGTTGTTTTTGCGTGAGAATGTCACCTGGAGGATAGAATGTTGTAATTTAGTATTCAGTGGTGAGAACAACTTCTGTCATGCTTCAAGCGATGGTCATTTGTGTAAGCAACGTAGATCTGAGAAAAAAACATTCCAGCGTGTGTTCCCTTATGATAAACAGGACCTAAGCCATCATGGTGTAGAGTGTCATAAATTACAATTCTCTCTCATCTTTGGTGTTTGTGGGAGGGAACACTGAAAAAAGATATGTGCGTTTAGAACATTGTACATCCGGTCTTTCTGCATTTGTTACAGCATATGTGCTCATATGATATTGACCGATCCCATTATGCCTATGCTACTCAACATGCTCGACAGCTTCGCCGGGCGGTAAATCTCCAAACCTGTCCCCCATTGAACATGTCCTGACGCACATCGAAATCTTTCTGTGTTGCGAAAACAGATACAACATACATGGAATTATTTGAGGATGGTTTACGTCACCTGTACGATCGTTATTTAATATTCAGTGATGGGTACATGTTCCTGCCTTTATTCAGGTGATGATCGTTTGTGTGTGCACCGTATACATTGAAAGAAATATCTTCCAGAGTTTATATGCCCATATGTGGGTGTCATAAGTTACAACTCTCGCTCACAGTTGGTGTTTGTGGAGTGAATCTTAAACAATGTCATTTATGCCCAGATCTTGACAATTCTGCAACATGAAGATGGTGTGCTACTCTAGCCAGATAATACCTGTCTACATGCTACCTGTTTTACTCAAAACCCTCTACAGGATATTTAAAAACTTCTCTGCGCTAATTAATTGATTGATTTGTTTTTTACAGTTTATCAAACTTTTAACAAGTCTATATGTCTAAGATGAGCTGTTGTAACTATTTACACTATTGTCCTCATCTTTATTGTCATATTCACCACGTTTCGGGCGTTGTACGCCCTGGCCTTCTTCAGGTGATACACATTGGAATTTCGAACCGAACCCATTACTTCCTCCACCGGACACATGGCCCAGTGGATAAAAGCGTTGGATGAAGTAATCCAGTGACTTGATGCAAAGAGTTGTGAGTTCAATACCCAGCCACAGTAGAGGAGAACAAAAATTTGGAGAGTTGAGTTACTAAAGTGAATTAACTGAAACCGAGATATCCAGAAAAGGCATGGCATGTGGAACTAGAACAATCTACCCTCGTGGACTAAATAAAGGGTTCGGTTCGAAATTCGAATGTTTTTCACCTGAAGAACGCCAGAGCGTAGAGCGATCGAAACGTCGTGAATATGACAATAAAGATAAGGACAACAGTCCGAACAATGTAAATAGTATAGATTATCAACCTTTTGTAGGTTATTTAAAACTGGAAAACATTTTAGATTGTAAGAATTTAGGGGAGATAATAACGATTCCCTGATACAAGTTCTACTAATTAACCCATAATTGGGGAGAAAAGTGGTGAATTAAAACATTGATTAATTGATTCGTTTTCTAGAGCTTATCCATTTGCAGGTTATTTAAAGGCAGAATTTTTTTTTGATTGTAAGAATTTAAAAAAGATAATGATTAGTATTAATAATTAATCCAATGCTGGGGGCAGGAGAAGAGGTGGATTCATACCTATCCCAAGTGTAATTTGCTCGTAAGTGAATAAAACAAACTCGACTGGAATTTAAACTCGGCTCTCCGATTTCCAATTCTGAACCGTTATCCATTACACCAGCTACACATCCACGCTTACTGCGCCTGGTATTGCCAAGCAGACACCCGTTTAGATACTGGACAGGCTAGACGTTGCTTAACTTCGGGAACCGGTGGTTCAACGTGATATAGCCGTTAGCCGTCTTCTTTTGAAAAAAATTCGTTTGTGCTTAATTTCTCGTGTGCCCAAAATGGTACAACCCCGCTGTCAAAATTTTGCAAGGTTAACACGCAAACAGCAACACCGCACCCGCCGATATACCCGCACCTCCTCTCCTATTCCCTTCTATTCATTCTATCTATCTTCTTTATCTCTCTCTCTCCCTTTCTCTCTCTCTCTCTCTCTCTCTATCTATCTATCTATCTATCTATTTTCATTATAAATTAATTTTCACGCCAGCTCCTTTTACTGGCTTTCAAGGGTCACATAACTACATCGAGAACGCTTCTTGATAGTTTTAATAAATTTGTTCAGTTCTTTCTCAGGTTTCCAGTTCTTCCATTCTTTTCTACAACAATCTTCTGCTGCAAACAATTGTTCCATTCCTCCATCATTAAAGGCTTACAGACTATGTTAATGGTCAAGAACATTGCAATTTCAAATCCGTATTACTATATTCTAAAATCCTCAATGTTATTGGTCCTGACCTGGCATCTCGGCTTCAGCCATTTTATATAGCTTCGCTGTGGATTTTCTGCAAATACTTTCATGTTAATTGTTCTGATGACCTTTCCTTTATCGTATCTAGACTTTAGGAATTTAAGTACAGTATTATATTGGCAACAAGGTCCCATCATTTTTCAGTTGAATGGACTAAATGTATCCGTAAGTTCTATGGTTCTACGCCAACACTTTCTTTTCTCGCACTTTTCGCTTATAGAACTCTCTTTCGCTTCCTTGCTTTCCAGCCAAATTAGATTTTCAAAGATTTAAATGCAATGTCAATCGTTATCTACTGTCTTTTTGATTCCTCTTCTTTTATTGTTCTCATCCCTTAATAATGTTTTTCTTATCTTTCACATTCAGTAACTTGATGTGTCTTAGTGACTTTATTGCCTTGCTTGGTGTGAAATGATTATTAAAAAATATACATTATGCATGCTTATTTAAATATATTTACATATGGCTTGTGTCTATCACATATATACATATAAATACATACATACACACACATATATATATATATATATATATATATATATATATATATATATATATATATATCCTGCCGGTGTACCCTGACGATCCTCGTAGGTGAAACCTAGGTAGTTTTGCCTGGCTCTTTAGGTTCATAGTTAGATTTGCTCTACTTAGTGTATTGAGCACTTTGTTTAGTTACTTTTGCTTTACTCGTTTTGGAGGTTTTTTCTTTGGACTCTGAGCTTGGATTCTGGACGATTGTTTTGGCCTCAATTACATGTTCTTAGTTCTTTCTTTTTTTATTCCTTATTTTTCCTTGGGCATTGGTTTGTTCATTTACAAGCCAAAAGACCTAAGGTTTTTCCAGACGAGTAGAATTACTTATATTATTATTATTATTATTATTATTATTATTATTATTATTATTATTATTATATATATATATTTCAAATAAAAATAAAAACAGGACACTTTAAGGTTCCATGTAATAAATTATTTCACCACAGCCCTTTTAAAGGACCGCGGATCATCAGACTTTACTTCCAAAGGTTGAAACGAAAAATGAAAAGAAATTTACACATTTTTGACGGGCAGTACTAAGCATATGTAAATTAACGAAGTGAGGAAGTGAGGGGGAGAGAGACATGATTGAGTTAGATGTAAAATTTCTATTCCTTCAAATGCTTAGTACTGCCCGTCAAAAACGTGTAAATTTCTTTTCATTTTTCGTTTCAACCTTTGGAAGTAAAGTCTGATGATCCGCGGTCCTTTAAAAGGGCTGTGGTGAAATAATTTATTACATGAAACCTTAAAGTGGTCTGTTTTTATTTTTATTTAAATTATTAGCTTTGATTTACATTGAGCTCTCTGGATTTTATCCTCCTTGTGTCTACCCATACGGATTACCTAGTTTTTCGTAAACTAAATATATATATGTATGTGTGTGTGTGTGTGTGTGTGTGTGTGTGTGTGTGTGTGTGTGTGTGTGTGTGTGTATTATTCATATCGTTGGTGTACAGGACGCAATCAGATTTTGACATTAAATTTGGGAATAAAAAGTGCGTCTTATAACCCGAAAAATACGTTATGTGGCTTATTGCCAAAATGTCTTCTGCAGCATCTTGTTGGCACTGTTTATTTTCCCCATTTCTCAATGTCGTTATTGTTGTCTTAGTTTCTCATATATTTAGCGAGAATGTTCTGCTTAAAAAATCCAAACTTCACAGTCACCCTATTCATCATACCGTTGGTATGGTTCGTATTCTTTCAGGGTGAAGCAACGGGATGAGGTTTCCACCCATAAACAACTCAGCAAGACTAGTTTTAGCCGATTCCTGAAAAAAAAACATGGCGGAGCAGTGTTTTTATATATTAAAAAAAGGTTTTGTTTTCAGCATTATAATGTTTTTTTTTCTTACGACGAAGGAACACGGGATGTTGCTCAATAAGTAGTGAATCAGTAAAACTGAAAAATTGTTACACTTGCATTTCAGAAGTGAAAATTTCTAACAGTTGAGACAGCAATAAGTTAAACTGAGATCATTTTGATTCAAAGCCAGAGATTTGGTAGACGAGCCGTTACAAATTGATTGTAACTAGGTTACAATACTAGAATTTTTACTACCGAAATAGTTAGGTCCTAATTAAAAACAAGCAAAACCTAAACAGACCGTGATAGATACGAACAGACTGGGAAAGAAAGTGTAATGAACAAAACAAGATCTAAAATTCAAATTCAAATGCTAAGCACTGACTCATTGATTTTGTTAGAAATTAAAAAGACTTGAATTTACAAACTTTGCATAACACACACGCAAATGCGAACCCAAAACAAAACTCGTGAAATTTCACACCTTGATGCGAAATGTTTTTCGGCAAATAGAAAACTAGGAAACATTTAAAAACAAAATTCAAATAATCTTCAATTCTCAGAAACAAATTCTTTTACGGACCTTTTCGCGAGCCAACGCGAAATTTGCTCGTCGCCCAATGGAAAGCCCCGAATCATATCCGGGAGTAAATTCCCAAATGATCTTTTCAAGCCCCACAAACAAAATAAAAGACGGGCAAGTTCGCTTGTCACCAGAGAGGAGGAGACGAGCGTACTAACAAGTCCCTTGACAATGTCAAACGAGCGTTATTATTATCTCTACCTTTCTCCCTCACCTCTTTTACACTTGATAAAGGAACGGAACATTTTAAGACTGAGCGATTACTTCAAAGACATTCTTATCCTTCAATAACGCTCATACATACATACATCCACACATACGTTCCTGCCTACGTACACATAAACTCATTCTTGCAAGGACTACTACAAACATTTTGACGACCTTGTATCAACCAAAATACATTAATTTTATTTATAAAGAACATGATTGACTTATATGTATAAAGATTTGTTGTTTCACTTTACAATTTGATTTTCTTGTTTTATACCCCTCTTATGGTGGGCCATCTAACTAACAAGGCCAAATCAAACTAATCTGTTTCCACACTCATACACTTCACTATAACTGATAACCCACTATAAAAGAAAGAAAGAAAGAAAGAAAGAGAGACAAATCAAAACGACTCAAAAAAATCGAAATAGGTTCTGCCGGAATTTTTCAATTGCTGAAAATGTTTGTGATGAGTTTCATGGAGAGTAACAGACGCGGTGGTAAAAGGTGACGGAATATCCAGAGAAGAGAACAGGACTTCAATTCGTTTTCGCCTCTCATCACATATAAACGTAGGACTTCCACTTTAAATCTGGCCTTTTTGCGTTATTCCGTTTGTGTGGGTACTTGGTTAAATACTTCCAAGGAGGGAATTTCGGATCCCTCTGAAGTTTCACCAGTGGCCCAAGTAAAATGTTCAATCAGTTTACAGGCGAAAAACAAACCCTTCTCCTATACAGGATCGATACAATTGATAAATTGATTCGTTTTCTACAGATTATCAAACATTTGTCATTTAAAGCCAGAAAATTTTTTTAAATTATAAGAATTTTTTGATAATGATGGTTTAGTGATAACAATCTTACTAATTAACCCATAGCTGGGGGGAGAAGTGAATTTTCCAAGTCTATTTGCGCGTAAATGACTATAACGAACCCAACGAGAATTTGGTCTCTGCTCTTCGAGATTAACAATTCCGAGCCGTTATCTGTGGCACCATCCGAACATACAAGGTAACAGCACCTGGTATTCCCAAGTGGTCACCCATCTAAGCACTGACAAGCTCGACTTTGCTTAACTTCGATGATCGTACGGGAACCGGCGTTTCAACGTGATATGGCCGTAATTTATATAAGTATGCTAGTAAATAGAACGTAGGTATTAATTGTGACAAGTAATTTTCTTTCATTCAAATTTGTTATCACCACGTTACTCGGGCCGTCAGTCTACGGCATCTCGCAGACAGCACGGATCAAAAATAATAAATGTTCCTGATGAGCATTTTGTGGGGTGTCACGTATAGAATTACTCGGCATGACACGTTGACTATTTAATGAATCATGGGAAACGTCCATTGCTGCAATAGGAGGCGAAGAGATTACCTCGAACATGTATTGAACTCTCACTTCTCTTAGGCTCATTATCGTTGTTATTACAGAATGAACGGATTTTATATTAGGCTGTACACTAAAACTGATATAAGTAAAATAAGTAAATTTAAATAAAGTAAAATACCCTCTCAAATTAGGGAAATCAACGCCATCTTCTCCGTCTTCCAAGTTACCAGTTCAAGAGAGGATTACAATACCAGAGAACTATTATTTTCGGCAGACCGAAAAATTCAACCTGCTTGCCACTAGCCCATTTTCCTTTAAAAAAAACCCATTTTCCTTCCTTCTTCTTTTAGTTTACTTTCTTGTAACCAAGGATGGGGCTTGGCTGAATTTGTCCCCATACCTATACTGTCAGGTGAAAAAAAAAATCTTTTAAACATTTCTATGCCTTTTGTTTCTCTCCACGCCATTAGCCTAGGAAAATAGATGACGCAATGTTGGTAACAGACGCAGAAAGAAAACTACAGGAACTGCTACAGAATGAACTAAAAGAAAGAGAGAAGAAAGGACTAAGCATCAACTGTAAGAAGGCAGAATGTATGGTCGTCAGCAAAAGGAGCAGCTCAAGACGCGAACTGCGAATTGGAGAAACCAAAATCAAGCAAGTACAAAAATTTAAATATCTAGGAGGTGTTTTAACAGAAATCGGAAGACGAATTGGAATAATGGAAATTGCCTTCCAAAAGCTAAGCAAAGTATTAAGAAACAGGAAAATTTCCTTAGAAAGGAAGAACTGTAATATCGGTCCTCCTATATGGTAGTGAATGCTAGGCAATCTCCTCAGATGAAGAATAGACTTGAAGTAAGAGAAATATAGTTCTACAGAAGGATGCTGAGAATACCATGGACTGAATATATGATTAACGTCGAAGTTTTAGGGAAAATAGAAACAAAAAACATACTTATCCGTAGAATCAGAAAGAAAAGAAAATTTCATGGGCACATAATGAGGAAAGAGGGCTGGGGAATTTGACACTTACAGGACATATTGAAGGCAAATGAGACAGGAAATCGGCGAATAACCTACCTAACGAGCATGTGTAAATACCTAACAAAAAGGGGATTACAGCAATAGTAAAAAAGAACAACCTACTAAGAGCAAGAAAGGGCAGGAAATTGTGAAGGGGTCACGGCCGCCCACGCCTAAAGGAACATTGCACATAGAAGACAACGAAGAGTTAATTCATGAATTATTAATGAGTAATTCAACTGCCCTGACTACATGAATTTAAGCGTGTCACTAGATTGGCATCTAGAGACCACTCTTTTACTGTTGAAATCGTTAGATGAAACTGTCACTTCTACGCCAACAGTTTCTTTTCTCGCACTTCCCAACAGCGGAACTCGCTTCCGTTTACTTGTTTCCCTGATAACTACAATCTTCAAAAAATTTAAATGCAACGTCAATCGCCATATTCTATCTTCTTTAACCCCGTTCATCTTTTATCCTTTCCTCAATTCGCCCTATACCCAGTCTTTTCTCTCATTCTCTGTAACCCTCTGCGTACTAGTGGCATTCCCGCCTTGCTTGGAGTAAAATGATTAAAAATGTCATTAGTAATTACAGCAGACAACCGTTAATACATTTTTCCCGTCACAGTTAATTCTTGTGATTTTCATGAAATGAACGTTGATAATAATCATAGGTTAATATTTTCTATTTGAAATTCTGATCACTTATCATTAATGATTTATTTGAACGAGAATCGTCATCTTGGTTGTTATAGTTAAAAAGGGTGCAACAACCAAACAACATTGTGACCATAACAATTAAATTGATAACACATGCTCGAATAAATTGCTGTATAATTAATTTATACCTTCCCTTGTTTCTACATTTTCTGACACCAAGAAACTGTTATAGGGATTGAAACATTAAAATCAGAAAGTGTTAGGTCTGGTGAGTATGGTGACTGAGGTAAACTTTCTTAATTAATAGCTTTATTTTCTTCTGGATTTTTTTATTATGTTAACTCTTGCATTGACATACAGTCGGACAACTTCATTTCTCTTCACCAAAGCTGCACATTTCTAGTGTCATGCACCAATGACATTGGAATTATTGATAATAAAGTAATACTTTTTGCAGGATGTGCCATTTACATGTGCCGTAGCTGACATTATTTTTCGTAAATGGTATGCTAGCTTCAGAAGTGGATGTTTTGATCTGGAAAACCAAAAATGTTCCGGCAACCTTGCATTTAAAAGAATAATTTAAGTTACACGACACGGGTCATGGAAGAGATATTCCATATATCTCAGATTAGCATAATAAGGCCTTTGAAAATACTTGGATTTGTGAGTCTTTACAATCTTTTGATGCCTTGCGATTTAACAGGAAAGAATTTAATGGGCCGCACTTTCATCTGCAATTTTCTGCTCAAACGCAGGAAAAAGTATCTATTTTTTAAAAGAACGATCACAGCTGATTAAAGGTGCATTGTATACAACAGTGGGGAATGAAAATTTCCCAGGGAAAACGAAATGGGAGATCGTTAATCATTCCAAGAGACAGTCTGCATCCGTAATATAAGTATTGTTTACACCTTAAAAAAAAACCCGTCGACCAGTAAATTACTGGAGAATAATGCGTTTAAGAAAAAAAATTCTAAAGTAAGTGTTCAATAAAAATAGCATTTGTTTCAATGACATTTTCCGACCTCTACGAAACGCTCAGTCGGTGATAAGTCATTGAACTATATATATATATATATATATATATATATATATATATATATATATATATATATATATATATATATATATATATATATATTTGTGTATTTAGGCAGCAATCCTTCTTTCATGCACATTTCATTGAATACGACAGACAAGATGCTTTTATTTAGCTTTTTTATACAATATCTCATGCGATCTAGTAATTTTTTTCCTTTCGGATGATAAATTATATAAAAACTGTCCGAATGTTCTTTTTATCCGAGCGCTTTCGACTATACATTTAGCCATTTTCAAGGATTAAATATTTTAACTGTTAAATAAGAAATAGTTTGTTGCATGTATGTTTTATAAAATGTTTTCATATTCCAAAACACGGTCAAGAGACTGTGTCGATGTTCAAAGTTAATATTATTAAGTGTTGTTGTTTTTTTTTATTAATAAGGCTTCCATTATTTTTAGCCTTTTTTTTTTTGCATGAAGATAATGCTATCATATTAGTGTTGTCAACAAGTATGTTACGAATGGCGTCCGGTAGGTCTCCATGAATATTTAAATGAGATCTAATTTAGCTATGGTCAGAAAGGTGTAGAGTGTTATTTAACAGTTAAAATATTTAATCCTTGAAAATGGCTAAATGTATAGGTACAGGTAAGACCTTTGTTACTAAACTCATACTTGCCGAGCTCAGGCGTACCGGTAATATTACACTAGCGGTGGCACCATCGGGCATCGTAGCTACTTTGCGGGAGGAAGGACTGCTCACTCAGTATTTAAGTTACCTCTCGATTTGGTAAAATAGACCACGCCCATCTGTAATATCTCAAAACATTCTGACAAAGCTGAGGTTGTTCGACGTTGCAGGGCCATAGTTTGGGATGAGTGTACCATGTCCCATAAAGGTGGAGGTGAGGCCCTTGACAGGCTCCTGCGTGACATCAAAGATTCAGATCGTCCTATGGAGGTTATCACACTTCTCCTATCAGGTGATTTCAAACAAACACTGCCTGTCATTCTAAAAGGTAACAGGGCTGATGTCGTGGGAGCCTGTCTTAAATCCTCGACTTTGTGGTCCCAAGTAAGGACACTAAGTTTGAGCACAAACATGCGTGCCCACTTGAGGGGTGACACCGCCTACTCAGAGTTTTCCCAGCGACTTTTGGTTCTGGGCGAGGGTAGACTGCCATCAGATGATAATGGAATGGTTTCGATTGAATCTGTTTGCACAGTCGTTGAGACAGCTTCTCAATTGGTGAATTGCGTCTTCCCAAACCTCGAATCCAATTTCCGTAATATGGAATGGCTTAGTCAACGCGCCATTCTTGCCACCAAAAACCGTACTGTTGATGCGATTAATGACGAGCTTCTCCAACAAATCCGAGGTGAAGAGCAAGTCTACAAATCCATCGATAACCCGAGGACGTTGTTGACTATCCAATCGAACTATTGAATTCACTCCAACCTCCTGGTCTTCCACCTCACGTTCTAAAGTTGAAGGTCGGGGCTCCAATTAAGCTCCTTCGCAACTTGGTTCCCCCAAAACAATGCAACGGCACACGTTTGGTGGTGAAGTCGCTATCTCCGAACCTCATTGAGGCTACGTTAATCACAGGTTGCGGACGGAGAGAGGCAGTGATGATTACCCGGATGCATCTGTACACCTCTGGAGCAGATATTCCCTTCACATTCAGGAGGTCTCAATTCCCCGTGAGGGTCTGTTTTGCAATGTCCATTAACAAGGCACAGGGACAAACATTGAGTGTATCGGGGTTGCACCTAGGTGAACAATGCTTCTCGCACGGTCAGCTTTACGTTGGCTGCTCACGTGTAGGGAGCAAGAGTGGTATTTTCGCTCTGACACCACAAGGCCGGCGAAAAATGTTATTTTCAACGAAGTTTTTTAGGACTGCCAGCCATTGAAGCGTCTCTCCGGTAACCAGCGGCTCCCGGCCCCCTTTAGCCTCTGCGTCTGTGGGCATCTCACGGCAAGCTGAGGATAAAGACCCCCAAGTGGGCATAAGTCTAAATCGGGATTAGTCGCTGCCTCATAAAGGCTCCCGAACCCCTTTTCGCTAGATTCCAGTTAGGTTTAGGTAGGCATTTTAATTTGAGTCCAATCCTAACCACGGTTAGGACAGGGGGTGTAGTGTCAAAAGGGCTGGCACGTGCAACTCGATCACCTACGCCAGCCAAACTCCCAACCCATGCGTTCCGGCCGCGACACTGATTCCGCAGAACTGGGTTGGGTGTGAAAAAATATTTGTTGTTAACATTCTTTTTTCATTCGGTTTTTCCAGTTACGAGTCCTTTTTTAAAGCTGATTGTTTTGTGTTCATTTTGTTTAGTTCTTTTTTCGTAACAGATTTAATGTTTAGTAGAGAGCTTAGAAAAGATTCGCTTGTATGAGATAGGCAAGAAGTAAGGTATGTAGCAACATCAGCACGGCAAAGGGCACTCCTTTAAAGGCAAGGAAGGGCAAAAATATTTTAAGTCAAGTGATAGCGATTGCTGTATGAGTCGTACGATTTTTGAATCAAGCACGGGCAACGCCGGGCCATGGTGCTAGTATATATATATATATATACGTTGTCATTGAAACACCCAGAGGCAACAGTCAGTTTCATGCTTAAACGCAATCGCCAGGCCATGCGTTTATACATGAAACAGACTGTCGCCTCTGGCTGTTGATTTCAATGTCCACTTTTATATTTACATACGCTCTATCCCTGATATTGAGCACTTTATCCCATAAATATATCATACCTTAAAACTATATGCTATCATATCTATCTATCTATATATATATATATCTATATATATATATATATATTTAAAGACATTTATATTATGTTTAACATTCTTTTTATAGATACAATATAAAAAGAACGTTAAACATAATATAAATGTCTTTAAATAAATTGTCGGACTATGTCCAATTCAAATATATATATATATATATATATATATATATATATATATATATATATATATATATATATAGCTTATATGTATATATGTATATATATATGCAGGTATGCAGAAAAATAGGAAAGAACACGTTAGGTAAATAATCCGGTGTTCCTTAATATATATATATATATATATATATATATATATATATATATATATATATATATATATATTTGAATTGGACATAGTCCGACAATTTATTTAAAGACATTTATATTATGTTTAACGTTCTTTTTATATTGTATCTATAAAAAGAACGTTAAACATAATATAAATGTCTTTAAATATATATATATATATAGATATAGATAGATAGATAGATATGATAGCATATAGTTTTAAGGTATGATATATTTATGGGATAAAGTGCTCAATATCAGGGATAGAGCGTATGCAAATATAAAAGTGGACATTGAAATCGACAGCCAGAGGCGACAGTCTGTTTCATGTATGAACGCATGGCCTGGCGATTGCGTTTAAGCATGAAACTGACTGTTGCCTCTGGGTGTTTCAATGACCACGTATATATATATATATATATATATATATATATGCCGTAGGTTTTTTCTTTTTGTCTTTATTCATATTGTCCCTATTCTCTATCTGAAATTTTACTTTTTTTTACTCATCTCAAACAGTCGCATACTCGAACTCTGTAAATAGTAGTAGAACCAAACATGGCTTCTTTTATTTCGGGTTGCTGTGATCTTTTACGAGAATAGTCACTCGTGACAATCTTTTAAAAGATACCCGTGTGTACCAACCGACAATTGACTTATTTTCTTTGCTGCTAAACCAAATACGATTATTTGTTACAAACTGTAAAACATGCTTCTTGTTTGTTAGCTTTATGCTGCTCTTGTTTCTTGTTAGATTTTGTGTAAGTGTTATTTTAACCTTCAAATTGTTACAAAATTTGCTTCCTGTCACACACCTGCTGCCACAAAACACGTATTTTGTTTGTTTTTTCGCACTTTTCTCTCTGTCATTCTTTTCTTTTGTCGTTCTATCCTGTTTTATTCACTTTCTTTTAACTTTTACTGTATTAAGAACTCAAAACAATACTAGTATTAAAATTTAATTTGAGAACCACTGCTACAATGTTTTACAAGTTCACGTTGTAGCCTCTTTTCCAATCCTTACTCCAACTTTTTTTCCTTTGCTTTTAAATTCGACTCCGAAAGTCTTGATTGTTATCAAAGATAAGATTAAGAATATATTTTCTGACGAACGAGAGAGCTGGAGGAAGAACGACATCATCAGAAGAGGTTTGGATGCAGCTGGGTTCTCTTCCCAAATCGAACCCGTAGGCCTCGACCGTGGTGATGGAAAGCGGCCGGATGGCATTACCATTTTCCCTTTTAAAATGGGGAAGTCGTTAATTTGGTATACGACCTGTGTGGATACATTTTCGGCCGGTAATTTGATCAGGTCCGCGGTTGAGCCGGGGTCCGTCGCCCGGGACGCAGAGATAAAAAAAAAAAACAGTTAAATATTCTTCTCTTGCTGATAGATTTTTTTTTATTACTCCTGTGGCAGTGGGGACTTCTGGCATTATTGGCCCTCGTTCGATGGCGTTCCTTCGGAGGATTGGCGCGATTGCGTCTCGGTTAAGGGACGAGCCTCGCGAACTGGCGATGGTTCGAGGTAATGTTTTCTCCATCATTGCGGGTGGCAGAGGATACAAAAAAAATTGTTTATAGTTACTTTGTTCAAACTTTTTTTCAATAAATAAAGTTCCGCGTTTAGATTTCCCAAAAAGAATTTATGTATGAGACATGAATTTATGATATCAAAAATGCTATTTTCAAAAGAAAGTGTCGTCCTGGGTAAGACGATAAACTTCATCCACCAGCAAGGCCTCTGATCGGTAGGTTTTGAAGAGCGTGGAACCACCTCTTAATTGCTAGTGTTCCCAGGTCCACCCTGACCCAGGGTGGTAGCACCTGTTAGGGTCCCAGCTATGTGCAAATAGCTAACTATTACCAGCAATGCTATTTTGGAAACAATTATTAACAGCAATACTTTTTTGAAGGAAAAATTATTACCAGCAATACAATTTTGAAGGAAAAATATTATCAGAAACAGATTTTTGACAAAACAAAATATTACCAGCAATAAAAAATGTTGTCGTCATTCAATAACCCATTGAGGTTGATATGCCGTAAAACAAAATAAACCAAACCAATCTAAAGCAAAGAATACATATTGTATTCATACGAATCTATCCTAAAAATGTTGTCGGCATTAAATAATCCATTGAGGTTGATATGCCGTAAAACAAAATAAACCAAACCAATCTAAAGCAAAAAATACATATACTATTCATACGAATCTATCCTAAAAATGTTGTCGGCATTAAATAACCCATTGGGGTTGATATGCCGTAAAACAAAATAAACCAAACCAATCTAAAGCAAAGAATACATATTCTATTCATACGAATCTATCCTAAAAATGTTGTCGGCATTAAATAACCCATTGGGGTTGATATGCTGTAAAACAAAATAAACCAAACCAATCTAAAGCAAAGAATACATATTCTATTCATACGAAACTATCCTAAAAATGATGTCGGCATTAAATAACCCATTGAGGTTGATATGCCGTAAAACAAAATAAACCAAACCAATCTAAAGCAAAGAATACATATTGTATTCATACGAATCTATCCTAAAAATGTTGTCTGCATTAAATAAACCATTGAGGTTGATATACCGTAAAACAAAATAAACCAAACCAATCTAAAGCAAAAAATACATATACTATTCATACGAAACTATCCTAAAAATGTTGTCGGCATTAAATAACCCATTGAGGTTGATACGCCGTAAAACAAAATAAACCAAACCAATCTAAAGCAAAGAATACATATTGTATTCATACGAATCTATCCTAAAAATGTTGTCTGCATTAAATAAACCATTGAGGTTGATATACCGTAAAACAAAATAAACCAAACCAATCTAAAGCAAAAAATACATATACTATTCATACGAAACTATCCTAAAAATGTTGTCGGCATTAAATAACCCATTGAGGTTGATACGCCGTAAAACAAAATAAACCAAACCAATCTAAAGCAAAGAATACATATTCTATTCATACGAAACTGTCCTAAAAATGTTGTCGGCATTAAATAACCCATTGGGGTTGATATGCCGTAAAACAAAATAAACCAAACCAATCTAAAGCAAAGAATACATATTCTATTCATACGAAACTATCCTAAAAATGTTGTCGGCATTAAATAACCCATTGGGGTTGATATGCCGTAAAACAAAATAAACCAAACCAATCTAAAGCAAAAAATACATATACTATTCATACGAATCTATCCTAAAAATGTTGTCGGCATTAAATAACCCATTGGGGTTGATATGCCGTAAAACAAAATAAACCAAACCAATCTAAAGCAAAAAATACATATACTATTCATACGAATCTATCCTAAAAATGTTGTCGGCATTAAATAACCCATTGGGGTTGATATGCCGTAAAACAAAATAAACCAAACCAATCTAAAGCAAAAAATACATATACTATTCATACGAATCTATCCTAAAAATGTTGTCGGCATTAAATAACCCATTGGGGTTGATATGCCGTAAAACAAAATAAACCAAACCAATCTAAAGCAAAGAATACATATTCTATTCATACGAATCAATCCTAAATATGTTGTCGGCATTAAATAACCCATTGGGGTTGATATGCCGTAAAACAAAATAAACCAAACCAATCTAAAGCAAAAAATACATATACTATTCATACGAATCTATCCTAAAAATGTTGTCGGCATTAAATAACCCATTGAGGTTGATATGCCGTAAAACAAAATAAAACAAACCAATCTAAAGCAAAGAATACATATTGTATTCATACGAATCTATCCTAAAAATGTTGTCGGCATTAAATAAACCATTGGGGTTGATATGCCGTAAAACAAAATAAACCAAACCAATCTAAAGCAAAGAATACATATTCTATTCATACGAATCTATCCTAAAAATGTTGTCGGCATTAAATAACCCATTGATGTTGATATGCCATAAAACAAAATAAACCAAACCAATCTAAAGCAAAGAATACATATTCTATTCATACGAAACTATCCTAAAAATGTTGTCGGCATTAAATAAACCATTGAGGTTGATATGCCGTAAAACAAAATAAACCAAACCAATCTAAAGCAAAAAATACATATACTATTCATACGAATCTATCCTAAAAATGTTGTCGGCATTAAATAACCCATTGGGGTTGATATGCCGTAAAACAAAATAAACCAAACCAAACTAAAGCAAAGAATACATATTGTATTCATACGAATCTATCCTAAAAATGTTGTCGGCATTAAATAAACCATTGAGGTTGATATACCGTAAAACAAAATAGACCAAACCAATCTAAAGCAAAAAATACATATACTATTCATACGAATCTATCCTATAAATGTTGTCGGCATTAAATAACCCATTGGGGTTGATATGCCGTAAAACAAAATAAACCAAACCAATCTAAAGCAAAGAATACATATTGTATTCATACGAATCTATCCTAAAAATGTTGTCGGCATTAAATAACCCATTGGGGTTGATATGCCGTAAAACAAAATAAACCAAACCAATCTAAAGCAAAGAATACATATTCTATTCATACGAAACTATCCTAAAAATGTTGTCGGCATTAAATAACCCATTGAGGTTGATATGCCGTAAAACAAAATAAATCAAACCAATCTAAAGCAAAGAATACATATTCTATTCATACGAAACTATCCTAAAAATGTTGTCGGCATTAAATAACCCATTGATGTTGATATGCCGTAAAACAAAATAAACCAAACCAATCTAAAGCAAAGAATACATATTCTATTCATACGAAACTATCCTAAAAATGTTGTCGGCATTAAATAACCCATTGAGGTTGATATGCCGTAAAACAAAATAAACCAAACCAATCTAAAGCAAAAAATACATATACTATTCATACGAATCTATCCTAAAAATGTTGTCGGCATTAAATAACCCATTGGGGTTGATATGCCGTAAAACAAAACAAACCAAACCAATCTAAAGTAAAGAATACATATTCTATTCATACGAATCTATCCTAAAAATGTTGTCGGCATTAAATAACCCATTGGGGTTGATATGCCGTAAAACAAAATAAACCAAACCAATCTAAAGCAAAGAATACATATTCTATTCATACGAATCTATCCTAAAAATGTTGTCGGCATTAAATAACCCATTGGGGTTCATATGCCGTAAAACAAAATAAACCAAACCAATCTAAAGCAAAGAATACATATTCTATTCATACGAAACTATCCTAAAAATGTTGTCGGCATTAAATAACCCATTGATGTTGATATGCTGTAAAACAAAATAAACCAAACCAATCTAAAGCAAAGAATACATATTCTATTCATACGAAACTATCCTAAAAATGTTGTCGGCATTAAATAACCCATTGAGGTTGATATGCCGTAAAACAAATTAAACCAAACCAATCTAAAGCAAAGAATACATATTGTATTCATACGAATCTATGCTAAAAATGTTGTCGGCATTAAATAACCCATTGGGGTTCATATGCCGTAAAACAAAATAAACCAAACCAATCTAAAGCAAAGAATACATATTCTATTCATACGAAACTATCCTAAAAATGTTGTCGGCATTAAATAACCCATTGGGGTTGATATGCCGTAAAACAAAATAAACCAAACCAATCTAAAGCAAAGAATACATATTCTATTCATACGAAACTATCCTAAAAATGTTGTCGGCATTAAATAACTCATTGAGGCTGATATGCCGTAAAACAAAATAAACCAAACCAAACTAAAGCAAAGAATACATATTGTATTCATACGAATCTATCCTAAAAATGTTGTCGGCATTAAATAAACCATTGAGGTTGATATACCGTAAAACAAAATAAACCAAACTAATCTAAAGCAAAAAATACATATACTATTCATACGAATCTATCCTATAAATGTTGTCGGCATTAAATAACCCATTGGGGTTGATATGCCGTAAAACAAAATAAACCAAACCAATCTAAAGCAAAGAATACATATTGTATTCATACGAATCTATCCTAAAAATGTTGTCGGCATTAAATAACCCATTGGGGTTGATATGCCGTAAAACAAAATAAACCAAACCAATCTAAAGCAAAGAATACATATTCTATTCATACGAAACTATCCTAAAAATGTTGTCGGCATTAAATAACCCATTGAGGTTGATATGCCGTAAATCAAAATAAATCAAACCAATCTAAAGCAAAGAATACATATTCTATTCATACGAAACTATCCTAAAAATGTTGTCGGCATTAAATAACCCATTGATGTTGATATGCCGTAAAACAAAATAAACCAAACCAATCTAAAGCAAAGAATACATATTCTATTCATACGAAACTATCCTAAAAATGTTGTCGGCATTAAATAACCCATTGAGGTTGATATGCCGTAAAACAAAATAAACCAAACCAATCTAAAGCAAAAAATACATATACTATTCATACGAATCTATCCTAAAAATGTTGTCGGCATTAAATAACCCATTGGGGTTGATATGCCGTAAAACAAAACAAACCAAACCAATCTAAAGTAAAGAATACATATTCTATTCATACGAATCTATCCTAAAAATGTTGTCGGCATTAAATAACCCATTGGGGTTGATATGCCGTAAAACAAAATAAACCAAACCAATCTAAAGCAAAGAATACATATTGTATTCATACGAATCTATCCTAAAACTGTTGTCGGCATTAAATAACCCATTGGGGTTCATATGCCGTAAAACAAAATAAACCAAACCAATCTAAAGCAAAGAATACATATTCTATTCATACGAAACTATCCTAAAAATGTTGTCGGCATTAAATAACCCATTGATGTTGATATGCTGTAAAACAAAATAAACCAAACCAATCTAAAGCAAAGAATACATATTCTATTCATACGAAACTATCCTAAAAATGTTGTCGGCATTAAATAACCCATTGAGGTTGATATGCCGTAAAACAAAATAAATCAAACCAATCTAAAGCAAAGAATACATATTCTATTCATACGAAACTATCCTAAAAATGTTGTCGGCATTAAATAACCCATTGATGTTGATATGCCGTAAAACAAAATAAACCAAACCAATCTAAAGCAAAGAATACATATTCTATTCATACGAATCTATCCTAAATATGTTGTCGGCATTAAATAACCCATTGCGGTTGATATGCCGTAAAACAAAATAAATCAAACCAATCTAAAGCAAAGAATACATATTCTATTCATACGAAACTATCCTAAAAATGTTGGCGGCATTAAATAACTCATTGAGGCTGATATGCCGTAAAACAAAATAAACCAAACCAAACTAAAGCAAAGAATACATATTGTATTCATACGAATCTATCCTAAAAATGTTGTCGGCATTAAATAAACCATTGAGGTTGATATACCGTAAAACAAAATAAACCAAACCAATCTAAAGCAAAAAATACATATACTATTCATACGAATCTATCCTAAAAATGTTGTCGGCATTAAATAACCCATTGGGGTTGATATGCCGTAAAACAAAATAAACCAAACCAATCTAAAGCAAAGAATACATATTGTATTCATACGAATCTATGCTAAAAATGTTGTCGGCATTAAATAACCCATTGGGGTTCATATGCCGTAAAACAAAATAAACCAAACCAATCTAAAGCAAAGAATACATATTCTATTCATACGAAACTATCCTAAAAATGTTGTCGGCATTAAATAACCCATTGAGGTTGATATGCCGTAAAACAAAATAAATCAAACCAATCTAAAGCAAAGAATACATATTCTATTCATACGAAACTATCCTAAAAATGTTGTCGGCATTAAATAACCCATTGATGTTGATATGCCGTAAAACAAAATAAACCAAACCAATCTAAAGCAAAGAATACATATTCTATTCATACGAAACTATCCTAAAAATGTTGTCGGCATTAAATAACCCATTGAGGTTGATATGCCGTAAAACAAAATAAACCAAACCAATCTAAAGCAAAGAATACATATTCTATTCATACGAATCTATCCTAAATATGTTGTCGGCATTAAATAACCCATTGCGGTTGATATGCCGTAAAACAAAATAAATCAAACCAATCTAAAGCAAAGAATACATATTCTATTCATACGAAACTATCCTAAAAATGTTGGCGGCATTAAATAACTCATTGAGGCTGATATGCCGTAAAACAAAATAAACCAAACCAAACTAAAGCAAAGAATACATATTGTATTCATACGAATCTATCCTAAAAATGTTGTCGGCATTAAATAAACCATTGAGGTTGATATACCGTAAAACAAAATAAACCAAACCAATCTAAAGCAAAAAATACATATACTATTCATACGAATCTATCCTAAAAATGTTGTCGGCATTAAATAACCCATTGGGGTTGATATGCCGTAAAACAAAATAAACCAAACCAATCTAAAGCAAAGAATACATATTGTATTCATACGAATCTATGCTAAAAATGTTGTCGGCATTAAATAACCCATTGGGGTTCATATGCCGTAAAACAAAATAAACCAAACCAATCTAAAGCAAAGAATACATATTCTATTCATACGAAACTATCCTAAAAATGTTGTCGGCATTAAATAACCCATTGAGGTTGATATGCCGTAAAACAAAATAAATCAAACCAATCTAAAGCAAAGAATACATATTCTATTCATACGAAACTATCCTAAAAATGTTGTCGGCATTAAATAACCCATTGATGTTGATATGCCGTAAAACAAAATAAACCAAACCAATCTAAAGCAAAGAATACATATTCTATTCATACGAAACTATCCTAAAAATGTTGTCGGCATTAAATAACCCATTGAGGTTGATATGCCGTAAAACAAAATAAACCAAACCAATCTAAAGCAAAAAATACATATACTATTCATACGAATCTATCCTAAAAATGTTGTCGGCATTAAATAACCCATTGGGGTTGATATGCCGTAAAACAAAACAAACCAAACCAATCTAAAGCAAAGAATACATATTCTATTCATACGAATCTATCCTAAATATGTTGTCGGCATTAAATAACCCATTGGGGTTGAATACCGTAAAACAAAATAAACCAAACCAATCTAAAGCAAAGAATACATATTCTATTCATACGAAACTATCCTAAAAATGTTGTCGGCATTAAATAACCCATTGAGGTTGATACGCCGTAAAACAAAATAAACCAAACCAATCTAAAGCAAAGAATACATATTCTATTCATACGAAACTATCCTAAAAATGTTGTCGGCATTAAATAACCCATTGAGGTTGATACGCCGTAAAACAAAATAAACCAAATCATTCTAAAGCAAAGAATACATATTCTATTCATACGAAACTATCCTAAAAATGTTGTCGGCATTAAATAACCCATTGATGTTGATATGCCGTAAAACAAAATAAACCAAACCAATCTAAAGCAAAGAATACATATTCTATTCATACGAAACTATCCTAAAAATGTTGTCGGCATTAAATAACCCATTGGGGTTTATATGCCGTAAAACAAAATAAACCAAACCAATCTAAAGCAAAGAATACATATTGTATTCATACGAATCTATCCTAAAACTGTTGTCGGCATTAAATAACCCATTGGGGTTCATATGCCGTAAAACAAAATAAACCAAACCAATCTAAAGCAAAGAATACATATTCTATTCATACGAAACTATCCTAAAAATGTTGTCGGCATTAAATAACCCATTGATGTTGATATGCTGTAAAACAAAATAAACCAAACCAATCTAAAGCAAAGAATACATATTCTATTCATACGAAACTATCCTAAAAATGTTGTCGGCATTAAATAACCCATTGAGGTTGATATGCCGTAAAACAAAATAAATCAAACCAATCTAAAGCAAAGAATACATATTCTATTCATACGAAACTATCCTAAAAATGTTGTCGGCATTAAATAACCCATTGATGTTGATATGCCGTAAAACAAAATAAACCAAACCAATCTAAAGCAAAGAATACATATTCTATTCATACGAATCTATCCTAAATATGTTGTCGGCATTAAATAACCCATTGCGGTTGATATGCCGTAAAACAAAATAAATCAAACCAATCTAAAGCAAAGAATACATATTCTATTCATACGAAACTATCCTAAAAATGTTGGCGGCATTAAATAACTCATTGAGGCTGATATGCCGTAAAACAAAATAAACCAAACCAAACTAAAGCAAAGAATACATATTGTATTCATACGAATCTATCCTAAAAATGTTGTCGGCATTAAATAAACCATTGATGTTGATATACCGTAAAACAAAATAAACCAAACCAATCTAAAGCAAAAAATACATATACTATTCATACGAATCTATCCTAAAAATGTTGTCGGCATTAAATAACCCATTGGGGTTGATATGCCGTAAAACAAAATAAACCAAACCAATCTAAAGCAAAGAATACATATTGTATTCATACGAATCTATGCTAAAAATGTTGTCGGCATTAAATAACCCATTGGGGTTCATATGCCGTAAAACAAAATAAACCAAACCAATCTAAAGCAAAGAATACATATTCTATTCATACGAAACTATCCTAAAAATGTTGTCGGCATTAAATAACCCATTGAGGTTGATATGCCGTAAAACAAAATAAATCAAACCAATCTAAAGCAAAGAATACATATTCTATTCATACGAAACTATCCTAAAAATGTTGTCGGCATTAAATAACCCATTGATGTTGATATGCCGTAAAACAAAATAAACCAAACCAATCTAAAGCAAAGAATACATATTCTATTCATACGAAACTATCCTAAAAATGTTGTCGGCATTAAATAACCCATTGAGGTTGATATGCCGTAAAACAAAATAAACCAAACCAATCTAAAGCAAAGAATACATATTCTATTCATACGAATCTATCCTAAATATGTTGTCGGCATTAAATAACCCATTGCGGTTGATATGCCGTAAAACAAAATAAATCAAACCAATCTAAAGCAAAGAATACATATTCTATTCATACGAAACTATCCTAAAAATGTTGGCGGCATTAAATAACTCATTGAGGCTGATATGCCGTAAAACAAAATAAACCAAACCAAACTAAAGCAAAGAATACATATTGTATTCATACGAATCTATCCTAAAAATGTTGTCGGCATTAAATAAACCATTGAGGTTGATATACCGTAAAACAAAATAAACCAAACCAATCTAAAGCAAAAAATACATATACTATTCATACGAATCTATCCTAAAAATGTTGTCGGCATTAAATAACCCATTGGGGTTGATATGCCGTAAAACAAAATAAACCAAACCAATCTAAAGCAAAGAATACATATTGTATTCATACGAATCTATGCTAAAAATGTTGTCGGCATTAAATAACCCATTGGGGTTCATATGCCGTAAAACAAAATAAACCAAACCAATCTAAAGCAAAGAATACATATTCTATTCATACGAAACTATCCTAAAAATGTTGTCGGCATTAAATAACCCATTGAGGTTGATATGCCGTAAAACAAAATAAATCAAACCAATCTAAAGCAAAGAATACATATTCTATTCATACGAAACTATCCTAAAAATGTTGTCGGCATTAAATAACCCATTGATGTTGATATGCCGTAAAACAAAATAAACCAAACCAATCTAAAGCAAAGAATACATATTCTATTCATACGAAACTATCCTAAAAATGTTGTCGGCATTAAATAACCCATTGAGGTTGATATGCCGTAAAACAAAATAAACCAAACCAATCTAAAGCAAAAAATACATATACTATTCATACGAATCTATCCTAAAAATGTTGTCGGCATTAAATAACCCATTGGGGTTGATATGCCGTAAAACAAAACAAACCAAACCAATCTAAAGCAAAGAATACATATTCTATTCATACGAATCTATCCTAAATATGTTGTCGGCATTAAATAACCCATTGGGGTTGAATACCGTAAAACAAAATAAACCAAACCAATCTAAAGCAAAGAATACATATTCTATTCATACGAAACTATCCTAAAAATGTTGTCGGCATTAAATAACCCATTGAGGTTGATACGCCGTAAAACAAAATAAACCAAACCAATCTAAAGCAAAGAATACATATTCTATTCATACGAAACTATCCTAAAAATGTTGTCGGCATTAAATAACCCATTGAGGTTGATACGCCGTAAAACAAAATAAACCAAATCATTCTAAAGCAAAGAATACATATTCTATTCATACGAAACTATCCTAAAAATGTTGTCGGCATTAAATAACCCATTGATGTTGATATGCCGTAAAACAAAATAAACCAAACCAATCTAAAGCAAAGAATACATATTCTATTCATACGAAACTATCCTAAAAATGTTGTCGGCATTAAATAACCCATTGGGGTTTATATGCCGTAAAACAAAATAAACCAAACCAATCTAAAGCAAAGAATACATATTCTATTCATACGAAACTATCCTAAAAATGTTGTCGGCATTAAATAACCCATTGAGGTTGATATGCCGCAAAACAAAATAAACCAAACCAATCTAAAGCAAAGAATACATATTCTATTCATACGAAACTATCCTAAAAATGATGTCGGCATTAAATAACCCATTGAGGTTGATATGCCGTAAAACAAAATAAACCAAACCAAACCAACGAAAGTGTAATTAGAAGTACGTAGCTGAAAGCCGAATCTTTAAGTTGAAAACAAATAAAGTTCTCTCCCTTATACTGTTCTTCAAGAATTTCTTTTTTTTTTAATGGGAATTTTACCATCATTACCCTCACCATGGTGCCATAAAGTCCGGGGGTAAAGCTCACAACTTTTCGGACCCTTGCTTCCAAAAAGCAGCTCCCCAAACCTTGATTCTTTTCATCGATAAGAATATATTTTCTAACGAATGAGAGGGGCAGGAAATTGTATATCAATTTTTGGGGAGTGGGGGAGTTCCCAATATTTCTGAGCCTTCTAATCTCCATAAATACGGAGAATATACGCCTCTTTGGCAGTGAGTATTTGACACCATCTGTGATAGCATCAGGTCGGCGATAGAACACCAGTCATCGGAAACTGTTTCAAGAAAGAGATCTACCTGCTGGGCTCTAAAGACAGAACGTCGGCCCACTGCTAAAAAACTAATTGAGATCTGCCTCCTTGCAACTAGAAATTCCTGTCATCGGCCTACGAACTCACTCAAATACAAAATTCGGATCGTTTACTCTTCAACAAGATATCTTAAGAAATCTATGTAAGTGTTCACCCCTTAAGAAAAATCTACTCGCTAAAAGAACTTTTAGGCGCTCAGAGAAATATTTTGAGCAAGCTTTTATGAACATTTTTTCTTCCTTTAAGTTAAAGTAATTTTCTTCGCCATTTCTTTCTCTCGTATTTTTAATGAATGTAAGTAAACATTTTCTTATTTTATCGTTATACCCCGAGCAGGAGTTTGAGTCTTTATTCTTCCGTCCAAAAGAGAGAATTGTCCGCTCTAATCTTTCAAGCCGTTGTTGCTTTTATTAACTGTCTCATTTAACTTTAACACTTTCATGTGGGAAAGCCTGGACAAATTTCCCATATTAAATGTTCCTACTTGAGCTTAATCCATAACAATATTATGACGTTGAGTTGTATCATTTGTCTAAAATCATTACTACCCTTAATCTTCAAAATAAGTCATAAAACATTTGCACCTCTAGATGATCAGAAAATGGCAGATGATCTCCCCTTTGCCCTAACTCTCACACAATGGGAGAAAGACTGGCTTTTCATCCCCACCGAGTAGGCTGAATTTGGTCCTGATGAACTGCCATAACGTCAGTGAGGCTTCTTTCCTCGAAATTCTATTAAAAAGCCTATTCAAAGCTCACTCTAGACCTCAAATGGAACTCGTAAGTAATGGATAGCGGTTCGGATTGAGGAATCGGAAAGCCGAGTTCGAATTCCATTCGAATCCATTAAATTCACTTACGTGCTAATACCCTTGGGAAAGGTGTGAATCCTCTTCTCCCCCCAGCTATGGGTAAATAGCAGGATAGACTGGGTTCTATAGCCTTGGATGGCAACTGGTCTACCACAGAAAGAAACGGCAACATACTGCGGGAAAAAATCTGCTTCGTCGATCATGTATCGAAAGATACATGATCGCCTACCCGTGTATCACGCATGGCACATAATGAAGAGAAAGATATTCACGCCATCGCTAAAGATGCTGGGAAAATGTCTGGTTCCTTACACCGTCCTTTGAAAATACCTAACACTTGGTGCCAAGCCCTGTCTTTACAAGATTCAGATCACACCGAAAATGGAGTATTACTGCTATATTTGGGCTGGATTTACTAAACCCCCACTATCCAGCTTTGAAAGAGTCCAAAAGCGATTTCGCGGCCTTGTGGGTGATAAATTATTTTCCATCTTGCAGGCCCTTTCCCACCAGATCAAAAATGGAGAATTAGTGCGATATCTGGGCTGGATCTACTCAACCCTCATTGTCCAGCTTCGATGTGCAGGTGGTGTAATGGATAATGGTTCAGAATTTTTAATCGGAGAGCGGAGGTCCAATTCCTATTGGGTTCGTTATATTCACTTACGTCCAAATACTGTTAGAAAAGGTATAAATTTACTTCTTCTCACTCCCACGAATATAGATTAATCACTTGTATCACTAAACCATTATTGCCTAAAAAAATTCTTACTATCTAAAAATATTCTCTGGCTTTAAATGACCTGCAATGAGCTAATAAACCATAGAAAATGAATAAATCAATCTGTTTAAAAAATTCTTTGTGATATATATATATATCACAAAGAATTTGTGAAAAAGATTGATTTTATATATATATATATATATATATATATATATATATATATATATATATATATATATATATATAATCAATCTATATATATATATATAAAATCAATCTATATATATATATATATATATATATATATATAAAATCAATCTTTTCCAATATATATATATATATATATATATATATATATATATATATATATATATATATATATATATATATATATATATATATATCTCCAACTGGTTAGAACGTTCGCTTTCTGACCATGAGACCAGGGTTCGAATTTCACCATTGTCAGGAAGGAGACTTTCTGATGTTATCGGTCTGGAGGGGGTGTGAGTGAAATTGGGTAGACGGAACCCGTCGATAGCTGTGCTAGCACGAAAATACAAGTCATCGTGACCGAGGGTTTGAGTGTGCTGGCCTTGTTCACGCTAGATAACACGCTCTCTCCCAAAAACTGTAGCAGGTTGAACAAAACACTAATGTGCCTGAGCGAGCGTCTGCAATATGCTAGCCGTTCTAATAGAATATATGGTGATATTTAGCCACTAAAAATTCCTTCTAAATCTCAGTCCGTCAGACCAAAATGTATTCATGTAATCTTTAAATTATATTATCCTAGGCCGTTAAAAATAATAAATATGATGAAAAACCGTTTCGTACCATTCGTTGTGAATGGAGATTCTCCTAGCCTGTTTTCCAACTACTTGAGCTCGCCTTCCAAAGGCTATAACTATGAGATGTACTTTTAAAAAATACCCAGAATTTAGTTGGCTTACCATAGTTTCCGGTTTGGTAGGGACTGTCCTAGTGTCCTGCAAGAGATAAACTATGTATTCATTATTATTTTTCTCTTTTAGTGTGTCAGCCTTGAAGATTAACGAGTGATGGAAATATCTAATTATGCAAGAACCTAAAGCTATAATGAAAATTAAAAACGGTCTTGCTTTGAGGCTTGGAAATTATGGTATGCTTAGAAGGTATCTCAATTATTATTATACTGGTCTTCCGTAGATTTTCAATTCCCAAGTGCTGCTGCTACTATTTTCCAGTGGTAGCGTCAAGGGCAGATAACTCTTAACTACTTCCGGTAGCTTAACTCACTTAGATATGGTAAACAGCTATTTCTTTCTTTTTTAATATATATAAAAATATATATTCTTGAAACAAAACAAAGATATTTACTGAATAACGAAGGGATATTATCTCGGAAAGAATAAATCAAACCATCATGGATGAAGCTATTTTCGAATTTTTGCATATGGAGGTTGTTAACCATGTCTACAGTACAGCGAAAAAGGACGAAAAAGATATGTGTATTTCTCGTTTGGAATCACTCGGCTTTCGTGTCGGCCAGTCTTTAGTGGAACGATTCACGCGTGACTGGCCGCGATATAAGGACGAATTGGACACTATGAAATTCATCTGTAAAGATTTCTGGACGGCTGTCTACAAGAAACAAGTGGATAATTTGCGTACAAATCACATGGGAGTGTACGTCTTGCAAGACAACCGCTTCCGTCTGCTCGTTCAGTTGTCTTCGGGGAAACAATACCTGGAACATGCCCCGAAATATTTGGCCATCTCCTGTGGCATTATCCGTGGAGCCCTCTCCAACCTGGGTATAAACTGTGTGGTTACCGCCGAAGTTACGGCAATGCCTTCCTGTAAGTTTCAAATTCAAATACAAAGACTTTGATGAATAAACTTATATAAACATTATTAAACTTTTTTCCTCAAAAAAAAAAAAAAAATTGAAGACGTTAATTAAAAAAAAAAGACTTTAAAATTAACAGAAAAATCGAAGAATGTACAGAACACCAAATTAAATTTAAAGAAAGGAAAAAAAAACGAAGACTCTTTATGTATTTACTGTGAAATCAGAATAGTGAAGAAGTTGTAAGTCTGTATTACAAAAAAACACAACCCTACAAAAACATTGTTAAAAATGTTTTGTTTTTTTAATATCGGTGGAAACTAAAAAAAAATATTTATTAATTTATTTTTACAGCAGGTTCTGGTTAACTTGACTTAACCTCTTTCTTCTTAAACTTCCTCCAGTGGAACGTAAAGTAAAATTCATATTGGAATGAAAAATAAAATTTAATTCAACTTCTATGATCAATCATAATTTATAAAACAAAAAAAAACAAAAAATTAAATCTGGCACGACTTAAAATACATAAACTGGCCCACTCGTAAAAACAAAAAAAATATTTAAGGAAAATATTTCACTCAAGGAAAGAATTTTTGTAGCATTCATTCGACCTTTCTCATAGCAGGACATTTGTCAGAATCGTATTTTTATTATTATTATTTTAGGAGTAGTTGGGGGACCTATTCATAAATTTAAACACTAAACAAAGATAAAAAAAATCGATCTCTGGCTTTTTACAGAGTTATCTGGACTTGGGTTTTTTTTGGGGAGGGAGCACATGTACAGACATTGGTGAATAATAATTACTTTGCATAATTACTTTTATTCATGTAAATTTTTGTTAATGTATGAAAAATTCCGCAATGCAAAGTAATTTATATTTCATATGCAAAGTAAGCGGACTTTTTTTTATTTTATAAATGTTTATTATTCGCAGAAGTTGAATTTAATTATATTTGGTTAGTCTTTATTTACAGAATATGAGGTTAGGTAAAGCAAACCAAACAGTTTTCTTTTTCCTTTTAATGTGAAAATGGATGATGTCTATTGTTTACAATTTGGATTTGTCATTAGCTCCCTGATTACTATGACCTTGTGCCATACTAAACTTGAAAAGGGAGGTGGACCTCTGAAAGTGCAGTGCTTAATAAAATCATCTTGCAGACCAAATAATTTGCTATTATTATATTTCAAATCTTGCGTTATCCACTAATAAGAATATGTAAATAAGCATAAGAGTATATATATATATATATATATATATATATATATATATATATATATATGCTAAAAATAAAATACATGTAATATAAGGCTCAACAGGTAACAGTAAATGATGTGATGAATGAAAAATAAGAAGTGAAGATTATGATGATGAGAAGGATAAGTTTCATGCCTCATATTTATCACCATCAGTCTATCTTTGCATATTAAATTTGATGTCCAAATAATGAGTTTTTAATGCATATTTTTGGGGATTTTTTTTTTTTTTTTTTTTTTCTTTATTGGTAAAATAAATTCTTTTAATTGCCACCACCATCAGCTTGCAAAATAGTTTATGTTTGTGAGAATCAAAGATCAATGACTAAATATGTATAAAATGCCATATTCCAGATACCATGTTGAAATCTTTTTACCGTGTCTGCTTACTTGGGGAAAAGAGTTTTTGTAAAACTAATTAGTCAAGTTTTTTTTTTTTTTTTTTTTTTAAGCGTATCACCCCAAGCAAGGCTGGAGGCCACTATCACGCAAGGGGTTAAAGAAGGGTTGGAGGAAGAGCAGATAGGAGTGGTAAAGGAGAGGATGTGGAGAAAGAGAAAGACAGTGGGTCGATCAAGGCAAGGGGGTTACAGAAGATTTGGAGCGAGAGCAGATAGAAATGAAAAATGAAAGGATGTGGAGAAGGGAAGTGGATAGATCAAGGCAACTGGAGATGTCGATTGACGCTACACTTAAACCATTGAAGATTGTATTTGTCAGGGAAACAGTAATAGGGAAGGGAGTTCCATAGGCGAGATGTGCGAGACATGAAGCTATTGGAGTAGAAGAGACGTCTACATCTAACAGTTTCCACGGTGTAGGGGTGGGAGCAGGATGCCAGCCTCGTGGGACGTTTAAATTCACGAGGCCTGGGAGCAATTACTGTGAAAGTACTTGTAAAAAAAGGCAGAGCGAGGCAACATCGCGTCTGTGAGAGAGCGACTGCAGACGAGATGACAGATCAGGGCCAATCACGTTGCCTATCCGTCTCTGGATCTTATCAAGAACCCTGAGGCAAACAGCAGGGGCCCCAGACCATATATGGCAGCAATACTCCATGCAAGCGCGAATGGTCGATTTATAGACTTGGAGGATCGATTCCGAGGAGAAAAATTTCCTGGCTCGGCACAGGGAACCAACTTTCCTTGCGGTGGATGATAACCTTGTTTTTGTTAATATTTGAAAATGTTAAATATATTGGCAGAGATAGAAGTTAACTTCAGCTCATAATCTTATAAAACAGACCTTACATCAAATAGAGATTAAAATAAAAATTAATCTTTCATATGTCATGACATTTCATCATGGTCATGGCTCTCCATAAACTCCTTTTATTGCTCCTTTATCACTCCTCTTTGTTCTTGTTCTGCTATCCATTCACTCAAACTCATCAAGCAGCTTACTTGCTGTTTTCCCTTCTCTCTCTTGCCTTCAGTGTGCCCTGTGAGTGTTAAATTCTTCAAGTCTTCTTTCCGCATTATTCTCGGTATTCCCCAGAAGAACCAGTCTCTGCTGCTTAAAGACTCTTTATTTACAATCAGATGAGGATTCAGTATTCACCACCATATGGGAGATTAGATATTACATAGCAGTCCAGCACTTTTTTTTTTGTAAAGAGATTTTCTAATCTCTTAATACTTTGCTTAGTTTCCAGAAAGCTTCTTTTGCTATTCTAATGTACTTTGGGATTTCTGTATCACACTTTGAATCATTTGTTATGACACTACCCAGATAGTTAAATTTCAGTCGCCGCTTGATTGTGATATCCCCAATATGTAGCTCACACATGAGGCTGTCTCTTTTGCTGATGACCATACATTCTATCTTCTTACAGTTTGTCCTTTCTTCTTACTTTCCTCAACTACCTTATCTAATATCTTATTTTTAAGAAATTGTGTGTTAGACAAGGTAGTTGAAGAAATCAGAAAGACTAAAATGACTTAGTTCCTTCTGAATAGAAAAACCTCATATCTATAAAAGGCATCTAGGATTATCCATGTCTGTGTTTCACAGTGGACAGACTAAAAATGACATTTGAAAATAAGTTTGCCAAATATGAATTACTTAAAGCAGCAAATTTGTAATGAAAAGTTCACCCGTATTTTATCTTTTAATAATGCACTCTTGAATATTTTATAAATATATAAAAAAAAAAAAATTTTTTTTTCTCGTTACTCATTTTAAAACGTGTTGAAAATCACAAGTAACAAAACTTAAAATTTATTAGCACAGAGTTTTCAGAAGTAGTCAAATTGGTTACTTATTGCCAAATCTGGCAACCCTTCTGGAGAAGGAACCCTCCCAACATTGCAGTTAATAGGATTAACAGTAAGAATAAGAAATCATGTTTTCATTTCAAAAGATTAAAGCCATTCTTCATACTTATTTTGATACAACATTTTCATCAGTATATTTTCTCCACCCTTTTCAGGAGTACAATCTGTAAGGGAAGGAAACTGGAAAGTATTCATTCATATATATCATCGACTCTCCCATCGAATTCGACGTATGAGGGTCAAGCAGATCAGTTCCTAGAAACTGAGAGCCCGACGCCAGCACATGAGATTTGATTATAGTGGTGAAGGTTTCGTGCAGGACCATCCACACTTTTTGAAGGGACAAATACAGAAACCTGGTGCACTGAGTGCCACAAGGTCCCCAAACGACACTCCGCAGGTTTTGAATTCAGAGTTGTCCTTCTCCTAGACTAGTTGCCATCCAAGGCTATAGAACCCAGTCTGTCCTACTATTTACCCATAGATGGAGGGAGAAGAAGAGGATTCACACCTTTCCCAAGGGTATTAGCATGTAAGTGAATGTAATGGATTCAACTGGAATTCAAACTCGGCTCTCCGACTCCTGAATCCAAGCCGTTATCCATTACTCCGCCGTGCCTCCTCATATATATATATATATATATATATATATATATATAGTAGTGTGACCAATTACATTGGTTACGCTACTACATGCCTATCCAGATGCCTTACGTTACACCTATCTGACCACAGCTCTTTTACAATCCATTTAAAAATACACACAAACTTACCAGACTCCATCCAAAACATAATAGAAAATACAAACATAATAACCTCATACACATGTGAAAAATATATATATATATATAGGAAACACAGACTTATTACACAAAATTATGTATGCGCATGCTACATCAATACAGATGCATACAGGCAGGACACCTTGGCATGGTGTAATGGTTAACAAGCTCGTCTTGCTAGATCAGTTACGACTGAAAAGTGAGTTCGGTCCTCATTATGTGCCCCATACTCTCGGCCTTGTGCCACATCTAAGCTACGCTTAGAAAATAACCAGATGCATGCAGGCATTTTTCTCCTTAATAAGAAATTAAGTGCAGAATTTAAAACTTAATTTATGTCTCTTGGGTACTTCCTATAGTGCAGCGCAACCCCCGTCCCCCTATCCGTCTCCGATTCCTGTAAGTAATGAATTTTTACCAGGAAGATTCAGTTACAACTGACGGGATTAAGCTGCTTAAATAATTCCTAATTCCTCAAACCTGGGGTTTGATCAACACTCCATAAAAACACCTTAATATCATATGATCACTAAATTTTGTGTATGCAGAAAGTTCCCAATGACCCCACTTATCAACCTCTCTGCAACACTAGAAACTGAAAACACAGAAAAATGATTTCCTTTTTATGTTTTGTTCTTAATAAAAATAAAAAAAATGGCTGAGATTTTGTCTTACTAATAAAAAAGAAATATGTTTACACAAACCTATTTTATATAGAGCAGACAGACAGACATACAGACATACAGAAATTTTTCATATATATGTAACATATATATGAAAAATTTCCCAGAGTTAACCTATAGAAAAAGACAATATTTATAAATATAAATAACAATAGGAAAACTAATAGTTGCCGATGCTTTTTGTCCAATGTGGACTTTCTCAAGACAAAAAAAAAAACACAGCAATAATAACAATATCTCCACACGTGACAGTAATTGACATAATTTTCAGTTAACAGTATGAAAATAGTGTTCTCTAAATTCTTCCAGTTGCTAAGGACATTTTGTTATTATTAATTACTTTGTTTAAATAAATTCATTTCGTTTTTTTTGCCTTGAGAAAGTCCATATTGGACAAAACATGTCGGCAACTATTAGTTTTCCTATTGTCATTTATATTTATAAATAAGTGTGTGTGTGTGTGTGTGCGTGTATCTGTGTGTATATATATATATATATATATATATATATATATGTATTGTACAAAATTTCATCTTAGAAAATAAAAATCAAAGAATAATACAAACATGTATTTGAAGCATTGTCACATAATAAAAAAAAAGATTTTTTTTTAAAAATGAACACTAGATGTCTGATGTCTTTTTTTTTTCTTTAGACCTTCCTTATACTGCAACACTTGTTGGAATTGAAAAATATTTGTTATTGTTTTAGAAATGGGGTAGTTCCTGTTTATAATACTGACTCAGTCTCGAATCAATCCCTGTTTAGAGTCTAAAGAATGCTAATCTGCAAGAATTATTTGCTTAAAAAATTTCCCTATTTTTTTACAGGCAGACCACAATATTTAATTAGTTCCAGCTTTTTTTGTGTGAGTGCCCATAGGTGGCTTCATGAATTCAAGCGTCCTACGAGGCTGGCATCCCGCTCCCACCCTTTCACTGTTGAAACTGTTAAATGTTGATGTCTCTTCTACTCCAATAGCTTCATATCCCGCACCTCTCGCCTGTGGAACTCCCTTCCTTATTCCTGTTTCCCTGACAACTATAATCTCCAACTATTCAAATGTAACGTCAATCGACATCTCCAAACCTTGATCTATCCATTATCCTTCTCCACATCCTTTGCTCTATCACTCCTATCTGCTCTCGCTCCAAATCTTCTGTAACCCCTTGCGTGCTAGTGGCTTCCAGAAAAGAAAAAAGTGAACATAGACACATGCCCTCTTAAATGGCAATCCTTTCTCCTCTTCAGAATTATCTTTCTTATTGACTTAAATTTTTTTTTCTCCTACACAGCCTGGAAGAACATTAGAAAAATACTGGTATATTAATAGGACACACACACATATATATATGCAATTTTTTTAATATATATTATTTATATATTATATATGCGCAGTACTTACTGGAAAGCACTCAATATCAGTGATAGAGCTAATATATTTAGTTGGATTGGTGTGAGTTTGTGACCCTGGGTTTCACGCTATTTGCCTGAAACCCAGGGTCACAAACTCACACTAATCTGACTAATATATTTGTGTATTTAGGCAGCAATCCTTCTTTCATACACATTTCATTGAATACGACCAACAAGGTGCTTTTATTTAGTTTTTTATACAATTTCTCATGCGATCTAATAATTTTTTTTCTTTTCAGATGTTAAATTACATATAAAACTTTTTATTTTTTTTTTATATATTCTTAGTTTTTATTTAATTTATCATCTGAAAAGAAAAAGATTATTAGATCGCATGAGAAATTGTATAAAAAAACTAAATAAAAGCACCTTGCCTGTCATATTCAATGAAATGTGCATATATATATATATATATACACGCACACACAAATGAAATGTGCATATATATATATATATATATATATACACGCACACACAAATGAAATGTGCATATATATATATATATATATGTGTGTATGTATGTATGTATGTATGTATATATATATATATATATATATATATATATATATATATATATATATATATACATACATACATACATACACGCACATACAAACATAGGGTTGGTACAGATGGAATAAAATTCCAATAACCCAAAAAATATATTCTATAAAGAGGGCTCAATACTGATTAGAGCAAATAATATTATAACATGCATGTTATAACATCACTACAAAAATAGCCATATATTGATTTCTAATTTAATCTAATCTTTAATGCACTAAGAGATTGTATTTCGGGTATGTTGCCACGTTATTTTGAATCCTCATATACTTGTATTCTGTTTGGTCATCATAGGTTGCATAACAATGTTTCCCCTACTGAGGCAGTTTGGTTTGCTTTTGAACTCTTAACACTTTTTGCTTCGCAATTAACACCATCCCTTAACAAAACACCAGAAGTGTTGAAACAGAATGGCTATTTTCGTTGTGATGTTATAATATGCATATGATAATTTTTGAATACTTATATATATATATATATATATATATATATATGAAAGATTTCTCAGAGTTAACCTGTAGAAAAAGACAATATTTATAAATGACAATAGGAAATCTGTAATAGTTGCCGACGCGTTTCGTCCAATGTGGACTTTCTAAAGGCAAAAAACGAAATGAATTTATTTAAACAAAGTAACTAATAATAACAAAAACAAAATGTCCTTAGCAACTGGAGGAATTTAGAGAACGCTATTTTCATACTCTTAACTGAAAATTACTGTCACGTGTGGAGATATTGTTATTATTGCTGTGTTGACGGATTCAACCATTTTATTTTGATTTCACAATACTGTTGTGTACTCTCCCAAACAAATGTACACAATGTGTCAGCAACTATTACAGATTTCCTATTGTCATATATATATATATATATATATATATATATAATATATAATATTTTTTGTTTTAAAAATATGATTCCTTCGCTACATAAGAGTTCTCATGTTTCAAAAGCGAGAGCCGAGACCCCTAATATAATTTTTGAAATTAAGTTGAATTAAGGTGTCTGGTCACGCTTCCTCGTCAAGCGAGAATTTGGGAATAAGCTATCTTGTGGTTAGCACGTGTTTATAAGTATGGTCTCTTGGAACATTAGTTGCTATGGAAACGGCTAAGATCAGCCATGTTGGTTAGGTGGTCAAAGAGTTAAGAATTAATTTTTATCTACAGGCCAGTCCCGTTCGAAAAGTTTATGTCTGGTTACATTTGGGGTGCCTATTTCAAGACTGATAGTAGGACGTCTAGCTGGTTAAAAGGCATTTTTTATGGCTTTGCCACAGGTTGTTAAGTATCAGGAAGGTTGTGTTTCATTATTATCTGTTTAATCTGTTTATTTAAACCGAGCAACTGTCCTCTCTACTTGATTTATTTCTTACATCCTCTCCTTGATCTTGCCGAGCTTCACAACACTGCCCTCTTGGTAACTGAGACCACTCTGTGGTAGCTATTGATATTTTGTTCAATCATCTATTAAAAAGGAACCCCATATTTTTAAGACCTCTTTCCATGCTGATTGGGACTCACTCTGTGATTTTCTTTGTGACACCCCTTGGATTGACATCTTTAACCTCCCAATTGAAAATTGCGCCACTGCGATTTTTTTCTTGGATCAAAAGTTGGCATTGGACGCTTTCATCACTTCTTGAAAAACCAGCTGAAACCTCAATTCTCTCCATGGTTCACACCAGCATACTTGGCCGCTATAGCACACAGAACCACTATTTTCAGCTATACCAGCATGACAGCTCTCATCACAACAGGTCCCAATTCATTGCTGCTTGTAATAAATGTAAGCAAGTCTTTGAAGGAGCTAAGTCACTATTATATAAGAAAATATGGCACTACAGAGCCTCTAACATTCCCCTCAAACTCTACTCTTGACTCATCTGGAGTACCCCTGCCTAAATTCCCACTTAGAACTGAGTCTATGTTAAGGGATATACATATAATCCCTTCCATGGTTATCTGCTATCATCTCTAACCTAGATCCCCACAAAGCATGTGGACATGATGGCATCCCTGTAATAGTCATTAAGATGTATGCTCCAAAACTAGCTCATGTTCTCTCTAAACTGTATAATAAATGCCTCCTGCTTTCCTGCCTGCTGGGATTCATCATCTGTTGTTCCAGTCTTCAAGAACTCTGGTGAGCCCTCTAACCCTTCCAACTACTGGCCTATTAGCTATCTACCTCTTTTTGGTAAACTCCTAGAAGCCCTAATCAATGGTGAATTGGTTCATCATCTCTCATCGCAGTCCTTTTCTCAGATAAGCAATACAGCTTTCATTTTTCCAGGTCAATTGTTGGTGTACTTGCAGAAAGATTCTATCATGCTCTAGATAAAAACAATAAAGCCCGGGCTGTAGCATTGGACATATTGAGAGCCTTTGACAGGGTCTGGCATACAGGTCTTTTCCATAAGCTAAAAAATTACAGTATCTCCGAAGACATTTTTGAGCTGATCCAGTCGTTCCTCTCAAATCATGAAATGAATGTTATCCTGAATGGCCATTCATCCAGATCCCTTCACAGGTGTCCCCCAGGGCTCCATCCTTGGCCCTACTCTATTTTTTAATTTTCATTAATGTTCTTCCCAGTGACATCAGCGGTCAACTTTGTGTCTACACTGGTGACACAAAGTCAAAATGACAGTCGATGTCCAAAGCAACCTCAAGTCTGTTGTTAACTGGGGCAAAAGATGGCATGTCATATTTAACACCTTCAAAACTAAACGTCTCTCCATTAATCATCTGAGAGACTCTTCGCAGCCTTCCATCATGATGGCTGATGCTAACCTCCAAGAAAGTGACTCATTGTGCCTTTTTGGACTCACATTCTCAGCAGACTTGAAATAGAAAGATTATTTTGAGTTCATTGCTAGGTCAACTGCTAAGACAGTTTTTCACTCCAGAATCTATCTTATATATCTATAAGACTTTCATTCGTCCATGCTTAGAATATTTCTGCCACATATGGTCCAGTGCCCCTGCTATTTACCTTGAGCTCCTTGATAAGATGCAAAGAAGAATCAGCAATATTACTCGTCCTGATCTATTGGTTCGACTTCAGTCACTTTCTCACCTCCGTAAGGTTGCCTCTCTTTGAATTTTCTATAAATACTTTCATAATAATTGTTCAGATGAGCTCTTTGCTATGGTACTTAGACGTTATGAATTTAAGTGTTGTACTTGACTGGCGTCAAGATCTCAACAACTGACAGTTGAGCTGGCTAGATATAGCCATAACTTCTATGCTAACAGTTTCTTGCACTTCTCGCTTGTGAAACACTCTTCCAGCTCCATGCTTTCCAACCAACTTTAATCTGTAAAAATTTAAATGCGATGTCAATTGCTATCTACTGTCCTCCTGATTACTCTTTCCTCTTCCCACACATTATTAATACTTCTGTTCCTAATTCTTCCACACCCTGGAACCCCATGTGTTTACTCACTGTACATGGGGTGATGCCGGATTAAAAAAATAATATATATATAATATATAAAAATGTGTGTGTGTTCTGTTAAAGAAGACTGACAGTTTTAATTATGTTTCTCTTGTATACATACAAGTGTTTTCTTTTCTGGACTGAATGTAAAAACTGTCCAAATATTTGCTGATTACAAGCACTTTCACCTATTATCCATTTTCAAAGATTTTAGTTACATCATCATCATCATCCTCTTGACTTTTGTTATCGTAGGGCGGATCCAAATGCAGAATCCACAGTAACTCTTTTCCACAACGGTCTATTAAGAGCCGCCATCAGCAATTCTGGTACAGTCATACCTGTCCATTGTTTGACATTGTCCAACCAGTTTTTGTGTTGTTGTCCTCTCCTAGGTCTACCTTCAATGGTACCTTGCATGATGGTTTTGCACAGGCTGTCGTACCTTGTAATGTGTCCAAACCACGCCATTATTCTCTGTTTGACAGTGGTGAGAAGAATTTCCTGGTGTCCCACTAAACTTTTAACCCTTTTCTGCACAAACTCATTGTTTTTTCTATATAGAAAATGCCAAGGAGTTTTCTCGTGCATTTGTTCTCAAACGCTTGGATCCTTCTCTCTGTTTCTGCACACAATGTACACATTTCACATCCATATAGTTAAATATATTTTTACTTACACTGCTCTAATAAATGGTGTGTAAGTGCTAGACAGTCTAAAAGTTGCTGAAAAGTAGACGTATTCTTAATTCTTGAACACAGCCATTACATTGTGGCTGTGTTCATATATGATGTTATTAAAGATTTTTTTTTATATAATAACAATAGCTTCCATTATTTTAAAACTCTTTTTACAGTTGGAGGTGTATATCACATTTGTGTCCTCAACAAGTATTTTGCGAATCAAAGTTGATAAAATTCTATGCTAGTTTAAATATGTCTAACCTCTATACGCAACATACTTATTGAAAACACACCTCCAACTGTAAAAAGCATTGAAAAAGAATGGAAGCTTTTATTAAAGGTTGGTTTTTTGTTTTTTTTATTTTGATGTCAATTATGGACACAACCAAATGTATTGACTGTATCCATTATTTCTCAAATCCTTAGTAAATATATGTGCAGATGATACCACAGTGTATGGATGCATTTCTCAGATTTCTAAATGATTAGTGTCTGACTGCTGATCTTTTCTCTGATATAACTCTCACGGCTAAATAGTAGACCGAATTGGCTGGTTTTACTCAATATCTCCAAAACAAAACTAGTAACATTTCCTTACCAATGAGAAAACCCTAAACCTGCACCAATCCTGATAAGTGGGCATACTCTCAAAGATGCTCCTTGCTTTGAGCACCTGCTGGGGCTAAAGCTTACCCCCAACCTCAAATGGAATGTATATATTCATGTCATTGTAAAAGTTATTGAAAGGATTGTCAGTTTCTTGAATCACTCCAGAAAATACCAGGCAGCTGCTGCCATGCTCTATCTTAACAAGAGTCAAATCTAACCAGGAATGGCAGGGTTTCTGCCATATCTAAACGGGTACTGCCCTGTCTTCACTGTCCATCCTTGACAGGGTTCAAAAGTGGTTACACAGTCTTGTGAGTGATAAATTATTCTCCACCCTGAAATCCTTATCCCAGACGAAACATCACTAATATTGCTTTTACTATGTCAGATGGTTGGAAGACTTACATCCGATTCCTTTTAATAAGAAGCAAGTTTCACCCAACTTCTTTCCTGGAGCTGTTACTTTGTGGAACAAACTCCCAAGAGGATGCTTCCCTAACAACTACAATCTTAGATTCTTCAAATCTAGGGTCAATTGTTATCTGTCCCACACATTCTCATAATGTGCACTTCTTAATCCACCCTTCTCTCTCCTTACAATAACCTCACTCAGTAACCTTCTAACTTGAGTGACTCTTGGGCCTTATATTGAGTGAACTGACAGTTTTAAAAAGGAATTAACACATTGCTAATCACAAGATAACCCATAGCTGACAGTTTTTATCATGACATCGGCCATAAGTTACCTTGTTTTTTTATCTTACCACAAGTTTTTATGTTGTTTTTAACGCAAATAACTTGGACCTCGCATCTAAGCAGAAATGAAAAATCATACTGGCTATTAAAAACAAATTTTTATGGGAAAAACTTATTGAAAATCTAACCCATAAACAAAACATTTGAAATTTATTTTACTACCTATTATTAAGCTGGCATTTGAAGCCAGATATCATAATTGACCTCTGGTAATCAATGGGTAATGAACTTGTCTTCTTTCAACAACTTTTAAACTATTTACAATTGCACTTATAGTACTATAGTAAATGGTATATAAATACAATCTTTGAAAATGACCAGTTCTTGAGCTGAAAACGATCTGAGTCAACAAGCATTTGGACAATTTCTGTATTAAGTCCAGAAAAGAAAACTATTATTCACATACTAGAAAAATAGAATAAAAAAACCTTAAGAAAAAAAATACTTATTTAACAAACCATTATATATATATATATATATATATATATATATATATATATAGAGAGAGAGAGAGAGAGAGAGAGAGAGAGACAAACATATCCTTCATTTCTGAGTTTAAAGAAAAATTACTGTAGATGATGCTGTGTAGACTAGATTGCATTTGTCATTCGTGTACATATGTTGCTTGTCTCTCTTCAGCATTTAATGTGTATAGTAATGAGTTAACTGAGAAGTGTTCCATTTAACAATGGCAGGATATTCAAATCGTGAGCAGGCAGATATGATTTTTATAAACAGCCACGCAAATGGTAATGGACACAAGGCTGCACGGCTCTATCAGATTGTGTTTCCAGACCAAAGGCAGCCAAGTCATCCAACCTTTGCTGCTGAGACAGGGTCTGTGGCACTACAACTATGGATCAATGTAGACCGAGATCCACTCATATGCCTGACCACGAAGAACACATTCTACAGGCTGTTGGTGACAATCCAGGTATCAGCACATAAGTGGCCCTAGCATGTCGTACATCGCATAGTACTGTATGGAGGGTACTTCAAGAGCAGCTCCTATATCTGTATCATTTGCAATGTATGCAAGGTCTCTTGCCCTCTGATCATTCACCATGGAAGAACTTTTGTCTATGATTTATTGCATAAACTGTCTTGTTTATGGATGAGGCAATATTTGGAAAAGATGGAATAACAAATTTACACAAACAGCATTTGTGGGCGGATCGGAATCCCCATGGTACAATACAGGATAGACACCAGCATCAGTTTACGATTAATGTGTGAGCTGAGATTTTAGGTAACTGTCTGGTAGGTCCATATGTTCTAGCATGTCTTACAGGATCTGTTTAAAGGAACATTTTCTGACACACTTCCAGACCTGCTAGAGGATGTAATCCTGCTAATACGAGGATGCATGTGGTTCATGCATGATAGGGCTTCAGCACATTTTAGTCATATTGTTCGCAATGCACTGGCTGATATCTACTAAGAAAGATGGATAAGTAGGAGAGGGCCAGTTACATGGCCTACCCTTTCTCCCAATCTCAATCCTTTGGATTTTTATCTGTGGGGCCACCGAAAACAATTAGTTTATGCAGTAGACATTAATAATGCAGAGATGCTTCATCAATGTGACATGAGGGCCTGCAAATCCATCTGTCACCTTGTGGGAGTATTTGAAAGGGTCCGCCAGTCAATGATCTGACAGGTGCATGTGTGTGTAGAAGCAAGCAGAGAACATTTTGAAAATTTGTTATGAGTTTGTGTATTGAGGTGCAACAATGGCATTTTGCAGATATGTTTATATGGACATTTTACCTTGTTTTCGTGTGAGAAACCCACCCACAAAGTTTGTACAAGTATTTTTGGTTTGTATCTTGGATTGTACATTTAAGAGCATTGACTGTAAACTTTAAACTTAACTCAAAAATGGAAGATTTGCAGACATATGTTTCTATGGACTTTTGTCCTTGTTTTGGTGAGAGGAACCTGCCCTCAAAGTATTTTTGATACACTCTGTATATATATGAGATAATGATATATATTTTTATATATCACGAACAATATTGACAAAAAATATATGACAAAGTGGAAAACGTTTTTGGGTGACACGTTTTGTTCCTTAGGACTTCATCCAACTAAATTTGTTATGTTGGTACGACTACACATGCACAAATGAAGTATGCTTGGAATTTTAAATTTAAATTTTTATTTTTTTAATCCAGCCGATTTCATTTAGATTTTTCTTTCCATCATTTTTTATCGGTAGATTTTCTACCTGTGGTAATAGAACTTTTGCCAGGAATGGTGAAATGTAAGAGCCAAGGTGCAAATTTACTGTAGATGACCTTGCAATCAAGGCACTCTCTAGATATTTTCATCATAAATTGTTTTTTCCTTTGATAAGAGTAGCATTTTTTATGTCAAAATTGTGGTTAGTCTCATTGCTGTGGGCAACCAATGCATTTGACATATTGTTTTGTAAAATGTCCCTTCTGTGTTCATATAATCTTGTATTTAGATTCCTTGAGGTTTTTCCTATTGTCATCATACCAACATAACAAATTTAGTCTGATGAAGTACTAAAGGACAAAATGCATCACAAGAAAATTATTTCTATTTTGTCATACATTTTTCCCAATATATATATATCAATATATATATATATATATATATATATATATATATATATATATATTGGCAGCAGCTTCATCTCATATCCTAGAATTTAATTTCTTTGCTGATCGTTTCTTTTATGATGATAGTGTTGATGACTAAATTCACTGCCAATGTGCAGGTTCAGGACTAGAAGCTTCTAGTTTCAGCAAAACCTGCTCCTGTCATCCATTCCCTATTGCTGTTTCGTTTTGCAAGTGTTGGAGGCGAAAGAAAATCAGTGTAGACGAAAGTGCCGATGATGTGAATCTGTTTAAAGTTGGCCTCAACATGCCGGGAAGTGATAAAAATACAAAATCTAAGAAAAAATAGAATGGAAAAAGAAAAGAAAAAGAAAATATGGACTACTCCATTAATCGACAACCAGATTTACTTAACAAAATTTAAATTATGTAATGGTCAATCTTAAGTCAGTACCTGAAGATTGTGCTGTGCATAAAACTCCAAGTTGTGCTACCACTGAGGATAAATATGTATATTTTTATCATATATATTCCCAAGTAGGCATCTACACGGACGACACTACAATTTACTCCTGCCTCAAAAACAAATCCAGTGTTGTTGACAAAACTAACCTGGCCGTTCGTCTCGAAAAGGACCTCCAATCGGTTGTGAACTGTGGCAGGAATTGGCTGGTTAACTTTAACGCCTCAAAAACAAAACTGCTCTCTATTAATCACCACAGAGAACCATCCCTTCCCCCCATTAGAATGCCTGACGCCCAACTTCTCGAGAGTTCCTCTTTGCGACTACTCGGCCTCACATTGATTGCTAACCTGAGATGGAACAAATACATTGAGTCAATAGCTTTGTCCACCGCAAGGAAAGTTGGCTCCCAGGAAATTTAAAATCTACAAATCAACTATTCGCCCTTGCATGGAATATTGCTGCCGTATATGGTCCGATGCCCCTTCTGTTTGTCTCAAGGTTCTTGATAAGATCCAGAGATGGATATGCAATGTAATTGACCTTGATCTGGCATCTCATCTGCAGTCACTCTCTCAGACATGCTGTCACCTCCCTCTGTCTTTTTTACAAATACTTTCATGGTAACTGCTCTGAAGAGCTGCTTTCGCTATTTCCCAGACTTCATGAGTTTAAACGTTCTACTAGGCTGGCATCTCACTCACACCCTTTCACTGTCGAAACTTAAATGTAGCCGTCTCTTCTACTTCAATAGTTTCATATCTCACACCGCTCGTCTGTGGAACTCCCTCCCCTTTTCCTGTTTCCTTGATAGCTTTAATCTTCAACTATTCAAATGTAATGTCAATCGACGTCACCAGATGCCTTGATCTATCCCCTATCCTTCTCTTCATCCTTTCCTCTATCACTCCTCTTTGCTCTCACTACAATTCTCTGTAACCCCTTGCGTGCTAGTGGCTTCCCACCTTGCTTGGGGTGAAACGCTTAAATATATATATATATATATATATATATATATATATATATATATATATATATATATATATATATATATATATATATAACAGCTTAAAAGCTGCCCTATCAGCCGGCATTTAAACTAGCTCCTGCAGAGGGCTCTTGATTGGGCCTTCATCACAATAGGTTGGGAGGATTAGATGTGATAGATAACAAGAAACTACAGAAGAACTCAAAATTGATTGCTGCATTTAAGTATTGCATTAATATTTAAGCTTACCTTTTAAATGTTCAACAATATTTCTTCTGCCACCAATTAATTTAAAGACAATTTGATGTATGTAGGTCCTTATTTTCCAAACAAAAAATTATTTTTATTTCATGGTTGACTTTTACTTGATTTTGCAATTAATTTCAGTTATTCCCAAATTTATTTCCAAGTTATAAAAATTGTTATTGTACAAAAAAATTGTCAAAAACAATCGCAGTAATGAAAATTTGGGAATCCGAAATTTCAGCATTTCATGTCCGGATTTGCCCCATAATGTTTTCAATTTGCTCACAAAGTTGGCCTGATTCCAAAATGGTATAATAAGTTGGGCTACAACGTCCAGGAGTAAAGGTGGATAAGTGTGACACACTGAGATATATATATATATATATATATATATATATATATATATATATATATATATATATATATATATATATATATGTTTTGTTTGATAACCCTTCACTCGTTAAACTTAGTGCATTGATAACCTACTTATCTCTGTGGTGAACCCTCATTTTATCCATTTGGGAGCATTTCTTCTGCTTATGTAACCCCCCCCCCATTTCCTCTTAAGTCAGCTGAAGAAACATTAAACAAAACTGCCACAAGATAATTACTCATTCACCAATTGAAACCATAATAAGGAAACCAAAAAATTATAGAATCATCCAGAAAGAGAATGTTATGACTTTACAAAATCTTGCAATTTGAAATTGTTCTCAAAATTTACATGTAAAGAATGTTTTTTTTTTCCATTGGTCCTCATATTATCACAAGATTTTGGCCATTGTTCCCTGTCCTTCTGCAGGTGTCTGTCAATCCAGGTAGTCTTCAGAGAATTTGGAACCAATCCGTTTATTCAAATATATTTGGGCAGCTATTGTTCTTTTAAACACATAAAAGCAATCAGCATTTTGTGTGTGTTATATTAATTTTTTTTCTTCTAAAGTACAAATATCCTTTCACGAATGTGGTTTTTATGTGTGGCTAAACTGATCAAAATTGTTGTTGTGCAGTCCCAAGAGCTTTCAACTTATGCAGGTCATCATCAGGAGGGTATGATTGAGAAAAGAAAATTGTGTTTGAAGAATTATATTGTATCATTATTTTTAAATGTTTTTATTTTTTGGCAAACTAAATTGAATGCAGCTAGTCATGTGACATCAATGTGTTAAGTGTCTCAGACTGCACTTGGTTTTCATAATGGATTCTTGTTTAAATTGAACGTAAATGACCTCAATAATTATTTATGTGAATTAAGGAGAAACTTAATATATCTCTAACGTCAATCTAATTGATCAGAAAAACAGCTACAATTCTTATTTAAAATGATATCTTTGAACTTTCTGAATTCTTAGCTAAATATTTCACTTGACAACAGCAGTTCCATAAAAATGTTTCACTCTTGCTATCCAGTAAAACATCTTTGTGAAAAACAATTTTTCTTAAAGCGTCCAGAATACCATCATCAGCAACACCTACCATAGGATAATGGCTAATATACTAATTTTACTACTACTACTATTTATTTTTTAATGTTTAGTTTCCTTTATACTAATTTTTGTTATTACCCATTAAAACCTACAACCAGGACTGATCAGAATATCTTAATCCTCTCAACTTGGCTTATCATTCAGAGGACCATGACACATAGAAAAAAAGACGGCAGTAGTCCATAAAGTATTAGAGATATAGCTATTTTGCTAGAGTTTGAAAATGACTTGACTTTTGTTGCCTAATTGGTAAGGCAGCTGACTTGGAAAAGTTGGATCCTAAAGATGAGGGACAAGAGTTCAAATCTCACCAGATGCATATTCATTTCTAATCAAAACTGCTTATAATGATCATGACATGATCAGCCATTAGGAAAAAGGAAACTTTCTCCTGAAGTACCATGTTGCTTCAAAATATTGGGAATCATGACTCTCCACAGTTCCCTTTTAACGTTTAAGCTGTGCATAGTCGCAGTGGAGTGGCTTTTCATTTTTCTTCTTTTAAACTGGTTACAAATCGAAGCTAAAGAGCCTAGTCTACCCTGTTATTTCACTGGGGATAAAGGGAATAAAAGTCTGAAATCAATAACAATTGACAGTGTGTTGGTGAATGTATTTTTAGTTATCAGAAGGATTTATGATGTCGGTGTTCTTAAACATTCGCCCACAACAAATTAAGAGATAAAAGGTATATTGAAAACAAATCATGCAAGAAAATCCAGAGTGAAGACAAACATAATTAAAAGTGTAACAATAACATTGATTTATATACAATTGACATATACAATTGGGTTGAATATTTTTGAATAAATGAGGATGGTTGAATTAGATTGTGTAGAGTATTTTTGTGAAGTTTCAGCGTGTGTGAAGCTGTTATTAAGATTTGTTCGTAAAATTAAACTAAGTATTTGGTTATGTACAAAAATGTCCTTTGTGCGAGTTCAATCAATAGTGTGTGTGTGTAAATTTGTTTGAGTTATTGTTCAAAATTGGTAGGAGTTGTGTAACTTTAGTTGTTTGGATGTTTGATTGTTTACAAATACTTATTTAGTAATGAATAAATATCACTTTTTAAGTATTGTAAGTAATTGCTAGAAATTGTTCCTGAGAAAGCGTGGTTGTTGTTTGCTGAGTCAGAGAAGTTTGCGCGGTAAAAGTGTAGTTGATCAAGGTTTTGACTTGCGTGGATTAGTTTGGCATCTCTCTGCGGGTGAAAGTCTGACTGTTTGAGTCGATTCAGATTCTTCTATTTATAGAGTTTTGGTCAAGAAAATAGGCTCCAGAGCGCTGGGCGCAAAAAGACATTTTCATGTGAACTTGTTACAATTCTAAGGGTCTGAGCCAATGAGAAGTCTCACTTGCTGAAACTAGAGTGTTGATTGGTTGATAGGTGATTTTTGGTGTAAAGTGGATTATACCAGAGGGGTGAGAGGTTAGTATGGATTATTCTATCAAGTGCATCATTTATGAAACTTGAAGGCAATTATATTAACGTTAAATTTGTTCTTTACTGTCTCTTCTCTGAAAGTCTCTTTTCTACTTTTAATCTGTAAAAATGGTTCCCTTTTGTTTTTATAGTAACTTAATCTCTGTTGATTTTTTACCACCCTGCTTCAACTAAAATGATCTTCAGCCTCCCTTATGTCAGAAGTTCTGAAATGAAGGATTTATTCATTATTTTTTTTATTAGTGTCTTCAACAAAGACATAATTTTTAAAGCTTTCTGTATCTAAGGATTACAATTTAGTTTTTATTGCTTTTATTGCTTCGAGTACGTCTGATTATAATAAATAAATTAATGAAGCTGTTTATTCTTTGTTTGGCATTTTAAATCTTAGTTGTTTTTTAACAAAAAAACTTTTGACGACATAATTTTGAAAAAATATTAGTGATAGACTGTTTAATATTACTTTATAAGAGATTGTTTAAAAAGAATAGATTAAATTGTCTTGATTAAGTATTCTCTCATAACAGCCATTTCATATCGATGAAAGCATTCATTTCTGTGGTCGAGAACGCAACTGTTCTGTATAAAGAACTCGTATTTTTAAATCAGATTAACTTAAAAATATTTTTTAACATACCAAAAATATTTTAAAATCAGATTCACTTGAAAATATATTTAAATATAACAAAAAAAAATTTAAAATATTTAAAATATTGGTTGTTTAAAGAAAGGTGAAATATAAATAATTAATCTACAAACAACTGGACAAAACAGCAAAGCGGGATCTCTTTGTGTCTGTCTTTAACTTTAAAATATTTTAATTAAAAACAATTGTCTGTTTGAAGAAAATAAAAATACTTACTAAATAAACAACTTATATTTTTAAATCTTATTCACTTAAATCAGATTAACTTAAATCATTATGCGCTGGATGGACGCACCACACAAGCACACATGCAATCACAGAAAGGTGTAAAGAGAGAAGTGTAAAGAGAGGGATGGAAAGAGAAAAGTGTAAAGAGACTTAAATCATTATGTGACGGCCAGACGTGTACCACACAAGCACAGATTTTTAGTATTTAGATAATCAAAGTTTTTGTTATTTAAAGGAATATGTATAAAGAAAATAAATATAATAAATGATTGTAGATAGAGGCAGTGTAGGGTTTTATCCATTTTCTCTCTCTCTCTCTCTCTCTCTCTCTCTCAGCATTCCAATACACACACACGCACACACATATATATATATATATATATATATATATATGAGGTCTGATAAAAAAAAAGGTATCAGGACTGGTGCTAGAAAAAGAAAACTACAACACATATCAATCCGACATTTAATCTCCTTCGAAATAGTCCCCTTCTGAAGCCACACACTTTATCCGGTGTCATTTCCACATTTCAATTGATAGAAGCATTTGTGGAACTTCTCTTTTCAGACAGTGAGCAGCTGACTCGTCGCATTCTCTTGGATTTCCTTGACATTTAGAAATCTTCTTCCTTTCAAGTGGGATTTGATTTCTGGAAAGAAAAAATTTGCAAGGGGCAATATCTGGGAATATGTGGTGGTAGTCAAACCTCTGGAATGGTGTACTTGGCTCAGAACTGCTGCACAAGCCATGGTCACTGATGGAACATTCGTGCTGTAGTGAGATGACCACACTCTGCACACTTTCCTCCCAAGGACTGCTATAAACAACAGAAGTGAGCGAGAATGTTATAACTTAGTGCACATACGTGACAGAGTTCAAAGTCAATTGGTGCTGTTTTACTCTGTGTACTTTATCTCTGTTACCATAGCAAATGTGCCAATACCTTTTGATCAAACCTTGTCTTCACACACACATTATCAAGATGTCTTACACTCCATTTGCCAGATACAAGTTCTATCACACAAAAATTTAAAGCCACATTCCTGTCCACCTTCACAATACAGAAAAATACTTGTTGACAAAACCAATATTCTACATCATGAAAATAATAAGCAAAAACTTCAAATTTTCGAGGCCCTCTATATCGAAATCAACCAACCAACACTCAACCAAATTTAATACAAGGGTAGTAGCAATGTTTTAAAATGTATTTCATCAATATTTAAAGCCATTTTGTATTTTTACTATTGGGAAACATGCAAAAAACACTATAGCTACAACTGTGACACCTTAAAGGTTTAAAGGACGGATTGATAAACATACCGAGAGATGATAAATTCACAGGGTTGGGGTTTTTTTTTGGGGGGGGGGGTTACAAAAACCATATGGCCGAAGTTGTCAGCATTCCGACCAAAGAGTAAAGATATGAAGGCCTCCAATGACTAAGTCGGAATAAAGGCTTGCTGGGGTGGGGTGGGGTGGGGTGGGGTGGGGGTTGGCTTTATTGTTGTTTTGGAGATTCTAGTCGAAAAGAAAGCCATCTGGATAATTTGATCCCACGACGATGTATGGTTGAAATCGAGACACCATTCTTTTTTAAATCCAGGTTACAGAATTATCTACTAGACAAGACCCAGTAAGGAAAAGTCGGTTGTGAAATAAAAATTTGCAAAACAAAGCAAGGTTGGAGAATTGTAATATGAATTATTTTCTGTCACTTGCCAGCAAGTGTCACGGATCGAAACTGCCAAAAAAGCTGATCATGCGGACAACTAGTGAATGTCCGACTGAGAGAATGGGATTTGAGTCGAGGAAATATTGTTGACAAAAAATTTGTGCAATAATTAAAATTGATAATTGAAATTAAGCCATGCTTGCTCGCTCATACAATCTAGAGATCGGACTGGTCAGAGTGACAACGGAAGTGAAAGGCCTAGTTAGAACATCAAGGGAGGCAGAGAAATTGCCTACACCCCTTGGACAGAATTGGTATGAGACACTAATACGAGAAGGAGGGAGTTAAGGCGGATCAATGTCCAGTGGCCACTACTCATGGAAGAGGGGATCTCCCCAAAGTTGGGCATGTAATTAATCTTCCTGAGCCAGACATGAATGGGGTCTTGTTGGCAATTAGGGGAATCACCAGAACACCAAGCCACATCAGACGCCATGCCGGTTTTGGACGAAGGTCCATATAAGCAGGAGATCTAAGCGGTTGAGAGAGAGAGAGTTGTCCCAGGTGCCGGATGAGAGACGACCGCTTCACCTGACCTCACGTGACTTCTTGCCTGAAGAGAACCTCCAACATAAGTATTGTGCCAGAAGCCATGTTCAGACTTAGCTAAACCAGATTCTGAAGATAAAAAATGTCTCGCACGTCACAGTGAGCCGACTTTCTTAGCAGCTGACATAGTAATGGATTCAATATAGTCTTTCTACTTCAAATCTGCTGAGAACGTGAGTCCAAGAAGGCACAGTTAGTCACTTTCATGGAGGTTAGCATCAGTCATACAGATGGAAGGCTGCAAAAGGACTCTCGGGTGATTAATGGAGAGAAGTTTAGTTTTGAAGGTGTTAAATTTAACAAGCCATCTTTTGCCCAAGTTAACAACAGACTTAAGGTTGCTTTGGACATCGACTGCCATTTTGACCTCGATCGAAGCAGGAGTAAATGATTGTGTCATCATTGTAAATGCCAAGTTGAGAGCCGATGTCATCAGGAAGGTCATTAATGAAAATTAAAAACAGAATAGGATCAATGATGGAGATCCTTACATACTAACGCAGGTTAGTATGTAAGGATCTCCATCATGCTAAACGAGTGGTCGTTCAGGTTAACTTTCATTTCACGATTTGACAGGAACGACTGAATCAGCTCAAAAATGGGGCTGGAGATACCATAACTTTTCAGCTTGTGGAGAAGACTTGAATGCCAGACCCTGTCAAAGGCTTTCGATATGTCCAACGCTACAGCCCGGGCTTCACCGTTTTCATCTAGAGCATGATAGACTCTTTCCGCAATTATCGTCAATACATCAGCAGTTGACCTGGAGAAACGAAAGAAAAGACAATGTGATGAGAGATGATGAAACAAATCATCACCGATTAGGGCCTCTAGGAGTTTCCCAAAAAGAATTACATGGCTAATAGGCTGATAGTTGGAAAAGTCGGACGGTTCATAAAAGTTCTTAAAAACTGGAACTACAGAAGCAGGAGGCAGCGAAAGATTTATTATATAGTTTAGAGAGAACGGGAGCTGTTTCTGGCTGTCTCCTCGGCTCTCTCTTTATATATATTTTGAAAGACACTAGATTACTTGATACGAAGTTTGGTTTTGGCTAACATCAAAAGTATCTTTGTTCTTTTCATTGGCCAATTTTTGTTATTTCTTTTTCTTTTATTTATAGTGTAAGTTATGTATGGATCCTCTTTTATTTTGGTAGATTTCAAGTCACAATAACTAGACACGGGACAAGTGAACTTCCGTATTGAGTTGAGGTTTTTCTTCTTATTCCCCTTTTTATATGAGAGTTGCCTTCTCATTAGTTAAGAGAGAAGGGTAGAGAGAGTAGAGAGGGAAGGGTAGAGAGAGAAGAGTAGACAGAAGAGTAGAGAGAGAAGGGTAGAGACAGAAGAGTAGAGGGAAGGGTAGAGTGAGAAGAGTAGAGAGCGAAGGGTAGAGAGAGAAGAGTAGAGAGAAGGGTAGAGAAAGAAGAGTAGAGAGAAGGGTAGAGAAAGAAGAGTAGAGAAAAGAGTAGAGAGGGAAGGGTAGAGAGAGAAGAGTAGAGAGGGAAGGGTAGAGAGAGAAGAGTAGAGAGGGAAGGGTAGAGAGAGAAGAGTAGAGAGGGAAGGGTAGAGAGAAAAGAGTTGAGAGGGAAGGGTAGAGAGAGAAGAGTAGAGAGAAGGGTAGAGAAAGAAGAGTAGAGAGAAGGGTAGAGAAAGAAGAGTAGAGAGAAGAGTAGAGAGGGAAGGGTAGAGAGAGAGAAGAGTAGAGAGGGAAGGGTAGAGAGAGAGAAGAGTAGAGAGGGAAGGGTAGAGAGAGAGAGAAGAGTAGAGAGGGAAGGGTAGAGAGGGAAGGGTAGAGAGAGAAGAGTAGAGAAAGATGAGTAGAGTGAAAGGTAGAGAGAAAATAGTATAGAAAGAAGGGTAGAGAGAGAAGATTAGAGAGAAGGGTAGAGAGAGAAGAGTAGAGAAAGAAAAGTAAAGAGAAGGGTTGAGAGAGAATAGCAGAGAGGGAAGGGTAGAAAGAGAAAAGTAGAGAGAAAAGAGTAGCGAAAGAAGGGTAGAGAGAAAAGAGTAGAGAGGGAAGGGTAGAGACAGAAGAGTAGAGAAAGAAGAGTAGAGAAAAGAGTTGATAGGGAAGGGTAGAGAGAGAAGGGTAGAGAGAAGAGTAGAGAGGGAAGGGTATAGGGAGAAGAGTAGAGAGAAAAGAATAAAGAGAGAAAGGTAGAGAGAGAAGGGTAGAGATAGATATGGGTTTTTATGGAAAGCAAATGCCTTAATTTAATTTAAATTTTTTTTATAAATATTTAATTTTTTATATTTGGGCATACCACATGCTGCCTTGGTTGTTATTAGATAGATCGCTACTAATTTAAATAATAGAATTTAAGAGAGTCAAAGAGTTCAGATCAAGTGTGAGAACTAAGGAGAGAAACTTTATTGCCCAACTTTCCTTTGTAACCTAAGCATGTGCTTACATTACTTTTTGGTTAATCTAAGATTAGCATCAGTCAGCTCTCTGGTGGTTAGTGCCCCAGGATATGATAGCTAACAACATGGGAACTGACTGAGACTGCCTGTGTTTGCTTTTCACCAATTTCTTTAGGAAAAACCTGAATTCTCCTTTTCTCTGCATTCTGTCTACATTGCAAAATGCCTTTATAAGAATCTCAACACAAGCTTCCAATCATGTGTGTCTCGGATTCTTCTTTGCTACAAATATCCAGTGTTATCTTTTTACATGGTACTAAGAGAAAAAGGGGGCATTGCGAAGTGGTACCCCATCCCTAGACTTCTGAGATATTAGGAAGGATAAAGGTTCAATTCATTCATTGTTTATTTCTTTTTCTCTTATTTATAGTGTAAGTTATAAATGGGTTCTCTCCTATTTTGTTAGATTTCTAGTCACAATAACTAAAGTCTGGACAAGTGAACTTCCGTAGCGCAACTGTTCAGTTTTTTCTTCTTCCTCTTTTTTATGAGAGTTGCCTTCTCATTAGTTGAGAGAGAAGAGTGGAGAGAGAGAAAAGTAGAGAGAGAAGGGTAGAGAGGGAAGGGTAGAGAGGGAAGGGTAAAGAGAGAAGAGTAGATAGGGAAGGGTAGAGAGAGTAGAGTAGAGAGAAAAGAGTAGCGAGAGAAAGGTAGAGAGAAGGGCAGAGAGAAAAGAGTAGAGAGGGAAAAGTAGAGAGAGAAGGGTAGACAGGGAAGGACAAAGAGAGAAGAGTAGAGAGGGAAGGGCAGACAGAAAAGAGTAGAGAGAGAAGAGTGTAGAGAGAGAAGGGCAGAGAGGGAAGGACAGAGAGAGAAGGGAAGAGTAGAGGGAGAAGGGTAGAGAGAGAAGAGTATTTAGAGAGAAGGGCAGAGAGAGAAGAGTAGAAAGAGAGAGAAGGGAATAGTAGAGGGAGAAGGGCAGAGAGAGAAGAGTATTTGGAGAGAAGAGCAGAGAGAGAAGAGTAGAAAGAGAGAGAAGGGAATAGTAGAGGGAGAAGGGCAGAGAGAGAAGAGTATTTGGAGAGAAGAGCAGAGAGAGAAGAGTAGAAAGAGAGAGGGAGGACAGATAGGGAAGGATAAAGAGAGGAGGGAAGAGTAGAGAGAGAAGAGTGTAGAGAGAACAATGGACAGAAAGAAGATGAACATTTGGGATAATTCCAGAAAAAGAAAAAAATCAGACAACATGAAAAAAGAATTAGAGAAATTTATCTGAAAGAGAAACAGGAAAAGAAAATAGGAAGAAAATTGTAAAGAGAGAAAGAGGAAGGCACGTGGAGGGGATATTAAAAGAAAGTCTTCTAATCCTACTCCTAAAAAGATCTCCGAGCTTGAAGAAAAAAATAAGACAAAAATAGTTGATCGTTTAATGAGGGTGTTGTCAAAATCAAGTTCCATATTTGATCTTCCTGTTTATTCTGTCGTGTTAGTTACTGACAGTTCGTCAATACTGAAGAATCCTACTTCAAACCAACAGCTGGAAAAAAAAAGTCAACAATGCCAATTGTGTTAATAAAGGTAGAAACGAAACCATTTTCAAAACGTGAGTAAATTTCCTGATACTTGGTGTGTTCATCAACAAAGGGCTTTTGAAAGGAGAAGGTCATAAAAGAAACAAAAAGGCTACATAAAAACACAGAGGAGATTTTACAAATATTTAATCATTTCGCTGTTGGACTTCATAAGAAGAGCTACCTGAGCATCAGTCATCTTTGATTAATTCCTTTAATGTTTGGAGAATTGATTCCTGACTTCATGATAGTGCTTGAATGGTGATACCTTCTGCTACAATAATGGATGCTTAAAGAAGTGAGGCTGTAAAAGGAACAAAGCTGTTTATATTTCACGATTAAATTTTGCTCTCGACAAAATTATCCTCCTTTAGCCTTGATTACTGCAGCACGGATATTTGGTATTCGTTGCAAATATTCGTCAAAGTATAAATTTGATTCCATTCTTTTTTCAATGAGTTTGAGCTTCTTTTTTTCATTTTTTGAATGAAAAGGCTTCAACCTTGCAAATTCTGAGGGTGGCTTCAAGCCACACATTATAGATTAAATTTCAAAAATTCTAGGAAGAAAACTAGTGAGAGATTTGTCTAAAGATCCTAGAACAACTGCCAAGACACAAGTGAATGACTTATCCAAATTCAGAATTGAAATTTCAAAGACAATCACTAGAGCTCTACTCAGGAATAGACTGTGTGCTCACAAACTAAGAAAAGAATTCTCCACTTCATCAGAAAAGAAAGAATGACTTATATGTTTAATGATCCACTCTCCTCAAACTTCTGACCTGTTACAAAATCTTAGAAAAACATCAAACCAGTCAGTATTATAGTAGGCATCTGTTTATCTCATGAGATAAAAGTAGCGTCCTGTTTAGTGCAAATTCAGTTCGTTGGTTTGTGAGACTGGAGTGATCTTAGCAGGTCACAGGCTTGGCCAATGATATATGGAGCCCTGTACTTTGCCCAGACTGCATGCCCTGCCTCTCTCAGTTGTACCAACAAGATCCAACAATACAAGGCATTGCATTTGGGGCCGGCCTGGCTGCATGAGTTGCCGGAAACTTGTCAGCGTTAACAGCCTTCGGGTCTCTAGTCCGGATAGCCTTTTCCATAAACTTTTCCGTGTTTTGGATATGACTGCAAGTCAGTGGAGGGTTAAAACCAGGGTTTTCCTTCCGCTAGATAGACTGCCTTACTGGGCCATCGAGCGCCATCTACCGGAAATATATTTATATTTATAATTAAGAGTTACATTTTCTAATGATGCTAAACTAAAAAAAAAATGTAAAAATATAGTAGGCATCCTTTTATCTCGCGAGATTTTTGTATCAACCCGTTTGGTCAAAATTCAGTCCTTTGACAGTGAAACTGGATTGACCTCTTCAGGGAGCAGGCCTGGGTGATAATATATAGAGGCAGTGCGCTTGCCCAGACTACATGGGCCCCATCTCGGCTGTACAGAAAAGATCCAACGAAATACAGAGTCTTAGATTTGGGGACGGCCTGGCTGCATGAGTTGCCGGAAACTTGTCAGTGTTGACAGCCAACCGCCTTCGGGTTTTCCATAAACTTTTCCGTGTTTTGGATATGACCGCAAGGCGGCGGAGGTTTAAAATCAGGGTTTTCCTTCCGCTAGAAGCACTGCCTGGGCTGTCGAGTTCCATCTCCCCGAAGCATTTGGCTCTAAGGCGCCAGTTGTAGAAGGTTGTCGTATTGTACGTTGTACGATAACTTTGATTGTGATTGTTTTTCCCATTCTTCAAAATGAGTCAAAAAAAAAGTTTTTACTGATTTTACAAGTATGCAAATCAAAAGTAATGTACAGAATATAGAGTTGATTTTTTTTAAATGTTTATTACATTTACCGCCACAAACACATTACACATGTAGTTTGTCTGAAATAGTGGTCAGGCATAATTCCTCGCTTAGCCACTAGTTCATAGGAATATAACCTAGTTATGAAGGGAGAAGTTTATTAGAAATCAGAAAGAGGAATTGCCAACGGCCAGGAATTAATATAAGCATTATTAACAAATTTTGGCTATAAAAAAGTAATTTTCTTATAGAGTAGCAACTCTATATATTCAAGATTTGGAATTATACCTGCCCTGATAATTATACCTGCCCTGATAATTCTCAATGTCATGTCCAGGAGGGACAGAAGTAGATTTTGAGCTTAAAGACAAAGATTTTGTTGGGTAACCTTAGATGTGGAAAGCAAAAAACCCTTTTTAAGGAAAATGTGGAATTGTAGAAAAATTCAAGGTGAATCTGTCAGTTTAGTGTAATGATACATTGGCCCATAAAATTCTTCAATGTTGTCCAAATTTGGAATCTTTTTTTTTTTTTTTTTACTTCCGTCAAAATTACTTGTTTGACCAACAGTTCCATTGAGTTCAAAATATTCAAAATTTCCTCAAATAGAAACTGGAATCGTTCTTTTATGATAGAATACACAATTTAGCTGAAAAGTGGCACAAAATCATAGGAAGGCAAAAAAAACACTTTGATGACTAAATAATAATGCTATAAATTTTCTGCAAAAGTATTTTGTAAATAATGCTGAGAAACTTGGCTGTCTTCATCTGGCACAAGACCACAAATGTGAGGCACCCTATGATGATAAATCCCAATACCATGATGATAGTTTGCAAGACTAGCTTATTAACCATTACTCTTGGACGATGTTTCAGTGGTTGGTATGCTCGTCTCAGAAACACTGAGTGTTCCTTGATTTATTTGACTATGCCCTCAGAGAAATAAGGATTTTTACCTTTAGTTATATTTCAAGTCAGAATACCCGATCATGGTATATAACGGACTGAGGAAAATACTGTCCTAATATGTAGAGTGACTGATAAATGAATTGAAAGATCAGTATGTTGGTATATGGATTGGCCGAGGAAATGATATGTTCTGCTCCTTATACTTAACTAGCACATGTGGCATCATGTCCGCGCTAAGAATCTGCGATCACACACATCAGGTTGTATCCAAAAGTTCTAAGATGTAAAAAGGTAAGAAAAAGGGTTTTCTGTCATAAAATGAATGTCGGGCGGCAATAACAATACCTGCCCATCGAAACATATCTAACAAATAATTTACAACTAGCAGAACGGCCCGGCGTTTCCCGTGCTTGATTCAAAAATCGTACGACTCATACAGCAATTGCTATCACTTGACTTAAAATATTTTTGCCCTTCCTTGCCTTTAAAAGAGTGCCCTTTGCCGTGCTGATGTTGCTACATACATTACTTCTTGCCTATCTCACACTGCGAATTTTTTCTAAGCTCTATACTAAACATTAAATCTGTTACGAAAAAAGAACTAAACAAAATGAACACAAAACGATCAGCTTTAAAAAAAAAGGACTCGTAACTGGAAAAACCGAATGAAAAAAGAATGTTAACAACAAATATTTTTCCACACCCAACCCAGTTCTGCGGAATCAGAATCAACGTTGAGTTTAAGCAAGCGAATGATCCAATTGGAGTAAAGTGACATGCAGATTTACATTTTTCCCACTTGTGACGAATGCAGCTATCGATTTTTTTTGCATGCTAGCATGGTAGTTAACATTCGTGTCAGTCAGCTGTTGGCTTTCACGCTGGCCAATAGAATCTTCCTGCCTATTCGTGGCAGCCAGCTATAGGCTCTCACTCTGGCCAGTAGAAAATGGCCGCAAACTACTATGAAAATTATTTCCACTATCGATGGGAGTTGGGAAATGCAAAGTCGGTCTTGGCCTTTACAACTAACTTGGAGCATGTGCATGTAAATTTTGGTGCAAATCCGTCGAAAATTGCGGCCGTGCATTCGTCACACACACACACACACACACACACACACACACACACACACACACACACAGACACACACACACACACACACATCCTGCCTTTTATAGATAGAGATAAAGAAAAGAAAAAGCCAAAAAGTCAGAAGAATAAAAAATTAATTTTATTTTCTAAAAAAAGCAAATACCAAAATATTAAAAAAAAAATGTTTCACGCCTTCTCACCGACTCTGAAAAACAAACTAGGATTTTTTTTTTTTTTTTTTTTTACAAAGGACTGTCTCTGCTCACAAGTCAAAAGCACATCTTTCTTCTCTGGCGTCCATCAAAAACTCTGGCTTTCTTTAAAAGTAGAATTCTGCTTATTAGCTGTCGAGGGTCACATGACTGACCAAGCATAATACATACATAATATAGAGGAAGGAAAGTTGTTCCAAGGAAGGTATACCATTTCCTTTCATCTGTACTATTACAGCATTCGCAATCTGAGAAGTTTCAGGATACCACCGCAGAAGTTTGTATTCTAACATGATTGTTGACTCCTGAGAAAGTTGATAATGTACATTAAATAAATCTCATGTAAAATACATTTTATGTAATGTGCTTCATTGCAAAGAATTTTAAGGCACCAGTTAAACAACGAAGCCCAAAAACTTTCTTATCTCTGACACAGAACTTAGTTTTGTGTTTCAAAGATATATATATATATATATAAACTGTCGGAGATCCGATCGACCTCTCCGGAAAAAGGGTAATTAAAAAAATAAATAAATACTGGCTGCTGCTGCTATCAATGCATTACTCTTCAATTACGAATTGAGCTCTCTTGGCTACTGGTGTATTTCGTATAGAGAACATTAAATATCCCTCTACCCTGCGCCGATAGCTTAGCGGTATGATCTCTGACTGATGCCAAATCGGTCAAATTTCAATCCCGGCTTGAAACAGTCGGGCGTCTAGCCACACTGAAAAACTGTGATACAGCAAAATAGTTGGTCTGTGGATGACAGATATATATAGATATATATATATATATATATATATATATATATATATATATATATATATATATATATATACCGGGTGTAACAACATATATGTATATATATATACCGGGTGTAGCAACAAAATTGTCTATTTTATCTTAGAAATGATTAAAGATATCTTACTGGAACTCTGGAAGTTTTTCTAACACTAATGGACTCTACTTTGAGCAACAAGAATGTATAATTACTCTCAAAGCTTAACAGAAGACTTGTGATGAAATTGATCATAAACGAAGATCATTAATTAATACGGATCGGAAGGTCATTTTCCAATTTAAAGATGATATTCGCCCTCTCTAATCTTCTAAATTTCTGTCCTGAATTAACAAGGTACCTGACAAGTTTCACGTACGATTTCTTTTTCAAGTCTTTTTTCACTGCTCTTTGGACTGTCATTACTGAAACTCCTCTCTCACCTGCGAAACGTTTTATGGATTGAGTTGGATCTTTTCTAACTGATCTCTTTAGCTCCAAGTTGAAATGATGATCCCTCTTTCTGTTGTGATTTTCTTGATCCAGT
>OZ038489.1:114974136-115006636 GCA_964036315.1 Acanthosepion esculentum | reverse complement strand
CTTACTATAATGGAGTGATGATTGCCAAAAATCAAAATAGGTTTTTGTTTAGTATGTACTACTAATAAATGTAGTAAGTGGATGTAGATTTCCTTCCTAAATTAACGCTCACGCCATCCAGTTTAGGGTTAATTATTACGTAATTTGAAATAGTGCAAAGATCCAAAGTCTTCTTGAAATAGTGACATGTGCCTTCGAAAAAGTGAAAATGTGGTTTCCCAAATCTTGTAGACTAAGTTTAATATATAAAATAAAAAATATTTCTTAAACCCCCTAAAAAGTACCACCTACTTATCATTTCCTTAACACCTCGTTAACATTAACACCAGCATTATTAAGGACAGGTTAACAAACTGACTTTGTTCCTTAAACCAGATACTTGGGTAAGCGAAACAAAAGATCTGTCCCTGGACCAAAGTGAAGGACAATACGACAAACACTATCCACACTTCGTGATGAATTTTCAACTTCAATATGAACCCAGAAAAAGAGAGCTTTGAAGTCAGCTCTCTCTACCCTTTCACCAGAAAGGGTATTGAGGACTGACCTTGAATATATCCTGGATATAGCGTGTGAGTAACCAGAAGAGTTTAAGGGGACTATAAGCTACAGAGAAACTACTGCTTAGCCAGGAGGAAAGAGACGGATGAAAGTTCTGGTTTACCTGAATTTAATACCCGTAGGGCATGCCGAAGGTGAGAGGAGGAGAAGGAAAGAGTGAGGAATCTACTCTTAGATTTGGAGTAAATGGATGGAAGAAAAAGACAAAGGGGTGGTCAAAAGACAAGAGTTATTTAGAATAAGAAGATGTGGAGGGCTGTGATCGCAGACACTCTGCAAGGATATGACTCGTAAAGGAAGAAGGCGCATTTGTGGTCAAAGCTAACTCATGTTTATGAACATCTCATGAAAAAGTTGCAGTATATATAAAAATGATAACACCGTATGTTTATAATAATGTTACAATTATATTCCCAAAATTATAGCATTATCATGTGACTGGCATCATGTGAGTTAGTATAATATATACCTGCCTATCTTCTTTCATGTGCCGTGTCTCTTCAGGACGTTGACGAACGTGGCTCTCCATAGCTTCTTGGGCCGTTCTTCTCCTTGTTCTGCCATCCATTTACACAAGTTCGTTAGAGAGCTGTTTCCCTCTTCTGTTTCATATATCCTGTGAGTGTCACATTTTCCAAGACTTCTTTCTTCAAAAGACTTCTTTCCTTAGAGCCCATGCTCCATGTCCTAGAATTTTAAATTATCTCTTTCTGATTCTAAGTATGTTCCTTATAACTTCCTCGTTGCTCCCATGCTCTGTCCATGACATTCTCAGTATCCTTATGTAGAATCACATCTCTGCTAGCCTAAAGTCTCCTCTTCGTCTGTGAGGAAATTGTGCTGTTTATAATTTTGTTGTTTGACGAAACCTTGGTTAACCCTGGAAATTTTATACATAGTTTTTTTTTTTGTATATTTAAATTTGTTCTAGAATTTACTGGCTGTACTTTCTTCACCCTTGAGCTTTCTGAGAAATTCAAGACTGCGTTCAAGACGACCGCCATTAAGATTAACTCAGCTATAACTTCCTTTATATTCAACCTAGTGTGATAATTTGGGATTGGTAATTCTAACAAATGGTGCGGTCGTCACGTTCGCCCGGCATGAATCGAATCGAGCATTTATAGTTGGTGATCGAAAAATCTATGCACACAGAATATCGACAACTATGGACAGCAGGACTCAAAATCTTTTCTAGGTGTCTTCCAACATTGAAATCACTGACACATCAATGTGTGTGTGTGTGTGTGTGTGTGTGTTTGTGTGTGTGTGTGTGTGTGTGTGTGTGTGTGTGTGTGTGTGTGTGTGTGTGTGTGTCTGAAATCAGAATCTGGTTATGTCAACCGCATTAAATCTCATCACACATAATCTTGATGATCTTTCTCAAGTGTGCAAAATCTTTAAATCCAGTTCGAGTTTGAAAACATACACGAAGATCCATGAGGATGATATTACTCAATTTAAGTTTGCAAAATCCTGTCACGGTGACCTCCTTTGTATGTTACATATACGTTTAAACCGAGTAACTCATCTAAGTCTTATAGTCTCCTTAGAGCTCATGCTCTTTTATGAGTTGACAGCTAATTCATTGATGTACAGTAGTGTCCCTCTACCTTTCTACACACTTTCTACACATATCGAACCATTTTGATGCCAGTGCAACTAAAACAGGGTCTCTGTATTTATGCTTTGTTTTCCTTGTCTTTCCTTCACATTTCAAGTGGCCTTTGTATTTCTGTGAACATGTTTACGATGTCTTCCATAATTGAAATACGTCGTAATATACAAGTATTTTAGAAGTAGTCCTTTCCCTTTTGCCTTCCTCAAGAGATTTAAATCGGTCATTATCGGCCTCTCGAGAAAAAGTAGCAGATTCTTCGTAACTTCCATTAAATGAAAAATATACCGTCGGTCTTGCCATATAAAGCCAAACATTTCGAAAATTGCCAACGCACGTCAAGCACAGATTTCACAGAAGCCGACTTAAACATACAATGTACTGTCTTAAAAATAAAAGTTTATTCCAGGTGACATCTTTATTATTTTCCTATTTTCAAGTTTCATTACTAAATCTTCCGACCCAGAGTTTTAATTATTCTAAAAGTTCGTCCGGACGTAAGAAAAAATGTTAAAAAACATTGGTTCTATACTTTTCTTGGTCATCCTTGGGCAAATAAAGTGAAATCATCTCTCAGCCTTTTCGTAGGTAGAATAACATCATTTATACATTCATTTGGACCAGTTGTATTTTTTATTGTGTAGCCTTGTTCAAAAAGAATGTTTTTAAAAATCTTTAACCATTTTGATGAAACGAAACTACGTAACCTTGACATATTTGAGAAGGATATTAGAATAATCCAGAACCTATACTGGCAGCAAACCACCTGCATACGGATAGAAAATGAATTCAGTAAATATACAAAAATAGAAAGGGGTCTAAGACAAGGATGTGTCTTCTCACCGGACTTATTCGATGTATACAGTGAGGCGATTCTGAGAGAATTAGAAGTCCTACCAGGATTCATCATTGGCGGTCACAATCTTAACAATATAAGATATGCAAATGACACAATGTTACTGAAGGTCGTGAAGGAAAGCGAGAAGAAAGGACTAAACATCAATTGCAAGGAAACAGAAAGTGCAGTCATCAGCGAGAGAAAAGCCCAAGATGCAAGTTACAATTGGAGATGTCAACATCAAACAAGTACAGAAGCTTAAATATCTGGGAAGCGTTTTGACAGAGGACAGGAAATGTGGCACCGAAAACCGAAGGTGCATTGCGATAGGGACAGTATTGAGACATAGAAAAAATCATTTGAAACAAAGTATACTGAACTGTTGTGCAATATCGTTCCTTCAATATGGCAGAGAATGCAGGACAGTTTTCTCGCGAAAAGAGAGTACAAAAGGATCTTGGAAATACCATGGACCGAACATGTGAGCAAAAATGAAGTTTTAAAGAAAATGGAAACAAAAAGGAGATTTATTCTTATCATAAAAAGATAGTTGAAATTTCTAGAGCATATAATAAAGAAAGAAGGCTTGGAAAATGTGATACTCACAGGACATATTGAAGGGAAGAGTGAAGGAGGAAAACAGCACGTAACCCCTGCCTAACGACCCTTTTTGAATGGCTGGCAGAAATGGGTTATAAGGAGAGTTTGGCTTGGTTTTGTTTATTTTGTTTTACGGCATATCAACCTCAATGGGTTATTTAATGCCGACAACATTTTTAGGATAGATTTGTATGAATAGAATATGTATTCTTTGGTTTAGATTGGTTTGGTTTTTGTTTTACGTCATATCAACCTCAATGGGTTATTTAATGCCGACAACATTTTTAGGATAGATTTGTATGAATAGAATATGTATTCTTTGGTTTAGATTGGTTTGGTTTTTGTTTTACGTCATATCAACCTCAATGGGTTATTTAATAATGCCGACAACATTTTTAGGATAGATTTGTATGAATAGAATATGTATTCTTTGGTTTAGATTGGTTTGGTTTGTTTTGTTTTTACGGCATATCAACCTCAATGGTTTATTTAATGCCGACAACATTTTTTATTGCTGGTAATATTTTGTTTTTGTCAAAAATCTGTTTCTGGTAATATTTTTACTTCAAAATTGTATTGCTGGTAATAATGTTTTCCAAAAAAGCATTGCTGGTAATAGTTAACTATTTGCCCATAGCTGGGACCCTAACAGGTGCTACCCCCCTGGGTCAGGGTGGACCTGGGAACACCAGCAATTAAGAGGTGATTCCACGCTCCTCAAAACCTCCTGATCAGAGGCCTTGCTGCTGGATGTAGTTTATCGCCTTACCCAGGACGAGGTTTTCAGGAGAGATAACAAAAAGACAAAAATTTATTAAGAGCGAAAAAGGACAGGAAATTGTGGAGACCCATGATCGCTAACGCCCTGAATGGAGACGCTACATAGAACAACAAGAAGCGATTACCAGTGGGGTGATTTCATTGAATCAATTGCTAGATCTACTGCGAGGAAAGTTGGTTCACTGTGTCGTGCCAGACAATCTTTCTCGTCTGAATCCATCTTGCAAATTTGTAAATCGACCATTCGTCCGGGTATTAAATATTGTTGTAATATCTGGTTTAGTGCTCCTACTATATATTTCGGAATTCTTGACAAAATTCAACTGACCTGGCATATCGACTTCAGTCACGTGACGTGGCTGCCCTCTGGCTTTTCTATAAATATTTCCATGGCAAATGTTCTGATGAGCTGTTCTTCTTAGTGCCTCGACAGTATGAATTTAAGCATGCCACTAGATTGGCAACTAGGTCTCACAGTTTTACTGCTGAACTTGTTAGATGCAGCCATTTGTATTCTAATACTTACTTACACTACTCGCCTGTAGAACTCTCTACAATCTGTAAAAATTTAAATGCATCCTCAATCGCCATCTTCTGTCTTACTAAGTCCCGTTCCTTTATTGTCCTTTTCCGCACTTCTTTTCACTAAAATATCCCCATTCTCTTTCAATCCCTATAACCCCCTTCATTCTAGTTGCATTATCGCCTTGCTTGATGTAAAATGGTTAAAAAAAAGGAAAATAGCTGGTTTTAGATGAATTTTAGGGATAAAAGTGGCGATTATCTCCCTTTGGAAAATATGAATTCATGAGGGCCATGTGACAGCCGGTGAGTGACGTCAGATCATGGAGCGATGAACGTCAGTTGCTATTTAGTACGCCTAGAGACAAGACCTGTCTGTCAACGCCAGTTGCTATGGAGACAGCAAACAAGCAAGACGTGACTGTCCACGGCAGATAAGAGAGCAGAAGAAACTTCGTGGTCTCACCAGGTACATATAGGACACCACGGGTCTATCCGTTTTATCTTCGGGCAATATTACAAGTAAGACCCTCTCGCTTTGCGCCCCTTTCACAATCTCACAATGCATGTTTGTCATTCCTTTCTTTCAGCTGTTCCATTCCGTTCCTGTATTGTTACTTTATCACAGATATACTAATGTCTATAATGGGGAAAACAAACTGGAAATATTCCCTCTTTCTTAGTAACCTCATTAAGTACATACCAAGTTGAAGATACATTAAAGGTACATCGAATATATTTATACTAATGAAATATTGTGTTGGTCAAAAAGGTTTTTTGGTTTATTAAGATTTTCTAAGCGAACATTTGGTCAATATTTTATGATTTTTTTTAATAGTTTCTTTTAAAATTCTGCTTTACTCTAAAATTCTAATTGAATTGTTATTTTACTCTGACCGTATAAAATTCTTGAATTATCATGTTAGATATTGTTGTGTAGGATCCACCTAATCTGCATAGGTGACTACCAACTATATAAATAATGGTTGGTACCGTAAGATGAGGGGGAGGAATCACGAGATCCAACTAGAGACTCTGATCGACTGCGACTAGTCAACACATTCTCCAGGAACGTCTTCCCAGAAATATACAGAAATACTATATGTACTTATTGTGTACACTTTCTTGTGGTAATACATTCTTGTTCTAAGTACATTTTGTGTTGCATTATTATTCCATGCATTAGTCGAGATTCAACAATGAGTCAAGACTCAACAGATATGAATTCCTATCGCTCAAAAATACCAAAATAATTTAATTCAGTTTTGTAGTTACGTCATCCCTGTTGGATAACTGTCCCTAAGGGTGTTCATGGAACCCATAGTTGGAAACTCATCACAGAGTCCGCGGTCTCCTGGTTGGGAACGTCCCACATTTCCATTTTAGGGAATTAATTGCTTCTGACTTTGACTCCACATCCCCGGATTAAAGGGAGGTACATTTTATAATCCCAAAATGTTTCACAAAAGTCTTAAGGTTCTCAGTTTTATTTGAATGATTTATCAGGAAAGAAAAGCAATAATTTGAGGTTCTTTGAACCTAATATTCTTTTTTTCCTTCCTTTTAATCATTACTGTTGAAGTTCACCTGTCACTCGGTTTATGTCCTAAAAATAAATTTTCAACTGCCAAAAAGGATAAAATTGTATAATAAATTTGATAAGTCCAATTTCAAGTCCAAATACTTAAAAATACAATGATTTCAGTCAGTAAAGAAATGTACACCCAATATGATAGCAATAAATAAATAAATAAAAATTAAGATAAAGGCTTGACTACCTTTTACCGAGTGCACAACATACGTGATCAGTTTATTAATTTTTATTGCATTTATTTATTTAGACTTATAGGATACAAATCCTATAACATTCCAACAAAATACTGAAAACACAAAGTAGATTTGCACACCCGCAAAATCGGATCAAAACGACTAAAAACATTTTTTCGCAATAAGGTTTGAAATTAATTTTCTGGCCAATGAAAGGAGGCGATTTCCTAAACTGAGATAAAAAGTAACGAGCCAGTGTGAAAAGGAAGTCAGCCATAAATAGAGAGACTCAAATCAATCAGAGTCAGAAGGGCGCAGATATCAAAGAGGACATAGGACTGACAGCCAAAGTCCATCACTGACTCAACCCGGCACTAAGAGCAGAAAGTGGGGTAGGAAAGCAGAACAACAACAACAACAAATTTACAACTGACTCCAAAAACAATTCCACTCGATAAGTACATTTTCCTCTTATCTTTTATTTCTCATTTACACTCTCTTTTTCAACTTAAATTGATCGCCCCTTTTTCCTCTTTCACCAACTCGGCGGATACAACAAAAACAAGACACAGACATTATTATCTTCGTTGAAAGACAGTGAACACATAAGTTTTTATTCAAATCACATTTACTTAAATGAACTAAAAAGCATTTATCTTTTATGCAAACCAGATACATTAATATACAAATTTGTTTATTCTGTATGAATGTTATTAAATATACTATATTCTATTTTTCTACAAACATTCCTTATCGTGTTGTTTTTCTTGAAATTTGCGTGTGTTTTGTGGACAGTGTATCCCGCATTAAATTCTCCTTTTAATACGGGTCTGCTGTACCCCACAGACTAAACAACTGAATTAAATACCCTAAACAACGATGACAAAACTAATCAGGACTACTTATCCGAAGTTCCTTTTGCACAATTTCTTGCGGTACATTGATTACCTTGTAATAGCTAAGCTTCCTATTGCAACGCTGCTGTGTCCGGTAAACGGTAGTCACCCCTACCCCACCCTAAATAAAAAAAAATTGACCCGATTAAATAAAGGGAATAGTCACCGTGACTATTTCAATTACGAAGAGAATGTTGTTGAAGTCTGGAGCGAAGGTCAGTTGAGCTGCTGATGTGTGGGCGGGTGGCAACCCTTCAACCTGGAGAAACCGTCATGGAGGTGGGGAGATTGAATTAGATTGAAGTAATTTTGGCATGGAAGGAGAGAACATGGTTTGAGTTGGTAGGGAAGAGTTTTTTTTGTTTTTTTGTTTGTAGGATGGTAAGGATGAAACCCGCAGAGGTGGGTGACAGAGAGGGGAGAGGCGGGAAAGATAGGGGCGTGGTTGGGTAGAAGGTGCATGGGAACCAAAACTGGCAACGGATGGCTTCAGGCTTGCCAAGTTTATCCGAGTCGAGAGGAAGTATAATTTTTCACTAACAGATGATTGAACATAAGCTGTTCTTTAGTTCTTCTCTCTCTTTAAAAGTGGCTCCTTAATTTTTTGTCTTTTATAATAGATTCATTGATTCTACTGTAAGAGTTTACTGACAAGCAATGACTCATGCATTTCATGGGTTCACCATTTTGGCCAATATAAGCAGTCATTTCTTTTCATATACAAATTATTACACAAGTTTCAATTGGCGCAAACTGTGTTCATATAACCACTATTATTTCCTCTCATATAAGCAATTAAAATTTGTTTTTTTTTGTAATCCGACATTATTTTACATAACTCCATCCATGTTTATCTTGATAAAATATTGTCAGATGAAAAAAAATCCATTAACTTGCCTCAGAATCTGTCTATATTTCTGAGATGAGGTATTATGTACAGTATTTACATTAGTCGGACTATTGTCCTCATCTTTGTCGCCATATTTGTCACAACGTTTCGGCCGTTGTACGCTCCGGCCTTCTTCAGGTAGTTGGAATTTCGAACCGAACCCTTTATTTCGATCACTGGGGTAGACTGTTCTAGTTCCACGAGCCATGTTTGATGGATGTCAGTTATCAGTTATCTCCTGGTAATTTTCCCTCTGAAAGTTCTCCACTGCCTGAACCGGGTATTGAACTCACACTCTTTGGGTCTGTCACTGGATCTAACCAACGCCTTTATCCACTGTACCATATGTCCTTGAGGACATCTGGGTATGAATTTATAAGTTTTTTCCCCTAACTATATATATATATATATATATATATATATATATATATATATATATATATATATATATATATATATATATATATATATATATATATATATATATATATATATATATATATATATATATATATATATATATATATATGGAGGAGTATTGTATGTTTGAGCAACAATATTCCTTTTATATATGTTTCAGAACGAGGAAAATTTTATAAGTGTCTATTCAGTTTTCGCAGTGTTCTACCAATTTTTCTTTCATGAGGACTAAGGGAACATAAAAACTGCCCGTAGGGATTTTATTGTCCCAAGCGCTTTCGGTCAATTTATTACCCATTTCCAAATAGCTCATAGTATATTTTTTCTGCGCATATGCTCTCAACTGGATTTGTTTAGAAGTAGGTAGTCATTCTCAGCCATGCTGGATCGGAGTGCTGTTAATTCCATGCTTCGCTTGCCTTTAAAACATTTCTCGACCCGCTCTTCTAAGAAAGTCAGAATGCGAGCCTTGCAGACGACTTCTCGCCGTTTTTGGTCTGATATCCAAAACTTTGACGAAAATCAATTCATCAGTGTCGGAATTCCACACCCACAAGGTATTCTGATCAATCACTCGCCATTCTGGCCCAGACTCCGCATTCTATAACATTATGAAATTACAATTTTGAGAATTGAGTTTGGTTGAGGAATGAAGGGTAAAACTTTTTCTATTCCCTTCCATAATAATAACAGCTTTTTCTATATGCGTCCATAATTTGTGCTCGTTCCAAGCAATGATTTTCCAAAGCTCTTATGTACCAAATACGGCATGCTTTTTTTTTTTAACTTTTCGAATAATTTTCTCTCTCCGCCTCCCGATTATTTTATTCCACTTTTGCTAAACTTACATTTAAAAATATTTCCGGCGAAAGATTTATTTGAATCGGCATGCGTATTTTATCATTCGAAAACCGGTATGACTAATTCAGACGTTCCGCTTGTATTTAATACAAAACAGTATGTGGAGTGAAACCGGAAATAAATTCCAAGACCAAAAAAAAAAATGTTTTTCCGAGTGGGAGGATCCGCGCATCCTTCCGGTTAATAAATTAATCCTTTGAAAATAAATATTTAACATTTTTCAACCAATGGGTTGTGTTCCTGCCGACGGTAAAAAAAAACATGCTTCGTGATCCCTTTAAAAGTATTTAAGGAACGCTTATAGACTAGATAAGCTTGTAAGGAACGGCAACAGACGGTAACTGTTCACGACACGGCTTAAGAGAGATTCCCTTACTCGAATTCTTTACCAAGCTAAGTGACACTTACACTCTTCCTCACCAAGCTACGTGAGACTTACACTTTCCTCCTCACTTTCTCCCCTGCCTCATTTTCTCACACGCAAAGAAATCACATTTCTTTTCAAGCAACTATAAACAAGGAATTAAGACACAAGAACTTTAACAAGCTGAGAAAAATTTAGTTACAAAAACACGAAAATAAAAATATTTTATATTTACAAACGTTTCTCCCCTTTTTCTTTGTTGTGGGTTGATTTAAATCCGTAACAAGTACAGCTGTCTGTTTAATATTTCCGTCTTCTGTCTCGTCCTTCTTGACCACTAGACGATCAATATTTTTCTCTAATTATCTACCCACCTCCAATTTTGTTGTTTAACCAGTTTTGTGATGTCTCTTATTTTGATCTGTGCTGACATCTTTCTTAAAATAATTTATATTAGGCGACGGCGGAGAAAAGTGTACGTCACACTTTTTATCCCGAGTATTGTGAAAGGCGCAAACGTAAATAAACAAGACTTGCGAAACTTAAAAGAAACACGTTTATTAGAATGACATAAAGAACAATAAAAGAATACAAAGTTTACAAATACGTTTGCAGAAACTTTTCTTCTCTACGCCTTAACAAAAAGGCAAGATAACCATTTCAAAATCTGTCTATATCTCTGAGATAAGGCATTATGATTACTTGCATTATTTACATTATTCGGACTGTTATCCTCATCTTCATTGTCATATTCACAACGTTTCGGCCGTTGTACGCTACGGCCTTTATGTCATATTTCTCCGTCTATATCTCTGAGCTGAGGTATTGTAATTACTTGAATTATTTACGTTATTCGGACTTTTATCCTCATCTTCATTGTCATAGTCACAACGTTTCGGTCGTCGCACGCTTTGGCCGTTACGTCATATTTCTCTTTATATCTCTGTCTATATCTCTGAGATGAGGTATTATGACGACTTGCATTATTTACATTATTCGGACTGTTATCATCATCTTCATTGTCATATTTCCAAACTTTTCGGCCGTTGTACGCTTCAGCCTTTATGTCATATTTCTCTGTCTATATTTCGGAAATGAGGTATTATGACTACTTGCATTATTTACATTATTCGGACTGTTATCCTCATCTTCATTGTCATATTCACAACGTTTCGGCCTCTATATCTCTGAGATGATGTATTATGATTACTTACATTATTTACGTTATTCGGGCTGTTATCTTCATCTTCATTGTCATATTCACAACATTTCGGCCATTGTATGCTCCGGCCTTCTTAAGGTGATTGGAATTTCGAACCGAACCATATCTTCAAGGACACATGTCCCAGTGGATAAAGACGTTGGTTAGATCCTGTGACTAGACCCAAAGAGTTGAGAGTTCATTACGAGGCTACAGCAGTGGTGAACCAAAACTTGGAGTGTTGAGTCAAAGGGAAATAACTGACACATCCGGAAGAGGCATGACATGTGGAACTAGAATAATCTACCCCGGTGGACGAAAGGGTTCGGTTCGAAATTCAAATCACATGAAGAAGGCCGGAGCGTACAACGGTCGAAACGTTGTGAATATGGCAATGAAGACGAGGATAACAGTCCAAATAATGTAAATAATGTAAGTAACCATTTCAATGATTAAAATCTGTTAGGCCCATAAAAGCTGATATAATATAAATTTGTCAACGAAACTTTCACTTATTTTCATACATTCAACAGACGGAAAACTTTGAGAAGGTTGGCAAATTCACTTGAGTCGCTGAGAATTAAAACAACAGTTTAATTTTCAGATTGAACTTCAATATCAAGATAAATCTCCTTTATTTTAAAACATTCTGTCTCAAAATTATTGTTCGAATTCTTTTTTCCATTCATACATTTCTGCGTTTGTTTAGAAGCCATTTTATTGACTTCCATCTTTTAACCCCGAGCGAATAATAATGATAATAAAGAAGAATATGGTAGAAAACAGGGGAAAAAGGCATTTTCAAAAGAACCAAGATGTTAAAAATGCTGTAAAGACTTTGAAATATAAATGTTACAGATTTTATTTAGAAAACGAAATATAATCTTTTTTTTCTCTTTAAGCGTACAAAAGATATCAGATTATTAATAGAAAATAGAATTCCGAATATCTCGATCTAAGGGTTAATTTTATCGATAACAAGACAGCATTAATCTATATAAAGTTTACTAAAATTGCTCAGAGCTATTAATAGATAAACTTAGAACATTGGAAATACGCTCAGATGGAAAGATGAAACGAGTGTGAAGTTTTAATTTAGAAGTGTGTTGGGCAATGGGTCTATCCCGTTCCTAATAAAAGTATGTCAGAACGTTCGCACAAAAAAAGAAACAAATACGTCATCAGTTCTATATAAAGAGGCAAGCCAACCGGAAGAAGAGCGAGTTGGGCTAGAGACAGTGGAGAGTCGAGTTGGAGACTCGAGGAGGAGAGGAAGTGACGTCGGAAATTGGAACTAAGCGTCCGCTAACATATGCTGTTGATATAAGTACCGCTGCTCCTGCTACCACTGATATTACCACTACTGTTGCTACTACTGAGCACGGAACATCGACGGTTGTAGTAGTTGCGCTAAGAACAGACCAAGAAGGGTTAACACGATGTCACCTCTCTCCTTTAACGAAATTACACTAAGTATTTTTTAAAATCTTTTGTGCGAGAGGATCGGCGTTACAACATTTCATCATAAATAACATTTTACATTCAATATCTATTGATTTCCATCTAGATTGATTGCTAGTCTGTTTGTACATTCCAGCAGTTCCATCATCCTCAGCCGGGGTTCCAGCTCGCCATCGGCCGCCGCTCAAGCCAGCCAACCATCTTCAACTCCAGCCAGCCAACCATCTTCAGCTCCAGTCAGCCAACCATCTTCAGCTCCAGTCAGCCAACCATCTTCAGCTCCAGTCAGCCAACCATCTTCAGCTCCAGTCAGCCAACCATCTTCAGCTCCAGCCAGTTAACCATCTTCAGCTCCAGCCAGCCAACCATCTTCAGCTCCAGTCAGCCAACCATCTTCAGCTCCAGCCAGCCAACCATCTTCAGCTCCAGTCAGCCAACTTATATTCAGCTCAAGCCCGTTAACCATCTTCAACTCTAGTCAGCCAACCATCTTCAGCTCCAGTCAGCCAACCATCTTCAGCTCCAGCCAGTTAACCATCTTCAGCTCCAGTCAGCCAACCATCTTCAGCTCCAGTCAGCCAACCATCTTCAGCTCCAGCCAGTTAACCATCTTCAGCTCTAGCCAGCCAACCATCTTCAGCTCCAGTCAGCCAACCATATTCAGCTCCAGCCAGTTAACCATCTTCAACTGCAGCCAGCCAACCATCTTCAGCTCCAGTCAGCCAACCATCTTCAGCTCCAGCCAGTTAACCATCTTCAGCTCCAGCCAGCCAACCATCTTCAGCTCCAGCCAGTTAACCATCTTCAGCTCCAGTCAGCCAACCATCTTCAGCTCCAGCCAGTTAACCATCTTCAGCTCCAGCCAGCCAACCATCTTCAGCTCCAGCCAGCCAACCATCTTCAGCTCCAGCCAGCCAACCATCTTCAGCTCTAGCCAGCCAACCATCTTCAGCTCCAGTCAGCCAACCATCTTCAGCTCCAGCCAGTTAACCATCTTCAGCTCCAGTCAGCCAACCATCTTCAGCTCCAGCCAGTTAACCATCTTCAGCTCCAGCCAGCCAACCATCTTCAGCTCCAGCCAGCCAACCATCTTCAGCTCCAGTCAGCCAACCATCTTCAGCTCCAGCCAGTTAACCATCTTCAGCTCCAGTCAGCCAACCATCTTCAGCTCCAGCCAGTTAACCATCTTCAGCTCCAGCCAGCCAACCATCTTCAGCTCCAGTCAGCCAACCATCTTCAGCTCCAGCCAGCCAACCATCTTCAGCTCTAGCCAGCCAACCATCTTCAGCTCCAGCCAGTTAACCATCTTCAGCTCCAGTCAGCCAACCATCTTCAGCTCCAGCCAGTTAACCATCTTCAGCTCCAGCCAGCCAACCATCTTCAGCTCCAGTCAGCCAACCATCTTCAGCTCCAGCCAGTTAACCATCTTCAGCTCCAGTCAGCCAACCATCTTCAGCTCCAGCCAGCCAACCATCTTCAGCTCTAGCCAGCCAACCATCTTCAGCTCCAGCCAGCCAACCATCTTCAGCTCCAGTCAGCCAACCATCTTCAGCTCCAGTCAGCCAACCATCTTCAGCTCCAGTCAGCCAACCATCTTCAGCTCCAGCCAGTTAACCATCTTCAGCTCCAGTCAGCCAACCATCTTCAGCTCCAGCCAGTTAACCATCTTCAGCTCCAGCCAGCCAACCATCTTCAGCTCCAGTCAGCCAACCATCTTCAGCTCCAGCCAGCCAACCATCTTCAGCTCCAGTCAGCCAACTTATATTCAGCTCAAGCCCGTTAACCATCTTCAACTCTAGTCAGCCAACCATCTTCAGCTCCAGTCAGCCAACCATCTTCAGCTCCAGCCAGTTAACCATCTTCAGCTCCAGTCAGCCAACCATCTTCAGCTCCAGTCAGCCAACCATCTTCAGCTCCAGCCAGTTAACCATCTTCAGCTCTAGCCAGCCAACCATCTTCAGCTCCAGTCAGCCAACCATATTCAGCTCCAGCCAGTTAACCATCTTCAACTGCAGCCAGCCAACCATCTTCAGCTCCAGTCAGCCAACCATCTTCAGCTCCAGCCAGTTAACCATCTTCAGCTCCAGCCAGCCAACCATCTTCAGCTCCAGCCAGTTAACCATCTTCAGCTCCAGTCAGCCAACCATCTTCAGCTCCAGCCAGTTAACCATCTTCAGCTCCAGCCAGCCAACCATCTTCAGCTCCAGCCAGCCAACCATCTTCAGCTCCAGCCAGCCAACCATCTTCAGCTCTAGCCAGCCAACCATCTTCAGCTCCAGTCAGCCAACCATCTTCAGCTCCAGCCAGTTAACCATCTTCAGCTCCAGTCAGCCAACCATCTTCAGCTCCAGCCAGTTAACCATCTTCAGCTCCAGCCAGCCAACCATCTTCAGCTCCAGCCAGCCAACCATCTTCAGCTCCAGTCAGCCAACCATCTTCAGCTCCAGCCAGTTAACCATCTTCAGCTCCAGTCAGCCAACCATCTTCAGCTCCAGCCAGTTAACCATCTTCAGCTCCAGCCAGCCAACCATCTTCAGCTCCAGTCAGCCAACCATCTTCAGCTCCAGCCAGCCAACCATCTTCAGCTCTAGCCAGCCAACCATCTTCAGCTCCAGCCAGTTAACCATCTTCAGCTCCAGTCAGCCAACCATCTTCAGCTCCAGCCAGTTAACCATCTTCAGCTCCAGCCAGCCAACCATCTTCAGCTCCAGTCAGCCAACCATCTTCAGCTCCAGCCAGTTAACCATCTTCAGCTCCAGTCAGCCAACCATCTTCAGCTCCAGCCAGCCAACCATCTTCAGCTCTAGCCAGCCAACCATCTTGAGCTCCAGCCAGCCAACCATCTTCAGCTCCAGTCAGCCAACCATCTTCAGCTCCAGTCAGCCAACCATCTTCAGCTCCAGTCAGCCAACCATCTTCAGCTCCAGCCAGTTAACCATCTTCAGCTCCAGTCAGCCAACCATCTTCAGCTCCAGCCAGTTAACCATCTTCAGCTCCAGCCAGCCAACCATCTTCAGCTCCAGTCAGCCAACCATCTTCAGCTCCAGCCAGCCAACCATCTTCAGCTCTAGCCAGCCAACCATCTTCAGCTCCAGTCAGCCAACCATCTTCAGCTCCAGCCAGTTAACCATCTTCAGCTCCAGTCAGCCAACCATCTTCAGCTCCAGCCAGCCAACCATCTTCAGCTCCAGTCAGCCAACCATCTTCAGCTCCAGCCAGTTAACCATCTTCAGCTCCAGTCAGCCAACCATCTTCAGCTCCAGCCAGCCAACCATCTTCAGCTCCAGCCAGTTAACCATCTTCAGCTCCAGTCAGTTAACCATCTTCAGCTCCAGCCAGCCAACCATCTTCAGCTCCAGCCAGCCAACCATCTTCAGCTCCAGCCAGCCAACCATCTTCAGCTCCAGTCAGCCAACCATCTTCAGCTCCAGCCAGTTAACCATCTTCAGCTCCAGTCAGCCAACCATCTTCAGCTCCAGTCAGCCAACCATCTTCAGCTCCAGTCAGCCAACCATCTTCAGCTCCAGTCAGCCAACCATCTTCAGCTCCAGCCAGCCAACCATCTTCAGCTCCAGCCAGCCAACCATCTTCAGCTCCAGTCAGCCAACCATCTTCAGCTCCAGCCAGCCAACCATCTTCAGCTCCAGTCAGCCAACCATCTTCAGCTCCAGCCAGTTAACCATCTTCAGCTCCAGTCAGCCAACCATCTTCAGCTCCAGCCAGTTAACCATCTTCAGCTCCAGCCAGCCAACCATCTTCAGCTCCAGTCAGCCAACCATCTTCAGCTCCAGCCAGCCAACCATCTTCAGCTCTAGCCAGCCAACCATCTTCAGCTCCAGCCAGTTAACCATCTTCAGCTCCAGTCAGCCAACCATCTTCAGCTCCAGCCAGTTAACCATCTTCAGCTCCAGCCAGCCAACCATCTTCAGCTCCAGTCAGCCAACCATCTTCAGCTCCAGCCAGTTAACCATCTTCAGCTCCAGTCAGCCAACCATCTTCAGCTCCAGCCAGCCAACCATCTTCAGCTCTAGCCAGCCAACCATCTTCAGCTCCAGCCAGCCAACCATCTTCAGCTCCAGTCAGCCAACCATCTTCAGCTCCAGTCAGCCAACCATCTTCAGCTCCAGCCAGCCAACCATCTTCAGCTCCAGCCAGTTAACCATCTTCAGCTCCAGTCAGCCAACCATCTTCAGCTCCAGCCAGTTAACCATCTTCAGCTCCAGCCAGCCAACCATCTTCAGCTCCAGTCAGCCAACCATCTTCAGCTCCAGCCAGCCAACCATCTTCAGCTCTAGCCAGCCAACCATCTTCAGCTCCAGTCAGCCAACCATCTTCAGCTCCAGCCAGTTAACCATCTTCAGCTCCAGTCAGCCAACCATCTTCAGCTCCAGTCAGCCAACCATCTTCAGCTCCAGCCAGTTAACCATCTTCAGCTCCAGTCAGCCAACCATCTTCAGCTCCAGCCAGCCAACCATCTTCAGCTCCAGTCAGTTAACCATCTTCAGCTCCAGCCAGCCAACCATCTTCAGCTCCAGCCAGCCAACCATCTTCAGCTCCAGCCAGCCAACCATCTTCAGCTCCAGCCAGCCAACCATCTTCAGCTCCAGTCAGCCAACCATCTTCAGCTCCAGCCAGTTAACCATCTTCAGCTCCAGTCAGCCAACCATCTTCAGCTCCAGTCAGCCAACCATCTTCAGCTCCAGCCAGCCAACCATCTTCAGCTCCAGCCAGCCAACCATCTTCAGCTCCAGTCAGCCAACCATCTTCAGCTCCAGCCAGTTAACCATCTTCAGCTCCAGTCAGCCAACCATCTTCAGCTCCAGTCAGCCAACCATCTTCAGCTCCAGTCAGCCAACCATCTTCAGCTCCAGTCAGCCAACCATCTTCAGCTCCAGCCAGCCAACCATCTTCAGCTCCAGCCAGCCAACCATCTTCAGCTCCAGTCAGCCAACCATCTTCAGCTCCAGCCAGTTAACCATCTTCAGCTCCAGTCAGCCAACCATCTTCAGCTCCAGCCAGCCAACCATCTTCAGCTCCAGCCAGTTAACCATCTTCAGCTCCAGTCAGCCAACCATCTTCAGCTCCAGCCAGTTAACCATCTTCAGCTCCAGCCAGCCAACCATCTTCAGCTCCAGTCAGCCAACCATCTTCAGCTCCAGCCAGCCAACCATCTTCAGCTCTAGCCAGCCAACCATCTTCAGCTCCAGTCAGCCAACCATCTTCAGCTCCAGCCAGTTAACCATCTTCAGCTCCAGCCAGCCAACCATCTTCAGCTCCAGTCAGCCAACCATCTTCAGCTCCAGCCAGTTAACCATCTTCAGCTCCAGTCAGCCAACCATCTTCAGCTCCAGCCAGTTAACCATCTTCAGCTCCAGTCAGCCAACCATCTTCAGCTCCAGCCAGTTAACCATCTTCAGCTCCAGCCAGCCAACCATCTTCAGCTCCAGCCAGCCAACCATCTTCAGCTCCAGTCAGCCAACCATCTTCAGCTCCAGCCAGTTAACCATCTTCAGCTCCAGCCAGCCAACCATCTTCAGCTCCAGCCAGTTAACCATCTTCAACTGCAGCCAGCCAACCATCTTCAGCTCCAGTCAGCCAACCATCTTCAGCTCCAACCAGTCATTTTCTCTAGCAGCAACGAGATGCAATAAACTGTCCTTTTCAACACATTTCAACGACGACAAAACTGTCCTCTTCATGACAATACTCTCCAAATCTACTCTCACCCTCTACATTGCAGAGATATTTTTTGCTTAGTGCACTGTAACATTATTTTTGTCCATGGATTTTCTTTAACGAAAATAAACTTGACAATGTATATATATATATATATATATATATATATATATATATATATATGTATATATATATATATATATATATATGTATATATATATATATATATATATATATATATATATATATATATATATGTATATATATATATATATATATATATATGTATATATATATATATATATATATATATATATATATATATATATATATCAATTATGTGGTGCGGGTTCAATTTATATTACGCAAATCATTCATACGAAAAGCAGATAATGAAGTTAACTTCATTATCTGCTTTTCGTATGAATGATTCGCGTAATATATATATATATATATATATATATATATATATATATATTTTACTCAAGTCTCCATTTTGTTCGTTGTTGTCTTCCGTCATCTAATATCTGTTTGCGGGCCAATATACAACCTTTTGTATTGACTGATACTTTACCAACTACAAGGGTCAAGGACCACTCAAGATAGAGGGTTACCAAAGGAAATTTTAAGGGAGCGGGAAGTAAGAGTATTATGAGGACGAGTAAGAGGCTTAAAGTGACCGAGGTTGTAGTTGTCAGGGAAGCATTCTCTCGGGATTTTGTTCCACAAAGTAACAGTTCTGGAAACCATGCTTTTTATCAAAGTAGTACGAATGGAAGGCAGGTGGTTTGTCCCCTCCCCCCTGAAGATACGGCAGGATGGGTCCTCGCTGGAGGCGATAAGGAATGTGACTCTGTCGAACATCTGCTATAGCAATAGCGATCTACTAGTGAAAGGCTGGCGAAGTTTCGTCTGTGGGTCGCACGGTGAAAAATAATTAATTGCCCATAAGGCCGCATAGTCACTTTTGAATTTTCTAGAGGCTGGACAGAGAGAACTGACCAGCACCAGTTAATATATGAATACAAGGATACAATGAACCAACCATTCGTCCAGCATCTTTAGCGTTGGTACGAATAGAGGATTTCCATTTGAGATCTGGATTGAGCTTTAGACGTAATAAGCGTTCGAGGAAAAGAGCCATCTTTGAGGCTATGACTGCTCATCACGATTACCGAATGAGATTACTCTAAGGTAGAAGGAAATAAGAAGTGCATATTTGTGGATATGTAGGATAGACATCGGTTGATCCTTAACTGGAAGTGTTTAATTCATCACCCACAAGGCCGCGTAATCGCTTTTGAACTTTCTCGAGGCTGGACAGAGAGGACTGAACAGCACCAGTTAACATATAAATAGAAGGTTGCAAGGAACCGACCATTTCTTTAGCGATGGCACGAATTTACGAGTTCTTTGAGGTCTGGAGTTGACTTTAGAGCCAATAGGCTGCAATACTCTGTTTCTAATCTGGTCTAACTCTTGTAAAGATAAAACATAGCAGAAAATGTCAGACACTTCCAGGAGCGGTAGAATGAGCTAAACATGTTTTTGGCATGTTCACCAATAAATTGAATATACCGTATATACTCGAGTATATTACGAGGTTTTTATCAGTTTTTTTTTTCAGATTTTTTATCAGTTCTTTTTACGCAAAACGTAAGGTGTTCGCACTATACACAGGTAAGTTTTTTGAAGAGGTTAACAATAATGCAGTTTCAAAGGTCTATTGCTTTATGTAAAGACTTGAGTGACTAGATTGTTCAAATAAATGTTCATCACAATAGGTTAGCCAACACCCGATGGCCAGTAGTAGAAACGATCCGCTCCGACAACACCCCACAGCAAACGTTTAAACCTCAGTTTCGAGCAAAATAAGCAAAAACAACACATGTGTATAGAGTTCTTTTTACTTAGAATGACTTGAATTATCACAACCCGAAGTATGTACTTCAACTTATGGGACACCCTGCATTATGTAGCGGTTATCCTGATAGAAGGGTCATTGGAAAGGCAAATACCTCAGTGATCTTGCGAAACGAAGGTGAATGCAAATTTAATATAGGAAAAAATTATTAATTCTTCATTTATATACGGTATTTGTTGACTGAATGAAGTTTTGCTTATCATGTAGCGACAAAAGAGAAGAGATTTAGGCTATGTATGAGGCAGGAACACGGTAAAGGAGCTACTGTAGAAAGGCATGAAAGAAAACAAAAGTACGGTATCTAAATCTTCGTATTAAATATTTCAGATAAGTGATTTTTCTCACCATTTCGTGGTAGCTTTGTACAAAAAAAAAGAAAAGAATGAAGACCATTTATTTGCTATAAAATCTGTCCCGGATGATTCCCAGTACGGCGATATTACACTACGGTGGGCCTTCTAGTATTGCTCGGAAGTTGGGGTCGCATTATACACGAGCTATATGAAAAAGGTTTTATATAACAACAAAAATCAGGGGTCGCACTATACTTGAAGTCGACTCACACAGGGGTATATACGGTAAGTGATATTACCTCTTGGCTAACTTAAAAAAGAATGAAGATCATTTATTTGCTATAAAATAAATCCAGATTGATGCCCAGTACTGCAATATTTGAAAGACGAGTATTGCTGAGAAGCTGGGCTCGCATTATACACGAGCTATATGAAAAAGTCAGGTTTTTCGCAAAAAAATTCAGGGGTCGCAGTATAAGTAAAACTTATAGATGAATATATACAGTAGGAGGTTCACTTGAGGCTCAAGAGGCATTCAAAGCATGAAGCCTTATTGAGATTGGAATCTTTCATCGTGACTGGAGAAAACTCCGGCCCTCGTCTCGGTAACACTAGAATCTTCTAGAGTAGCTGTTGCTGATATTTCCTTTTGATTTTCGAAACGTAGAAGTCTGAATTATACTAATTGTCTATATTTTTGGGATGAGGAGTTTTCACTATGGATTTCGTTAATCGGACTGACTTCCTCATCTTGGTTGCTTTCCTCACAACGTTTCGGCCGTCTGATCCTCCGGCCTTCTTCAGGTGCATCTCGAACTCGGGAACCGTCGGTCTGGAATTTCGAACCCAACCCTTTATTGTTACGGGGGTACCATGTCCCAGTGACACATGGCCGAGGCGACTAGGACGTTGAAACAGTGATTGCAAGTTCTCCCGATGTTCTGAGTTCAATCCCGAGCAAAAGCAGTGGCAGCGACAAACAAGAGCGGTGACAACGATAATAGAAGCACAGCAGCAGCAACGATGGCGTCAAGCAGTAGTAGCAGCAGCGATGGCCTTAATGGAACGAGAACATGGTACCCCCGTAACAATAAAGGGTTGGGTTCGAAATTCCAGACCGACGGTTCCCGAGTTCGAGATGCACCTGAAGAAGGCCGGAGGATCAGACGGCCGAAACGTTGTGAGGAAAGCAACCAAGATGAGGAAGTCAGTCCGATTAACGAAATCCATTCTGAATTATACTCCTGGCGAATTCTTATCACCTTGTTTCTATATTTAGTAACTTCCCTGTTTTTGCCTTTTAATGTCAGTCTTACTTGTTTGCCAATGTAAACCGCTGACTTCCCAGTGGGGGAGAAACTGGCTGGTTACATTCAATGCCTCGAAATCCAAACTCGTTACATTCCATCACCGGCGATCGAACCCCAAACTACCGCCAGTTACGATGAACGGATGCCCCATCGAGGAGGCACCATGCCATGAGAGAATATTGGTCCTCAGACTCACACCTGGCATCAAGTGGAACTCGTACATATAAAGATATAGGTAAAATGGTCGGCTCCCTCTACCGGTCCAGTAAGTACCAGACTCCTTATCATATCCTCTACATTTAAAAGAGCCAGATCAGGCCGTATTGTTGTCATATTTGGGCGGGAGCTGCCCAGTCCTCACTTTCCAGAGTCCTAAAGCATCTCTGAGTCCTTGTCGGGGAAGAATTATTTTCCACCATCCGACCTCTATCTGACAGGCGGGATGTAGCGAGCCTCTCACTGCTCTGTCGCTACTTCCATGGAAAGTGCTCGGACAAACTACAATCTTCACAGCTAGGGCCCGCCATACCACTTACATTGTAGTAACCCACCCACATCCCCTACGTATTTCATCGGTGAGAAGTTCCACTCGAACAGCTTCTTCCCGCAAACCACTGCCCTGTGGAACAGATTCCCAAGAGGGTGTTTCTCCGAGCACTACAATGTTAACCTGTTCAAGTCTAGGGTTAACCATTATCTTCCCCTCTTATCCATATACCCTACCCCTTCACTTAACCCTCTACCTAGAGTGGCCCCCAAGCCTTGTACCGAGTGAAACTTACTGTAACAAAAAAAATGAAGAAAAGGGCGCTTCTATCTTTTCTATATTCAACCCCGCTTTTCTTTTTTATTTCATTCTTTTGTTAATTAGTTTGGGTCTACATTTTCAGTGTTTCTCTTTGTTGTTTGTAAGTAAAGAACGAATCCATAGACGATATCAGCAAACAAGCTTTTGTTTTTCACACCGACAACAGAGCTAAGAGAAATACTCCTTCACTAAATATAAAATTAAAAAATTACCAATCTTTGGCCAACGACCAAGAATGACGGTTTCTATGCAAATCTTGGCAACAGCGCCACCAGCATTGCCTTGCCACTCTTTCCAAACAGCCAATTCTGGAAGACGCCAACTCATGTCGGAGAAGGTATCAACTGGTCAACAAATGCTTCAAAGGGAAAAACTGATAGTTCCTGTTGCACCAAATGCACCTTAGTCGGAGTCTCTTCTCCAGCATGTCTGAATAATTTATACATTATTGGTATTTAAGTTTTATTTTTCTGTGTTATCTTTGCCGTTTGTTTAAATGTCAAAATATTACTTCTGCCTTCTACGTTCGCAATCCTACAAAGCCTGAAAGCTGTTCGTGATTTTTGTCTAGAATTCGGAGAATGTTCTCTCAAATCTTATTAAAACAGATTTCCTTTCTGAGAATCACTTTGCTTCAGATAGAATAAAATTTGACTCTAGAAGCTATCATTCTATGACCTCTTTTAATATTTGCTTATCATAGTTACATCTTTAATGGTATTGACTTTATCAGTAGCTCACGACCATATAGCTTTGCGAAGTTAAGCAACGTCGAGCCTGGTCAGTACATAGTGAGTGCTGGGATTACCAGCTGCTGTCAGCGTGGATGTGCGCATGGTGTAATGAATAATGGTTCGGAATTGTTAATTGGAGACCTGAGTTCCAATTTCAGTTGAGTTTGTTATATTCACTTACGCGCTTACGAAAAATATGAATTCACCTCTTCTATCCCCCAGTTATGGGTTAATTAGTAAGACTTGAATCAATAAAATCATTATTATCTCCCCTCACAAAAAAATCTGACAATCTAGAAGTATATTCTGGTTTTAAATGACCTGCAAAGGGTTGATAAGCCATAAAAAACGAACCAATCAACTTTATTGGTAATTATGAAATTCCATTTTTCGTTTCCTAACTTAAGCTTTTTCCAAGTTGATCTACGCTCGCCACTTTTGAGAAATTGTAAGACACATTGTCATTTTCTAACACTCTTAGAAGTTTGTTTAGCGGCCTTTATGTCATATTTCTCCGTCTATATCTCTGAGATGAGGTATTATGACTACTTGAATTATTTACATTATTCGGCCCGTTATCCTCATCTTTATTGCCATAGTCACAACGTTTCGGTCGTCGTACGCTTCGGCCTTTACGTCATATTTCTCTCTATATCTCTGAGATGAGGTATTATGACTACTTGCATTATTTACATTATTCGGACTGTTATCCTCATCTTTATTGTCATAGTTACAAGGTTTCGTTCACCAACGATTCGGCCATTATGTCATATTTCTCTCTATATCTCTGAGATGAGGTATTATGACTACTTGAATTATTTACATTATGCGGACTGTTATCCTCATCTTTATTGTCATAGTCACAACGTTTCGGTCGTCGTACGCTTCGGCCTTTACGTCATATTTCTCTCTATATCTCTGTCTATATCTCTGAGATGAGGTATTATGACTACTTGCATTATTTACATTATTCGGCCTGTTATCCTCATCTTTATTGTCATAGTTACAAGGTTTCGGTCGTCGTACGATTCGGCCTTTATGTCATATTTATCTGTCTATATTTCGGAAATGAGGTATTATGACTACTTGAATTATTTACATTATTCGGACTGTTATCCTCATCTTCATTGTCATATTCACAACGTTTCGGCCGTTGTACGCTTCGGCCTTTATGTCATATTTATCTGTCTATATTTCGGAGATGAGGTATTATGATTACTTCCTTTATTTACATTATTCGGACTGTTATCCTCATCTTCATTGTCATATTCACAACGTTTCGGCCTCTATATCTCTGAGATGATGTATTATGATTACTTACATTATTTACGTTATTCGGGCTGTTATCTTCATCTTCATTGTCATTGTCATATTCACAACATTTCGGCCATTTTACGCTCCGGCCTTCTTCAGGTGATTGGAATTTCGAACCGAACCATGTCCTAAACTCCGTATGGGTCATTTAATGCCCAAAATGTAATTTTCTTGGGAGTATTAGTATTTTTTTTACAAACAAAAACGTATTGCCGATAACATTTGTAACTATGAAAATTTATTTTTATACTTTCATGGTGTTTGACCCCAGTTTTGGGGATTAATTATTTGCCCATAGCTGGGACCCTAACAGGTGCTACCACCCCGTGTCAGGGTAGACCTGGAAAAAACATCAAGTAAGTTGGGGTTTCCACGCTCCTCAAAACCTCCCGACCAGAGGCCTTGCTGCCGGATGTAGTTTATCGTCATACCAAGGACGTTCTGGAAAGTTAACAAGCATCTATTTTATTCATTTTCTATCCAACTTTATATCTTTCTTTTCAGTATCTGTCTATATTTCTGAGATGAGGTGTTATGTACATTATTTACATTATTCGGACTATTGTCCTCATCTTTGTCGCTATATTTATTACAACGTTTCGGTCGTTGTACGCTCCGGCCTTCTTCAGGTGGTTGGAAAGTCAAACTGAACCCTTTATTTCGTTCACTGGGGTAGACTGTTCTAGTTCCACATGCCATATTTAATGGATATCAGTTATCTCCTGTTAATTTCCTTCTGAAAGTTCTCCACTGCTTTAACCGTGTATTGAACTCACACTCTTTGGGTCCTGTCACTGGATCTAACTAACGCCTTTATCCACTGTGCCATGTGTCCTCAAGGCAGTGGAGAACTTGGAGAGGGGAATTAACAGGAGATAACTGATAACTGACGTCCATTAAACATGGCATGTGGAACTAGAACAGTCTACCCCAGTGAACGAAATAAAGGGCTCAGTTCGACATTCCAACCACTTGAAGAAGGCCGGAGTCCGAATAATGTAAATAATATATCTTTCTTTTCCTTAAATCAATGTTTTACCAAGGATCAAGGTAGATGAGGGGGGAAAAAAATTAGTATTCTCTTGGGTGGCTTGTTCTTGTGATCTTGTACCAGACTAAAGTTTTGTAACATCCATTCGGATATTTTAAGGTAATCAACTCATGGGTGATATTAGAGGTTAAAGATGGAAAAAAAAAAAACAAGCAAAAAAACAAAAACAAAAAAATCTGCTTTAAAAGAATCAGTTTATCTTTCCATAGAAGAAAAATGTCCAAGACGCACAAATTTTTTTTTTTACTCATATTTCTTTTCGTTTTGCCTTTTTTTCACTAACAGATTGAGTAATATTCATTTGAATTCTTATTAGATGATGTTAGTTTAAGTAGAAGCAGATAGGTTCGCCTATCGCCCGGATCACATTCCTCCCCGGTATTTTGAACAGGAATAGACATTATAACAGAAGTGAACATAATATTTTTGGCAATGTTTCAACCTTCCTTTCTTCCCTAGTTAGGATTGGGTTTCCGGTTCCTGTTAAAGTCTACTTCAACTCTAAATTAACGTCTCCATCGGAACTCTGGAATTTTATTTCCTATTTATTTACATTTTTGTTTTGTTTTTGCCTTCAATAGAAGTAGATAGGTTCACACTCCTCCCGGTCTTTCGAACAGAAGTAAAGATTTATCCCTGTTTTGGATTCGGTTTCCAGTTCCTTCTAAAGTATTTTTTATTCTCTTTTATTCCTCGTAGCCCTTTGCGCATTAGGGGCATTATTGCCTTGCTTGGGGTGAGTTGATTTTTTTAAAAAAATGGTTGATTTTAAACGTCAAGCCGTGTTGGGCTATTTAATACCGAAATTTTGTATGGAGCTCCCAGTGAAGATCGAAGTCAATATTCAGTAGTAATGATTAACCAAAGTATCCTCGTTAACCATTACTCACCGCCCAAAAGAAATGAGTTTAATAATTTGGCCACATCTAAGGATACGTGTGAGACTAAATCCTAGAATAATGACACTATTTCAGAAGTTTAAAGTTAAAACCAATAAATTAGAGATCTTATAATTTGTCTAGAATTGATAGGGACGTTTCTTATTTTAATTTTGACATCAAGAGTGTGTCGAAAGGACAGTTATTCCCTTGACGCCGCTATTACTGTATACATTTTTGACTTCCTCGATAATGTTTGTTTACAGTATTATAAAAAATATGTCAACCAAGTACAATACGATATTTATTATTTATCTTTTAAAAATGTATTATCTGCCATTTTATAAAAAAAATAAATTTGAAAAGAAACTCCTAAACACAAGCAGTGGAACGAGGAAAGTCTGTCCCAGTAGATTAAATAAAGTGTTCAGTTCAGAATTTCCCGTAAGGCCGGATGACACAACGATCGAAACCTAGTTATAGCAACAACAAAGATAAGGACAATAGTCCGAATATAACTAATGTAAATAGTGATAATTCCTCATCCTAGAAACTCAGACAAAAGAAATCTAAAAAATTATCAAACTATGCAAAAGGAAGAGCTGCTCTCTCAACCTATTTTAGTGAATTTATGTAACGAGCGCAAATAAATGAAATGTCCGGAAAATGCATTTTTTTCATAATTTATAATTAGTTTCTCGTCCTTTATTTAAATCTTTTTCTTCACAGACATATTTTTATAAATTTATGAATAAAAAATATTTTCGTATTATAAAATGGCAAATAATAAATATTTCATTATAGTTTTTTAATCTTGTAAATATAAAATCATTCTTACAAATAAGCAATCTGATAAATAAATAGTGTTTAACATCTTTGTTGTCAAATCTCCAGAATAAAGAAAATGTATAACTCCACTTTCATATAAGTTGATAAGCCACATAAACAAATCAATAAAAGACATACTTTCATATGCTTCGGTTTTGTTAACATTCTAATAATAGCATTTTAAAACAATAAATATTGCCAAGCCAGTTAAAAGTCTATACGTTATCAATAGAATGACCGTTCTTTTGACACCGTATTTTTGTGAATACTAAAGTTAAATATTGCCATATTTTGTATCATTTTTTGCTAGGTAGGAGGTATTTTCTATTTTTTACTTTGTTCATTATTTATCGTATCATAGCAAAAACGGCACATTGTGGCGCAAACCTGTTATCATAACATTGTTAAAATTACCCAACTGGGTAATAAAACTATTTCTAGTTCGCTCGGGCCACCAGTTTCAGAGTAATTTTTATTAAGTATAAATTGTCAAAAAAATGACAAAAGTCTATCCAAGGGAGATAACTCTAGATCTATTAGAAGTTAATTAAAATGTAGTTTCCTTGAGTATTAATAAAACTTGGCCTGTCTGCGCTTATTTGTATAATCTGTAGTGGCATACCAGTGACGAGACTTTAATGATTTCAGATTAGTGTTAATTAGCATTTGCAGATAATTATCAATAATATACAATGCAGTCCTCTTTCCAAGCATTTAAACGCGTGATAATAATTTTTATATTTGCCGCGTTTTTGTTGTATTTATTTGATTATTCTTTAATTATAGCTCCTTTCAACTTCGTTAATTTCCTATTTTGATAACTTTCATATAAAACAAACTCTTTGATCTTTTTTCAGTCACTGACTCTGAAGCAACATTAAAATCCTTTCTTAAACGTTGATTATGTGTTTCACTTTGCATAAAACATCCTCTTCACTTCAGATAGCCGTCTATTTGCCTAATTCTTTAAATAGTTCAGTTGTGACGAAGCGGGAGCCAGCTGTGATTAAAACGCCCACATCGTCACATGGGATCAAAATAACTTATCTGCGACTGAAGAGCCTAGTGTTTTATGACCAGCTTTTTTTTTTCTTTTTATGTGCCGTGTCCTTTCAGGACGTAGGCGATCATGGCTCTCTACTTCTCCCTATCCCTTAATAAGTTTCGTCCCTCAGCCACCTCCTTCAGACCACGTTCTTTCATCCACTTGCTTAAGCCCGTTAGGTATGTCACGCGTTGTGAGTATCTGATTCTGCAAGCCCTTCTTTCTTATGACACATCCCCGACCGTCCTGGGTATGACGATAAACTACGTCCAACAGCAAGGCCTCTGATTAGGAGGTTTTGAGCAGCGTGGATCCATCTCTTAATTGCTGGTGTTCCCAGGTCCATCCTGACCCGGGATGGTACCACCTGTTAGGGTCCCAGCTATCGGCAAATAGTTAACCCCGAAACTGAGGTAAAAAGCATTATGAAAGTGTAAAAATAGGTTTTAATACCAGAAATACATTGTAAAAAATTATTATCAGCAATAAATTTTTGAAGAAAAAAAATCTTACCAGCAATATATTTTTGAAAAAAAAATATTACCAACAATACGTTTTTGAAAAAAAATATTACCAGCAATACATTTTTAAAGGAAAAAATTATTACCAGAAATAGATTTTTGACAAAACAAAATATTACCAGCAATAAAAAATTTGTCGGCATTAAATAACCCATTGAGGTTGATATGCCGTAAAACAAACCAAACAAAACCAGGTGAGTAATTTAAAAAAAACGTTTTACGAAAATAAAAGAATCCAAGATTGGACATTTCCTAAAAGAAGTTGGATTGTACTAAAAAAATATGAGTAATTGAAAAATGGTTCAAATATATATGTATACATACACAACTCTTTTTTTTACCAAACTATCGCTATGAATCTACAAGGTAACCAAAAAAGTTCTGTCCGTTTTAAAGGAAAAAAAGAAAACGCTCCATAGTATGTGTAACTTATATTTAATCTTCGAAGTAATCGCCATTGGCATCCAGCATCTTCTGCCAACGTGTCTCCAGCTGTTCAATGCCCTTGCGGTAGAACTCGGGGGGTTTTGACGCAAAAAAGTCCGTGGGGGCTTTGCGCAAGTCTGCTTAATTGGTGAGGGATTTCCCACGAAGATGATTATCCAGGGAGTGGAAGAGGTGGTAATCGGATGGCACAAGGTCAGGTGAATAAAGTGGATGGCACAAAGTCTCCCACCCAAGTTGCTGTATGGTATCCCTGACCACTCGCTCGACATGCGGCCTGGCGTTGTCATGGAGGAAAAGTACACCTTTGCGATTCATCAGTGCTGGCTCCTTCTGGCGCAATGCCTGTTGCACACGTTTCAATTGCTGCGAGTATAGGTCTCCAGTGACCGTTGGGCCCCTTGATAGGAGTTCATAATGAACCACTTGACGACCTGTCCACTAGACACAAAGCATAATCTTGCGTGGGTGCATAGGTGGTCTTGCGGTGTGAGGGACAGCATCCTGAGTAGACAACCAATGTCTGGAACGCTTGGGAGTTTCGTACAAAACCAACTTTTCATCACTGGTAAGCACTCGATTAAATAAGGATGCGGTACGGTGGCGAGAAAGCAGCGATACGCAGGCTGCCACTCGTTGTCCCTTGTGAACCTCCAACAGCGTTTGCGGAACCCACTTGCTCAGTTTGTACGTCTTACCTAGGCGGTGCAGGTGAAGTCTAACTGTTTCATCAGAAACGTTGAACTGTCTTGCAAGGTCACCACACGTTAGACTACTGTCCTCTTCAATGGCCGCCTTCAGGACTCCGTCATTCAAGTCCTGTGGTCGTCCACTGCGAGGCTCATCATGGAGAGACAAATCTCCCGACTTGAATTTTCGAAACTACGTTCATCCACAGCACTATCCCCAAACACTTGACATATGCGGCGACTTGATGCAGCTGCTGATAAGCCCACTTTGAAGTCGTAAAGCAAACAGCCCCGAACGAGATCTCTAGACACTTCCGTCCTTCTCACAGCTGTCCGGCTTATAACTGATGGCCGGGAACGGTGCGCGTGTTTTTTATAACGTTTGATGTTCCACCAATGCTGAATCCTGGAAGGATTTCCAATTCTCTCAGAATTGCCTCGCTGTATAGGTTGAATAAGTCACATTCATGCCTTACACCCCTTTCTATTTTTGTATATCTGCTTAACCCATTTCCTATCCGTATGCAGCCAGTATAGGTTCTTGATTATTCTATCTTTCCCAAATATATCAAGGTTGCTGAGCAGTTCCAACAGGTTTGTGGCGTACTTTGTCGAACGACTTTGCAGTTTATAAAACAGGTGCATGTCCTGCATCGCTCTTTCTGAACATGATATCGCGTTCCTTGTTCTGGTGTCTTTGACGAACCCGGACTATTCTTGTCCTATCTCTGGCCTGATTCTGTTGCGCGCTCTATTCATCAGAATTCGGATAAGTTTTGTGTTATGTGGCTCCTTAGGCTGATTGTTCGGTGGCGTTCACAATCTTTTGTGCCTTGTTTCTTAAGCAGTATGACTATAATGTGTGCGTGTGTGTGTGTATATTATATATATATATATATATATATATATATATATATATACACACACACAGGGTGTCCATAAAGTTCGTGTGCAAAATAAAGTTATAAATTTTTTGAAGTGCACTAATACCCTTGGGAAAGGTGTTAATCCTGTTCTTCTCCCTCCAACTATGGGTAAATAGCAGGGCAGACTGGGTTCTATAGCCTTGGATGGCAACTGGTCTAGAAGGACAACTCTGAATTCAAAACCTGCGGAGGGTCGTTTGGGGACCTTGTGGCATTCGCTGCACCAGGTCCCTGTATTCGTCCCTCCAAAAAGTGTGGATGGCCCTGCAGAAAGCCTTCACCACTATAATTAAATCTCATGTGTCGGTGTCGGGCTTTCAGTTTCTGGGAACTGACCTGCCTGACCCTCATACGTCGAGTTCGACGGGAGAGTCCATCATATATATATATATATATTCCTTCTAATGTTTTTTGTGAATACCAGTATTTGAGTAGAACGCCTGTTTTTTTTTAAACAGTGTTTATTTTGTCTAGCAGCTTAAGAAAACTTGATAAAGAAAATGTAGCTGGCGGCAAGATTAGAACTTGCGTCCTGCTTCATGGGCGTTTTACTCAATACCCGGTATCCACTAAAAATGACGCAAAAAGGAAAATAACACTGACATCCCATTTTAACAAGACACATTTACCAAAATTACACAAAAATATCTTGAAATACCAGAGTAAATTTATTCAATAAAATCGCCACTGACTTCAACCACGGCTTCCAGACGACTTCGGAATCCCCTACATCTCTTCTGGACAGTCTCCTTGTTTAAGCTGGTGAATGCTGCCATAATCCTTGCCTTCAGTTCATCTTTGGTCTTACAAGGAGTTTTGTTGGTCTCTCACTCAACACATCAAGGAAGTTGCAGTATCGGGAGTTAGGTGGCCAGATGTAAAGGGTGACGTGGGTGCAGAAATTGTCTGACAGACATGACTGGGTTCTCTGTGGCATGGTGCAGAGTCCTGTTGTCAGACAGTGTCTTCCAGCAGCCACCATCGACCCAGGGCAGCACTACCTCCTCAAGACACTTGATGTAGGCCTGCATGTTGAACCTGAGACCCTGTAGGAAGATGAATAGAGGCATAACGTCGCCATCACTAGTGCTCACTCCAAACACCTTCGTCATCACCATTAGAGTCATACAACTCTTTCCGAATCCTCTGCACTGTCCTCAGATTGACACCCAAACACTTTGAAATGTTCGTACTGGAGCTTCTTGCCTGAATACCAAGCAGTACAACATGCCATTTCCAAATTTCTGGCGTAGTGAATTGCCCCATGATCTGTTTCTCACA
>OZ038489.1:114919136-114969136 GCA_964036315.1 Acanthosepion esculentum | reverse complement strand
TAATTCTAGAGCTGTGAAATCTTACATGCATTATTTTCAACTCTTCTTATTAATAACTGCATTGTTTCTTTCCAGGTAAACTGACATCTGACTGTTCATACTGTTGGTCAAAAAAGTCATCATCAGCAGATATGACATCATCATCATCACAGTGATGCTGGTTCCCAGACAAGTGGTTTTTATGTTGGAGAACAGATGGTAGTCACATCAAGAGAATAGCAAGGATGATCAACCAGTTCAAAGTGACAGTCACACACATGAGTACCATTGAAACCGAGGACTTGTGTGCTGTGGCAGGGTCCTGATTAAACAAGACGCCTTTTGTCACTTTTCCTGGGCATTTGCTCTTGCCAGCCTTTTGTAACTGCCTCAGCAAGTTGGCATAGTACTTTCCAGTTGGATGTGTTAGTACTTTCCAGTTGGATGTGATCAACCTGGTGTACTTTTAATCAGGTCAGTAAATGTGGAACTGACCGAGCAGAAACCTTTAGCATACCAAGTTCATTGCGCAGAATATTTTCAACTATGTTAATACTATTGACTATTTGATTTATAGTCAATCACCTGTTGTCCATGATCATGTGGTGACTTCGATGTGGTGTAATGCTTAGCAAGCTTGTCTCACTAGAACAATTACAACTGAGAAATGAGTTTGATCCTCACTGGGTGCCACATCTAAGCTACACTTAGGAAATCGCCATCACAATGTTGTGAACAAAACAATGTTTTCCTTGGTCGTGGCAATTGCAGGATGTCCAGACCTTGCATCGTCTTTGAGACTCTCCCTTCTCCTAAATTCAGCTACCCACTTTTGATAAAGTTGCGGTATCATCCCCTAATGTAGCAACCATATCCTTAAAGGGGTTAAAGCCTTTTTCTGCAGGTATTTGATAACACCCCGATACCAAATTTTGTCTATTTTCAAGAGAAGTCGCTACTAGTTACTTTTGAAGTCTCCTTTGACAGTCAGATGTAAGTTTATCTGGAAAGAAACAATGCTGTTGTTAATAAGAAGAGTTGAAATTAATGTACACATGATTTCATATCTCATTCCTTCATAGTCAGCCTACGAACTTTTCAGCTCACCTTATAAGCATTGTGACATTCGTCAAGTGCTTATTGATTCGAGTAAATTTCAGGGAATTTTCTGAACCCTTTATTTAATCTACAGAGGTAGAATGTTCTCATTCAACTGACCATATCTATGGATATCTCATCTTATTTAATACTGCTCAGTTATTGCTCTTTCCATTTCCACAGAGTTCAAGTCTGCACTGTGTAGCCCAAGGATTGAACTCACAATTACTATGGCACAAGATTTATAAACCAATGCTTTAATCCACTAGATAAATGTTTCTCAACCCGTGTATTCCATGAAACCTTAGGGATCTGCAAGAGGATGCTAGCAGTTCCGTGAAAAACAGTCATAAATAGGTGAATGCATTTTTGAGTAATTTTATATTCATAATTTTACTATACATGTACTGCATATTTTAGGAAACTCCTTGGTTATTATAATAAAGGCTTCAACCTCTTATATTATTTAAAATTATAATAATGATAGGAAATATATTTAGTGATGTCTATATGGTGAATGTGAACCCGTTTCCATTGACTGGTGAACAGAACCTGTACGTAGCAGATTCATGTATCATTGAGTGACTCACTCAAGTACAGGACACATGCATGATGCTCATATATTATGCTTACCATGTGAACTATGATAAAAATATACAAGAGATAGATAGTAATAATGGTATATAATAAATTTCATGCAAGGATTCTCTGAGACATGAAAACTATTTCAAGGGTTCCAAATTAATCTTTTAGATGAAAAATGTTGAGAAACACTGCACTAGATTATTGGGACAATTCCTAATGGGGGACTTGGAGCCGTAAACCTAACCTGCCTGCTGATTGAGTGCTACTTGTCATCCTTGACTGCACATATCAATGTTTCTATATTTTTTATATATTGCAGCTACTGTTTTTTTTCTTTCTTTCTTAATAGTTCCCATATTGTATATAAAGGTGTAACTAGCTACCACCCTTCAAAAGCTGTAATTAGCGGTGAGACAATGAAATCAGGCATGGCTGATCATGTATGGAAGGAAAAAGGTAGTCATCAACCCATGGAATGAAGTGAAAATACTGGACAAGGAAGAACACTGAAAGAATCAGTGCATATGCTAGGCTATGAGGACCTCCTTAGTAGGCCTAGCATAGAAATAAATATGATATGGGAGCCATTAATAATAACAAAAGATGTCAGCAAGGCTTCAACAGCAGCTGCAGTAGAAAAAAAAGAGAAGCTTCGGTGAGTGCAGTCTAAAGATATGTGGAACTATTTATTGCTGCAAAGCATTTTTAAAATGAGGCCTTGACATTTTTTAACACTGTAAAAAGATTTCAATGAATTCAACACAGATGTAGATATATATATTTTTTTTATTTGTATGTTTTTTATAGAAAATATTTGTAGGAATGTGATACAAATTCTTAAGAATAATAATTATTTTTAAGAACTGAATAGAGAGAAAAAATATTTCATTTTCGTGTGTGTTTGTGTGTGTGATGGAGAAGTTGGTCATCACAGATAGCAGAATTCTAAAAACCGTTTGTGTCATTTTGAAACAGACTCCCTGAAGAAATTACAAGAGATAAACGAGAACGATATGCTGGGCTGGAATACAAAGAGAAAGACGAAAAAAATAGATATAGCATTTGATGTTGTGTGACACACATACGCTAATGACCTTGCAGAGTGTCGACTATGTAATAAAGGCTAGCAATAAATTCTGTTGCAAGGGAATTAGCAATCTTATGAAATTATTAATGGTAGTCACCTGTAGAAAGTAGCTGGGAAGGTTTGCAAAACTTCAAATCAACTTACATTTTATAATCAGAAATAATGATTGCATACTAATGATAGTTGTCAAATCGATGAGTCACCCGTGGCATTAATGAACGGTAAGAGGAAGGATCATAGATTCTAAATATAGTTTGAACTATGAATCTGTTTTTTTTGTTGTTTTTTTTAAATATAAATCAATTCTAGGAAGAAAATTGTAAATTAAATTATACTTAAAATTGTATAAAGAAATTGATAATAATAATTTAATAGAATGATAATATTATAAAGACTTCACTGTGTGTATGTCGAAGACATAGATCAGAAAGAAATATAGGTATGACGAAATAGAGAAATATGGGTCAGGGATAACATCAAGGAAAAGGAGAAATAAAATTCTCATTGGGTATTTAGTCACAAGTAAATATCATCAATAGTTGTGTCCATTTTCAAAATGAAGGATTTCCAGTCATTAAAAAAAAGAAAAGATTTCCAAAAGTGTTGATATCCAGCATTGTCTATCGTCTTCGTCTTTTTGCATTTCCTTTGTCTGTGGCCACTAGCTTCCTTTTGCTTCCAGAAGAACTGTCAAAAATCTGATACGTCAAGTTAGTTAAGGAAAAGAACAAGTTAAAAAGATAATAGATGATGTGTGGGAAATAGTTGGATATAAAAAAAAAACACAATCTTTCGATCAAGCTGAAAATAAATATTTTTATTAGTTTATTAGCCTTCTTTACCGAGATATTGGATCAAACAAGAGTAAACTGTCTTCTGCAAAGAATTCCGAGACATTAGTAGGAAAATTAAGATGAGTGATAAAAAATGGTTTCAGTAGCACATCAAGATTGGTTAGCAACCAGTCCTACTGCAAAAAGAAATGGTAGCCGAATGCAGGGAAATCTGCCTAGTCATTTATCAGGATTCCCACAGGTCTGTGTAAAAGAAATTCCAGGACTATGTTAAGAAGTTTCAATGACTGACTGACTGACTGACACACACACACTCAGTGATTGGTCATCAATTTCAAAAACACAAACTTTGTGATTTAACAGGTGAAATGTTCCAATAAAAGTTCCAATAATTCATGTTACATGGATCGGTTGAAAGCAATGAAGAAATCAAAGTGTTAAAGGCTGAAACACAATTGAATGCAGATCTGGTTATGTTACACATTTTGTGTAGCATTCTACACAGTTTGGCATTCAACTACACTTGAAAATTTTGAGTGACACTCTTTCATTCTTACTGCCACACGATTCATCTGTCTAGACGACTCATGGTCTGTGAATGTCACAAAAACTCTTCATTGCTGCACATTTGCTGTGAAGCTAAGTGTAATGGTTTTAATGAACAGAACTACAAATAGACATTTTCACAAAAATACGACACATTTTAGCTACCATTATTATTCATGGCTTTTGTTGCACATGACACAGAACACAAGGATGTTAACATTTCTTCATCTAGTTTAGCATTCAGCTCCTCTTCCAATTTTGATATCTTTGGACTTGTCTTTTGTAGATCTTTGCATGGCATTGTGTGCTAAGTATGAAGTTCTGAGTTAGCTCAGCTTTCTCTACATAGCTGAGAGATGAATTGAGTAAATCTTGTGTGCAACTTTCAAGCTTGTGTTTTTTGGCCTTCAGTTCTTAAATGCATTTCCGTTTTTGTCCAGCTGCTTCTTCATGACTTTTCTTCTTCTCAGACTCAAAGTACTGGTTGTTTGCTGTTCCGGCATTGGAAGCACCGCAAAAAGCCTTAGTCATAGGAACATTCCCAGCACCTCCAATTGTGGCCAAATAGTGATAATGTGCTGTGTAATCAGAATCTGCTGTTTCATATTGTCAGTGGAAATTTCCTTATTGACTGAGAAACATCTCTCCACTGAGGCCTGTCCATGAGAGAGTACCAGCAATCTGTGAACAACTTTTCACTGTTTTTGGTTTGCCAGACAAACAAAGTGTCCAGACAGTCTTCATGCTTGCTGAAATTCTTGAAAGCAATATTTCCAGCAGCCTCCTCCTCTTAAACTCTTTGTACTGACATGACGTCATCACAATAAGACTTGCTGACTTGTTTTCTATCATGTGAGAAAGACATCTTTCTTTCTGTGGCAGATTTTTTTTCACAAATGGATCCAGTGTTCAGCCATGCAAGTGATCTTAGAAGAGGGTATCTAAAGGGAGACCCTGTCAGAAGTTTCTCAGTAATGCTGATGAACATTCCAATTCTGCATGCAAACAGATCTTTTGTGGACACATTTCCTTATTTTGATAAATCTTGCATAGCGTTATCTGCCAGAAATCCACACGCAATCATTACAGCATCTTTATGCAGGTTTGGGTTTGACAAAATTCTTACAAATTCATTCAGTTTGGAAAATGTAATTATCTGTTTAGTGTGCTCTTCCTTTACAAATCTTCTTAACAGTTTCATGATCATGCTAAAAAGATCATCTGCAACGGTTTTTATTGCTCTGATGTTTTATCAGAAATGGTTCAATGTCTTTCAAAACAGACACAAAAATCTGCAGTTTCACTAGAAATAAAACATTATTCACAATTGACAGCACTGCAGAGAAGAACTTGGTCTGGGGACATTTTTGCTTTTTTTTAATCAAGTTCCCAAATTTAATGCGATCTGGCCAAATGTTTAGGAGTCATTCACATGTTTATACATTTTCTAGTTATCTATTTTCTAGCTATGGCTGAAATACAAAAGTAAAGAGACAGGGTTGCCAGATTGAACTTTTAATATAAAGCCAAACAATGAGTTTTAATATACAGGGTGTCAATAAAGTTTGTGTGCACCTTAAAAAATTTATAACTTTATTTGTATTTGCGATAGAAATAATTTGTAAAAAGATTAGAATGAAGTAAATCTATATTTTTTAAGGTTTTATTGAAATTTTATTTAAATATCCACATGTCCTCCATCATTAGCAATACAAAGGGTAATACGATTTTGCAGTTCACGGAAAACATTTGCCAACTGATTTACAGTAATGCCTGAAATCACAGTTATTTTAGCTATACTTAAAACTAGGTACATTAAACTTTATAACATTTTTTACAGATTATTTCTATCGCAAATACAAATAAAGTTATAAATTTTTTAAAGTGCACACAAACTTTATGGACACCCTGTATTCCATCATTTTTTCACACTTACAACAATGGCTAGAGGTACAGGTCTTTATTAGCCTGCAAACTTTAAAAGTTACTTTTGGCAACAATATAGGCAAATGTAGTTTATACATAGATATACATTGATACGGGTCCAGCATGAACTCCCCCACCGCTGACGAGAGATCAAAAGGACTTTTTACTTTTGAAATTGACATGTGAATAAAATTTCTTCAATTGTTTAAATTTTAAAAAACTCTGATAAATTTTTGAGATTCTACTAAAATGTATTTTATAATTGCAAAATAATTTATTATTTTCCTTTCAGCTACAAATTCAATGAGTGTGAATTCATTTATCTTTGACAAAAGATGTTTACTTGTCTCTGATGCCTTTTATCTTTGCTTTTTCTTATTGAGTGAGGGCAGCAGCTAGAAGGCCTGCCTTCATATTATTTCTCCCTTTCTTTCTCGTCACCTAGACAAGAAAATACAGAAGTAACTGTGGTCAAGATCTCGTTCTAATCAAGGAAACACACCACTGTTTGCAATAATTGCCAAATATTACTAACAACTAAAAAAACACTTTTCTTAAAGAATAATTTTAGCTTGTGAAAAAGCTAGATTTCTGGGATTTGGCATTTTGACTTTCATGAATTGAGAAAAAGGATGTGTGTGCAGCATAATTTAGAGAATTCCAGGACTTTTCAAGGAGCTTTTGGGCTATTGTTGTTTTACCAGAACTTTTCAAGGTTTCCAGGACCTGTATGAACCCTGATTTATGAATCAGAAGAGACATGATTGCCCAAGTGTGCATCATGCATGGCACGTGACTGACTGAATTGTCTTTGAAGTTCTTTGAATTTCAGGTGTTTAGTAAAGGTAATTAAAAAAAAAATTTTTTTCTTTTATCTTCTGCTTTAAATACTTAAAAATTAATAATATTGCTCCTAATAAAATTTAAAAAATCATAATCTACATACATATAAGTCCTTATAATTTTGTAAATATGTTTAATTTTAAAATGTCATACAGACCTTTGTAACTTAAATCAATAAAGAAATTAATAAAACTCAAATTACCAAATGTATGATATGCACTTGAGGAAGGATGAGGAGCATACTGGTTGAAATACAGTGACTATAATAGCAGAGGAGAGAACATTAATGTGAATAATTCCTCAAATAAGTGGCAAACAATGTCCCGAGCCATGTTGTTTGAAGAATAAAAATGAGTTTGATCAAAGGATATTTACTGACGGAGATACTGTACTGCAAGATGCCAGTCAGGATGAACTCCGCATTTACAATTGGAATGCCAGCATCCAAAGCTGGCTGACATAGAGTGCGGTCCTCCTCACAAGATATCACGATTGTATTTTCAGCCTCTTCACTTGGCATCCTTTTCAAGAACTACAAAAGAAAAAAAGAAAAATCATCAAAAATAAAGTGGTGGGGGGAGCTTGGTTGGTTGATTTTGTTTAGTGGCATGTCAACATCTCTATGGGTTATTTAATTTAATATGAATATTTTGAACACAATTTTATGGTTACAACTACAGATAAAATGTATTGTTGGTCACTTTGCTATAAAATGTATTGTTGGTATTTTTACTATAAAAATGTAATTTTATACTTTCATAGTGTTTTGTTTTTGTTTGGAGGTTCATTATTTGATTATAGCATTTTACAAAATGTATTGCTGGTAATTTTTTTTACTATGAAAATATATTGCTAGCATAACTACTACAAAAATGTAATTTTATATTTTCATAGTGTTTTGACCTCATTTTGGGGGGGTTAAATATTTGCCTATAGCTGGGACTCTAACGGGTGCTACCACCCTGGGTCAGGGTGGACCTGGGAGCAGCAGCAATTAAGAGGTGGTTCCACACTCTTCAAAACCTCCAATCTGCTGATCAGAGGCCTTACTACCAGTTGTAGTTTATCGTCATACCCAGGACTGGTGGTGATAGGGACACTTGATCATGCAAAATCTAAACAAGTCAAGAATAAAAAGAAAAGGAAATTTTATCTGAAATTTTAAAGACCTATTCTTACACCATTAACTCCTTATTATATTCTCTTAGTTGTTTTTTTTTTTTCATCATATTTTGGTTAACGCGTTCGTTTGTGCTGCTTTATTGTCTGAAATGCTGAGAGGAGTCAGTGCCATTTTCTTATAAATTCCGCTGAATTTACCCCTTTAAAAGTCAATACAAATGTCATGTTCTGGGATTCCTGTTGTTGCGGGTGAATATTTTTCAGAAACTGAAATGACTACAAAGTCACAATTCTCCCTTGATGAAAGTGTAATTAATACCTTTACAACCTAAAACTTTTTCATATCACAAAGTCTATAACCTGATTCTAGAAAAACAAAAACAAACATGTATTTCACACAACAAATATTTTTCTATATAATCTTCATTCATAAAATTTAATTCAAATAAATAAAAATTAATCATGGTTAGTGAAAATTATACAGCGAAAAGTTCAGATCAAAATTTAGCTGACTGTGAGTTAGGCTATGGACTTATTGATCCATTCTTGTTAAGTACAAATATAGTGATAATGAAACCTTTCCTAGAAAGCTGAGATGTTATTACTGCCAATTTGAAATTCAAGAATAGCAGTTAATGGAATTTATTTGAAAAGAAATTTTTACAAAAACAACAACAACACTGACCTGTGCTTTACAACTGTCCATGATCTCTAAAAAAAAAAAAAAGAAAAGAAAAAAAATTGATCAAGGATTTAAAACAAATTTTCAGTTACGAGTTAGTAGAAACATGTTGGGCATATCAACAACTAGAGGAGTCATATAGCTCTTTTACACTTGAAAAATAAATGAAGATAAAAGAATTATTCTTTGGTCATTTAGAAAAAGATTATTTTATATTTAGTCTAGTGTTGACATTTTGCATAACATCTAAAGTCAGTAAGTCAAGGATGAACCATAAAAACTTTGTTAAGGGCAACTACTTTTGTGAATGACATAAGAAAAGGCTTTCTATAACAAAGCTTCAACAATCTATTAAATAAAAGAACAGTGTATGTGTAGCCAGAATACATAGCTAACAAAACAGCTGGATTGATCCCAGCAATGGGATAGACATATTGCTATGGCATTAAATCATTACTGGGAATAAAAATATGTCTTGGAAATTTGTATATGTTTAATTAAAAAACAAATAAAAAGGAGTGGGAGTTTTAAATGGCTATTATGCACCATAAAACTGGACTGACCGGCTTTCTCCTATGTTTTGTACTTATTTAACCCCTTAATGTTCACTGTAAATTCTGGTATTAATTGTAAAACTTAAAATAAAAATTGAGTTCCAAGACCAAACCCAATTTTTAAGCATTTTCTACAAAAAAAGTTTGTAAAAAAATATTCTTTTATCCTATATCATTTGGTTGGTTGGTTGTTTGGGGTTTTATGGCATATCAATGACTATGGGTTATTTAATGCCAGATCCAGTTTCCACATATTTATTAAATATATATACTTTGTAAACGTAATCTAAGGATAACGTTGGCAACATCATTGTTTCAAAAACGTATAGCTGGCAACATCATTGTTTCAAAAACGTATAGCTGGCAACATCATTATTTCAAAAACATATATCTGGCAACATCATTGTTTCAAAAACGTGTAGCTGGCAACATCATTCTTTCAAAAACGTGTAGCTGGCAACATCATTCTTTCAAAAACGTATAGCTGAGGCTGGCAACATCATTGTTTCAGAATCGTGTAGCTGGCAACATCATTGTTTCAAAAACACACAGCTGGCAACACCACCGCTTCAAATATGCAGATGCAGTTTACCGCCACACTCAGGACACGGATGTAGTTTATCGCCATGCCCAGGACGCGGATGTAGTTTGTCATCATGCCCAGGACGCAGATGTAGTTTGTCGTCATGCCCAGGATGCGGATGTAGTTTGTCGTCATGCCCAGGACGTGGAAATGTGCTGGAAAAGACCTGGAAGTTCACTATTTGCCCATAGCTGGCATCCCAACAGGTGCTACCACTCCGGGTCAGGGTGGACCTGGGAACACCAGCAATTAAGCGGTGGTTCCACGCTTCCTCAAAACCTCAGAGGCCTTGCTGTTGGATGCAGTTTAACGTCGGACCCAGGACGTATATCATTTGTATTAACAGAATTTCTTTTGCCAATAATGTTCAATTTTATTATGAGGAAAATCATTAATTTTATACTAAATGAAGAATGAGCTCATTGCAAAGGAAATATATAAACATACAGAAAAATATTCACAAAACAATTGAAATTAATTATCTTATGCAAAATGATAATGTATTTATTTTGAAACTCCTTTTTATATAAATTCATTTTGAAAGTGAATTTGTCAATTTTTTCTTAATAAAAATCCAAGATAATTCTTGTAGTCTAATTTCTGAAACAACCTTTTTACTATAAACACTTAAACAGTCAATTTTCATTCTGTATAAGAAAAAGAGCCATAAATGCCAGGTAAAAATGACTACAAAAAATTATTAGGAAAAAAGAAGCAAGATTTTAGTTGAAAAGAGGTTAATTGTATCTTAATTTTGATATTGGTTACACACATGCATATGCAAATAGGAAACATTTATCAATCTAACATGTTTCACTTTTATTAAAGCTTCATCAGAGAATGACATGGAGAAAAAAAAATTGTTATTTTTTACTTTTGTGTTGTTTGATTTTCATTGGTTAATCAGGTTTCATGTGCATTTGACTTGTTAAGCAAATGTTAGTATAATTTGTGCCATTCTGAATTTAAAGAGAGATGCCGTGTCTATTCGAACTTCCAACAGGTAAACCAAATTTTTGCTTATACAAATTTTTATTAAAAGAGAAGAAACAGTGGTAAGTGATTGGTGTACATAGTTTTATAATTTTATGGACAGGTAAAGAAAGTATTTCTTTGGATTTTTTGTGGTGGTTTCTCAACACATTAAGGCATTTTGTGATTGGTATATTTGCGTATTGTGTATATTATATATGTTATATGGGTATATTGCGTATTGTGATTTGATATCTAAGCTAGCCATAACCTTGTTTTTCATGGATTATGTTTTGTATTTTCTGGATTAAGTCACCAGAATGTTTAATGCGTGTAGGGTTGATGGTGCCTAAGAATGGAGTTAGGATTTCTGCAATAACTTTAGCTAATTTGTGGAGTGCACTGTTGATTCTGGACACAATGGGTCTGATGGATATGTTGGGTTTGTGCGTGTTGGGTAAGCTTGTATAGTGTGGGTGTAGTAAGGGGGTATATATCATTAAATAAACGAGAGAGAGAGAAAATGTGCTATATTATCATGCATCAGATAAATGAATGGCTATTATCCTTCCTAGTACTGGATTTACTTTTTTCTCAAGTGTTGATATAAATTTAAGCAAACGAATTATACAGTGAATAAGGCTTTCAAAACATTTCCGCTGACTTTCTATGTATTTAACATTTATCACTCTGTAGGTAACTATTTTTGCCAAGCAAAATATTAGTCCTGCCAATGCAAGGTGAATTTGAATTACTTGGTTGTGTAGTCATATCCTTCTATGGCAACACCTAAAACAATCTTGACTGAAATTGAGAGCCAGGCTACTACAATTTCAAATATATAGAACTAATATGTAAAACACTATATTTTAAAACTGGACACTTCCTTCACTGTAATACTTAGGAGCAATCAATGTCTAAAGATGGGGTAACTGCAACTTGGAAATCAGCACACAGATTACTGCAGCCATTGGTCAAATTGGCAAGAATATGGAGGAACAAAATCAGCTTTCAAACGAAGTACAGACTGCACAAATCACCGGTAGTCTCCATTCTCTTATATGGATGTGAAACATGGACACCGTGGGCAGAAACAGGGAGAAGGATCCAAGCGTTTGAGAACAAATGCATCAGAAAACTCCTTGGCATCTTCTATTGGGAATATAAAACCAATGAGTTTGTGCAGAAAAGGGTTAAAAGTTTTGTGGGCCACCAGGAACCTCTTCCTGTCACTGTCAAATGGAGAAAAATGGCGTGGTTTTGACCCATTACAAGGCATGACAGCCTGTGCAAGACCATCATGCAAGGCGATGTTGAAGGTGGACATAGGAGAGGATGTCAACGTAAAAACTGGTTGGACAATATCAAACAATGGACAGGTAAGACTATACCAGAATTGCCGATGGCTGCTGTTTATAGACTGTTGTGGAGGAGATTTAGTGTGGCTTCTGCATTCGGATCCCACCTACGATTACAAAAGTCAAGGTGATGATATTTTGAGGAGATTCCATATACATCAAAAGGGGAAGTAATATCTGTAAATGATGCAGAGTGCTAAATGTTAAATGCTTTCTTTTGCCAACAAAATAGTCAGAGGATGTTACAAAAGAAAAAAACATTGTAGAGTGTCAGAAATTATCTTTAACGTTTATTTTTTTTATTGTCACGTATTTTTAGTTTTTAAAACCTTGAAAATATTAATTGTAATAAGTGAAATTGTCCCCATGACTATTTCACTTTTGTTTCCTGTTGAAAAAGTAAAAGAATAGCACAAAAAAATGGCCTTAAAAAAAAAAAAACATTTTTTCACATTTGTTTTTTTGATATGTCAAACACTAAGAATTTTGCTGAGAATAATAAAAAAAGAAATCTGTTTTTGAAAATAGTGCAGTTACTGAATTTACAAACTAAAAAGAATTCATAGCAGCAGTAGTAGTCCCTGCCCCCAATTATCTGCTGGGCTGGGAATATGTTCAAATGCCTGAAACTGCAAATAATAACAAACTACGTATCTTAGGAGCCTCCCACATCATTTTTTCTTTTCTTTTTCAGTGCAATCTTCATTTTTCTTTTCCTCTTTAAATTGTCAGCTTCACTTGTTTTACAATTCTGACTACTGTAAATAGCTTCCCCGTGCCTTTTCTACAAATATTTTCATGGTAATTATTCTGATATACCATGACTTTATGAATTAAAGCACAGAACTAGATTGGAAGATAGGTCCCATCATTTGACAGAGTTTAAATTGTTAGATGTAACTGTAATCTCTAACAGTTCCTTCTCTTGCACTTCTTGTCTGCAGAATTCACTCCCAGACTATTGCTTTTCAGTCAAATTTGATCTTCAAAAATTTAAATGTAATGTCAATCGTTATCTTCTGAAGCTGTGACCGAAGCCAAAATGCCATATCAGGACTGATAACATTGCAGATTCTTCTTTGGATTTTGCCAAGAATTTCTAGATACATAGAAGCATGAGGCCAGATGTGGTAGCACTATTCGATGCAGAGACGAATGACAAACTTATAAATATGTCTGGAAGATTAAGGCAAGAAATATTATCTAGGACGACGCAGGGAACCATATTTCCTAGCATCCGACTGAGCAACTCATTCAATTGTTCCATTTCAAGTCAGAGGAAAATGTTAGCTCAAGAAGATGCAATGAGTCACTTTCCTGGATGTTAGCATCAGTCATGCTGATGGAAAGTAAAAATGGTTGTCTAAGATGATTAAGAGAGCAGTTTCATTTTTCAGGTGTTAAAATTAACATGTCATTTCTTGGCCCAGTTAACAATTGATTGTTCTCCTGAGTTTTTTGTTTTCTTTCCACATATGCTACTGATAGGGCATTGATAGAAACTAAGTGACAAATATATTACCTTTCATTTGGTCCACGTTTGGCTTTACAGATTTTGTTACATGTATCTTGTAATTTTCCAGCAAAGGTCCTGCTCGTGCATGTTGCAAAGAGTTTTTCAGGGAGAACTTGTATTGTTTCTCTGTATTAGGATCTGACACAAGATGAGTCGTGTGATCTGAAATTCAGATAAGCAACATATATATAAAACATACAATCCTAAACTTTTTATCTACGTAAGCATCTATCTCTCCCATCCAGGAAAAAAAAAAAACACATTTACTGCTTCTAGTAGCTAACTTCCAAAATTTTCATTTTTTCTTTCTTTCCTAAGTAAATAGGAAAGTTTAAAGATCGTTAGATTTTTATTAAAAGAGGATGTAATGGTTATGTAGTGGCCATATTACATTGGAGGAGGGGGAGGAGGAGGAGGGGAGGGGGAGGAGGAGGGGAGGGGGGAGGAAGTATGTGGTGGTATATTGGTTATGGGGATGAAAACTGAATCGGTGAATTAAATTTAAATATATTGTAGCTATTGATGCTGCTTGGAAAGGCATGAATTCATCCCTCCCTCTTAAATGTCTATTTCTTCACTTTCTGTAAATTTTTGACACTGTTTTAATCATACAGCAAAAAGCAATTGCTGTTGGAGAGAAACATTTGGAGAAATTCAAGAATTTGTATTATGAATAAAAAGGAAATAATTTCAGTGAGATTGTTGTTGCTTTGTAGCAAATTCTTCAATGTCGAAATATTTTCAGAGATCTTAGCAATGAAAAATTCAGACAAAAAAAAAAAAAGAAGAAAAAAATGCTGATAAACACTTTAAAACTGGACAGAAACTGTTTACTTTTTGCTTATAGCAAAATCCTGTTTTTAAGTCACACACACACAAACAAAATTCTGGTGACAATGTCAGGCAACCTGGGTTAGTGGCAATGTTTTTTCTGTCTCAAACTCAGGGCTAATCATCTAATGAAAACTTTGTTAGTGTTTCTACAGCAGATAGATTTCAGCAGAATCTAAGTAAAATATTATCACAGCATTTTTATCAACTTTTGTAGTACTGAAATTAACAATGGTAACTTGGACCCTAGGATGATGAACGGAAGGGTGAGTGGTTAGTAATCTTTTTTTTTTTTTAAATTATTCATTTTTAATTAAATAATGAAAAGGAAAACATGTTTTTTGTTTGTAAAATAAATTTGCAAAACAAATTTATTTTGTCTTGAAAACTTTGATCATATAACAGATATACAACAAAAGGTTTTAACTCCAACGTCAGTTAACTTTACTTTTTTTAATTATTCAGGTCTAGTATCTTCATTTTTGTTGTTTTGATTGTAACATTTCATTCAAAGCACTCTCAGACATTCATTTTGTGTCATTATTTCACAAATTATTTTCATTTTGCTGTTTTGATCACATCATTCTCTGGTCTTCTCATTAGATAATCACTGACTGAAAGTAATCGAAACAACAAAGATGAGGATACTCATAATGTCATTACATCATCTCAGAACTTCTGACATTTGTTGATATATTTGTCGCCACCAAAACATTATTGTCTAAGCATATGGCATCAAAAACCAATTCCTTATTCAATAAAGAAATCAAAGAAGCAGAAGAATTCTTCTTACCTATGAACATCTTGGCTGTCTTACAATTAGTTAGCCAGGATGGAGAAACAATGGGAATACCTCGTGCTAAGCAGCAGAGAAATTTCACAGTTCGACGAATCTAAAAGTGACCAATAAAAGAAGTCAAAATTAATCTGGCATTTTTCAAAAATGTTATTTAGATGCAAATTTCTGAAAGCTAAAACATTATTTGTTTCTTAAAGTTCAATGCCAGCCTATTTACCATTCCAGATGGACAAAGCTAAACACAATACGAATATTTCATTACATTCATTTTCCATGGAAAAGACCAAAACTAGACATTTAGGTATAAAAAAGACAACCCTATAGTTTGATATAATCCAAGCATAATTTAAATTTAACTTTAGCTTAAAGTTGGCAAAATTTAGAAACGTTTTAGCCAAGAACAGGTTAAATGCTACAAATGCACAATAATGTGGGGTGCCTGCCATAGAGCAAGGGTTAGATTTATTTTATTTTTTAAAATCATTTCACTCCAAGTAAAGCAATGAAGCCACTAAGATGCAAGGGTTTACTGAGTGTGAGAGAATATCAGAAAAAACAAAACACTATTAACAAGAAGGAACAATAAAAGAACAGGAATTAAGACCAAATGTAACAATTGGCATTGCATTTAAATTTTTGAAGATCAAAGTTGATTGGAATCAAGAAGCTGGAAGAGAGTTCTACAAGTGAGAGAAGAAACTGCTAACATAGAACTTACTTAGGTACCTCCATGAGATAGCTAAAAAAGAGTATAGCATGATGAAAAAGACGCCAAACTTGACGAAAACAAAATTTTATCGTCTAAATGTTCATGTTATTATTAAGAGGAAAGATCAAAGTATTTTTGGGGTATTTTTTTACATTTTTTAATCGTTCCGAGCACGTCCGAAATTTTTGTTAAAAAGCTTGTTTTTTTTGAGTCAGCAAAATTGACAGATAATCGATTATGGCATCCATTTTTTTTTCCATTTTATAAAAAAGATGAAAATCTCACTTTGAAATTCTTTTAAAAATCAATTATTTTTTCAAAACTTATTTTAAGAAAATCAAAAATTATGTTTATTTAAAATATTTTGAACCAAGGTTGACTTAGCTTCTGTGCCGAAAAGATGTCATTTGAAAATAAAACAAAGCAGGTCATAACCTTTCGTGTCACTTGACAGGTGTTGAATGAAGTATTGACGAATTTACGTGATCATAATTAGTTCTATGGAAGGCAAAAAGTGAAGTTATTTAGATTTAAGTGAACAAATTATTTACCTCGTTATTTTTAAGGAAAACTTTCAGTGCTCTAATTTTTATATTTTTGTACTTAGCTTTCACCTTTACATTTACAATGCTTTATGGAAAATATATTATAAAGAAATTAAAATAAGACTGTTAAGAGTGAGATTAAATTTCATATTTCATAAGAAAGGTATCCATTTAATTTATAGGTACCTTTCTTATGAAATGTTATCAGAAGTGTACATAAAATATTATCATTTTATGTACATTTATTACATTTTACTGTGTTATTTGTATTTCCATTCATTTTATAATTAATTTTGATATTTCATTTGTTGAAAAAATACCATAACTGAGATTAATATAAAAATAAGATCATATAAATTTCATAAGATGATACTGATACTTGTAGGTACTCTTCTCAGTTGAACTTGAAAAATCAAATTAACTTCTCCACACGTGTTTCGCAAAAGTAAAGCCTTAACAGCGGAGAACAATGCTTAACTCAAATAACGCAACTTAATTGTATTCTGGTTGGTCGTCCATACTTTATAATTAGAGCCTGATTATAAACACAAAATTACATTTCTTAATTACTGCGGGTCTTCTGATTAGTCAAAATGATACAATTTACAACGCGCTAAAAAAGATCTATCTCATAAGGACACTTAGGAAACCCGATGCTGCTTTTAACTAATTTTATAATATTTTAACAACTTAAATGTAAAAATCTATTATAATTAAAGAAATAACAAATAATTGTACTAAAAATTCATTTTTCATTGAAAAAATGTTTTGCTTTCAGAAAATATTGCCCATATTCATAAAAACAACTAAAAGCAAATAAAAGCATTTGAAATTAAATAATATATTTGTTTTATTGAGTTTTGTATGTTACAATTCGGAGCTGATTTTCAGGTAGTGGGAGTCCAATTAGAAACAAAAAAAAAAACATGATTTGCATTCCTCAAAGCCTTGTGTTTTTAACTATTGTAATCACTAAACCCAATGTGATCGAATTTCTAGCGTTTTCATAAAATTAGTTGGGGTGTAATAAATATATATATATAAAAATTTCTGCCATGACTTTAATAAAAAAAAACATATTTATAATAATTTTGATCATCTGTGAATAGTTTCTGAAAGTTTCATTAATATCCGACAATTATTTTTATTTTTGCAAGATTTTCCAAATTAATGTGTGTCATACAAAAAAAACGTGCTAAAAATTGTATATGTTATTTTACTAGTTCTAGTGATACAAAGAGAAACAAGGTTTTTTTTTTTAATTTAGAATGTTCTAAAAAGAAGGAAAAATTTGTAAAAATAATTAAAAAAAAACTTTAGTCTTTCCTCTTAATAATAACATAAGCATTTAGATGATAAAATTTTGTTTTTGGCAAGTTTGACGTCTTTTTCATCATGCTATGCTCATTTTTTAGCGATCTCATGGAGGTACCTAAAATTACTATTAAATTTAGCCATTTCAACTGCAAAATGATGAGATCTAGCTGCCAATCTAGTACTGTGCTTAAATTCATAATCTAGGTACTAGATTTGAACAATTAACAAGGAAGTATTTATAGAAAAGGCACTGGTCATTGGGAAGTGACTGAAGCCAAGATGCCAGGTCAGGACTAAAAACATTTTATCAAGAATCTCTAAATACATAGCAGAAGCACCAGATTAGATGTGGCAGCAATATTCAATGCAGGGTCAAATGGTAGATAATTTTTTGACTGAGTGACCCACCATCGGGATCTTTTACAATCAAACTAAAGTTTATTGTTTATAAACATTGAGTCATTAACATTCCAACTTTTTTCTTTGAAAAATTTCTTCTTTGTGCAAAACATTTTGGCAAATCCATTCTATGATTCATAAGCGAATAAAAGATGAGGACACATGTAAAATAGAGAATTGCTTTTGTAGTGATTGGACAAAGAAATTTGCCAGGAACCATGCTAACCATTTTTCTTTTTTCAAAATCATTTCACACCAAGCAAGATAATAAAGCCGCTAAGATGCAAAGGGTTACTAAGTGTGAAAGAATATGTAAAAAAAGAAAAATATTATTAAGGAGAAAGAACAATAAATGAACAGGGATTTAGACAAGAGATAAGAATATTGCCTTTAAATTTTTGAAGAGTAAAGTTGAGTTGGAAGCCAGAAGAAAGTTCCACAAGTGAGAAGTGTGAGAGAAGAAACTGTTAACATTGAACTTACACTTACATCTAGCAGCCATTTCAAGTGTCAAATGATGAGACCTTGCCATCAATCTAATAGTGCACTTAAATTCATAAAGTCTAGGTACCAAAGAGGAATGCTCATCAGAACAAGTACCCTGAAAGTATTTATAGAACAGGCACAGGGAAGCTACATTATGGCAGTGGGAAAGTGAGTGAAACCGAGATGCTAGGTGAGGACTGATAACATTGCAGATTTTATCAAGAATCTCTAAATACATAGCAGAAGCACCAAATCAGACGTGACAGCAATATTTGATGAATGTAGACTTATAAATGTTTCAGATAGATTTTGAGGAGAAAAATTGTCCAGCATGACACAGTGAACCAACATTCCTAGCAACAAACTGAGTTGCTGATTCAATATAATCTTTCCACTTCAATGTCAGCTGAAAATGTTACCCTGAGAAGCAGAGCAAATCATAGTGTCTTTTTGGTCTCATGTTTTTGGCCAACAGGAGATGGGATGATTATATTGAATTAATTCATATGTTTGCTCCTAGGAAAGGTGGTTCACTGTTCCAGGCTAAACAATTTTCTTACCAAAACCCATCTCGCACATTTATAAATCTACCATTTGTCTATGCATTGTATATTGTCTGGTCAGGATTTCCTAATATATAGCTCCTGATATTTGACATGACAAAATCGAAAAAGGAGTCTGTAATGTTATCAGTCATAAGCTGGCATCTCAACTTCAGCCACTTTCCCAATGCTGTCATGTGGCTTCCCTCTGTCTTTTCTATAAATATTTTCATGACAATTCTTCCAATTAGTTTTTCTCCTTGGTATCTTGTCCACATGGATTTAAGCGTAGTACTAGATTAGAAACTAGTTCTCGTCATTTTACTGTTGATATAGTTAAGATGTAACTGTAAGTTCTATTCTAATAGTTTCTTCTCTCCCATTTCTCGCCTGTGGAACTTTCTTTTGGCTTCTTGCTTTCCTCTCACTTATGATCTTTGAAAGTTTAAATGCAACATAATTCGCCATCTGCTGTACTCCTGAATCTTGTTCTTCTACTGTCCTTTCTTCTCACTAACGTTTTTTTTTCACTCTCAGTAAACCTTTGATTCTTACTGGTCGAATTAGAGTTCATTCATTTATTTATTTTTTTACTTAAACTTCAGTTGAGAACGTAATGTCCACAACCCCCCGTGCGCTATAACTGTCAACTCCATAATCTTTTTAATGCCTTACCAGGGCTAGAAACCCAGTGTCTCAATGTGGGGATTTTCTTTTTCTTAACTGGTTGCTAACTCCAGTGAGAGATCTCAGTTGGCTTTGTTATTTAACCCATTTAACTCATCAAAAGCCCCCACCCCCTGTTATGGGTTAAATAACAAAGTCAACTGACTTGGCTTGCCAGTTTCTGAGTCACTATTATACTACATGCATATTATTTATATAATTATGCAGCTTAGCTTATTCTGACACAAAAGCTATAAGCTTAGAGTACTCAGTCAAGAATAAACTTACATTGATGGAAAACTAACCTGCCCACTACTGCATGACAATATGCTGACATTTATACACCAAAATGTCACTCATCATCTGCCAGTGATATAATGTTGAAAATATAAATTTGTAATAGTGAATATCAGGTTTTGTCATTTATGGTCATCCATACTTCAGTTGTCCCAGGAGATGCTCATAAATTTAATCAAGCTTTCATAATATATGGGTAAGGAAAGCTGGCTCAATATTCATTTGACCTTTGAACTGAGTTGACAAATAACAGACACCTACTGAAAAAAATGTAGACATTTTTTTTCAAAATCCAGTTACATAGCCATTAAAGCAACTCACGTGTTTATATAATGGTCAATTTACTTTGGGAATATTTTTGTAATTAGAGTTAAAATTGTTTGGTTACCAAATTAATTTTTTTTCTTTTAAGACTAATTCTGTTATTTTCTTGGAATTAAAACCAAAATCAAAACTTCAAAGAAGACATTTAAATTATTGCACTAGATTTTAAATATTTCTTGTAAGATGCACTGCAATTTTTTCTACATTTTGTAATGATTTTTGTTACCTAATAAGTTAAAGATGAATAAGTTATACTATTTTTATGCAGGTATATTCTGGTGAACATTGAAGTCAACATCCAGAGGCAACTGTTTGTTTACTGCTAAATGCAATAGTCAGGCCTGATTGTATAGAGTAGCGAACATAAAGATCAGAACGATGTTAAGAAAAAGTCTAAATGTGAAATAACTTTTTATTTTAAAGCTTCATAGAACATTTTATCGAGGAAAAATAAGGATATAAAGGTAAATTATATAATTCCAAAATATAAAGCTCAATAAACTTATTTTGATAAAGTTATAAGAATAATTATATAACATTTGAAAAAATAGATGATCAAAAACATCAGAACGATTAACAAAATCCTACTGTTATAATGGATACATCATATCCAAATGAAAATAGCATTCATAATTCATTAGTAGTTGATGTGTAAACCTTTACTTGCAATAACAGCTTGACATCTTTTGCTACATGAGCGAATTAATGTCTTGCATTCATTAACAAATATTTTCTCCCATTCTCCTTTCAAATTAGTCCATAGTTCATTATTTACATTATTTGGATTATTGTCCTCATCTTTGTGGCCATTTTCGTACGCTCTGGCCTTCTTCAGGTGGTTGGAATGTCGAAATGAACCCTTTATTTCGCTCACTGGGGTAGACTGTTCTAGTTCCACATGCCATGTTTAATGGATGTCAGTTATCAGTTATCTCCTGTTAATTTTTCCCTCTGAAAGTTCTCCACACTCTTTGGGTCCTGTCACTGGATATAACCAATGCTTTTATCCACTGTGCCATGTGTCCTTGAGGACATCTGTGTATGAATTTCTGGGTATTATAAACCTAATGTCTTCAGCAACCATTTTTACCAGTGCTCATATTGCAATTTTTGCTGTTATCAAACATGTTTTTACCAGATTTCATATTGCAACTTTTGTTGCTATTATCGCTTTTCTCTGGCACTCCTTATTACTGGTTCCCATATTGTATTCATTTCTATGCTTGGTCGGGAGATTTTTGTGGCCTAGCATATGTGCTGATTCCTTAAGTTTACGAATTTTCCAATGGTGTTCCTTGTCTATGATCTCAACCTGATCCCACAGAGGGCGGTGATCTCCCTTCTCTCTCTATATGTGGTCAGCCACGCCTGATTTTTCCACTTCCCCTCGTGTTACAGCTTTCTGGTGTTCTTGAAGCTTCACCTTAAGGGGCAACCTGTCTCTCCTTTATATTTCTTTCTGCAGCTGCACAGGATAGCATACACACAGTCTTTAGTCATGTTCTCCTCTATGGGGGGGTCTTACTTGGGAGAGATATCTGCGAAGTGTCGTCAAGCTTTTGAAGGTTGTCCTGAAGTAATTGTCAATAGGGAGTTTCTTTCCACTCATGCTGTAGATAAACTTGTGTCTTAAGCAAAGCAGATCATTCTGGCTTTTGCTCACATATATCTATTTTGTTTGAAGCAAAGCAACAGACAGTAGTTTACAGCGTGGGTGGAAATTGCTAATTTCTGTTTTTATTTCAGAGTGACAAGTGTAGTCCAGAATGACAATGCCTAACACTGCTCAGCTAACTTCCCATTATGAAGTGTACAAATGCAGAGATGGTGGCGCAGTGTTCATGGACCATGCTTCAGTCGGTGCCAAAACCATCAGAAATTGTCATTCCAAGCTGATGAGTAAGGGATCAGTGGTAGATACCCACAGAAGCGGTTGTCCTTCAGTGTCCAGATTGGAGGAAAATGTGCAAAAGGTACTCTACTTCTACCATTATACTGTTCAAAATAAAACATGGCTCATAAAATCAACCAATAATTAACAAATTGATTAACAATTTTAAATAGGGAGTTTCTTTCTACCCACCCTGTGTGTGTGTGTGTGTGTGCGTGTGTGTGTGCGTATTTTACACACACACAGACACAGACTGTACTGAAAGGATAACCCTGGAGTTATGTATAGTCTCAGGGCTGGAAGCATTATTGTAACTTGGAGTGTCCCAGCAGCATCAAATTCTACTTTCAGTCTTGTGGCCTAAGATATTGCCACAACCAAAATGAAATAAATGTATTGGACACTATATATTCTGTTTGGGATGTTATAGAAAGAAAAATGTCTTTCTTTCTTCAATATTGTCTATCATGTTCTTATGCTCAAATTAATTTGTGAAAACATTCCACTACCAGAATGGCTAAATAGGAGAGAGAGAGAGAGAGAGAGAATGATGAAGTTTACCTTGTCTGTTACTAAGTGGGTACAGCTATCAAAACCCATCACAACACTTCCTCCAAGGTCAGTGACAATCTTTGAAAATAAAATAAAAAAATCAAACAAAGATAATGAAAACTCATGATCAAAGAAAAAGAATTACTTCAATAATTCTTTTATAAACAAATTTATTATTCAACAGAATTTTAGTGTAAAATCTGCAATGTTTCAAACTGATCAAAATATTTTCAAATACATTGTCTTTTTAATTACTCTCCATAGAAATAAACATGTCAGGGTTTTTTTTTTTAAATTGTTTTTGAGGTGACTTCAAGCAAAGTTTGTAAAATTGAATATATTTATGTATTTCATGTCTATTATTTTTTGGCTCTGTTAAATTTGATGAAGCCCAGATCTCAAAAAGATGCTTGTTCTCATGAAAAGACATTTTATTAGGTAATTTCACAAAATCACTAAAAAGTCAGAATACTGTGATGAAAACATGATCCAAATGTAATAAAAACAGTTTTATCGTCACAATCGTTTATGTTATTATTAAGAGGAAGGATCAAAGTATTTTTTGATTGTTTAATTAAATCTTTTACTCTTTTTTAGAACATTCGAGATATTTAAACTTTTGTACAGGTTTCATTTTGACAACTCCAATTCCTAGTTGGAATTAGGCCGTTTCTCTTGCTGCCTTTTTAGAATTGATGCTTAGTCCTTTCTTCTTCCATTTTTTTTACTATCTTGTTCAAGCATTTCTGCAGTATTTCTTCTGCATTTGCCATCAACACAGTGTTACCTGCACATTATATGTTGCTAAGATTATGGCCACTGGCAATAATTTCTGGTACGACTTCCAGGTTCTCTTAGGATTACATCGCCAATGGTATTATAGAGTGCAATGCAAATGCATATGGACGTATACTTATGTTTCAAGGACTAAGTAAAAAAGCATTTGATAAAATATGACACAAAAATCTATTTGAACTGTTAGGAAAACTTGATCTCTTTTTGTAAGATATGAAAACAATTCCAAAGATATACGAGGAGCAAACCGCCTGCATATGGATAGAAAATGAATGAAGTATACAAAAATAATGAACTGCGGCTCGGATTGAGGAATCAGAGAGCTAAGTTTGAATTCCAGTCAAGTTCATTATATTCCCTTATGTGCTAATGCACTTGGGAAAGGTATGAATCAATCTCTTCTCTGACCCCCCCCTTCTTCCCAGGTATGAGTAAATAGTAGGACAGACTGGGTTCTATAGCCTTGGGTGGCAACCAGTCTAGAAGGAAAACTGAATTCAAAACTGTATGTAGCCCTAGTGAAGCATATACTATGCAGCTAAAAAAAAAAAAAGGATTGCTCACATTGACTTGATGATCCAAACTGCAGTTGATTCCTTGTACAAAAATAGGAGGTGTATGACGGATCACTACACTGGATCTTTATAGCAAGACAATCCTCATTTGTCATATCCTGTTTTTTTTTTTTGTTTTGGTCATAAGCATGTTCCCCAAACCTCTGAGAGACCCTTTTTCGGGGAGTAGCATAATAGCAAAATTGACCCATAATTTAAGTTCTGATTGATATTTCTTTTAGGCTGTTATTCTATGACCATCAAGTAAGTTAATAAGCATTCAGAATGATTTGAATTTTCATCTTTTCTCTTTAGGTGCCCGTGTAAGGTGACAGCACCTTACCAATTAAACCATGATGGCTTTATTTGAAGAGGTGTTTCAAATAAGCCATATTGATGTATTTGTTTTTTTCTCCACATTGATGATTCTAAGCAAGAAATGTTTTCTTTTTAAATCTACATTGACTGTTAATCAGCTTTTTCTCATTGGAGTTTAAAGAATTTTGTTTTTTTAAATTCATATTTGGATAAAGGGGTAGTCTCACTAAATTTCCATACAATATTGACAGTATGTAAAGTCAAACATCTCTCAAAAAGTTCATGGTTGATTATGATTTCAACTGACTGACCTTCTGGAGTTTATCATCTGTCACACCTGTAAACATGACTTTTGGCTTAGAGCCACTGGACAAACTTCTTGAGGACGGTGTATTAGGAGACAAAGAACTATTCAGCTGCTGCCGTTTTGGGGAGGTAAAGGGGCTGCTCTGTAAAAGAAGGACAAGAAAGTTAATTATAATCTTTAAAAATTCAATAAGTTTGTAAGTTCTGTGTGTAAGTGTGTGTATATATATATATATAAAAGATTTGGTAGTCTTGCTTTCACAAAAAACAAAACCACAGCTATGTATGTATAACAAACTTTTGGAAGACATTTTCAATGTGGTTTGTATTGGTACCCTGCTGACACATACGTATCTAATGCCCAGAAAAAGTGGCAATTAGGAGGGAAGATATCTAGTTGATAGGGAGAGTTTGGTAGGCTCTGCAATTTGCAACTAATCCTGAGTGATTTCAAAATTCTGACAATGTAATCATGATGTGATGAACTGACCTGTTGGAAGAAAATTTGTAATATATTACTTCTTTATATTTTCTCTTACAAAGAAAAAAGAAAAAGAAAAAATGTCTTGATGGTCAAAATGATCTTTGGTGGCAGTGGGGATTGTTGATTGAGTGTGGAGCAGGTTTCTTGATCCAGAGAAAAATACTTTTATTGATCATCATACAGAAGCCACTTTTCAGCAATTGTAAGTACACAATGAAGATTCAAGCAAGTATCAAAAACTGTGTGTGAGCTGCTGATCATCACAGGTCACACACATCTGCAATTTTCTTTATTTTGCAATTTTGTGCCAGATGCTTCACTTTCAATGCATATGTCGTTGTTTCTGCATTAGCTTCTATGATGGTACTCAATTCTTCAGTGTCAAGTGACACATTACAACCAGGCTCATCTCGGAGATCCAGATCATCAAGAGGGATTTTGGGGACAAAAGCAATTACATGAACTTCATTCTGAAATTTATTCCCCAGCTCCCAAGAACAATTGATGTGATGGGTGGCTTTTTGGCAACACAGTTTCAGAATTGGAGCTCATCAAGCAAAGTAATATGAAATAAAATTTATTTTGGCTTCGATACTTCTATAAAAAAAAATAAAAGTAATTAAAACCCAAAAGTGGAAACTTGGGAGTTTTAAGATGTGTATGCGGACAGGAATAACACGAGAAAAAGATTGCACTAATGCAGTGATCCCCAAACTTTTTTTTTTTTGCTCTGGGCTGCATTTTTGGAATGAAAATTGCTTGTGCCTCATCAAATTTTATGTGATAAAAAAGTACATTTAAAAATGAGAGAGAGAAAGAGAGTTAAAGGGAGATAACTGCGGATTTGAAGTCAGAACATTATCATTGATAATTCTCTCCTCCAATTTGCAGACTCTAGTTACTATATTCTTAATACTTGATATAATGCAAAAATATCACAATGATGAAATCAATCAATAATTATTTATAACTAATTTATACTGGGTTCATGCCGGCAATTACAAGGAATCCATAATAATATTTTAAATTTTGAAATCATATTTATTTTTGGCATATAAATTTTTTAAAATGGTTTCCAAATCTTTGATTGTCTTTCAATCATTCCGTCTCACCTGCTATCCTCTTCTGCCGCACCTATGAGGTGCACTACACCATTTGGGAACCACTGCAGTAATGCAATGCAAAAATTGCCATTTATTTTGTCCCAACCTAATACTTAGGTGTATTTTTTGCAAAATTTATTCCAAAAATGAATTGAGGTTGAATTTGATGCACTTTTCAGACAACGGAGTAGTAGATTTTGCAAATTAGAGAAGCTTGGCATCAGAAAAATAAAAATAATGAAAAACAGAAAAATAATGTATATAATGTGTTGTAAACCGATATAACTTGCATAGGCATATGCCTAGCCTAGTCTTAGTGGATTTGTTTATGACAAAGTGTTCGTCCAGCAGCACAAGTTGATTGTGAGACAAAAATAATTTGAATAGAAAAAGCAAAGAAAATAGGTTGGCTGATGACAGTAAAATGTCTTATAAAATTATAAATAAATATTTACCTGAACTTTTACTGTAAATGCACTTAACAAATGTATTTCTTCCTACATGTAAATTAAAATTGAGTAATATCTACAGCATTTGGGTTATCTTGTGAGACATCTGGGTCAATGTCTGGGATGTCTGTAGCTAAGGAGATGCTGGGAAGAGGATTCTGGATACTGCTACAGCATTTATACAGTCTTTTTTCCCCCCCAGGTGTTGATTCCCTGCCAAAATTTTGTTTACATACCTAAATAACCCATAGATTCAACTCACCACCCCAAACCATTGAAACTTCTGGATTTGTGAATCTGAAATTAGTGATATGCATCCTGTATTATAATCAACATATGCGAAAGAAGGAGATTTGAATAATAGAAGTACTTTAAAAAAAAGTACTTTGATGCTTTATTAGCCGAACAAATTAGAGGTGCTTTTTGGAATGAAGGTCTTCGTTGTTTTTCATTGATTGGATTGACTCGTTTTGCGATTTTTTTTACACCGTGTCAACCTTTTTGCAGGTTGTTTAAAGTTAGCAAATATTTTTAGATTGTAAGAATTATTTTGAGATAATAATTTACTGATACAAGCCCTACTAATTAATCCATAGCTGGGGAGAAGGAGAAGTGGTGGATTCATACCTTTTGCAAAGGTATTTGTGTGTGAGGGAATATAATTGGAGGCACAGTGGAGTAATGGACAGCGGCTCAGATTGAGGAATCGGAGAGCCGAGTTCAAATTCCAGTTGAATCCATTACATTCATTTAGGTGCTAGTATCCTTAGGAAAAGTATGAATCCATCTATACTCCCCACCCAGCTATGAGTAAATACCAGGATAGACTGGATCCTATAGCCATGTTTGGTGACCAGTCTAGAAGAAGGAAAATTATGAATTCAAATCAGCCTGGAAAGGGTTAGGCTCCATCAGGCTATTTTGCCCAGGACACACCACTGCTACTGCAGCTGTAGTACATACGATGTCCCAAATGGGTTACGGAATTTGTGTTCATCATAGCCTTTGTTAGTAATGACAGATGAGAGAAAAGTTGGAAAAATAAAAAGTTTAACCTACTTGACTGCTGGAATGGCTACTCTGGTTTCGTTTTCTAGCAGTTGGTGTTTTGGGTTCTTGTTTTGCAAGGTCCATACTGTCACTGTTCTCAAATGAGTCAGAAGACACGTTACTACTTTTTTGTGGGGGAGGGGATAATGCTTTTTCCTGTGACACAGTCTTTTTTTCTGAACTCTGTCCCCTGCCAACTGGGGCCACAAAATCATCATCATCATCAACCTTACTGGCTTCATTGTCTTTACGTGAATTTTTGGTCATTTTTGATTTTTGATCTCTTCTCGTTCTCGTTGTCTTATTCATATCTGCAGACTCTTCAGAATCATTCTTGATGTGCTTTTGCGATGCCTTGTCATTTGCAGTAAGTTCCTCAGCATCTTGGTCTTTTTCTTTCTTAGCCCTTCCACTGCGAGAAGATCTCAAGGTGGTAGCTGTATTTTGGGGAATTTTTTCCTCTTGGGATGATCTTTTTGTGCTTCGAGATGCTCTTTTATTCACTGGTGGTTCTTCTTCAGGAGCAATTTCAGATTTTTGAGAATTAGTTTGCTTTCCTTTTCTTGGTTTTCCTCTTTTCGTTTTTGGAGTTGATTCAGTGGTTGCATAGTTTTCTGAAACCATTTCACTGTCTTCAAAAGTTGCAGTGTTTGATTTGGCTTGGGATTTACTAGTTCGAGAAACTCTTTTATTAGACGGAGCTTCTGTTACTTTTGTTTTGGTCTCATTTAATTTTTCTTCTTTTCTATCCTCATCTTTGGATTTTTCAGATCTGGTATTCCTAGAAGTTCTGGCTTTCTGAGAATCATCATCTATTCTGGTTTCTGTGTTCTCTGTCAGTTCTTGTCCAGAGGTCTTTGTTGTTAATTTGGAAGCATCAATTTCTATACGATCCACTCCTTCCTCCACTGACACTTCCACAGTGCTGGATTGAGTGGTAGGGTCAGAAATCACTTCGGATGATTTTTTAAGAATTTCTGCATTTACTTCATTTTCAAGTATAGGCATTTCTTCAGATGTTTCCTTTGCAACAATCATTTCTTCTGCTCCATCAGTTCTAGCATTTCCAGATGTTTCAGACACTTCATTCTGAGTATCATTGTTGGTTTTGGATCTACGCCCTCTAGGCTTTTTACGCTTTGTCTCTTCGGTTGAATTCTTATTGTGCATTTCACTGCATTCATCTAACACAGTAGCAGCTCTCTTGCTTTGACATTGATTTACAATCACAGACGTTTTTGCCAGCTCATCCTTTTCGGTTTTCCCTGTTGTCTGAGGATCTTTCTGGTTGTCATCATCATCATCATCATCTATTTTAGATTTACGTCCTCTTGATCGTCTCCCTTTTGAAGAGCTTGCTTCAGTGCCAGTTACGTCAGTCTTCTTGGAGACGGTTCCCTTTTTCCCCTTTCCTTGGGCATTGGAAGTTCTACCTCTTGTTTTCCTGCCAACTGTTTCATTCTCAGTTCCCTGACTTTCCTTTAGGTTTCGTCGTGAACGAGATGAACGAGTTTCAGTAGACTCTTGGGAGTACTCATCACTTGAAGAAATTCCAATGAAGTGGACGCTTCGTCTGGTCCTTTTGGTTTTGGAACCTATTTCCTCCTCTTCTACTTCCATTTCTGCTCCAACATGTTCAGCAGGAAGAGCTACATTGTCAGCACTTTCTTTTTCTTCAGCAGTCTTTCTTTTTCTGCCACGTCTGTTTGGCTTTAGGTTAGCAGCTTCTCCGCTCTCCTCACTGTCTTTTGAGCTCCTTCTGGTTGTTCGTTTTTCACCCAAAATCATTTGGGCCATGGAAGCAGAAGGACTAGCCTCTTCTGACTGCAAAACCTGGCAAAAGGAAAGAAAAGAAAAAGTTATTTGGAAAATAAAGCTTTTTTTTTTTTGAGAATATAAAACTTGTTCATAAAAAGTTAAATTTGTCAAGAACATACTCATCATTATTAGAAATGACATGAACCCATTACAAAAGTTTTTATTTTTCATTGCCTTGTTAAATATAAGAGATGCTAAAAACTTTTCAGCCCAACCAACTTTCAAAATACTGATTTTGGAAGGTAGGACTGGATGAGTATTTTTCAGCCTCTCTTGCATGACATTTCTTTCTGAAAAAACCCATAATCTATAAGACAATGAAAATTTATAAATATATAATCATGTAACCTGATTTCTCCTACTTAATGAAAGATTCCGTTATTATGGTAACTGTTAATAATAACTGATTTTTTTTTATGGCTTATCAACACTTTGTGGATTATTTAAATCTGAAATATATTTTTGGGATTGTAAGAATAATTCTTTTTTTGCAAGTGAATTAATTTTTTTGAGATAATGATTTTTCCTCATAAAAATCTTACTATTTAATCTGTGACTGAAGTGGGAAGAGAAATAGATTCATACCCCCTTTCCCAAGGGTATTTGATTGTGTAAGTGAAAGTAATGAACTTGGCTGGAATTTGAACTCATCTCTCCAATTTCTCATTCCGAGCTGCCATCTAGTATACCACCTGCACATTCACTTGTTAATAATAAAATTGTGCATTGAATTTTAAAATATCATCAGGCGGTAAAACTTAAGATACACTGTTTAGTATAAGCAGAAAATACAAAGTTCTTGGCATGACCCACTTCTCAAATTCTGACCAAATATCAGAATTTGTTCTGGAATCCCTTCTTGGTTGAGCTGAAAACTTTTTGGTACTCGTGTGTAGAAATAAAAAAAAAATTGCTGGCAGTGAATTTTTAAGTTAAGAAATTTTTATTCAAAGTGGTCATTGGACACAAGTGGATATTTAAGTAGTTTAAAAGAATGCGTACAATTTTCAGTGTTTGCTTCAGCAGAGACAAAAGTTGAAATTTCATTGAATTTAAAAACAAATACACTTAAAATATTAAAGAATTTATCGGAACAATGTGTGCCTGAAATGCTAATAAGATAAAGCTGGGAATTGTTTTTTTGTGTGCATAGAGGCTATAATAACTGACAGCTTAAGGCTAATTAATATTGACTAAAGACAGATAAAAAGAATATAGATATACATATATATTAGGGGTAGACTCATGGAGTGAGTAAGAGAGAGGGAGAATCTTCAATAAGCTATTATGGACAGATATAGATCTGCTTATGAATAAACTTGAACCAAAATAATACCAAGTAAAAGGCCTTTGCAACCATGTCACTTATGTGTTTGACTGAAGGTAATACTTGGTGTGTTTAAACAATTTTATCTATTTTGTTTAGAAATTTTAATGTGGAAAGTTTGCACTTATTCAATTTGTTATAGTGTTCCTTTTTTACACCTACCATGGATTGTCTTAAGTAAATTTATTATAGAATCTGTAGGTAAGAATAGGAAGTTTATTCACTTATTTTCTTTGATGTTGCAATGTGTAACATTTTAAATTTATTGAAAATAAAAACAAACAAAAAAAAAACTTTCTATTTTTATTTCGTTTTCTATAAAATATGTTCTTCATAACAGATTCTAACAACATTTCATTTTTCATGTATAATTTCTAACTTTTTTTTTTTACTCTGTGTTTTTCTAACATGTAATTTAGGGACATCCAATACTTGGGAGTGCTTTGTCATACATGCAATGACTTGACTGGCTGACAAACATGGATAATATGACAATCCCCACAATATGACGTCGTGTTAAAAGGATGCTTTTCTCCATGACACCGCCTTTTAACTACCTTCACTCTTCGGAAATATTTGTTTTAAAAAGCGATGATTAGAATTCTCAAAAACAAAATAAAAAACGTATAACTACACTTTCATATGTTTAGGCTTTATAACAGTTCTAAAACAAGAAACATTGCCAAAGAGTGAAGGTAGTTAAAACAAAATGGTGTCATGGGTAAAACCATCCTATTGACATTCCATTTCATTGTGGGCATGTGAGTCCATGTTTGTCGACTGATCTTTGTATATGTTTACTTAACAGTGGGTTTAATTTTGTTATGCTTGGAGAATTTACCAGAGATTATCGTGAAAATAAGTTTTCTAAATTAAGACGAGATTACAATATATTACGGGACAAATTACTATGAAGAAATTCTGTAATAAAAAAAGAATAGAATTACTTCTTCAATTAAAAGTTGATTTTAAAGAATATAATTTTGATCCAAGATATAAGTGTTCAAATGTGGATATTTATTGGATGAAGTGTGATACTATGGACATCCATGTAGAAGGGGAAGAGATGGTTTTATCTCACTCTTAAGTGTTGCAGTTTGATGAAAAACCAGCAGAGAGAAGACTGAACTTCAAAAGGAATTAAATGGCATTGAGGTTAATGCAAAAGTAAAGGGACTGATGAGGGATTTTTAGTGATCAAGTGTTAACAAAACCGGAAATAGCGTATATCCAGGTGCTGGTCTATATTAATAGTCATGCTTGAGATTGGGGAGAGATCTGGTCCAAACTTTGTGGGAGACAAATGTGTCCATCAAGCAATTCCAAAGCTTCCATTTTTGTATTGCCAGCCACCACGTTAGGATGAATCATGCATTGCGCCCCTTCCCATCTTTTGGTGAACACTGACAAAAATCAAGGACCGAAAAGCAAGATGAGGTGATGATTTGCAGGCTGGTGGAAAGCTCAGGTGAGGGTAGAGGTGTATATTTACAGAAGGATCACTTACTAGACCTTGAAACGAGTATCCCCCAAAGATATCCACATCTCCACTTTTTTAATGGCAGAGAACAAAAAATATTTAATGATACAGCTTTTTATTAACTTCAAGAGAATGGAGAGATTTTGAAAGAAATCCTTTGTGCTGATTTTAAAATTCTTCAAGGTACCACAGTTCAGTGGGTGTTTTTCTGCTTAATGTTGTTAAATTAAAATCTTACAAAAATAGCTTTCATTTTCTAAAATGCATCATATATCAATATGAAAATCAAGCACGGTATATTGTCAAAATATAACTCAAGAATTCTTGCCTTTTTGAGTTAACAGGCAACCAAAGAAAAAGCAGAAAATGATTTGACGCTGTCTAAAACTTTTTGCCCGGTAACATTAGTATATTTTATACTTTAATTTCTTTATATTCTGTGAAATAAAGTCAAATGTGTGTGAAAGTTAAAACTATAGATATGATTAAAAAAAATTATCAGAAGAAAACTTTATTATGCAAATTGTTTCTCTGAGTTTCATTATCCAGTATTTTATCTAAAGAATATTTTATGCTTCATTGATGAGTATTCATGTAAAAAATTAAATTCACTTTCTGATTGATTTATACAGGTAAATTTCCTCTGCTTTCTGATCAATAAGAAAAAAATAATAATTGATTCCTACTATTAGCTTTAGTTATTAACTAATTATCACTAACAAATCTTAGGTTAAAATTGTTCTCAATAACTGTAGGTTGGTAGCAATTTCAGACTAACTATACACATCCCTGGTCAGATCCAAGCTGCATAATTGCTAGGCTTTTATTAGGAATTACCTTGATGTTAACTCATGCATCAGTAAAGTGATGTTGCCATGGCCTTTCCCCACCCCCAACCACACACACATAAGTACTGACCAGCTGTTCTCTTCCTGCATATGACATTATGTCTCATTTAGTACTGATTCATGTTTTGAAAGAAGCAGTCTTCTGGTTGACAGAGACCAAAAAAAAAAAAAAATTTTTCTGTAAAAACTAAATATCTGCATTCACATTGTTCTTCCAGCAGAGTTATATATATATATATATATATATATATATATATATATATATATATATATATATATATATATATATATTCATACATGTTTCATTAAATAATATAGACAAGTGTTGTCTATTTATTTTATGTAAGTTCTTTTCATATTGTCTGATAAGCTTAATAACATTATCATTAAACAATGAAAGAAAATCACAATATTGATACATATTTTTAATCCAATCTAAGCTTTCGGCTTACATAAGCCATTATCAAAGATGACAATTACACAATATATTAAGCAATACACGAACAAGAAATTGATGATAGTCTGTTTTTGCTTACATGGATGATTTCCAAGCAACGATAAACACGTGCATATAAGACGCTGAAAGCGAAAATCGCACAACAGCTCATGACATCACACATGACCATGCGAGAGTGAATCCGATGAGTATTGAGTATGGAAAGCCGTTGGTATGAACCAATGGCTTCTGTTACTAATTATATTTACTAATTACATTTGAATGATAACTCTAACATTTTTAGGCATTTAAAACAACATGCCTGGCCACATACACAATTCCGGAAAATCCTCGTCGAAAACACAACTATACTTAAACATGAAAACAATAAACAAAAACTAAAAATTCTTGAAGCTATATACATAAAACAGTTGAAACCTAACCAGAACAAAATAAACTATGAAATCTACACAAATATCCTTAAATGCCATATAATTTATGAATGAAAAAATGCTTCCTAAATACACACAATTTAAATTTATATATATATATATATATATATATATATATATATATATATATATATATTATATATAAAGGAAATTTTCTGTAAAAACAAAATATCTGATGACTATGGTGAATATTTATTCCCATTCTGAGGTTCAAAAACCAGAATCCTGGTGAAAACTTACAATAAAATATATCTTTTTACACATCGTTTGCTATTAAAATTTGAATTTGACTGATTTGTTTTTTTTACAACTTATCAACCCTTTGTTGGTTATTTAAAGCCAAAACATACTTGGAAGAATAATTGTTTTTTTTTGTGAGGAAATATTGCATTAACAATTTTTTTTTTTGTGATAGCAATGATTGTTCTAGATATGTCATAATATTTAAATCATGATTGATTTATTTTTTATGCCTTATCAACCCTTTGCAGGTTATTTAAAGCCAAAAATATTTTTAGATTGTATAAATATTGTTTTTGAGATAATAATGATTTAGTGATACAAGTCTTACAAATTAACCCATAGCTGGAGGGAGAATAGGTTTCCCCACGAGTATTTGTGCATAAATGAACCAAATGAAATCAGCTCTCCAATTTCTCATACTAAACTGTTATCCATTACACCAACTACACATCTACAAATTTGAATTTGATCAGCTTTTGTTAAAATACTTAAAAATATTAAAAAGTAATGTTTTTGCAATATGGCATAAGTTGAATATTGTGTTTTTAAATGACTTACCTTACTTAGTTTTGAAGTTTCTGTCATTTTAGCTGTAGATTAAAAATAAAATACAGACATTAATTTCATCTTGTTATGTAAAAAGCAATGTTGCTTTTGTCTATTTTTTTATGTTAAAAACTGACGGAGAAAATTAAGTGCAGTCTACACTGAATGAAATTTCTAACCTGGAGCTAAACAGCTAAGTAACATACTAATTGGCCAGCATACTGTTGCTGAGATATTTGGGTAAAATTAGTTTTGAAATACTAAAGTTTTTTGCTTTTAATTGTTTTTAACATTTGTAACTATTTGTAGAAGTTGCTTATATTAATTTATTTTTTTCAACCAATATGGATACATTAAACACTTTTAAAAACAAAAACTAAATTTAAAATTCTTTGAATTTTGATTACATTTGAATAAGACAGCCACGTGTAGAAGACAAAACATTTCCAAAATACAGAAAAAATTAAATTTGAACTTATTAGATTCTTTGAAAACATGTCATTTGTTAAATGTATTAAAAAAATCTCAGAAAATGAAATATGTCTAATTTTCTCTGGAATAACACCTAGTATAAAATATTCACAGATGAATCTCTTAAAATTATCCCAAAGCCAGATCAGGCTTTGATTAAACAACAAAAAATTATTCAAAACCAGTATATTGGTTTGATTAAAATATTTCTGTGTTGTGTGCAATGTTTATAAATTTTACACAGGTAAAAGCCACCAATTTTTATAAATGTATCAAAAAAAAAAAAAAAAAAAAAAACAAAACCCCTGAAGGAAGATTTCCTTTTTATTTAATAAAATTTCTGAAGAATTTCAAATGTATACAAATAATACTGATAAAGAAATTATTGTAGTGTAGTGTCAAAATCATTAGTCATTTTTAATAAATATAAATTATAAAAGACCTTATTAATAAAATTGTTCCCACCACACAAGTGTGTCGAGTAGATTAAAATCATTATCTTTAAACCCTAAATATTTCAGTTGATGCACTCTCCTGTATTTCTCGAGTGTATGTCATACTTGGTCACCTGAGCAGAATTAACTTGGATCAGATTATCATGTGAGAAACAGGGAGAGAGAGAAAGTTTTTCCAAAGAAAGTAAAAGTTATATACAGATGTAGTTTTCTCTCTTGAGATCACAACTAGTCTTTACCTGTTCATGCCTTACAACTATGACACTGACTTGTAGAATACTGACATTTATGCAAAAATATTATTGGAGGTAAAACCAAAAATACTGTGAGGCAATTATCATCAAAGATTCATCAACAGAGTTTAATCTTCTAATATGAAAATATAAATGAACATTAAATATTTTTTTTCCTTCCTTTTGTTTTTTTTTTCAATCATTTCAACCCAAGTAAGGCAATAGTGTCAGTATAGGACATGATCGTGGATTGCAGGGAGTGAAAGAGAAAATGGAGACTTTAGTGAAGAGAACCGAAGAGAGTATAATAAAGGAACTGGGTTCAGGAAGACAGATGATGATTGATGTTGCATTAAAATCTTTGAAGATCACGTGTGGCAAGAAATTGGGAGGAAGTTCGACAGGTGAGAAGTGCAAGAAAAGAAAATGTTAAAATAGAAAAAAATGGTTGCATATAGTGACTTAAATAATAAAACAAGGAGATCTAGTTGCCAATCTAGTGGCACACTTAAATTCATTCAGATGAGGCACTAAAGCAAAAAAACACATCAGAGCAGTTGCTATGAAAATATTTGTAGAAAAGATGCAGAGAAGCCATGTCACAATGATAAGAAAGTAACTAAAGTCGAGATGCCCGGTCAGGATTGATTACATTACGGACCCTTCCTTTAAGAATCTCTAGACATGCAGCAGGAGCATCAGACCAGATATGGCAGCAGTATTCAACGCATGAATGAATGGTAAATTTATAAATGTGAAAGATGGATTCTGATGAGAAAAATTTTCTAGCACGATAGTGATTTGGTTTGGTAGTTTTTGGTTAGCGGCATATCAACAGCTCTATGGGTCATGTAATGTCGAAATCTGAATATGAAAATTCAAACTTTATAATTAATTCAAGAGAATGACATTATTTCATGATTAAATTATAATTGCTTGGCTGCATTTTTTGACCAAATAATCTTACAAAATCCAAAAAAGAGTGAAAAGTTGTTTCTCCTTACAAGAAATGAGATTAATCATGGTAAATTATTTTAATTTTTGACAATGTATGCCATGTCTTCAATTTTGCCATAAAATTTATTGATTATCATTTTGCTCTAAAAATGTATTGTTGGCCATTTTCCTATAAAAATATGACGAAGTGAACTAAATTTCATGGCAGTAGACATAGCAATCAATTTAATATAGTTGCTCCATTTCATGTCTGTGGAAAATTTGAACCAAAGAAGACGCAAACTTTTTCCCTCCTGCTGATGGCAGGCAGAAAACGTTATCTGCAGTGATTAAATTAAAGTAGTTTTGCCTTGGAGGCATTAAAATTTACAAACCACTTGTCCCACTATCCATTATATATCTATGAAATATTCATTACTTACATGTAAGTTTTTCAGTTACATTTATCCTTTTTTTTTTAAGTAAAAACATTTTCTGCTGTTAAAAGTATAAAAGTGCATTTGCAATATGAGGCACAGTAATGAAATCAACAGATCTGTCTAGCATTCATTAGAGTAAATTCCTAAAAGAAAGATTTGGAAACCTACCATTAACCAAACTTGAAAATTCTTTTGGTGCATTTGGAAATTTCTCCTCACTTTGTAACTCTTCTGTTTTGGTGAGTTCAACATTCTGAGTTTCCTGTCCTGTTTTCAAAGATGTGTCAGTTTCTTCTTTCAGACCTTTAACGGCCTGCACCGTTTTGCTGCCGTTTCTTCCTGCAGTGGATCTAGAAGTTTGACTTCCCTCTGATTCTGACACAATTTTGTCAGTGTCACTCTCATTTTCTGCCAGAAGAGGCAAAGTGTCCGATTCCTGATAACTTGTCACATTTTTTAAGCTCTTCTCTTTGGGAGATGCTTTAACTGAAACTTCTTCCTCATCATCAGAAATCTCATGGTCAGCACCTCTCCTGAAAGATGCACAACTGGGGCTTTCAACAGCTTGTTTGTTATCTTCCAACATATAAGGTTGGGTCTCATCTTGATTGTTGGCATCGCTTTCTTTTGTGATTCCCACATCAAATGGCAGACTTCGTTTGGCTTTAGCATTCTTCTTTTGCACAGGTGGGGAATCCAAGCAGTCAATCATGTAAGGTTGTGTAGCCTCAAGGATTTCATCATCACTTTGTCTCATTGGAATTTTTGGTGACTTACCTTTTGCTGAAGGTGTAACAGGAAGAGGTATACTGACATGTGCATCAAAGATTCCAACACTGACATCTGATAAGAGGTCTGCATTTAGAGGATTTCCTTTCTTTCCTTTTACAGGAGTAGCTACATTTTTGGGGACAGGCTCTTTCTGTGCTTTAGTACAGTTTTCAATATCTGAGAGTAACTGAAAGGGTGAAGATGGTTCCTTTGACGGTGTACTCGTTGTGCAGGTCTCGGGGTGGCTTTTGGATTCAGTCAAATCAGATTCTTCCAGTTTTAAAGGTGGTTCAGCACCAGAGTTATCTTCCTTGGATTGTTTTTGCTGAGAGGAATCTTCTTGCAGTTGGTCAACTTCAACAGTCTCGGTGTCCCGAACATCAATGTCCAAAGCAATAACCATGGTCTCATCGGTTGTTATTTCAACAGTTGCCAAATCTTGTTCGCTCCCAAAAAGGGGTGCCTTATTATCTAAGATAATATTGTTGTCGCTATCTTTGTTAGCCAAAAGTGAAATAGCATTTTGACTTGTGACTGGGATGGTGTCTGAAACTGCAACACTAGCCTCTTGATCACTGATCATTTGGGTGTCGGCTGTATCGTTGGTAACAGGGGCAGTTTCAGCTTCTTCACTATTAACTGGTACGGTAGCTCCTTCACTGCTGACTGGGAGAATGTCTTTGCCATCGGCTGGTACAGTTTCAGTTTCATCATTAGTGGTATTAAGTGTTGTATTCTTGTTACTACTTGGACTTGTTGGTGATGATTTGCTGTCTGGAGAGGTTGGACAATGTAAGATGTTTTCATCAGGAGCCAAAGTAGACAGGGCAAACAAATTGGGATCTTGTGTCTCTTCACAATCTTCTTCAACTGGTTTTTCCTCATCTTTCTTGGCTGTGTTGATAGACTCTGAAGGCATGATCTCTGGTTTGCTTTTGTTGCATGCATCTTTTTTGGAGTATGTACGAGGAGAGCCAGCAAATGAAGTTCTGAAAGGAGATGCTGAACCATTTCTATCAGTCTTGCCATCTCTAGGTTCTTCAGAGTCTGTAACAGGTGGCTGCAAACAAAACAGATCATAATTAGCATTAAGCTTATCCTGTCTATCAATAATGCTTTGCTTCAATTTCTCACCATTAACATTTTTTTTCTATCTAATTCAGCCATAAAAATATCCAGGGACTATCTCAAATTAAATTGTTGAACACTGATACATTATCCTTGGACATTTGGAGTAAATGTGACATGTACAAAGTTGTTCAGATGAAAAGCCTATTCTACTTCCATGCAATGCTATATAATTCTTTTTGGTGATTGGACAATGAAGTGATTTTTTTTATCAATTACTTTGGGTTATTTAATGCCATAACAGTTTGTACAAGTCTCGTTTTCCTTATAGGACCTCCTTTATGACAAGTCCCTTACCACTGATATCCCAAGGGTTAATGAACCATGTAAGACAGAGATGTTCAACTCTGAGGTATTTTAAATGTCTGGTGAGGTGTTATACCACAGGTTCAACTGATTTGCACAACAAAGCCAAGTGGAAAGATGACAAATTTCATCTTAAATGATGTCCTTTTTTAAAAAGATAATCACATTTTTAGATGAATAAATAACCTTTGACTAGTTCTGCCTGTGATACCATGGACACCCATGTAGAAAAGGAAGAGATGGTTTTATCTTGATCTCAAGCATTTCTGTTTGATAGACAACCGAAGATTAATTAGAAGAAAAAAGAGGCAGGTGAGAGATTTTCGGGATTGAGGTGGCAAAAAAACTGGACATAGGCTATACCTAAGTGCTGGATATAACCTATATAGATATTTTGTGTTGCCAGCCACCACACCGGGATGAATAGATGGGCAAGGAGTTGGTAGGGGGGAAGAACTGATTTAGCAGAAGTTTTCTCAAGTATCATCTACCTACCCACCCAGATGAGCAAGCAAAACCCTGAATAAACACCTACAGATAATATTATGGAAAACAGGGTTCGCATTCTTATTTCTTGACATGGTGTTTTTCCCCCCCATTGTCAGCATGCATTGAGCACTTTTCCACCAGTCGGTGAGCACCGACGAGATTGAGGATTGAAACGCAACACGGGAATGATTGTTAGCTGGTTGGTGGAAAGTGTGGACAATGGTAGTATTGTATGTCTAGAGATTCAGTAGCACACAGGCATTTAAAGTTATAAATCACTGAAGGTTATAAAACTATTAAATCACCAATATTAAAATCTATTCATAAGGATGTCCTTCTTGTAAAATCTGCATTAACTATTTCTGAACAATTCTGTATCTGAGAAGAGTTGTTACCTTTGCATATATATTTCATATACTAAACAATTATGACACAGAGATAACACAATTTATTACGTTAAATAAATATCAATAAATCACTGATTGGCAAATAGCTATTTGAAATGGTCTTATCTGGAAAATTAGGAAAGAAAATCTTTCTACAAGTTTTTCAGATGACTGAACTCATTCTTTGCATAGCGTAGTGTATTTCGAGCAATGCATTTAACTTTCCTCAGGTGTAAAATCTGTGAGAAAACAGTGAGACAGCATCTCTGTATATAAAAGAAAATAGGTAATCACTTTTTGTTGCTAAGCAAAGGAAGAAAAAATTTCAACCAACCTTTGGTGAATCATCTGATTGAGTGTCAGCCACAAAGAACGAGTTGTCTGTAGTTTTATAGTCATGAACCATATCTAAGATCTCAGACTTGTTATCTATCAAAAGAAAAAAAAAAAAATTTTTTGTCAAAGCATTAATATCACTTGTTTTATTCTGATAGATATCCTGAATCCTAAATAACAATACTGGAAAATTATATTAATCATCATCAACTTGATGCTTTTTTATCTTCAAACCCGAACGTATTCTGTTTTTATCGACACCAATAGCAAATTTATATAAATATTGACAAAAAGAAGACAAAATTTTTTTGTTTTATTCTAATTTCTATTTTTGCGTATAATGTTATTTTAAACTTGGTGTTGGGAGAAGAGGATAATAAAAAGATTCTTGTCTACTTACCATCATCCTCTGAGTCAGCAACATAGACTTGGGTGGGAGCAGCCAATAACTCCATGTCTAATGAATCTTCATTGTTACCTGAATTAAAAAGTGTCAAAGAATCAACTTCTTTAGTCACAGTCTGAATTAATAAAAAAAAAATTCTATAGTTGTACCAAATAAAAATTAAATTATTTTTATCAGAAATTGGCAAATGATGACCCAATATTTAGGTCATACAACACTCCAAAAAAAATAAAAAATTCTTAGCCATGTATAAAAATGAGATTTTGTAAGTAGACAAAAATGTTAAGCTAGTAACTTATGAACAAAAATATAAAAATTGTTCAGTTTACATCTTTTATTGAAAACTCTTGTTGGATTAATGTCCACTGATGATAATTCCAGGTGACATGAGATTTGAAAGATTCTTCCTTTTTCCCTTTTTGTTTTGCTAGCAACAAGACATCTCTGTCGACTTGTAAGTATCTCAGAGACATACTAAAGTTTCTTTTGAACTCTTCACAACTTTAATGTTATTTCTCATTTTCCATTTTGTAACATGTCCGTTTAATATATTTATTAATACTTTTTTGTTTAAATTCTGTGTTTAAGTTTTTACCTGGACTCACATGAGTCTGCCAATATTGTTTGTGGGACAAATGTACCAGAAGCCCATAAATATTTACTAAAAAAAAAATGTTCACACCTCACAAGTAGTGAGTCCTGCAACAGTCTCCAAATGTATGATATAGCGTTATTAACAGTTATTAATCACAGCAGATAACTTCAAAATCATCTAGTAGCAACTGAAAGTGTAATAACTACGAAAAATATATAATTCCTAAACAAGAAGACAAACAACTACAACAAATATTTGGATTGTTATGAATGATAACATTTTTTGTCATTATTATGAAAATTAATTTTTGTTTACCTTTATGTTTTGAAAAACTGATAAATTTAGTGAAGATTTACAAGTGCAATAACTAAATATGACACGTTTAACGGAGGGGGTGTATTCAACAAAAAAATATATAAAAAATTGCTTCTTTTTTTTTTTTACTGCAAATTATTCATTATATCATATCCAAGTATTTTACAAAAAAATTAGAGCTGATTACACAATATTTCAAGCTCAATTTAGGTTTATAGTTTGTAACCATGCAATGAGATGATGTAACATAAACTGTAGATTTGTCTGTGGAACATCATTACATTATTGTGACATAATTATAATGAAATCATTAAGGTTTTTTGCCAAAAGCATTTTATTTTTGGTTGTATATTAATTTAAAATATTCCTTTTTATAGTCTTTATGTTTGAAATGGAATAAGATCATTCTAAATTTTAGCATTTCGCTATTGCCAATCAAAATGACTGCAAGAAAGTGATGTAAAAACAACAATGGGAAAGAGAGGTAACGAAGTGTAAACAAAATAGCCCCAGTTGGTTCAACTTAGGAAACTTAGTATTGCAGCCAAAGTATTCTAAAATGCTGCCAATAACAAAGGAGAAAATGAAATTGATGCCAATAAATGCAGCAAGTTATTATAGAAATTTGGTTGAAAAACTAGAAATAAACGAAAGCAATGAAGAAATGATACCAGTTTTGATGAACCTGATGAAATAATGGACTACACCATCGAAATACCTAACAAAAAAAATCGAATATAGCATCAAAATTGATATTATTTTTATTTATTTGTTATGTAACTAAATACATAATTATCAACAATGTTTCTATAAAACTTGATGTTTCCTGTAATAAATTTTTAATAAATGTTATTATTTTGCTTAAGTGAAAGGTAGCCTTACATTTACAATTCCTTAGAGCTCACCATGAAAATAAATGCTGATCCAAACTGCCTAAGACCTTTAAGTGTGTATTGTTGCAAAATTATCAAATGTTGAATACGTCCCCTCCTTCTCTGAACGCATCATATAAGGTCAGACAGCAAAAGGACATATATGACAAAAGAAGAGCAAGTGCATAGATACCATTGTTTTGGAAACGAAGCGTCTCTTTAGTATTTAGAGTCTCTCGTTCATTCTCAGAATCTGAATCAACAACAAGAAATTTGATTGCTGAAAAAAAAAAAAACAAGATGAAGAATGTATACCAATCTTGTATTGCAGAAGTCAAAAAAAAAAAATCCAATATTAAAAGAATAGAATAATGGATTTAGAATTTTAACTAATGTCATCCTTGAAAACTCATAATAAAAACAAAAAAGGTTACTTTTTAATATTATACTCCTTACATATTATTCAATCCCCATTATGGATCTTTAGATGAGAATCCCAGTTGGTTGTATGCTAACCAAATATTTCTTAACTGAATTTATGAGACAAAGTGTTGTTACTATTATACATTGATTCACTTGGATCACATACTATCCTCAAATCCTCCAATCAAGCAGAGATATTTTGGGTGTTGTCTTGCATCTTCTCTCCTCATGCAGAACTCTTGCAAAGAAAAAAAAAAAAGAAAAAAAAAGAAAAAAAGATACTTATGCATGAAAATGACTAATATAGCCAATGCTTCATCTATAGACACCACAATAAAAATATTGGTCCCAATCACATCAGAATGACCATCAAAAAGATCCCCTTCCCAAATTTATAGACGAATTTTTACCTTATTGCTGTTGCTTTGCCTAGTTGACTTGCATATATATTTTTTCCTTAGTATAATTTTACCGTTCTTTTTCTTCCTTTTCCGTTTATTGAGAACGTCGTCAATTCCACATAACCATGACCAATTACTCCACAAAAAAATAAAATATACGTGTAGGTAAATATATATTTCTAGGAAAATCTATGGAAAAGAGGAAAAATATTTTTGTTTACGCATTTCTTTCTTTAGGACTTCATTGGACTAAACTGATTTTGACATTAGGGTAATTACACATATGCATGAAGCAGAGGAGATGCTGGAATTTTAAATTTAAATTTGTTTTTATGTGTTTAAATATAGAGACTAGTGAATTTAATTTAGTTTCTTTTTGTTTTGATCAGCTTTGGTATTAAATATGCCACATTGTGACAATAGGAAATCTGCCAAGAAAGTTGAAATGTAAGAATCTGGACTTAAATTGAATATAAAATTTCAGTGTCCTCCGACCTTCATGTACATGTGTTATCACAATAGAAACAGAACACACACATATATATATATATATATATATATATATATATATATATATATATATATATATAAGGATCTTGAATAAGTTCTTGCTGTTTCCCAACAGATGGCATTCACAGAATTGTGATCGTGCAGTTTCAGATGATAACATATCTATAAGGAAGTACTATGAGCAAGCCCGAAATTCAGTGTATGTCATTTTGCTGAAGTGTAAACAACTTTTTCATAGTGTTAAACATGTTGGATTTCATGCCAAAGAAAGTGTATATGTGGGGAATTTAACTGCACTACTTTATTCAAAAGAAATCTGCAGCTGAAGCATATATAATTCTTGTTGAGACTTATGGTGACCATGCTCTGTTGGAAACAACATGCAGAGATTGGTTTAGATGCTTCAAAAATACTGATTTTGATGTTGAAGATAAAGAATAGTCTGGCACACCAGAAAAGTTTGAAAACAAAGAATTGGACACATTACTTCATGAAGACTCATATCAGGTGCAAGCTGGACTTGTAGAATCATCAGGAGTTGATCAAACAACAGTTTCGAAATGTTTGAAAGCATTAGGAATGATTCAAAAGCAAGGACATTGGGTGTCGTATGAGTCGAAGCCGAGAGATGTTGAACAGTGTCATGTGTGAACAGCTACTTCAATGGCAGAAAAGGAAAGGATTTTTGCATCATATTGTGACCGGTGATGAAAAGTGGATGCATTACGATAACCCTAAGTGTAGAAGATCATGGGGTAAGTCCGGCCATGCATCAACATTGGCAGCAAAGCCGAATATCCATGGTTCGGAAATTCCGCTCTGCATTTGGTGGGATCAACTGGGTGTAGTTTATTATGAGCTGCTTAAACTGACCGAAGACATCATGGGGAAATGCTATCGACTACAACTGATGCGTTTGAGCTGAGCATTGAAGAGAAAAAAAAAACGGTCGATATACAAGCAGAGACATGACAAAGTGATTTTGTAACATGACAATGCTACGCTATGTGTTGCAAAATGGGTGAAAATTCTTCCAAACGCTTAAATGAGAAGTTCTACCCCACCCGTTGTATTCATCAGACAGTGCTCCATCCGATTATCACTTGTCCCAATTGATGGCCCATGGCCTGGCTGAGCAGCACTTTCACTCTTATGAAGATGTCAAAAATGGGTTGACTCATGGTTAGCCTCAAAAGACGTGTAGCTTTTCCGACGTGGAATTCAAATGCTGCCAAAATGATGCAAAAAAGTAGTGGCTAGCAATGGACAAAAGTTTCAATGACATGTTTCTTACTAATTTTTGTAAATAAAACATTACTTTTCATGAATATTCTGGAAAAAGTTATACAAGGTCCTAATACATACATATACATATACATACATACATACACACACATTCCCTCATAGTATTGAAACATGAAAGCTTTTGTGTAACAATTTCAAAATATTTTTATTATAATCTCTTATAATATAATTACATACATAAATATGCACATTTCATTGAATACAACAGACAAGGTGCTTTGATTTTGTTTTTTATACAATTTCTCATGTGATCTAATAATTTTTTCTTTTCAGATGATAAATTATATAAAAATTGCCCAATTGTTCTTTTTATCCGAGTGCTTTTGGCTATACATTTAGCCATTTTCAAGGCTGATATATATTAATTGTTAACAAGAAATAAATTGTTGTATGTATGTATTTATATAGTTTTAATTTCCAAAACATGGTCAAGATATTGTGTCCATGTTCATACATTATCAAATGTTGTTTTTTTTTGTTTTTATTAATAAGGCTTCCATTATTTTTAGCCTTTTTTTGCATGTAGATGATGCTATTATATTTGTGTTGTGAACAAGTATGTTATGAATAGGGTCCGGTACGACTCCATAAATATTCAAATGAGATCTAATTGATCTATATTAGTTAAGTTGGGTTTTTTTTTTTTTGTGTTTGTATGTATATATGTATATTGCCTGGTCTATCTATCTATCTATCTATCTATATATATATATATATATATATATATATATATATATATATATATATATATATATATATATATATATGTTAATTATTTAAAAAAAAAATATGATTCCATCGCTACATAAGAGTTATCATGTTTCAAAAACAGAAGGTAAAAACTTCAATTATAGAAATTAAATTGAATTAAAGTATCCAGATCTGTTTCATCCTCAAGCGAATTTTGGAATAACTAATCTTGAAATTTATGGAGCTTTATAAGCATATACATTCATAATATTAATTACTATGGAAACGGCAAAACCAATTATTTTAATAAGGGATGTAAGGGTTTACATCTTCTCCGAGAACAAGTGTATCAACATATTAGTTACTTTTGGAAAGAGGTTAAGTCAAGGTAGGGTTAGGGTGCCTATTTTCAAGCGAATGATGATATGCGTTTGATGCATATTGCCTGGTCTATTTCAACGACAGAGAGTTATTGGCATTTTTGTTACGTCATTAAATTTGTATACTTAAAGATGTTTTTTTCTAAAAGGATTGTTTGTATATAAATAAGTCGTATTGAAGTACAATGTGTTTTTTAGACGACTTCATAAAGGGTTTATTTTATCTTATGATTGGGTTAAGTTTTTAAGCCTATTGCGTTAATTGAATTTGTTTATAGACTATGAAATTTAAAACTTTTTTTAAGCTAATTATTTAAGGTGAAAATTTGTTGATGTTGGCAAAAAACTGCCAACTCATGTCTATGATTTAATAAATTTTCATTTTTTAGAAACTTAATTATGTGTAGTTTTTCATGTAGGCATAAAGGGCATGGGTAATCCCAGGTTCTACAAGTTCTTGTTCTATTTATTATTTACCATTTTACTTTTGGTGTTTTATTTGTTTCTTTTAAATGCCAAAAATGTTTAGATAGGGATGACTGATTTCTATTTCTAATATTATTGAAGGAGCTTTTGTGTTGTCTCCACCTAATTTTCGTTGATCCTATATATATCATTTCAATGTTAGGACTCTTAAGGGATGAGATTGTGCATTGGTTTTTATTTTTGAAGACATTATTTTTAATTCGCGAGTTTGTTTTTTTTTGCATGCTACTATATAGCGTAAGAAGCGATTTGCATTTATTTCATAAGGTAAATACATACTTATTATTTCATCTTTTATTATATTTTTTCATTTTTTTTTATTTCACTTTGGAATTTATATTTCAATTTGTTTAATTTCTTATAAGAGAATAAACATTTTTTTCAGATATTTTTATAAAAATGGTTGGAAAATGAAATGTGCTTTCTACTTGCAGTGTTACTGCTACAAAATTTGGAGGACCACCTTGTACATTAGATAAAACAGAGCCCCCTACTTTTCGATAAGTCATCCAGTATAGTTATTTTCTTAAAAAAAAAACTTGTTCAAACTTAACAAACTTTGCTATTTCAAAATTTAATATTTCAGGTACCAGTGAAAGCTAAAATAGGACCCAATTGTAGTTTCCAACTTGGACCTGTTGATAAAACTGCCATTCAGAAACCCAAAAAGAGTGAAAGTGGAAGGAGAAAGACAAAAACAAATTGATTCATCTCGTATTGCTTCCACATCTTATGATGAGGATGTTATTCTTTCCCAGTCATCAAATAATGAAGGCATATATGAAGAGTATGAGCCTGCCAGACATTCCAAGAGTGTTTACAGCTTTTTAAAAATTCCTCGGTATGCTACTGAGTTGATCAGGGATGATAGTTCATCAAACTTAGGAGCAAGCCTTGTAAATGCCATTTTTTTAGATTTGAAGGCTATGGGCTTTCTCCACCCAAGTGTTAATATTGAAGACATAATTTTGGATAAATCTAAAATAAACCATGCAAAAGAAAGAACAAAACAAAATGTCCATCAAAAACACATTGATAAAGCATTATTTGTATTGGTGTTGACGGAAGACATGACAATGCTACATTGCTATATAAAGAGATTGTTGAGGCAGATGGAAAGAAAAAATTAAAGAAAACAAAGGGAACAGAATACCATTTGACATTCACAAAGGAGATGGCTTGTAGTGAAAGTAGAAAATACCACACTCATAGAGTTATCACTACTACTGGAGTTACTGGTGCTCTTCTAGTAAAGGAGGTTGCTAGTGTTTTTTTGGAGGACTATAGCAGTGTTGATATCCTAAAAGGCTGTTTTACTGGACAACACCCATACAAATACTGGCTGTGAAGCTGGACTTGTTACAGAAACAAATAAAAGAAAATTACACACCATTGGTTGCTCTCTACATCAAAATGAGCTTCCATTCAGAGCTGTTTTTAAGCACATTGATGGCAGCACAAGAAATCCGACATCATTTATTGGTCCACTTGGAAGATTGTGTGCAAATGACTATCATAATTTGCCCCAGGTCAAATTTATACCCATAGTTAGTCCTCTAGATAGCCAATATTCTAGCATCAAACAGACAGTTGATCTGCGTAGTGAACAGATACTTCTTTTAGAATATGCAGTAGGGATTTCACTAGGGAAAGTCAACCCTAGATATGCTGCAGAAAAAATAGGGCCTTTAAATCAAGCTAGATGGTTGACGTTAGCCACCAGACTAATGTGTTTATGGACTCGAGGCATTTACCCTAAAAAAATGTTTTCCAAACTACACAGCCTTATTCAATTTATTGTTGGAGTGTATGCAGTTAGCTGCTTTGAAATTAAAAGGGACAATAAATCTCATAAGCAGTAATTGTATATTTTCAATATGCTGCAAAGAATTAAGGAACTACCACCTGAAATCCAGGAGATTCATTCAAAAATATTCAGCATAATGCTTTTGGTCTCCTACCAGAAAATATGTTGTATGCAATGCTGAAATCAGATGAACTGGAAGTGAGGGAAGAAGCTATAAAAAGAACTTTAGCCATTAGGTAAGTAATTCACATAATATTGATTAAAATGATTTCATTGATTTATAGTTTCATTTTAAAGTACTATCCTAATTTCATTATGAAAAATTAAGACAAGTAAGGTTAGATTTTTATTTTTATTGATTTTTATTTTTTTCAGGAGTGGGGAGCCAACCAGAAAGAGGTTAAAAAAATATCAAAGATAAATTTTGATGCAACACATTGGTCTCAATTGATCGACCTGTCCCAAAATGGAGTTTGTGAGCCTGGATTCACAGAAGAATTTTCTGATTATGAACTTCTGGAGACATGAGTGGGACAAAATTAGAGTTGCCTGATTTGCCTTCACACTCACAAAGTGTCGAAAGGGCAGTATAATTAACAACTGAAGCAAGGCATAGGCACATCGTTACAAAAGTTTTATGGCATGAA
>OZ038489.1:114881162-114911436 GCA_964036315.1 Acanthosepion esculentum | reverse complement strand
ATATATATATATATATACACCCATATATATATATATATATATCTATATATATATACACCCATATATATATATATATATATATCTATATATATATACACCCATATATATATATATATATATATCTATATATATACACCCATATATATATATATATATATATCTATATATATATACACCCATATATATATATATATATATATATCTATATATATATACACCCATATATATATATATATATATCTCTATATATATATACACCCATATATATATATATATATATATCTATATATATATACACCCATATATATATATATATATATCTATATATATATACACCCATATATATATATATATATATATCTATATATATATACACCCCATATATATATATATATATATATCTATATATATATACACCCATATATATATATATATATATCTATATATATATACACCCATATATATATATATATATATATCATATATATATACACCCATATATATATATATATATATCTATATATATATACACCCATATATATATATATATATATATCTATATATATATACACCCATATATATATATATATATATATCTATATATATATACACCCATATATATATATATATATATCTATATATATATACACCCATATATATATATATATATATCTATATATATATACACCCCAATATATATATATATATATCTATATATATATACACCCATATATATATATATATATATCTATATATATATACACCCATATATATATATATATATATCTATATATATATACACCCATATATATATATATATATCTATATATATATATATCTATATATATATACACCCATATATATATATATATATCTATATATATATACACCCATATATATATATATATCTATATATATATACACCCATATATATATATATATCATAATATATATACACCCATATATATATATATATCTATATATATATACACCCATATATATATATATATCTATATATATATACACCCATATATATATATATATCTATACACCCATATATATATATATATCTATACACCCTATATATATATATATATATACACCCATATATATATATATCTATAATATATATATATATATATACACCCATATATATATATATATCTATATATATATACACCCATATATATATATATATCTATATATATATACACCCATATATATATATATATCTATATATATATACACCCATATATATATATATATCTATATATATATACACCCATATATATATATATATCTATATATATATACACCCATATATATATATATATCTATATATATATACACCCATATATATATATATATCTATATATATATACACCCATATATATATATATATCTATATATATATACACCCATATATATATATATATCTATATATATATACACCCATATATATATATATATCTATATATATATACACCCATATATATATATATATCTATATATATATACATATCTATATATATATACACCCATATATATATATATATCTATATATATACACCCATATATATATATATATATATATATCTCTATATATACACCCATATATATATATATATATATCTCTATATATATATACACCCATATATATATATATCTATATATATGAAACAGAATGAAATAGTTAAAATTGCAAATATATTTAATTACATTCAACATACGCCGATTTTAGATCATTTGAAAATCAACATGTGACAACATAAGATTAGACATGATACTTTTCACTATGTTACAGCATAATTCACACAGGAAAATACGATTGTGTATGTATATATATGTATATATATATATATATATATAGTGCTGTTCAATAAAAGTGACTCACCTAATTTTTTTTTACTAAATATATTGTTTTTCTATTGTTTTTGCAGTTAAAATAATTTTTAATGTAATAATATAAAGACCCCTTCCCGACCACGTAGGAAAAAAGTTTATTCACCCTAAGATATTCTATTGATTATTATAAATTTGGATAGAAATGAAATTCAGGAAAAAACTGTGCAAACAAAGTGACTCAGATATCGTAGTCTAATGATTAAACTGGTAAATTTAAAGAGCTTTTGTACAAAATATTGAAAAGTATTTTACAATCCACTCAGAACAATATTTTAGAGAATTCTAGAATAGCTTAAATTAAATGTAGAATATTCCAGAAAGCCTCATACAGTATAAAAACAGCTTGAAATAGCCACTCAAGTCACTAACCAGATGAAATGGTACACGCACGCATCAGAACCACTTAAAGCATCTATTATTGCACTCTCAAAAGCAGGCAAGTCTACAAGAGAAATTGCAGAAATTGCTATAACCTCGCAATCAACTGTCTCTCGAGTGCTTAGGGCACATAATGATGCCACTCCTGCTCCAAGGAAGGAAACAAGGGGACGAAAGAAAAAGATTGCTGATAGAACTGGCAGGGTACTCAAGAGAGAAGTTGCGAAAGCATAGGACTATAACAAGCCAAGAAATTGCAGCCAGTCTAAGCGAAGTGCAAGGTGTTAGTCTTGCCTATTCACCAGTCCGTCGGTGATTGTTAGAACAAGGCTACAAATCTTTTACACAAAGGTTTAAGCCGCTAATAAGCAAAGCCAACAAAGCCAAGAGATTTGAATGGGCTCACTATTACAAAAATTTCACCGAAGACTGGAAGAATGTTCTCTTCTCCGATGAAACGAAAGTTGAGCTAAATTCAAAGGATAAGGTGAGTCACTTTTATTGAACAGCACTGTATGTGTATATATATCAACAGCTTGAACAAGGTCACCACATTCAAAGCCTCAGTCATGATGACTTGTGAGTTTGTGCTAGCATAACAATCGATGACTCTCAAATAGTTCCATCTCTCCAATTTCACTCAAGGCTTGGGTCAACCTGTGATCTGGTTTCAAACAGGGAAATGCAAATGTTTAAACAATAGCCAGGTTTGTTTCTATCAGTTATATTTCTTGGGAACAATGTGTTTATAAAGGAAAATATTTTACCTTCTTTGCTGGCATTTTTTATCACAGGAGATTCATTGCTTGGAACTGCCTCTTTCTGATTCTGTGATTCTTGCTTAATCTTCATGACCGCAAAATCCTGCAACACATAACACAACTTATTTTATTGGACCAATTGATTGAGAAAAGTATAAAAGTTGTGCATTTCTGAACAAAGAACATAAATTTTGTTTTCGCAAGATGCTTGGCTGACTAAATAGATTTTTGTCGATTTTCTTGATGCTCTGAATTGTTATCATGTACAGTTTTGTTAAGAAACATTTGTAGTAAATGAAATAATACACATTACATTTATGTTAATAAAATTCCCTGTAAATGCCTTATTTATTTTACTTATTTGACCAATTTCAACTAAGCTTAGTAGCCTTGGGAAAAGTTTTATCACTCAAAGGAAAATAGTCACCAGTAAGAGATTCAACTCCTCAAAAACAGTTTTGTTTTTGAACCAAGTTTTAAAAGTAATGAAATTTCCCTCTCTGCTTACTTGCCAGCTGTCATACATAAAGGTTTTGTTGGAAGTCTGGCTAAAAATACATGTGCCCTTAGTCCTGGAGACACATTTGTTCTAATCTGTACTGTTTTCTTTACAATGATGCTGTTGAAAATCTGGTCTATGAGTACTGGATTGTTCGTTTGACTGTGACACTGGGATCTCTGGAGGTTGATCAAACAAAAAGAGAAAGAAAGGAAGCGGAAAGTGTCTACTCACTGGATGGTAAATGTTGAAATTAGCAGGAAGATGGATTGAAAAGTGGAGAAGAAAATTAGAAATGGAATGCGTTGAAAAATCATGTTTTAAAATAATTCCAAGGGGAACTGAACCCAAATTTAACTAGATAGAATTCAGTAACATTGAGCAAAACCAAGACTACCCTTCCTGCCCATATCCTGCCAATGAGAAAGAGAACATTAAGGTATCCATGAAGATGTCAGATAAAATAAAAACATGTTGTCGATAAAGAGACCAAGGTGGTCACTGAAATAACACTTAAATCCTGCTCTGAATGAAAAAGCTACAAGGAAGAAACCACCCAGAACAGATAGGGACCCCAGCCTGACACGTTCATTCATTATAATTTCTGTGACATTTGTCCAGAAAATTTTTTTTATATCCAAACATTAATTTGGATACCGTTGGTTAAAAGTGATAAAGGAAAAATTAATTACTATTTTGGATTGACCATAGAGAAAAAGGCTGTTATGTTTGTTAATTGTAAAAAACGTATAAAGAGAGGAAAGATAAACTTTTGTTTTTATCACTATAGAGAATGGGAATAATTTTCTCTCCTAATTCTTGAGTGGTTTGGTCAGTTGTGAAATAACAGCATAAGACAAGCTATTAAAGATTAATGACTGAAAATCCCTTTTGTTTTTGCTATGCCACCTGGAAGTTGGATTGATCACAACCACCCTAGCAGCGGGTTGAGGTTAGCTGCTGAGAACGTGGGAAAAGGAAGAGATTAGCACTGACTATATAGAGCAAGGTGAGACGTGAAGGGAGATGGAGTAAAGGGATGGCTTGATTCCTCTGACCCCCCTCAAAAAGAGGCTGGACAACTCCAAATTTTGAAAACCACTTCAGTAAATGCATATTTATATATGGAATTTTAGAAAAGGTTGTTGTTTAGGGTTGAAGACAACTGGACCCAGATCCTAGTAAACTCCACCCCTGCCAGACACAGGACTATATATAAGCCAGAGGTTTGGACAACTTGCAGAGAGTCCCCACACTAATGCTACTGGAATCCACATTGTTTTACAAGACCTCCTGACCAAGACCTTGTGTCAGCCCTTAAGACTAGAACTTAGAAATTTAAGTTAATACTAAAACAAGTTGCAGATTCAAAAGTGATCCCAGTGTTATTTGATTATAACAAGTGGGAAGGCCAGCTAAGTCAAGTGAAACTGTGCCTACCATAATGATACCAGCGACAAATGAATCACTTGTTAACGAGTGAAGATGGTAACCACAGTGGTCTGAAGGAAATTGAGGATTGACTTGTAGGGTGACATTATATGGTTACCATTGAAGTCCAACACGAGGGTGTGGGCTACATTATTGGTGGCCATTGATGAGGATTGACCAGTGATTTTATATGACCTCTGTTAACACTGAAGCGCCATCAATGTGTCATGTCCTTTTCAAATTACTCTCATTTAACAAAGGGAATGTGTGTGTTTTTGCAACATGACACTTGCATTTTCACCACCCTGAACCTTATTGCAGTGTGTAAGTATATAAAGTGCAGAAACAGATGGTGCACTGGTATGAGTGTTGCTACACCACAAGATGAAAATTTTATCAGAGTATTTACTACATCCTGTACCCAGATCAAAATCATCTTTTTATTTTTTTTTCCCCTATCAGTGTACATGCTTAGTACCAGAGGTAAAATAAGGCAACCAATATAAACATATAAGAACAATGATGACTACCAAGAACGTTTAGAAATGCTCCTACTGCTGCCTTTACAGAGTCAATCTTGGTAAATATCTGTAATATACGGCTGTCCAGAACCTGGTCTACAGGTGTTGGAATATTCATCTGACCACTGTTGGCAAAATCAACATACTGCAAATGTATCAAATCCAACATGTACAGCAATTCTCTAAAATGAATATCTAGTATCTTGAAGACTTACAATGCAATCCCTCTTAAATAGCTTTAACTAAAAAAGATTGCCAGTGCATTTCCATAGCATGTGACCTGCTTGCACTGAACTCTTTCACCATCGTGAATGTTATCAAATTGTATGTCTAAAGGTCAGGCACAGATTGCGCTCTGGTATGAGAGACCATGAAAGACTTTGATATCAGAATATCTACTAATATGTGTATATCAGTTCCAGGTCAAAATTGACATTCTCCTTCAGAGTGTTGTAATTTAATTTTCTCTCACTAGATATAGTGACATGCAGAAATATTGAACACATAGAATTAAGAAATTATTTTTTATTACTAATACTGACCTAAAACTTGGACTGAATATAGTAAATATTTAGGATAAACTATTTATGAAGAGAAATCCAGAAAGTAACATCCCAAAAGTTTTGCACACATTCCAAAAATATAAATAAAGCAGGATAAAAATTGCAATTCTATGCAAACTTCTGATGACCAAAGTATGCCTTGCATTATAACCAAGGACTTACATTGTCTACATGTACTTTTAACAGTAAGATCTGTGGCTGAGACATGTGAAGGTTTTTGCAATGGTGAAAACAAAGGAGCTCTCTTAAGCATTTTGTGAGGTGATAACTGACCACCATAGTCATAGAATGGGATATCAAGAAATCTCTGACAAGCTCAAGATCTCCATAGGATTACAGCCAGCGTTTGAAAATGGAAGGAACATGACCTGAATATTGATCTGCCTTGAAAAAACGATGTCCTTATAAAGTAAAGAACGACAAGAGCCATTTGTAAGAAGGTAATGCATCAGCCATTCCCAAAGTGAGGACTTTGGAAAGATCTGCGAGCAACTGGGACAGAAGTGTGCAACAATAAAATGAGTTGGAAACTACAGGACTGCATTCTTGGAGTTGGAGAAAAATTGCTTTGTTGAAGGCTCGTCTCGAGTTTCCTTATTACCATTCCAAGGAAACTGCTTCATTCTGGGAAAATATATTATGGTCTGATAGAACTAAAATTGAACTCTTTACTAGACATTTGAAGACTCATCTGAAGTGCGAAATAGACATTATATGACACCTAAAATACCATTCCAATAGTTAAACATAGCAGAAATATGATATAAAGATGTTTTTTCTCCACTTGGAATGAGTGTACTCTATGTCATTGTCTGATTCATTGAATTGTTTTTTTACGGCTTATCAACCCTTTGTGGGTTATTTAATGTTGAAACATATTGGATTGTAAGAATAATTCATTCTTTTTTTTTTTTGCCAGTGAATATTGCATCAACAATCTGTTTTTGAGAATAACAATGATCTTTTACAAGTTATACTATTTAACCCATAGCTGAGGAGAATATGGATTCATACCTTTTCCAAAGCTATTTGTGTGTAAGTGAATGTAATGAAGCAAACTGGAATTTGAACTCAGCTCTTTGGCCTCTCATTTTGAGCTGCTATCCTTTACACCACCCATGTATCATTGAAGGAACATTGGATAGTGCCATGAATCATGAAACGTTTCCATCTGTGAAATTTCTCAAGATACCGAGGTGTTAGTTTTTTGAGCAAGATAACAATCCCAAGTATACTGCAGTGTAAACAAAAGAGTGACAAAGAAATATAGGTTTTACAGTAGTCTAGACAGTCACCTGATGGAAAATCTGTGGAAGGATCTTAAATTTTGCTTTCAGCAACCTCCCAGGGCAGAGTGTACATGGGGCGGGTTGAACATTTAAAGCTGATATTTACAGTGTGGGTTGAATGCTAAGAAGTTAATGATCTTCAATGTGATAAAACTGATATTAATTTGTGAAAGAAGCTGATATCAAATTATGTTATATGTCTCACTGCCATCATCTCAAATAAGAGATATACCATTAAGTATTGAACATTTTTTTTTACTTATATATCCAGAACTTTTGCAAGTTACTTTCTCTTTGTTAATAAATTTACATGTAGGTAAACATTTCTTTATTTTTCCATCTACATAGGATATTGCTAAGTATTTACTATATTCAGCTTTTAAGTAGTTGACAATAAGAGGAATTATTATATTCTTAAATTATGTTCCTAATATTTTCACATAACACACACACACATATATATATATATATATATATATATATATATATATGAAATGGAATAAGTCTAATAATTATTTGAATATATTTTTGTTTATACATTATTTTTATAGATACAAATATTTAAGCAAATGCTCTGTTGATAATAAACAGTATTAACAACATTTCTCAGCCTAAATGTTTGAGAAATCTCAAAGAAAATATGTGTTCTCCAACAGGAATCAAACCTGTATCCTATACAGAACCACTGTATAGCCTAACATGCTATACCATTTAGCTACAGAGGAGGCGTCTGGTTAGCAAGGTTAAATTACTGTTTTTAAACCAGATACTTCCTCTGCAGCTAAATGGTATAGCATGGCAGTCCCATATAGGATACAGGTTCGATTCCTGTCAGAGGACATATTTTCTTTGTGATTTCTGACATTCAGGTCGGTAAATGTTGTCAATACTGTTTATTATCAACAGAGCATTTACTTAAATATTTGCATCTATAAAAATGAGGTATAACAAAAATATATTAAAATATATTACTGAACACTCAGAGGTGACAGACTGTTTCATGCCAAACACAATCATCAGGCCACATGTGTTGTGTTTTTTCTCAACTATTTATATATATGGGTCAGTGGTGCATTATGGGTAATCTATTCTAACGGTTATTTTGGCGGGAGTGGTTTGTTAATTTGTTTACTTATTTAGATTAATACATTTCATTTGTTTTTCTTTCTTTTTTATTTATTCTTTTCAGTTTTTAATTTTTAAGTAACGTAGAAAAAAAAAATTGGAGATGAATTCTGATCTTTTATTTAGAAGTTTGTTTCGTCTGGGAAAGTAATTATAGCTATTTTTTTTCCTCCGAGCAAAGTTTGCAGCTTTTTGGATTGATTGTTGTAGGCTGTTCTGACAGTTATTTTGGTAGGAGTAGTTTGTTAATTTCTTATTTACTTTATTTGGATTAATTTATTTTACTTGTTTTTGCTTATTTATTTTTATTTTATTTATTCTTTTCAGTTTTTGATTTTTAAGCAACATAGTAAAAATTTGTAACTGAAGGAAACAAAGAAACTATGCACAAAAAACATCTTTCGCAAATAATATATGAACAGTATATCTGGGAAATTAAAACCAAAATGCAAACCACACCAAAAATATCATGGAAACGAACATCAGCCTACAACAAAAAATAGGAAAAAATAGCTATAATTACCTTCCCAGACTGAAACAAACTACTAAATAAACGATCAGAACACATCTCAAAATGCCAACTTGAAAACAAATTTTTACTATGTTACTTAAAAATCGAAAACTGAAAAGAATAAAAAAAAAAAAAAATGAATAAGCAAAAACAAGTAAAATAAGTTAATCCAAATAAAGTAAATAATAAACAAATTAACAAACCACCCCTGTCAAAATAACTGTTAGAATAGACTACAACGATCAATCAAGAAAAAACAAATGCAAACTCTGCTTGGAGGAAAAGATAGCTAAAATTACCTTCCCAGACCAAACAAACTCCTAAATAATCAGAACTCATCTCAAAATTTATATTATGCTACTTAAAAATCAAAAACTGAAAAGATTAAATGAAAATAAAGAAAAAACAAGTAAAATATATTAATCCAAATAAATAAAAACAAATTAACAAACTACTCCCACCAAGATAACCGTTAGAATAGACTACGCACAATGCACCACTGACCCGTATATATATTTGAGAAAAAAACAACACGTGCGGCCTGATGATTGTATTTAGAATGAAACAGTCTGTAGCCTCTGATTGCAGAGTTCAATTTTATATTTACATACACTCTGTGTCTGATATTGAGCACATTATCCCATAAATATAGCACACCTTAAAACTATATATATATGTCAAGCAAGAAGGACTTTTAATGATCAAACATTAAAGCAAGTATTACTGACAGAATAATTTAGCTAGGTTAATTTAACAACATACCAACAATGTTTTGGCTGTTGTACACTCCAGCCTTCTTCAGGTGATATATGTTGGAATTTTTGCCTAGTGGATAAAAGTGTTGAAGTAATCTAAAAAAATGAGTTAACTCAAAGAGTTATGAGTTCAATCCCTGGCTACAGCAGAGAAAACCAAAACTTGGAGAGTTGAGTTACTAAAGGGAATTAACTCAAGCAGAGATACCCAAAAAAAACATGGCATGGGAAATTAGAACAATCTAACCCCATGGACTAAATAAAGTGTTTGGTTCAAAATTCTAACGTATATCACCTGAAGATGGCTGTACAATGGCTGAAATGTTATGAATATGGTAATAAAGATGGAGACAACAGTCCTAATGATGTAAATAGTGTAAATATCAACTTTTATTTGGTTATTTAATGTTAAATATATCTTATTGAAGACATGACAATGAATTATTAGACATAGATTCAGTTTACACTGAAGTCAAAATGATAGGCATTGGTCAGGCAATCTTCATGGCCTGAATATTGTATTCAGGCATGGAACAGACTGTCGCCACTCAGCGTTGACATCAGCATTTCCACTTCATAAATATTTATATATTGGAATAGGTTTTTATTGATAAAACACGTTTCGCCTTAATTAGGTGGGTGTCTTCATGTCAGAATGTAAGACAAATCTGTGCTTTGTTTTTTTTTCTTATATTAAACCTGTTAATGTCTGTCTGTAGGCTGGCGTCGTCTTGTCTTTATTTTGACCTGAAGGCGAAATGTGGTAATAAATATCTTTTCTACTCTGTCTTATTTCTTCACTTTTGTTTGGATTCTTTATACCATTAACAAACGTATTTGTGAGGGGTAAATGAAAATATATTGTTAGTTGAATTTTGATCTTAACATTTCAGCTACATTAGGGAAAATAAGTCTTTAATCCATGCAATAAAAAAAAACAGTTTATTGCATTAAATGCTTACACAGATATCTCAAAATTTCCCCACATATGAGTTTAGTCTTTACAATAGCAAATATGAGTAAAAATTACAAATACATTTAGATAGCACTGTAAAAGATATATTTTAACAAAGACGATTTATGAAAAATAAACTCAGAGGCTAATAATTTATGTGATAGTTTTCATTTGCAAATGACAACCATCAGCGGCTTCCACTAAGCAACCGTTAATTTCAAGCACTTTTCAGCTGGTATTTGGACTCCAATCTCGATGGCAGATCATTCTCAAATCAAATTTCTAATGAGAATGGACACAAATATTTCAATCAGGTTCGATATATCTTGGTACATTCATTCTTCCTATCATTATGTGGTCATCCTGTACCATGTGATCAAAAACAATTCCATACCAACACTTTGCTGCCTCCATGCTTCACAGTTGGAACAGTGTTTTCTGGCTGAAATTCTTTATTGTACTTCCTCTAAAATTGGATCAAGTCCAAATAACTATCCTGGTATCATCAGACTAAACATCATTATCCCAGTAGTTATCTGGCAAACATAAATATTCCTAAGAAAATGCAAGACATTGCCTCCAGGTGTGATTTCTTTAGAAGACGTACTTTTTATGCTCGACTAGATTGCAAGCCATGCTGGTAGACTGAATTGCTTGATGCCATTATCCTTGAAGCTCACAGTTATTTTACCAATTCCTTACAAATAATTGTTGGCTGATTTTTTAAAAAAACCTTTTACAATCCTTGTAAGAAAATCTCAAAAGGGGCAGTGGACACTTCACTGTAAAGCCAAATTCTGCTCACTTGAAAATCAGTAAACAAACAGTGCATAGATGAGGATATATATTTATACCAATAACACTATATCCTTGACAGTAAAGACTAAATATGGTAGTACTCAGGCTTGTAGAATGTTCCTAGGTTTTCAGCTTCATGACTGCTACTAAGATGATGGTTTGTATTGAACAGATACAAAGTACTATCATTAAATAATTAGAATGTCCTAGAATAATTTAGTTTTATAGAACCAACAACATAGAAAGTTTTACATTTTCTAGAAATATTAGCTCACTCCTTTTATGAAGTTATTGAATACTTTTTGCTTATATATATATATATATATATATATATATATATATATATATATATATTCTTAATGAAACATGTATAAATGAAGGATTACTGCCGAAATACACAATATATACATAGACACAGAGGGTACGATGGATAAATTGTCATCTAAATTATGCAAAAATTAAAATGACATTGACATCTTATTTTAACATATATTTAGTAAAATTGCACAAAAATATTTTGAAATACTAAAGAGTAAATTTATTCAATAAAAATTGCCATTGGTTTCAACCATGGCCTCCAGAAGACTTAGGAATCTCTTGAAATTCTTCTGGATGGTCTCCTTGTTTAAGTTAGTGAATGCTGCCATAATCCTTGCCTTCAGTTCATCTTTAGCGTTATAAAGAGTTTTGTTGGTCTCTCACTCAACTGCACCCCACACATAATAATGAAGGGGGTTGCAGTCGAGGGTGTTAGGTGGCCAGATGGAAGGGGAGATGTTGTTGCAGAAATTGTCTGACAGCAATGACTGGGTTCTCCTGCTTGTGTAGCATGAAGCATAGTTCTGTTGCCAAACATAGGGTCTTCCAGCAACAGCACTACCTCCTCAAGACACTTGATGTAGGCCTCCGTATTGAGTGTGAGGCTATCACCAAGAAATTTGAGAGTTCTTTTCTTATCAGAACAATCAGTGAGTTTTCCGAGCTGCTGTACCCTTAGTAATCACCATTAGACTCATCCAACTCTTTCCGAATCCTCTGCACTGTCCTCAGATTGACACCCAAGCACCCTGAAATGTTCGTATTGGAGCTTCCAGTGCAAATGCCAAGTAGTACAGCATGTTATAAATCAAGTAAAAGGAATTTTCAGTGATTTTTTTGTGTAACTTGGAATGTACCTGTAATTTTACTTCTATGGTGACAGCATTCATTTTCTTCGAAGCACTGCCATCTGAAAAGGTTACACTACACTTGGGAGCCCCAATGAAGGGCAATAAGTTTACACAAACAAAAAAGAGTGAATGCACAATAATGCAATATGGTGCAGAACCAGGAAACAAGATTAAAAGACATTGTGTCATAACCACAAATCATTGTAAGTCAGGACGGTCATAACCCCGGGACTTACTGTATATGCATAAGGTCCGAAATAAGACATGTATCAACAGTACTTAGACTGCCGTATATCTTCATTGGGTGTGAATACAAGCCTGTACTCTCATATCATGCAGATATGAGACATCATCCTGGGATACATTATCTCATGTTTCTTGCACTAGTTGATGCAATACAGCTTATGGTGATATCGTGCTGAAACACTGGTTCTTGTACGATCATGGAAGTTGAGCAACATCAAGACTGGTCAATATCTAGATGAGTGACTGCTTAGGAATACCAGATACTGTAAGCTTCGATGTGCAGGTGGTGTAATGGATAATGGCTGAGAATTTAGAAAATAGAGAGCTGTGTTCCAATTCCAGTTAAGTCCGTTATATTCACTTATTTGCAAATATACTTGGAAAAGGTATGAATCCACTCCTCTCACCCCTCCAATGGGTTAATTAGTATAACTTGTATCAATAAAAATTATTATCTCTAAAAAAATTTTCTGGCTTTAAATAACCTGTAAAAGGTTGATAAGCCATAAAAAACAACTAAATCAATAGTTGATGCAATACAGCAAGACCTGTAGGTGAATGAACTGAATAAAAATAAATCAGATAGCATCCTATCTTGTATACGTTCAATGGAAGAAAGAACTGGTCGTTGTGTTGGCCAGGGAAGTTGTTGAACATCTTACAGAGCATGTTGACTAGCACGGGCATCACGTGGGTAAGCATTACCGTACTATAAAAGTAGGTCAATTTCCTGTTGTAAAAATGACAGCAGAATGAATCAAACAATATTCTGGACATACCTAGCACTGCTCAACACTCCCCCACGTAACAAGCGAAAACGAGCAAGAAACAGTGTGCTGAATCTGCTCAGTACTTTGATGAGTAACTACAAGTGAAATAATTCCCAATGGTCACTGTTAACACACTCCTGGGGCCATATTTTCCTTGATTTGTGCTGGGGATAGCATTAGTTCCCTTATGTGTAGATCTTGGCAAGCATCTGTATTAAATAACCATCCAGAATCTGGGTTTAATGTTTGTTCGTTTGCCTCCTTGCTGCCAGCATCAAAGTAACATGGACGTGTCACATCCAACATTCACTGGAATTCTTCAACCAACCTTTCAATTTAATCGCTCTTAAGTGGCTCTGATTATAGGAACATTTGTGCATCTCCATAGCACAACACCTTGCATTGGATTCTTTAATGACACTGAACCTTATTGCAGTATAGGCTACCTTGGTTTGGGGTAACGGTCAGAAGCTAGTCTGGTTAGCTAGTTAGTAGTGAGCTCAATCCTCACTGGGTAACCCCCACATTTTTTTTTTTTAAGCGTATCACCCCAAGCAAAGCTGGAGGCCACTATCACACAAGGGGTTAAAGAAGGGTTGGAGGAAGAGCAGATAGGAGTGGTAAAGGAGAGGATGTGGAGAAAGAGAAAGACAGTGGGTCGATCAAGGCAAGGGGGTTACAGAAGATTTGGAGCGAGAGCAGATAGGAATGAAAAATGAAAGGATGTGGAGAAGGGAAGTGGATAGATCAAGGCAACTGGAGATATCGATTGACGCTACACTTAAACCGTTGGAGATTGTATTTGTCAGGGAAACAGTAATAGGGAAGGGAGTTCCATAGGCGAGATGTGCAAGACATGAAGCTATTGGAGTAGAAGAGATGTCTACATCTAACAGTTTCAACGGTGTAGGGGTGGGAACGGGATGCCAGCCTCGTAGGACGTTTAAATTCACAAGGCCTAGGGACAAGCGAAAGCAGCTCCTCGGAGCAATTACCGTGAAAGTACTTGTAAAAAAGGCAGAGTGAGGCAACATCGTGTCTGTGAGAGAGCGACTGCAGACGAGATGACAGATCAGGGCCAATCCATCTCTGGATCTTATCAAGAACCCTGAGGCAAACAGCAGGGGCCCCAGACCATATATGGCAGCAATACTCCATGCAAGAGCGAATGGTCGATTTATAGACTTGGAGGATCGATTCCGGGGAGAAAAATTTCCTGGCTCGGCACAGGGAACCAACTTTCCTTGCGGTGGATGATGCAACTGACTCGATGTATTTATTCCATCTCAGATCAGCGGACAGCGTGAGACTGAGCAACCGCAGAGAGGAGCTCTTGAGAAGTTGGTCTTCAGACATTCTAATGGGATGCAGGGATGGATCCTTGTGGTGGTTAATAGAGAGCAGTTTTGTTTTAGAGGCGTTAAAGTTAACCATCCATTTCTTGCCCCAGTTCACAACCGATTGGAGGTCCTTTTCAATTTGAGCTGCCAGGTTAACTTTGTCAGCTTCACTAGATTTGTGTTTGAGGTTTGATATTAACCCAATAAGGGGTAACATATCACAAATCAACTATCAAACTCATTACAGCATGTGCCACTAGCTAAAGCTCAGAGTTTGCTGGTAGGAGTGTCATTTCAAAAGATGACTGAAAATTTTATCAGTATACATACTAATGCATATAGTCTAACCAAATTAAAATCGGCATTGTACTTTAGAATGTTAGAATTTTATTTTTTATCACTGTACATGGTGTGCCAGGTATTTGAGAACATTTTTATCACATCACCAATGAAAGACAACCTAACAATGTTATGCAGCATGCGTCAACTTTTAACATTCCCATTTCTCTTTCAGATGTATCAAGCGCATTAACATGGCAGCTTTCAATCTGACACAAGAAATGAAAAGCATGCAATATTTGTTGCAATAACTGCTAGTCACAACAACTTAGAGATTGCTGGTTTCTTGAGACTGGCCAGGTGAATATGAGGAACAAACATGTCGCTCTGTAGAGACTCCAAAAAGGCAGTTATGGAGATGCACACCAAATCCATGTTATCTGTAGTGGCTCTGGCAACCATGTTATATTTATTCCTTCAGGGCCTTAGGATCTATCATCAAGGTATTGGACATATATATTCCAGATGAACTCTGTTCCCTCTTACATAGAGCATGTGGCTCAGGAGTGGCTGGTATAGTGTTGCAGGTCAGAACAGACACCAGGATTGTTCTCAGGGTGCAGTTTCTTCCAATCAAATGCTTGTGGCTTAATACATGGAAAATAACTCTTTGGCCAGATCATTACCCATGAAATAAAACCAGGAGACGAGATTGTAGCATTTGACAAATTTTATTCTGTTGTAACCTTCTGCTGCAGGCAAGGTGAGTGGGTGAATTGTCTGACGAGTTTGTCTTAATTTAATGCGTGGCAGGTGAATGGTGTTTGTTTTCAGCTGCTAGGGACCACCATCTTATAGATAACTGGCCTTCTTCCTGTCAGCTTTTGTTTAAAAAATCATTGAAGACTGCTCCACTCAGCTGACCCGCTTTGTCAGGGTTGTTTGACATGGTTCCAGTGAGGTCCACTTTCACTTAGCTGACGTTTGTCCAGACAATAACTGTCAAAACAATTTCTGTAACATCTTTCAGATGTTTCTTTTAGAAGATATTGGCTGACGATTGATATCAATATACTGGTCAAGAATTTTCATGATAATTTGATCTATTTCTTTTAACTTGAATCTAGGGATTGTCAAAAGGGAGATCAACCAGTGACGTCACAATAACAAAATTTGTTGAACATCGTTATTGTGGACACAATGGAGAAATTACTTGATCTGGGAATGCAGTCACTTCTAAGACTACATTTATCGTTTTCTAAAGGGAAATTGTGAACAGATCTTTTTGAAAATATACTCATTTTATTTTTTTTATTTCTGCTCAATTTGTTTTGATTTTCTTTATAATTTAATTTCAGTTACCTGCTGTATCATATATATATATATATATATATATATATATATATATATATATATATAGGAACCATAGAATTTTGAAAATCTAAGACTTATTCCATATCACCAGAACAAGAATTTTACGGTGATTCTTTTTCTGTTGATGCTGAATTATTGTTTTTGTCTGAAGTTCTTGGATGAGGAGTTGTCATTATTCACACTATTCACATTCAAACTATTGTCCTCATCTTTGTTGCTATTATCATGTTTTGGCTGGTGCACTCTCCAGCCTTCATCAAGTGTATAGTAATTCAGATATTGAATTCCCTGGATCAATATACACCTGATTAAGGCCAAAGGGCACAACAGCTAAAACGTTGTGATAATAACAACAAAAATAAAGACAATGGTCCAAGTGTAAATAGTGCTGAATTATTGGCAAAACATAGCAAGTCAAGAAATTCCCATTTTGGATTTTCAACCTAGTGAGGTGAAACGTTTGTAAGTAGGTTCTGGCTAACCGATCTTTAGGGTACTACTAACCTGTAGTACTCTGAAGATCTGTCAGGTGAAACCTTGGGAGGTAGGCAGGTTCTGGCACACTAGGCTTATAAGATTTTGCTCTACTTAGTGTATTGAGCACTTTTATGTTTTTACTTAATTTATTCTGTCGGTGTTTTTTTTCTTTTGACTATGAATTACGGTGCTGATTGATTATTTTTGACCAACACAGATGTCTTCAGACTTTTCTTTTTTTACTGAATCTGCCCACCCTGATATCAGTTTGTTTAAATATAATTTTATTTACACACCGACAGAGTATAGGTATTAAAATAATAATAATAATAATATATATATATATATATATATATATATATATATATATATATATATATATAAAATAAAGAATTTGAAAAAAAATCACCCACAACACTACCTGGGTTTCAACCTTATGGTCACATCAGGTGGTTACTGGTAAATAATTCTTAGCACTATTCAACCCTGTTTATAGAACTTCACTAAGTGCCACAAATTATAAATATCAGAAGGAGAGGGGGTGAGAAAAGAGCAGCAAGAATTGGAAGAGAGAGAAAGAAAAAGAAAAAAATTTTTTTGTCAATACAATCCTCCTGCTTGATAGCTGAATATTTTAACTTTGGCATAATTTTTAGTGCTTATCCTGCCAACAACAAGTAACATCTTCCATGACGTTTGAGTATTTGATCGGTAAGGTTCTCAATTTGAACACTTTTCTGTTACTTTGTTCAGTTATTTATGATGCAAGAAGCTAATGTCCCAATTTTCTCTAAAGAATATTTGTACACCTAGCAGGTACAAATCCATGCTTTCTTTACTAAGCAAGATTGAAAAACAAAAAATTTATATGCTATAAGCCTGAGGGCATACAAAAAGAAGATAACTGATGAAGTCACCAGATATTACAAAAAGGTACCAGCATCGTATATTGATAATATCAATAACGAGGCTAAGAAAATCAGACTGGGGATGAGCAACAAGGACCATCAATTATACGGTAAGCAAGCTTTCCTAACTGTAAAGAACCACAAAAATAACTTCCTAGAAAGCCCTTTGTTTTGCCTGATAAATCCCACAAAAGCCGAAGTTGGTATAATTAGCCAGAGAATTTTTACAAAATATATGCAACTTGTTACGAGTAGCTACACAAGCAAACCAATGGAAGGGTACTAATGAATGTATTTCATGGTTTCATGGCATTGAAGATTAAAGTAAGCATGTTTACATAAAGTACGACATTAAAAACTTCTATGCCACCATATTCGAGAAAAGCCTGCTTGAAGCACTGGATTATACAAAAAATTTTGTCAACATCCCACTTGAACATATTGATATAATTTTGTATTGTCGCAAATCCATCTTATACCACAATGGCGATGCTTGGATGAAGAAGAAAAGCAAGGATGACTTTGATGTCCCACAAGAATCTTTCGATGGAGCTCTTAGGGCTGTTTATTATCATGACTTGGCTTTGCAAAATGAAGATCAAGACGAAGTCTGTACATGTTGCTTGCAGACACATTTGCGACTGATAAGTAAAATGTGGGACTGGCATACACTTTTCGCAGTAGTTGCAGCTGAAAGTCCGACTTGGGCTCAGTGGCATAGCATTTCAGTACTTCCTCCTCTGCCTCTTGTCCCTGAGAGTGGCCCTGCAGGTATTTTCAGACAACATAGTTGGTGGTGAGACACCAGGCATCACGGTTCTCAGAGTTGACTATTGGCAGTGGTTAATGTGACAGGCAACAAAGGATTTTTGTCAGGCAATCTTTTAATCACTTCTTTGGTGCTCCTCTCCTTCAATAGCCAGTGCAGAGCTCGCCCTACAATAAAATTTTTGGCAGGTGATGATTCTCCATCCTGGAAATGTGTGCAGCCCAGCATAACTGGGACTTCAGCAGAATGGCCTCAATGCTGGTGATCTTCACCTTTTCGAAGACTTCAGTATTGGAAACGAAGTCAATCCAGATGGGGGCTGTTTATATTAAATAAAAACTAACAAAATTGTCCACATTGACAATCATGGCCTCCACAGAGATGATGGTTTAATTATTGTACCTGATAATAGAAAGCCTAACGACAAGATCAGAAAAATGCTTTACAAGCTTTTCCACGACCTTAAATTTAAAATCACCGTCAAAAGGAATGAAAATATTCAGATATTGAATTTGACCTCTCTGCCAGCACAGTCTCTCTATATATGTATCCGAATACGATAGTGAAATAAATAAATTCCAAATTCAACCCCCACCCCAACATTAAGCATATCCTGAATGGTACTGAGTGCAGACTTTCAAGAAATTCCTTGCCAAAAGATATCTTTGAATCAAAGAAAACAGCGTATGAAACGGTATTGAGAGAGGGGAGGGGCATAAAAACAAATTGAATTTTAATCCTCAACTAAGCCAGCAGTTGAGGAATAGAAATAGGAAAAGAGATATTATCTGGTTCAACCCCACCTTTTAATTTAGAAGTAAGAACTAATATAGGGAAAATATTTTTTAAACTGCTCACTAAGCATTTCCCAAAGACCTCTAATCTACACAAAATTCTTAACAAGTACTGTAAAATTAAGTTTTGCTGTACCAACAATCTAGATAATATAATAAAGAAACTCAACACGAATTTCAAGACAGACGCACATACTAACAATACACTGACATCAGCCCCTGCAACTGCAGGGATAAAAACAAGTGATCTTTAGATGGTAACTGCAACTGTGATCTATAAGGCAGAGGTGGAAGATTTCACAGAGTAGAACAAAGTCTATGTGGAATGAACAGAAGGTTCATCAAGAAAAGGTGATATAATTATAGGTCTTCTCTTAAATTGGATAGCCATAGGTGTTGTAAATGCAATAAAATCTGTAGTTCTTTGTGATGGTGATTTATAAAAAACATGTACAAATGTAGTCTGTTACAGTCATTTTAAAATTTTAATTCCTCCATCGTAGGTATAGAATTTTTTTCAAAACAAGCGTTTCAATATAAAGGAGTTGATCAGAAATTGGTAGAAATATAAAATAGTATTAAATGTTTGTTATATGCATTTCAACACTTCAATTTTATCAGTTACAATAGGTTAATCTTTGTAATTTACCCCTGAAGATGTCCTTGGAAAAGGTTGAAAGTACTCGGGTTAGAAAAAACTACGGCATCTTCCTTGATTAATTTAATCTTAACTTCAGTAAAATGATTAGAGAGCTGTAAAAGATCATATAAAAATAGACACAATATGTCTATATTATTCAACAAAACATTCAATATATATATATATATATATATATATATATATATATATATATACGAGGGTCATTCAATAAATAAGTTGAATTTTTCGGTATAAGGACTTCTAATACAGATAGAAGCTTACTCTTTTTTTTATTTTTGTTTGTTTTACTTCTTTTTCACATGGATTCGATTTCTTTTGCAGATTAAAAAAAACTTTGAGAGTTTTGGCAATTAACAAAGATGGCCGACCAAGAAGCATGCTCCAGGATTGAACAGTGGTCAGTTATCAAGTTTTTGGTTGCTGAAGGGTGCAAACCAGTTGAAATTCATAGGAGAATGTCAACTGGGTATGGTGCCACATGTTTCAGCCAAAAAATGTCTACAAGTGGGCTAAATTGTTTAAAGAAGGACGGAGCAGTGTTGAGGATGAAGACAGGCCTGGGAAGCCTACAGAAGTGAGGTCTCCTGAGGTGATCGAATCAGTCAATGACCTCATTCAGTCTGACAGAAGGGTGACAGTGGATAACATTGCAAGGACTTTGAGCTTATCTGTTGGGACAGCACACAAGGTCAGCTGCCGGTGGGTGCCGATGATGCTTACTGCAGAGCACAAACAGCACAGCAGCCCAAGCGGTGCAGACCATCAACGAGCTGGGCTGGGAACTGCTCCCTCATCCCCCTTACAGCCCAGACCTTGCCCCTTCAGACTTTCACCTGTTTGGTCCCTTGAAAGCGTTCACGAGAGGCACGAAGTTTGAAAGTGACGATGAAGTCAAAAGTGTTGTGAGCGACTGGCTGAGACATCAGTCCAAAGATTTTTACGCTGAGGGAATACAGAAGCTTGTGCACAGATGGGAAAAGTGTGTAACAGTGCTGGGAGACTACATTGAAAAATGAAATAAAAAGTAAGCTTCTATCTGTATTAGAAGTCCTTATACCGAAAAATTCACCTTATTTATTGAATGACCCTCGTATAGATATATATATATATATATATAAACACGTTTCTTTCATTGAATAATGTAGGCATATTGTGTATTTTTAAACTGATCTTTTCTAGCTCTCTATTCAGTTTCTTAATATAAGGGTAATGAATATTTTCAACTTAAAAATTAAACAAGATGCCAAATAATAAAAAAAAAAAATAAAATTTTAGTGATCAAAAATTTGGGAATTAGGTTAAGCTGGGCACCTCTACACCCCATTGGGTGGGCACACAAACACAGAGATTAATGTTTCTATGAGATTTTTTTTTGGCTCTGACTTAACTCCTCATTATAATGTAAAAGGGTAAAAGCTATTTGGTTACGATTGTCAATTTCAAATTTATAACAATAATAAGGGAAAAAAAAAAAAAAAGCTGAAAAGTTTCATGTTTTTTTCTCTGCCTTATTACACTCGTAATTGTCAGTTGCATTTTATATGAAAAGCTAAATCACACAAATTCAATCATAATGGAAACAGAACAAAGACAAGTAACGAATCCTAATCTGGCCAATCGATCTAATGTTGACCATTTTACGATGTGAAAAACATGACAGACTATGTTCTTAGTTTACCTTAATTAAATTTGAATGTCCAGATAAAACTAATGCTACTCATAATGGCCAAAATATATTTTCCTAACTTTAAAACAATGTTATATGATAGATGTTAAAAAAAAAGAAGAAAATCTTAAAGTCAAGTATTGTAAAAATATTGTCCATTATTTATTATATATTATTTGAAATATTGAATGCTAATGAATTTACAAAGTCATTGAAGGGAATCAGAGGTTTAAAAAAAATTTGGAACTTTTTCTTTTTGGTATTTATGCAAGCATGATAGTAAATTTCATCAAGTAGTCAAATCAATAATTTTGTAGCCTAATAAAAGAGAGAGAAAGAGAAAAGCGAGCAGGGGGTATATTACACAACAAATCTATATTTTTCAGTATAATCATCTTCCTAACCAATTTAATTAATCCAATTAGTGAAAATTTCAGATTAAAATTATACTAATAGCCATGTCAGACTATGAACTTAATGACCCGCCATTGTAGTTTCATAAAAAAATTACATTGCCATTCTTAGAACAATTATAAAATAAATATTTCTATTCTAAAATAAACATGCTATCTTAAGAGGAAATATAACAAGCAAAAAAAAGATAATTTCACCTGAAGCAAGGCAATAAAGCCACTAAGATGCAAGGAGGTTACTGAGTAAGATAATGAGAAAGAAAAACTTATTAAGGAGAAAATAAAAGAGGAATTAAGGAGAGAGAAAGAAGACAACAATTGATATTGCATTTAAAATTTTGAAGATCAAAGTTGATGGAAAACATGAAGCTGAAAGTTCAAGAGAAGAAATGGTTAGCATAGAATTTACGGTAACATCTCGCCATTTCAGCTACGAAATGAGACCTTGCCACCAATCTAGTACTGCACATAAACTCAAAGTCTATGTACCATAGAGAAAAGTTCATCAGAACAATTACATAATTAACAATTATATATTGGAGATGCCTCAATATGGTATTATCTGGAAAGCAATCATTCTATTTTCTTGTTTAATACAGAGAAGTAGTTAGAAGAATACCAATAATTACTTGGTTTAAATTAATACTGGCCTGTCTGAACATGCGTCTTTCTCACTTGTCTTCCTGAAAATCTTTGTAACTTATGATTCCATGTGAGAGGCAAACTAAGAAATAAAAGGAACTGCCAACTGGCTCTATTCTTGATTAAGAGCTTTATTAAATGCATTGAAATATTTGGATCTGTCATTTATGACACAAAATAATCTCCACAGTTAACTGTTGCATGTAGTACAGATATATCCATACATATGTGAGTGGACATGCACACAATAGACACACTTGCATACTACAACTGAGATCAGAATACGAACAAGGTGATGTTAGGATAAAAAAAGTTGTGTTCATACAATGTCAGAGATAAAGAAAACTATTTTCTTATTTTTCTTAAGCTGAACAAAATATCCAAATTAGAAGCAAGATAGAATAGGCCATAATATATATATATATATATATATATATATATATTTATTTTTACAACAGGCAAGATTACAAAATCCCAGTTAATCACCAGGGAATATTTTAAATGGAGAAAAATAAAACAAAAAGAAGCTGATATGTTTTAGGGGGATTTTATTCAAATATCCTTACTCTCATTCAGAAATATTCAGTCTTGTGTTTAGCACTTCGAGATAAAAAAAAAGAAAAACAAAAATTAGGAGGATAGAAAATCTGATTAAAATCAGTTTGGGTTTGTTTATTAATTTGCACATCATCTTTTGTAAGTGAAAGTAGAAGAATTTTAGTCTTGATATTCTTTTTTTCTTTTTCTTAATTTACTGTATTTTGCTGCTTATAAGATGCATCTATTTCCCTATGAAATATCTCAAAAAAAAAAAAAAAAAAAAAAAAAAATAATACTGCATCCTATAAATTGAAGGTTGGTGACAGGAGTTATAAGTTTGAGGTGTAAGGTGAGCATCAACTCCATAGTTACATCCAATTCTGAGCCCTTGAAAGTAAAACAAGTCCAGTGCTTCAAAATTAAATGAATAATGTTTTAACTCAAATTTCTCTTCTAATTATTACATTCTAAAGAGTTACAAAAAATTTGGTATTTCAGTCTGTGATGAATTTGTCATTATTTAGGATTACAATCAGAAATATGCTATTCAATGGGTAAAATTGTGGATAGTGGGGAGGTCTATTAAAAATCTTGTCTCAGTTTCTTCCTAAAATTTTTTTTTTTTTTGTGGGGAGGGCATCTACTGCACTGGAATGTCTTATAAACAGCAAAATACGGTAACTTTTATTATGGGAAGTAAACTTGCAATTATGATGAGTAAACAAGTCCAAAAATGATTTGCAGTCCAGTTAACCATTACTGTTGTGTAGTGATGGCTTGATATCTATTTCTCACTTGAGTACATCCTTACTTGTGGCTTCACACAAAACTATGGTTAAATACCTTTTTGCTTATTTGATATGTGAAATAATTAAGGCTGAACTTTCAAATAAAAAAAAGTTACAGCTTTGCATTTAAAACAATCAAATTGAATTCATTTTCCCCATAGACATAAAACTATAAATTTAATTGTCAAGAAAGTGATTTGTTTTCATGATATTTTCTAGTTTTGATGATAGCTGATTTACTGATGAAAAAAAAAAGAAAAAGAAAGAAAAGAAAATTCCATAATAAATAAGATGGTAAATGGTAAGTTTTTTGGATGGAGGTAGATTGTTCACTTCCCATAATATGTGATGAGTGAATTTTGGCATTTTTAGAAAACTGATGAATGACAGATAATGAAGGTGACATATCTTGATACAATAGTTAGTGAAATATCAAAATGAAAAAAAAAAAAAAAAAAAAAAAAAAAAAAGAAAAAATGAAAAAGAAAAAAAAAATGAAAAAAGAAAAAAAAAAATGAAAAAAGAAAAAAAAAATGAAAAAAGAAAAAAAAATGAAAAAAGAAAAAAAAATGAAAAAAGAAAAAAAAAACAAAAAAACACGTAGTTTCTTCAAGCAGATCCAATCATTTTTGTCATATCAATCACATTCTTCCCAATTATCTATAATTTTCATCTGGACATATACTTATGGACATTTAAAAAATAGGTAAGAATATGCTGCATTATTGTCTCATGAGTTATCAAATTCTAAAGATGCAATGTCTATTTTTTCAGTTAAATTCTCTTGATTTGACCACAAAACAGAAAATAAACACTGCGTACTAGAATTGCATTAATGTTCTTTTTCAAATATCTTCAGTGCACCATTTCTTACATATGAAAATCAGACATAGACTATGATTAATAAAAATGTAACGTTAAGGTGACTAGGTGAATAAAACTCCTGTATACATTTTGTTTGATCTGTTTTGAAAATGCCCAGTTAATTTTTTTATTTTTTTTATTATCTCATAATGAAATGTGATCTGTGAGAAATAAGGGTGGTTGTATTATTATTATTATGTACCTGGGTGGGCATGAGGATGTCACTACTTGCAGCACTGTCACAGCTGTTTGGGTCACTTGTCACTGCAACATCTATCAACTCTGGTTCTACAACCCTGTTCACAGTGGGTTCCACTGAATTGTACATGTCAACGGCAACAGTGTGAAAAACTGTCTCGGAGTCAGACATAGGGTCCGTCTCAGATCCAGAATCACTCGCCCGAGCAGACTGCAAAAAGATTAAAATTATTGAAAGAAAACAGGAATACAATTTTGTTAGTACTTTGAAAGTATCTACTGTATTTCCCATCATATAAAATGCAAATGTTATTAATTAAAATGCTAACACTAGTTTATAACTGTTTCTTTTCTATTTAATCATTTATATTTCATTCTGGCTTTGTTGGGGAATTATTGTGTCAAACAGAAGTATTTTGGTGTTAGCCCTGGATTAACCCAAAGGCCAACTTAAACCCCAAAATACAGCATTTTTTTCCCTTCCCTAAATGTGTATCTTATTAGGCAGGAAATACAGCATCCTTCCAAATCTTATATTGCATGCAGGTCCAAGAACTATTGTTTGTCCTCATGATTCTTGAGTAATGTCAATTTAGTTTGTTTTTTTTTTTGTTTTTTTTAATCATTTCACACCAAGCAAGAGTGTTAGAGAATACGATAAAAATATACTATTAAGGAGAAAGTACTCTAAAAGAACAAGAATTAAGACAAACAGTAACAATTGACAATGCATTTAAATTTTTGAAGATCAAAGTTGATTGGGAAGCAAGAAGCTCCACAAGCAAGAAGTGCAATAGAAGAAAATGTGAAATTATGGTTACATCTAGCCGTCATTTCATACCATCAGAACATTTACCATGAAAGTGTTTATAGAAAAGGCACGGGGAAGCTTTATTAAGCAGGTGGGAAAGGGACAGAAGTTGTGATGCCAGGTCAGGACCAACAATATTGCAGATTCTTGTTTGGATTTTACTTAATTTTACAGTAATCAGCTTGTCAAAATGGATTGGCCAATGTTGTGGTAATAACAAAACTAACAAAGAACATGTTCAATAGTCAAAGAGAAACACTGCGAATGACGATGACATACCAAAATTATAGACGGCAACTTCTAAATTGCTTATACATACATAGCCATGTGTTGATAGAAACACAAATTGACAGTAAATCAACTTTGGTCAGATTAAAAGAAAGTATCATATTATAATCCTACTTGTTCCTTAGTCAGCATGTATGTTTCACTCTGCAAATACCTCATAAATAAAGGACTATTTTGCTTTGATTATGACAGAAGACATATCAGAGGTGCCGTTCGCTTTCAGTGAGAAAAAGGGGGTGGGGGAAGAAATTGGAAAGGTGGGAGATAATAAACACACAATTGTTTAACTGTTACTTCGGTGAAATACAAAAACTTAAATCTTTTTTATTTGTACCATTTTACTGAACTGTATACATAATTCTGATTGCTGTAATATTTTGTTAATTTTGTTAAGCACAAATATTTAACAAGGCAACCAAGCAATTTCTATGGTTATTTTATTGCCATGGAACTTGCAAGCCTTTAGCTTAAAAATTAGGATTCAAGGATTTCAAAAAATTCAAATAGGAAAACCATTAAATTTTCACATGTATTTCTGGTTATAATATTAATATATAAAATAATATTAATAATATAATATTAATATATAAAATAATAATATGTCAAGATGAATTATCTAGTGTTACCCAGTTGAAAAGTTAGATCTATGAACAGGCATGTTAGCTTTGAAAACTGGATTCTTTTCTTTTCCATCATATCAAATAGCATATTTTTCCTAACAAGATAAGTTGCCTGTCCTTCCTAAGAATAAAATGTGTATGTCAATTTATAAACAAAAGTGAACAAATATTTTTCTAGATGTTTTCATTTAAGGGAAATATACCAATTTCTTTTCTCTTTAAGAACACTCACCCTCAATTTTATTTTTGTTTAATAGATTTCCTTTGAAAAGTGTTTTCAAATCTGTTCTTTCATACAATATGTACATCAATTTGTTGCTCAATCCAAATAAAAAGAAAAACTTGTTAATGTAATCAGGACAAAGACCACCCAACCAAAAAAAAACAAAACAAAAAACAATCCCTTACAAACCCAACCTGGATGTTTTTTTTTTTGTTTTTGTTTTTTTAAAAGATATGGATACAAGTTACTCCCAGACAGGATCATTTAACAATATAGCAAATAACCTAATAGGGCATACCATTTAATGCAGAGGAAGTGGGTTTTGCTAAATAAATTCTGTTTGTCTTACTATGAAAACAAAAGGCACATCAGGTTAGTTCAGGTTATAGAAAGAATTTATAAAAAGTAACAGAAATTGATTTCTTCAGCATAATAAAAGCAATTTTCTAGAGAATAAAGAAAAACAACTCTCCTTCCCTAAAGCAAAGAACTTAAGGATACTGAAAATCATTTTAATCTCGTATGTATTTATTTATTAACACCAAACATGTCTCAGGCATCTACATATATCCCCTGAATAGATCCTTGTTTAAGCCACCTATTACAGAAAAGTTAGACAGGTGTGTAGGGTGTGTGTGTGTGAACATTTTGATAATCACCATATACGAACACGCATACAAATTAGTATATCTATATGTATATTTCTGCCTGTTATTAATGTGTACTTGTATGTAAAATATATATATGTGTGTATATATATATATATATATATGTGTGTGCGTGTATGTGTGTGTGTATATATATATATGTATGTGTATATATATATGTATGTGTGTGTGTATGTATATATATATGTATGTATGTATGTGTGTGTGTGTGTGTATATATATATGTATGTATGTATGTGTGTGTGTGTATATATATATATGTATGTATGTATGTGTGTGTGTGTATATATATATGTATGTATATAAAATGTGTGTGTGTGTGTGTGTGTGTGTATATATATATATGCAATTTTTTATATATTTATATAATATATATATATATGTGTGTGTGTGTGGTACTTATTGGAAAGCACTCAATATCAGTGATAGAGCTAACATTTAGTTGGATTGATGCGAGTTTGTGACCTCTGGCTTCATGTTATTTGCGATCGTCAGACAAACTGATTAATTTTTAAATTTTGGATTTATATATGCTTGCATATATTGGTGTTTTTGTGGTAGTGCGAGGAAAAAATTGTCAGAACACCACTCATACATACGCAGACATACATATATGCATGTTAACGCATTGCAGCTCACACAAACATAAACATGAATATATGTGTGTCCATGTGTTGATGTGTTCTAAATGCAGAAATGAAAACAAATACCTATTATCACAATTTATACCAAATGGATAAAAAAAAAAAAAATACCAACACTACTACATGAACCACCATTGACCCTATAAAGATGAAAAGAGAAACCACTGACACCATAATACCACCAATTATTTTCTAGTTCAAACTACCATCATAATTATTGTTATTACCATTCCACCATTAGTATAATCACTTCTATCATTTTACAATAACTATTTGCTGCTACAATTGTTATGATCATCACCCCATCACCCCCACCATTAGTACCACACCACAATTATCATTACTGCATCAGTCCACAATTATACTCCCCCTCCCCAGTGAAATTAATACCACCACATAAATATAAGGATTATAAGTTAGAATTTTTACCATTTACATAAGTGCAATTGTCAAAAACAAGCAAATAACCAGCTTTAAAATAATAAAACATTAAAAAAAATTTTTTAAATATCAATTTTACATACCATAGTCTTGCACAGACCCTATCATAATTAAAAAAAAAGAAAGAAAAAAAAGACGGACAGAAGATATGTGAACGTGTGTGCATACATATGTGTGTGAGAAAACATCATTCCGCGAACAAAATAGATGACCGATCTGCGCGTTGACAATGCAACTGATGAAAGAAATTTGTCACACAACCCAACATTGAATACAGCGACCAATTGCATACGTATGTATGCAACGACACATGGACACGCATATATGCCCAGTCCCCACACTATTCAAATATGTTTATGTGGGCTGCAATGTGTTAACGTGCGTGTATGTATGCCTGCATATGTATGAGTGGTGTTCTGATGACAATTTTTCCTCCCACTTCCATAAAAACACCAATATACGCAACCATATATAAATCCAAAATTTAAAAATTAATCAGCTTGTCTGATGATCGCAAATAGCATGAAACCCAGGGTCACAAACTCACATCAATCCAACTATATATATATATGTATGTATGTATGTATGTATGTATGTATGTATGTATGTATGTATGTATGTATGTATGTATGTATAAAATTCATGGAAATATATGTGTATAAAATTCATGGAAATATATGTGTATAAATCCCTAAAGTAAAGCATAATTACTGCAAATATTATAAATTATATAAGAACTTGTTTACGTAAAACATAATATCAGTATCAAAAACTTATTAGATTTAAAAAAATTACATGATCCAAATGTTATGGCAAATTTTAAGAGAAAAAAATGAAAATCATGGATGGAATTTTATTGATAACTGCATTTGAAACTGAAATATGTAAGCAGGGTTTTGACTTTTTATTGTTGATCACTGGCCTCAACTCCCCTGCTTAACTTTAGTCATTTTATCAATTGGATAATTAAGCAGTGAAATTTGCACTTGAAAATATTTTCCTTTAAAGTCCCCCCCCCCCCACTCAGTTTGTACGCCATGCATTGAAAATCAGGAAAAAGGGATTGTTTGCAGTTGGGATTAAATGCATGTGTTGAAGATAATTTCAGCCAGAAAATGTGTTGAAAAACAAGGGTTAGAAAAACGAGGGATTGTCAGTAGCCAGGAATTAATGCAAGCATTCCTGACAGA
>OZ038489.1:114871162-114876162 GCA_964036315.1 Acanthosepion esculentum | reverse complement strand
ATACATGTACCAGATATATAACCAGTCTTAGATACAGCACCTTACCTGGGACTGTCACTGCTAATTGGACTGGCAATGTGTTGCATGAGCCAAGGAGTCATAAATTGAGATGCTTTGGGCTGATGGTATGGTTCAGATATAACACAGACACCATGAAGCCATGGACCACAATTGTCAATAAGGTACCATGCATGTTACATGATAGTGTGAGTAATGTTCAGATCGCATGGTGTGAGGAGTGTTTACATCATTCCAATAAGATAATGCACCAAGTCATTAGACCAGAATTGGAGCATTGTGGACACTTCCAGCAAATTGTGTGGTCAACATGAGCATTTACTAGACATGATGGGTAAGGGATATTCACAAGCAAGATCCTGTACTTAAAAATACCAGAGAGCAATGGACAGTTATTGTGTTGGTATGTCTCAACATTTTTCCAGAGGTCTGATGACCACTTGTGAAATCAAATAGCTGCATTTTGAAGGGCTAGTGGTAATCCTATAATGTCAATGTATGCACATGGTTCTCTCTCTCTATATATATATATATATGTGTGTGTTCTTCCCTTCTGATGATCATTTCAGATAATCACTTAGTCCATATTTTTAAAATATTCTATACTTAAGTATTCCAACAATATTTTTAAAGTACCCAAATAAAAAAGAAAAGTCATAATATTTTAAATAAATTTTCAGTAAGTTCATATATAATACTTCATGTTAAAATTCCTTTTTCTGATGAAAGACACAGAAAATTACACAAAGACTAACCATTAAATTAAATCTTTGTACAATTTGGAGATTTTTCTAAATATTTGGATTTCTGGAACTCCTCCCTAACCCAATAAATGTAGAGATTGCACATATTTGCAGAAAACATTTGAGTCTGTGTACAAATAAGCCTATTTTGCTTATTAAGTCTATCTTTGTGAACATAAGGCTTTTTCTATAATTGCATCACACCAAAATGGTCGAAGTGTCTAGTGATATTTCAGTCTAAAATGTATAGATACTACAGTGATGGTTGACAAGCAGATAAGATTAATATCTATGCAGTTATTTTAGGGATTAGCAGTAAAAGAATATGCCAGGTCATCAACAGATATTTGGAAGAACTGGAGACAAGCACTTTCATCTTTTAGCAAAATGGGGAGGTATATGAATCTCCTGTGCCAAAGCAACTTCTGTGATTGATGATAGAAACCTATAAGTAATGACTAAATGTAGGGAATCTGAAGAACCATTTTTGTGATAAATTGATACCTATTAAAATTTAAATGGAAATTATATAAAAATACATGCCTTAAAATTTATAGGAAATGGTTCAAATTTAAAGCACTATTTTTCAGATATTACCAGGCCAAACATATTTTTAAAATACTTACGTCTTCTACCAAGTAAATACAGCTGACATCTGCAAATACCACCATGTCATTATTCCTCAATTCATAACGTACTTCAGGTGTCAAGTAATGCTGAAACAGAAAAAGAAAAAAAATTACTCTACCCTTTTTTGAAATTGACAATCAAAATGCATAAAAATGGTTTCTTTTACTTGCTCCTACCAGTTGTGTTCTTCAAGCAAAATTTAGTCAAGTGTAAAAAATAAGTTTGCAACAATGTCTAGAAAATCTTTCCTTTACATGGACAATGAATAAGTTGTTGAAAATGCAGAATAAAGTTCTTAAAGTAATATATTCAAGGGAGATAATCTTAATGCTTTTTATTTTACTACAGAACGAGTATCCTTTATCTGAAACTCCAAAATACAAAAACTTCCAAAATCTGAAAGTTTTCCAGGTGCTGACACGACTTGCCATAAATGGAAAATTTCAGAAAACACTGGGAAGGTTCCTAGGTGATGTGCAGCTGTTGTAAATGACCTCAACTGCCCTGGGTGAGGGTTCGCCAGCCCAGCTACACAGCTTATATTGGGGTCAGTTTTTTTTATTAGCAATCATCACAGCAACATCTTCATTCATGGATTACTTACTTACCAGGTGTTTTGTGATTAGTAAAGATATTATTCAAAATGTCAAAAGGTCCAGTACATGACCATATGGATAGCGAAAAGAAAAAAAAGAAAGCATTTACGTTTATCAATATCACAGAAAGTCAAACTGTTTGAAAAACTAGACAGGTGTAGAAGTGTGAAACTTCTGACAAAGGAGTTTGGCATTGGAACAACCACCATATACGATGTAAGGAACCAAAAGAAGAAATTGTTTAAGTTTTATATTTTGAACGTGATGAACAGAAATTAATGAAAAATAGGAAAACACTGCACAGTGCAAAAAATGATGATCTTGATCGTGTATTGCTGGAGTGGATTCGCCAGTGTCAGAGTAAACATATGCTGCTTATATAAAATTATCTTCAGGGTATATGTATAAGAAATGTTATGGAATGTAAAGGGATATTGTGTTTATTATGCTTGGGTTCCATTCCCAAGCTGCCCCATTTTATAGACGCTATATACAAATTAAATAGCCTGTATTTCAAAATCTGAAAACTGAAGCACTTCTGGTCAAAAGAATTTCAGATAAAGGATTCTCAACCTGTATTAACAAATAATAACAACTGGAAAGACATTATTTTATATTTAATTATATTTTCATAATGGAAAGAACATGATAAAAAATCCATCTTAGAATCTCATTAAACGAAATAAAGATATATGTTTGATATTCATTAGTTTTTGAAACCAACCTCAATTCTAATTTTTGTGGTAATAGTTTAGCATTTGTCCATGCATTGAATATTGATACATCTGGTCTAGTGCTTCTATGTATTTAGTGATTCTGGATAAAATCCAAAGAATCTGTAATGTTATTGGTCTTGATCTGGCATCTCGGCTTCAGTCACTTTCACATTGCCGTCATGTAGCTGTCTGGTGCTTTTTCTACAAATATTTTCATGGTAATTGTTCTGATGAGCATTCCTCTTTGGTACCTAGACTTCATGAATTTAAGTGCAGTACTAGATTGCCAGTAAGGTCTCATCATTTTACCTTTGAACTTGTGAGATGTGACTGCAAGTCAGCAGTTTCTTCTCTCACATGTCTCACTTATGGAATTCTCTTCTAGTTTCTTGTTTTACAGTCATCTTTGATCCTCAAAAATGTAAATGCAATTATCAATTGTTATCTTCTGTCTTCTTCATTATTGTCCTTTTGTTGTTCTCTCTCCTTAATGATAATTTTCTTTTTCTCAAATTCTTCCATGTCTTAGTGTCATTATTGCCTTGCTTCAGGTGAAATGATAAAAAAACAAACTCTAATACTTATTTATATATTCACTTAGACTGAAGATATACACCTGGACAATAAAAATACCTAGTGAAACTGTGGTGGGTATGGCTTCAGGTTTAAATCATGAAATAATTGAACTGATTATTGTTCTTTTTGGGCCTTTTTAATAAATACTTTCTATTTTGAATATTGAAATTATAATTCTTACTGGATATAAGAAAAGTTTTTTTTTACATACTGTTCCCCGGCGTGTTTTGTTGCGACTGCCCATATCGTAGATAAAATGTGAACGGCCCCGAACTTCAATGCAGGCATGTTTTTTAGATAATGACTGGAAAAAGAAAAAAAAGAGAAAATATATATATATATCTCCAAATAAAGAGAAAGAACAATCAGATTAAGAATCCACAGTTCTTTAGCATTTAATTTTTTTTAAAAAGCATGACACAATGTAGGCCATAATATGAAACCTGTATCAGGCTATATGATGGTTCCATATAGGATACAGGTTTGATTCCTGTCGGAGGACAAATATTTTCTATGAAAATTTTTTGGACATTCAGGCCAGTAAATGTTATTAATACTGTTTATTATATACAGAGCATTTACTTAAATATTTGTATCTATAAAAAGAATGTATAAACATAAAAATCATTTGGTTGAGTGACAAAGTTAAATGAATCAACAACTTTGTTATATATATATATATATATATATATTGTTTTAAAATAAAATAAGAAGCAGGGTATTTGATTAAAAATTCTGGTGAAAAAAATTAAATATTACAAGAAGTCATAATATTGCTATTGTTATGAGCAAATAATAGACAGTGTGAAAACTTGACACAAGGTTGATTTTAATGTGGACATTTTGTACATAGTTCCAAAAGTTTATCATTTATGAATCTCTATAGTGTTGCATTCACAATGAATATATAAGCAAAATGGATGAGACCATTTTAAAACAGCAAATGATAATTTCATGCAATTATTTAACTAGAGTCAATGCAATTCCTGCTTTTCTGTTTAGGTCCTAATCAGACATTATTGAATATATTAAACAAGTTTATAAACAATGTACAAACAATGTACAAACAAAAAGAAAAAGAGTTTCTGAAATTAAACTTTTTAAAGAATCTCTTCCTTACTGAGTTGAAGGGATAGATTATGTATAGAGGAAAATTCCAGTGATTTCTTACCCTGACAGGAATGGAAATTTGACATAAATCATGCCTTCCAACCGTATTGTCACCTAAAAAGACAAAAACAGGCAGACTGAAAGAATTTTAAAAATTAATTTCTTTTATTGTTCTTGCTTCTTAACATTTTTCTTTTTATTATTTTTTCTTTTTTTTTACACTCAGTAACCCCCAGCATCTTAGTGGCTTTCTTGCATTGCTTAGGGTGAAAAGATTAAAAAAATTTTTTTTTAGAAAATTCATTTTCAAATGATTCATTTTATACAACTGAAAAGAACTTGTTAATTTACAAATTTTATTAGAGCAATTAAAGCAGACTAAATAAAAAAGAAATTCATACCAAAAAGAGAGGGTAACAGAAATATAATATATTTTTAATAATCATTTCGCCCCAAGCAAGGTGGAAATTCAACATTAAACAAGTGGGACGTAGATGACAATCTAGTAGCATGCTTATATTCATGTAGTCAGGGCACCGGGTTTATCAGGCTTCTCTCTAATTACAGAATTTGCTTAAGACAATTATTATGGGAGTTGACAAATTGGTGCA
>OZ038489.1:114738662-114866162 GCA_964036315.1 Acanthosepion esculentum | reverse complement strand
TGCGGCTTGCGTGGTTAGTAACGACAAATGTTATCAGTTAAAAAACTAACATTTTATTGATTAATTTATTCAGTTTCTACAGCCTATAGATTCTTTGCAAGTTATTTAAAGCCTGGAAATATTTTTTTTAGAGTGTAAGAATTGGTGTAACTTGTGTGTGTGTGTGTGTGTCGGGGGTGATATTGGTTCACTGAAACAACCTCCCACAGGGAGAAAAGGTGCATTCATACAAAGAATAATTTGCATGTAAATGAATATAGTGAACCCAGTGGGAATTGGAACTCTGTTCACTGATTAACAATTTTCAAGTAATTATCCATTGCACCACCTGCACATCAAAATTCACAGCACCTGTTATTCCCAAGTGGTCACCCATCTAGGTTCTGATCAAGCTCAACATTGCTTAACTTTTGTGATTGTATGTGAATCAGAGTTTCAATGTGAAGTACTTGTAAACCCTAACATTTTAAGAATTGGCAGTGACAAAACAATACAACACTAAACAAGAGTTCTTTAGCATGGGATAATGGTTATCAAGCTAATTTGCTTGTTCCTTAATAGGCAGCCCATACTTGTAGCCTTGTGTGTGTCAAACCAAGTGTGGTAAATAATGTCAGAAAAACATGATTAAAAAATTAAAATGTGAGAACATCATTCATTCTTACATCAAACTATGGTATAAATATCCCTTGCCTAAGTTGTCACAATTTGATATCAATAGAAAACATTTGTCAATTCATAATTACATCAGGAGAATTCAAAGTGACAATTTTTTCCCCCCCACTGAAATGAAGTGGAACAATTATACTGAATCAATTGTTAGGTTTCCTGCTAGGAAAGTTGGCTCACTGTGTAGTGGTAGAAAATTTTATATAACCATTCATCCATGCATTGAATAGTGCTGACACATCTGATCAGGTGGTTCTGCTATGTATCTAGAAATTCCTGATAAAATCCAAAGAAGAATCTGCAATGTCATCAGTCCTGACATCTTAGCTTAAGTCACTTTAACATGGCCATGATGTAGCTTTCAAGTGTCTTAAATATTTTCATGGCAATTGTTCAGTCGCACTTTCCTCTTCGATACCTTGACTTCCCAAATTTAAGTGCAGTCCTAGATTGAAATCTAGGACATACCATTTTAAGTGTAAGTTTTATGTTAATAGTTTCTTCTCTTGCACCACTCACTTTTAGAATTCTCCTCTGGTTTCTTGCTTTCCAGACAACTACAACTTCAAAAATTTAAATGCAATCATCATTATCATCATGTCTCCTTGTAGTGTCCCCTCTCTCTCTCTCTAGTTTTCTCAGATTCTTTCACTCTCAGTAACTCTCTGCATCTTACTGGTTTTATCACCTTGCTTTGGGTGAAATTATTAAAAAAAAGCTTAGTGATTAAAATACTGGCCAGAAGATAAGAAAATTTGAAGTTTTTTCCTTGTGCATAGTTGATGATGATTTTACCAGTCTATTTGGAAAATAGACTTCATAATAGTAAAAAATAGTCTTTTTTACTGTAAAGAAAAAAAAAAGCATTTAGTAGATTAAATATGTGGATAATTCTTGTATTACAATTACACTTTTATATATGGTTCTAATTTAGGTACCTCCACTTTTTGGCTGAAAAAAGAACATAGCATAATAAAAAAAAAAGTCCCAAACTTAAAAACAAAGTTTTATTGTCAAAATGTTTATGCTATTATTAAGAGGTAAGACCAAAGTGCTTTTTTATTATTTTATTAAAATTTTAATAATTTCTAGCATGTTTGAAATTTTGGTTAAAAATCTTGTCTATGTAGCATTTACAATTAGTGTTTTAGCGCCCTTTATTCAGGTGAAAAACACATTGATTTGGAAATTCTTGCAAAATTCAAATAATTGTCAGATTTTAATGAAACTTTCAGGACTTATTCACAAATGAAATTATTTTTGAATTTAAAAAAAAAAAAAAAACATGTTATCCCCCCCCACAAACCACTTAATTTCATGAAATTAAATTTATCCTTTATTTTTTTCAAACTATTACTCATTTCCTGAGAATCTGATTCAAAATGTAAAATAAAAAATGCAATAAAACTGACACTATTTAATTAGAAAATCTTTTAATTGCTTTTATAAATAAGATTTATTAAGGACACTATTGTCTTAAGAAATTATTTTTAAGTATATAAAATATTACGTAACATGCCTCTGTTTGAAAGTATGGTCAACCCTATGAGACCAGAAAATAAGAGCGATGACTATAGTAAATTTCAAGTTAAATTCCTAAAATTAGAGAATATTTTCCAACATAGTACTTAAAAATTATATAAAAAAGGAACTCACCAGTCATTTTCTTAAATTAAGTTTTAACAAATAAAGTCACCATAGAACAACAATAAACATGTCAATGCTTTACCAGTGCCTGTTAAGTGATCTGAGTAATCACCGTTACTGTTTGTTTAAAAAAAAAACATTTCTCTCTTATTTTCAACTTAAAACAATATTTTTTTTCCAAATCCAATTAATTATATTTTAAATCAGCTAATATTCCTCAAATAAATTTTCAAAAAAGTATATTTTATTTTCGGAAGATTTTTAAAACTGAGAATTAACTTTTGTTTACAAATGTGTCAAAAATAGCCGATTTTAATGACTTCACTGAAAGAAACTAAAAAGTTGCGATTCCAAACAATATAATTTCTATTTAAAATACACCAGAATATTTTGCTTACTAGAAATAGTAAATTTACTCATTTAGCTTTCAATCACAGCTAAAAAGATATGCTTTTTCATTTTTCAAAATTCATTTTAAACCTTAGCTATCGAAAATTTAGTGGCGGTACCTATTCTAATTTCTTTAATGTTGTAAAAATGTAAAAGTCTACCAACAGACACAATTCAATTGCTAAACTAGTTTGCAATATGAATCTAAACTAAAACTTTAATCCAACTCTGAGTTACAATGTTGGCGTGAAGTTGATATACTTCAATGTGGGGACCTCCACTTTTTTGACGTAAATTTTCGATACCTAAGGTTTAAAATTAAATTTTAAAAATGAAAAATCTTTCTTGAATATTTCATTTTAGCTTCAATTAAAAGTTTAATAATTAAATTTATTATTCCCATTAAGTAAAATATTCTGGTGTATTTCAGATAGAAATTATATAGATTGGAATGTCAAATTTAATTTTGAGTTCTTAAAATTTTCTTAAAAGCGGCCATTCTCTTAATTTTAAGAAATTTGTAAACAAAAATTTTTCTATTTTAAAATTCATTTAAAACAAATATATATTTCTGACACGTTATTTTAGTAAAATTAGAAAATTTAAAGTTAAATTAATCTGATTTGAAATAAATATTACTTACTTATAACATAAAAAAATATATATACAACCAATTATTAACGATTGTACCTGTTCATCTGATCCAACGTTTGATGGATTGCTGATAGACAAGGCGATGACAGCTACTATGGATGACCCCAATTGTCAAAATTCTAAGTGAACGCATATTTTTGTTTTTTAACTACCTAGTAATTTTTACAAATGAACATATTTTCCGCAATTATTTAATATTTTATTGACTTTTATTTACCTTTCGACGATGCAAAAATAAAAAAATTTAAAATACTATAAAATTTTCTTCAATTAATTTTATAATTTAATAACAAATGAAATACCATGATTACTCAATTGAAGTATGTCCCACACTAACGTAAATACATAAAATAAAAATATTTAGCGAAATAGTAATTGAAAGTAAAACTTAGTTTAAGCTTTTAAAGTTGGATAGAAATTTTGAAAACCTGTTAAAACGTAACTGAAGCGACATAATAAAGGGACAAAATTTTTGGATCATAATAATGGCAATTTCAGTCTACTGTACATGAAAATAATGAACGTATTAAGTAAAAAAATACAAAATAAAAAATTATTTTAAAAATAAAATAGCGCAACTAAGTTGATTAATCTTTTCAATTTTGGATTTGTAAATTTTGTTTCCACTTAATTACTATATCACATCCAGGAAACAGCCCAATACAGAATTTTACATGATTTTAAACTATTATAAATTATTATAATTAAAATTTTTAAAAATATGAATAAATTCTTGTAAAATTTCATTATTTAGCAGAAAAATTATATTTCTTCAGACAATAATGTCCTTAATATTACTTATTTACAAAAGCGATTAAAAGCTTTTCTATGTCATAGTTTTATTGGATTCATTATTTTTCAATTCAGAGCAGATTTTCAGTTAGATAGCTCAAATTTGGAAAAAAAAAAAAAAAAAGGGACTCCTATTTTTAACAAAAAAAAAAAATATTCAGGAAATAGGTTTTGTGCGAAATTTCATGAAATTAAATTAGTGAAGGTGGGGGTAACATATTTAACCAAAATTTTCTAAAAAAAAAAAAAAAAAAAAAAAAAAATCAAAAATAATTTCATTCATTTGTGAATAAGTCCTGAAAATTTCATTAAAATTGGACAATTACTTGATTTTTACAAGAATTTCCAAATCAATGTGTTTTCAACGGCAAAAAGCGCACCCCCCAAAAAAACAATGTTATTTTCATGTCACCGCGATGAAGTAAACAAAAGACTTTAACCAAAATTTCAAACGTGTTAGAAAGGATTAAAAAATTTTTAAATAATTAAAAAATACTTTGGTCTTTCATCTTAATAATAACAAATATTTTGACAATAAAACTTTATTTTCATTAAGTTTGTGGCATTTTTCATTACGCTGTTTTCCCGCGAAAAAAAAAAAAAAAAAAAAAGAAAAAAAAAGAAACGGAGGTGCCTACTTTAATGTAACAGTTCTTAATCTTTTAGAAAGGTCAGAACTGCTTCAAGATTTCAAAATCTTTCTTGAACTTTTTGAAAAAGTTAAAAATGGTTCAACCTTGGAGCTGTATTTAATTCCTGTAGTACTTTCTGTCAGCTTTCTTTTGTATCAGGTGCCTGGTGAAGCCATGTTAATTTGAACAAGAAATTACTGTTGTTATTCCATTCTTTTGGATTTTATATCGACTCATACATTTTTGAAACTTATGAAAATGCTCACCTAACCTGTTCAGCTATGGCTGGAAGAATGAAAGGGAGAGAGAGAAAGAAAAAGACCCCCCCCAAAGAAATGTTCTTAAACCATTAAGGTTTCTGTAGAAATCTAAAAAAAAAGAAAAAAAAAAAAATAGAGAAGAAGTGAGGATAACTCTTGTTGTGACACTATTTAGCTATGGTAATTGGCTAACTAATTAATCATAGAAATTTAAAACAGAAAATAGACCTTCTTAAAGTGGAAAAAGAGCTATCTCGAAAGACAGAATGATCGATGAAAAAAAAAAAGAAAAGAAAAAAGATTTTAATTCTATTTACGATAAAAAAATACTTTTCACAAAAGACTGTAAACCCGGGAAGAAGCCATGTGTGAGGTCTTGTCAAGTCGAGTTATCGCCGAGGGAGATAGAAAGAAAAGCAAATATGAAATTATCAGCCAAAACACGTGCCAGTCGTAAAAATTTTGGCTGGAGATGATCGCTGATACGGGCAGGGAGAATCAATGTTAATTATCTTTCCAAGATATTATTTATTTTTTTTTTTCTTGGATACAGGCAAAGAGAAGCAATGTGGCAGCTATAAAATTTTGGCATCGTCTCGACATAGGTAGAGGATTGTTATCATTTACTTTACCAACAGATGCTAAGGCGTTGAATGGCAATGTAGCAATTGTAAAATTTTGGCAGGGTCTCGACATAGGTGAGGAGTTTGTTATGATTACCTTATCAACGTGTCGATTCAGACGTTGGATGGCGATATGGTGTGTGTAAACTTTTGGTAATTCCCAGAAAATAGAGTGGAGAATTGAGATTTGGTGAGATAAAAGAATTTAATTTCTTAACAAGTCAAGGATTCCATTATAATGCTAACTTAACATAAAGGACCAGATGGCAAACTTTGACAGTGATTGATGAGTCAGTAAAGAGTGCTGGCTAAGTGAATTTTGGGTGGCCCCCAAAGAAAGATGTGATAGGAATTTAATTTGCAATATGGAATTCATAAAAATTTTGGCCGATGGGAAAGGAGAATTTTGTAAACAAAAATTCTAGATTATAATTTTAAGGAGGCCAGCTTAGCCACACCCACACTGCCGAGAGATCATTGGTCGTATGGTAGCATGGTGATAGGCAGAGGTGAATGGATGAGAAAGGTGGAGAAGATGTTAACGCCCACTGAAGGGATTGGTATGAGATATCAATGTGAAAGAGAAAGAGTCTAGCTCTCCTCCGACCTTCCCTCATGGACGGCGGAGACCCCCTCCCCCCGAAATGGGAGGTAGTTAATTTTCCAAAAATGGGAAATAATCAATTTTTCTGTCCTGACAACAGAGATTTTTTGTTAGAAATAGAGATTACCGAGAACCCCAGACCACGTCTGGCCACACACTGGGTTTTGGTTGGTACCCATATAAACAAATGTCGATGGGTTGTTCAGCAGTTAGTTAGCCAGTGAGTTCCAGATAGTTCGAGCTGGAGACACAGTTGAGCTGGTTTTGAACCAGGATGTTGCTTCGCAGAAGCTGACCGAGAGATTCCACGACCTCCGACTTAGCCTATCCTACCAATAGCAAGTTATACTGACGGACAAAGTTAAGCCAGCACTTAAAAACTAAACCTGTTGACTTAGAGGACCAACTTGCTTGAAACATAGAAGTGTCACATTTCGTAGAAAATGGGCTGGGAGAAAAACATGCTCCTGTATATAACAGAAGGATAAAGTTAAATTGTTATTTCTTAACACACTTGAATCTCTTGGGTTTTTCTTTCATTTATTTTTTTTTCTTTGCGCTTGTGCAATGCCACCTTCAATTTGGGCTCAGCTGACACTACGGCCTGACACCTGATTGATCTAGTCTACCTAAGATCAAAGTCACAACGGGGGTAGGTTAGACTTGAGATCGAAGCAGTTACTCCAGTAACCAGATGTTGCAAGTGAGCTGGGAACAATAGAGTTGGCACTGAACTGGTACAACTGGTGAAACCGTTAACATTGATGACCAGAACTCGACCCTGTGCCACATATTGGTGCCGTAAGCACTGGATTTGACCCTGGACGGCTGGGTGTCACATATTGGTATCCTGACCAGGGGATTTCACCGAGTAGTGACGACCACGGAACAACCAGGACACATGCTGGTGGCAGCGACAAAAAGTCAACCCCAAAACGCCGGTAGAAGAAACCTTACAGCTTTGCGGTGTGACTGGGAGTTGACCACGGGTCGACGGCTTAGTGTCACATGTGGAATCTGATGTTTTGGTTTTGTTTTTTTTAATATTAATTCATCTGCTAATTGCTGATTTGTAATAACAGTAATAAAATAAAATCCCAAAGATGATTAAGCTACCCCCCCTACCGCTTTACAGACCGCCAAGCTGAGCATATATCTCAGACTAAGAACAAGTCATTTTAGGGGCCCTATAACCTTAGGAATTTATACAAAACCAATCACATTAATGGAATTTAAATTTTTCACTCTTAATCCCCAGCCATAGAGGATTTACTATGCCAATTGTGTCCTGCAGCCATAATTTTATTTCTTCATCAATGCACTGTGTCTATTTTCAGTTACATGAACTTAATATTTACACAATTCCACACTGTCTTTTGTAACTAATTGCTAATCAACTCAATGATGTGTGATGTGATTCTCTTACAGTGTTAAACAAGTAGATGTTAAAGGAAAGTCCCATGAAACTTACAGGAGCACTTTTTTCATTTTCTTCATCCTCACCTTCCGTATCACTGTGGGTGACCACTTGAGTCATGTCAAAATCCATCTTGTTTGTTTGTTGCTGTCAATGACAAAAAGATGGAGATTTCAGAAAATTTCTAAAAGTTTATTTACTTTTGATAAATTAAAAAAATTCTGAAATAAAGAAACAAGTCACAGAATATGAATCACTCCAAAACAAAATTGCTATCTTTTGATCACTGTTGACTATTGTTTGTGTCACGTGAAAATAACAGTAAATAAAATGATGCACTAAAATAACTAACAACCGATTTAAATTATCTGAATATTGGTACCATATTTAATCAAATTTTAGGTACTTTATCTTAGCCTTAGCCTTAGTTACAAAGATGTGTGTTGGGGAAAAATAAAAAAGAGAGAAACAGAGAGACCTTTAATTTTCTGATGATTTTATATATAGATGTCTGTATTTACAAAAATTGACACATTGAAACATACACAAAAACAATATTCAAAATCCTTTTTAAAATATTGGGTGTTGTTGAATTGTAGTGAACTTTTTCATTTATGATTAGTAAATAGCTTTCAATTTAATAACAATCTCACTTGGTTGCTACAAATTAATACAGAATTTTAAGATTTAAAATTATATACACTATTTGAATTAAAAATTTAAAAAATATAAACAATTTGTAAAAAGAAAATCATTATTCATTGAAAATTTTTTTCTTTCTTGAGGTTATTCTTAATAAATTTTATTCATAAGAGCATTTAAAAGATTTTCTAATTAAAAAAAAATGTCTTTTTTTAATCACTTCACTCCAAGAAAGACAATAAAACCACTGAGGTGCATGATACTGAGAGTATAAGAAAAAAACATGAGAGGCAACAATAAAACAACAGGATTCAAGGAGACAGAAGATGACAATTGACACTGCATTTGAATTTTTGAAGATCAATGTTGACTGGAAAGCAAGGAACCGGATGAAGTTCCACAAGTGAGAAGTGCAAAGGAAGAAACTGCAAGCATTGAACGTACAATGAAAGCTTAGCAGAAAACAATTACAATGGGAATATATTTAGGGAAGCTACTTTATGATGTAGGGAAAATGACTGAAGCTGATATGCCCAATCAGGACTGATAACATTGCAGATTCTTCTTTGGATTTTGTCAAGAATCTCTAGATGCATAGCAGAAGCACCAGACTAGATATTGCAACAATATTCAATGCATGGACGAATGGTAGATTTATGAAGTTGTAAGACAGATTCTGACAAGAAAAATTGTCTAGCATGACATTGCGAATCAATTTTCCTAGCAGCTGACCTAGCAATTCAATATAATCATTACCCTTCATGTGAGTGTAAAACCTTTAGCCCCAGAAGAGGCAGTGAGTCACTCTCCTGAAGATTAGCATCAGCTATGGTGCTGAAAAGAAACCGGTTCTCAAAGACAATTAAAAAAGAGCAGTTTAATTTTGGAGGCGTTAAAATTAACAAATCATTTTTGGCCCCAGTTAACAACAGGTTGAAGGTCATTTTTTATATAAGCTGCCAATTTGACATTATCAAACATATCAGACAGCAAATAGTTGTATACATCAGCATACCAAATTGAGAGCTTATAACACTGGGAAGGTAATTGTTGAAAATTAAGAAAAGAAAAGATGTCCAAGGATAGAGCCCTGGGGGACACCTGCATTAATGTAAAAACATCTAGTAGATGGTTGTTAAGACAAATTTCATTTTGCAATTTCATAAGATTGTATCAAATCAAAAACATCATCCAGAAATACCATAATCCTTCAACTTGTGAAGAGCCAGAATGCCAAATACCTTTTATGTTGGTCACACTACTACTACTACTACGTTGTCTCGATGGTTGAGTTTTCATCCGAATGATGCATCAAACATACCACAACATTTACAACAGCATGTCAGTCCACATTCACAATTTAGAAAACATCTTGTTGAAAATACATCTATGCTTTTTCATGAAAATGATAAACTAAAATTTCTTGAAACTATCTATATAAAAAAATTGAAACCAACACTTAATAAAATTAATTATGAATACTGCACAAATGTTTTAAAATGTTTACAGTAGATAGTTTAAAATATTTAGGTTTTAACTAATAGTTATTTCTTTCTTTAAACATATGGACATTTCAAAGTTAGTTACCTCCCCTGACGTTTACATTGTGAAATTTAAACTGTACAATACATAACCTTAGCATTTATATAACCTTAGCAACAGCCTGTTTCATCATTCTTATTTGAAGCATGGCAGTCTTTCAGCAATAACCATTAACACATCAGCTGTTGACCTAGAGAACTGAAAACTATATTGTTTGTCTGATAGAAGACCCTGCGAGGTGAAATGCTTAACCAGAGTTAATTAGAACCTCTAGAGCAGTGGTTCCCAAACTGTGGTGGAAGAGGATAGCAGGTGAGGTGGAATGGCTGAAAGACAATCTAAGAATTAGAAGCAGTTTAAAGAAATTCATATGCCAAAAATAGATATGATTTCAAAATTTAAAATATTATTACGGATTACTTGTAATTGCATGCATGAGTCTCAGTATAAATAGTTACAAATAATTACTGACGGATTTCATCATTGTGATATTTTTGCATTATATCAAGTATTAAGAATATAGTAACTAGAGTTCACAAATTGGAGGAGAGAGTTATCAATGACAATGTTCCTACTTCAAATCTGCAGTTATGTCCCTTTAACCCTCTCTCTGGGCCTTCTTTGCCATAGGGACACATACTTTTTCACTGGGACTCCTATGGTGAGGTATGAGCAAATTTTAATTCTGAAAATGTGGTGCAGGGGAAAATAGTTTGGAAACCACTGCTCTAGCGGTAGAAGACTAATGGGTAGATAGAAGGATCAGATGGGGTCATCTGAATTCTTAAAAACACTAACAACAGAAGAGAATTTCTAACAAGTAGAAAAGCAAGAAGCAGAAAGGCATTTATTGTAGACTTTAGAGAAAACATGAGCCAGTTCAGGAGCACATTTCTTTAGGTCTATTGTAGAAGTCCAATCAAGTCTGCATGCGATCCAGTTTAGAGATGATAGCAGAAACCATAGATGGAGTTATATGCATATCACAGTAGAGACTCAGTTCTAAATGGAAAGTCAGGCAAATATACTCCAGATGAGTCAAATAGAATTGGAAGAGAATTTACAAGCAAAGCATTCTGCTTTATCAGCAGAAGATGGTAACAGCTCAAACTGAGTAAAGATGACTTACCCTTATTTAACAGACTATTACAGGGCTGCCAGTAATCATGAGAACCAAAATTGTTAAACTTCTATCAGTGAACAAAGACTTAACTTCATTGAAGACACATTTATGATTATTACAAAGAGGCATACATTGGTACAGTTAGAAAAAGTGGTTCCTGTGGGCTATAGCAGCTGAAAAGACAAGTATGAACCAAGAAAATGATAGCTGTTTCACCTGGTATTTCCAAGATAGCACAAAAGCATTGATGCCAGCTTTTATCCAAGAAATCTCAGTGGTCAGCCAGTTATGTCATGTGTGATACATGCTTCGATGATCACGTATCTTTCGATACATGACTGACGAGGCAGATTTTTTCCCCGCAGTAGGTTGCCATTTCTTTCTGCAGTAGATCAGTTGCCATCCAATACTACAGAACCAGGTCTGCCCTGCTATTTACCCATAGCTGGGGGGAGAAAAAGAGGATTCACACCTTTCCCAAGGGTATTAGTACGTAAGTGAATGCAATGGATTCGACTGCAATTCGAACTCGGCTCTCCGATCCCCCAATCTGAGCCGCTAACAATTTTCAAAAGGAAGGTTAAAAATTTCACTCCAAAAGGCGTCTCAAAAGAAATCACAAAATTAATTCCAATCAGTATGCTAGTAACAGAAAGTCGTCTTGTGAACAGGAGGTTTCTGTCTAATAGACCACTCAGAAGAAATATCAACAGATACTACAGTGTGATCTTAATTGCCAAAAGAAGAGAGTTGTGATGCTTTACAAGAGCTGGGAGAGGAGGTGAGGGACAAATCAAGTATAGAACTATGTTGCTCAGAAATATTAAGGAAGTCTATTTGATTGACAGACTGAGCAATTGAAAAACTAAAAGGACGTTAGTAACATTAAAATGATTGCCACTTGACATGATGAGCATTAAAATAACCAAACATAAAAATTTATGCAGATGAATGTAGCACGAAAAAGAACCATTTCAATATTGTCAGATATTTGGTCTAATATGTTACATTCCTAAAAAGGGAGGGGGGAGAAAAAAGAAAAGGAAAAAAAGAAAAAAAAGAAAAAAGAAAAGAAGAGAAAAAAGAAAAGAAGAGAAAAAAGAAAAGAAAAGAGAAAAAAGAAGAAAAGAAAAAATGAAAAGAAAAGAAAAAATGAAAAGAAAAGAAAAAATGAAAAGAAAAGAAAAAAAGAAAAAGGGAAAAGAGAAGAAAAAAGGGAAAAAAGAAAAAAAGAAAAGAGAAAAGAAAAAAAAGAAAAGAGAAAAGAAAAAAAAGAAAAGAGAAAAGAAAAAAAAGAAAAGAGAAAAGAAAAAAAAGAAAAGAAAAGAGAAAAGAAAAAAGGGAAAAGAGAAGAAAAAAAGAAAAGAGAAAAGAAAAAAGGGAAAAGAGAAAAGAAAAAAGAAAAGAGAAAAGAAAAAAAGAAAAGAGAAAAGAAAAAAAGAAAAGAAAAAAGAAAAGAGAAAAGAAAAAAGAAAAGAGAAAAGAAAAAAGAAAAAGAGAAAAGAAAAAAGAAAAAGAAAAGAAAAAAGAAAAAGAAAAGAAAAAAGAAGAGAGATAGCCAACAGAGTGCAATGATGTTGAAAGCATGTGAAAGAATAATCCATGGACTCAAGAAACAATTCTCGCTGTAGTAAAATTTTCTGGATGTAAACACCAATGCCATGCATATGTATCCTAGAATCTTTTCAACAAAGAAGATAGCCTGGAACATTTTTAAAAAGTATGTTGAAAATGACCTCGTCTGTTGTTAACTGGGGCAAAGAATAGCTTGTTAATTTTAACACCTCCAAAACAAAACTGCTCTCTGTTAATCATCTGAGAGACCCCTTTCTGTGTTCCATCAGCATGGCTAATGCTAACCTCCAGGAAAGTCACTTGTGCCTTCTCAAGTTAACATTCTCAGCTGAAATGAAATGGAAAGACATCATTGAACCCATCGCCAGGTCAACTGTTAAGAAAGTTGGTTCACTGTATTGTGCTTGAGAATTTTTCTCTCTCTAATCTATCCTACATATTTATAAATCAACCATTCATCTATACTTACAATATTGCTGCTACATATGGTCCAGTGCTCCTGCTATATATTTAAAGATTCTTAATAAAATCCAAAGAATCAGCAATATTATTGGCACCTTGGCTTCAGTAACTTTGCCATTATCTTAAAGTTGCCATTTCCCTGTGCTTTTTCTACAAATAACTTCATGGAAATTGTTCAGATAAACTCTTCGCTATGGTACCCAGACTTTATAAATTTAAGCACAGTACTAAATTGGCAACAAAGTCTCATCAATTTACAGTTGAATTGGTTATGTAACTAAGTTCTATGCTAATTAGTTTCTTTTCTTGCAGTCTTACTCGTGGAACTCTCTTCTGGCTTCATATTTTCCAGTTAATTTTGATCATCAAAAATTGAAATGTAATGTTAATCGTTATCTTCCTGATTACTCTGCTATTTTTCTTGCCCCTTGATAACATTCCTGTTTTCTAATTCTTTTACACTCAGTAACCTCTGGTGTTTTAGTGTCTTTACTGCCCTGCTTGGGGTAAATCCAATTAAAAAAAAAAAAAAAAAGTATCAATTTTTTGGGAGATTGGGGGGGGGGGGTCTCAATATATCCAAATAAAACAATTTCTCTCAATTAAGTAATTTTTCTGCAGATAAATGGAAACACTGCAGTAAAAATGACAGAAATCGGCATTCGAACCAGCTCTTTCAATAATTTAACCACGATAACGCGGATAATGCCTTTACCAATTAAGCTACACAATGAAATAACCCACTTGTTTGAAAGTGAAAAAAAAAATGTCTAAGTATAATGGTTAATTAAATCATTTAACTTTCAAAACCAACAAGCGGTCAATTCCCTCAATGAAAAAAAAATGATAACAGATAATAATAAATCATAAATGCATGAAAAAACATTACCAGTTCATGATGAGAAGTTCCCTAAGTTTTTTTTGTTTTTTTTTTGTCGGCGACACCGAAGTTCAAAATGGCGGGTCACATGACAAAAATCAAAACATACGATAACAAAAATAATGTGATTAGTAGACATCTTTAAAAATTACACAAGTTTTTTTAAACACTGAAAAACTAAAAGGTGAAAAAAAAATCGATATTGAGATTATAAGTGGAAGTACTAAAGCTTTTTCTTTAAGGATTTGATTTTTTTTATTTGTAAAATAAAGTTTTTTAAAAAGTTTAAATTTTGTTTTGTACTGAAACAATTAGTCATGTAAATTAAATCAACTCACATGACACACATGCCGTATTAAATTCATTAAAAAAATGAATTAAAAATGTTAAAAACGCATATCTTTTGAGATCGTAAGAAGACTTAGACGGTTTGCTTTTTAAACTTAGAGAATGAAATGACTTACGATGATACATGGCTTTTCTTGTCTTAATTGATTCCCTCACATTTTTTTGAAAAAAAAAAAAAAAAGGTGGGTTAATTGTGTACATTAAAAAAATGTTTCACATTTTGATGCAACCCTACTTCTTAAACGTAGCGGAACAAATAGCTATTTATTTTACGACATCACAACAACGTAAAAAAGCGTCTCAACAACCACCATGTTTTCTACAGAACAAATGGTGGTAGTTTTGCTTGTTGTGTCATTAAGTACGCATTAAACTTGATACCAAAAGTTTATATTTTCGCGTTGAATAAATCAAAAATATAATCAACCTGAGAAAAACAAAAACATTATTTACTTATTTCATATGTTCAGGGCAACTTCTTTTCCTTTCCTTTTCAGTTTCTGTTTCATTCAACAAACATTTCATTTCATCATTTAAAAAAAAAAAAAATACTATTTTTCACAATATGAGCCAATGTAAATAAATAATCATTAGTCTAGACGTTTTCTAGCTAATAATTTGCTTTTCGAAAAAGTACCTTGTCGAATGTCGATTTTTTTTTTTTAAGTATCAGGAAATAAAAAGAAAGCACTTATTTTCCCGCGGTTTTCAAGATCTAAAAAATGAACTGAAGCTTTTCATTTTCTTAGTCTTGATTCTAATGGAGAAAGGTTATCTCTACCGAATGTTTTTTTAATTACATAATTATTACATCAGATCTATTCAAGGAAAACTCTGCTGATGGTAACAACTTTATTTTCGGAGGAATCACTTTTTTAAACGGTTTATTAGACTGAATTAAAAAACAACAACAAAGGGACGACCCTTATATCAAGATAAAAATAACTTCTTTTTTCAGCTAATAAACACACACAGGCAGTTCAGTTTTCACATTGTAAAACCCACGTGGGGAAAAACTAAAAGTCTCTTTTTATGAAAACGACAACAAAATAATTCGTGCACAATAAAATTACTTGAATTTTAAAGATTGAATAAAAAAATATATGAAAAAAATGAGAAAATATAGTCATAAGACTAGAGAGGAAAAAAACTGGTGTGACCCATGTCAATAAACAACAAATACAAATATAAATTGTTGTGGAAAGTAACAACACTTTTTTTTCACGTATTTGTTATATAATTAAAACAGGTAATTTTAATTTAAAAAAGATATTTATCTTCTTAAATTGGATTTTTTAAGTAAGTCGTGAAGCACAAATAAAAAATTTTAAAATCGGCATTAAAATTAGAACTTACGACAAAGTAGTCACATGACCGCCGTTTACTTTAGTTTAAATATAAAAAAAATGCAATAAAAATTTCCGAAATCTTTGTTGATATTTTATTTCTTATAATTATTTTTTTTAAAGTTGTAAAAAATAAAAATCAATATTTACTTAAATAAAAAAAAAAGCTTTTAAAAAGTTCTATGAAAGTAAAATACGTTAAAAAATACTTCTTGATCCTCATTTAAATTGAAAGTTATTTAAATATGAAAAATAAATAAATATAAAATATTAATTAACAAACATCTCAATATAAAAGAATGTTTTGTTTTTTTAACATTGAGACATTATTATTAACGGACAGTACACACCGTATGAACAAAGTAACATTGTTATTGTTTTATTTAAAAGAAATGGAAAAAGTCATAATCCTTACAATCAGCGCATTTAAATAAGTAGACAGTGCTAAAAATGAATTTTATGTTTTTTAAAAAAAAATTAAAATTTTCATTACAAAATTAAATACAGCAACAATAGCTTTTACTTACCCAACACTTATAGTGTAAAACACTTGTCACTGACAATAACCGCGTTTTTCGCCGGTGTTAAGAAAATCAAAGTTCCAAGTTAAAAAAATGTCCGTGTGTATTTTTAAAATAAACTTTCTACAAATAAGAAGTAATTTCAGTAAGTTTAAAAATAAGAATCCTTATAATTACAGTTAATATATTTTTTATTTAAACTTTTCTTTAAATAGGGAATCTTAGTAAAACTAGATTATTTCGTTTTGTTTTGTTTAAAACTCTTGTATAACCCTTTTGAAAATATTGTACATTTTAATTTCTAGCATCTTTTAAATAAAAGTTTCAGTATTCATTCATATAATTCTCATTAAAAATTCAGTGCAATGAAGCTACAAGTCTAAAAATAATCATAAAATTATAACTACATATAAGTTTCAAAATAATCAGCAGAGACTTTTTCAAGACTGTCCAGTTGTGACCAGTCACCGTTCATTGTGACGTCAAAACGTCCAAGTTATATGGGAAGGAAAGTATATACAAGAAAAAATATGGACGTTGTTAAAATTGCCTTTTTTAACAGAATTAATCGAAGAAAATAATTATTGCTGAATCCTCCACAGACTAATTTATAAGGGTATAAAGGAAATGTTCAGCTTGTCTTTAGTACGATTTACGACAGGTGGTCACATGACCTAGCAATATTCTTTTCTACAAAGGAGAATTGTCATTGAGAAAATTAAGCATGAAGTTTTGTTTATTATCGGTTAAACAAATTAAGCACTGAAGAAAAAAATTTAGCAAGTCTGCTAAAATTTAGTATAGTATTCACCCTGGAAGAAAAATGCATAAAAATCTCCCTAAAAGGCTCCTGAATTTAAAAGTTTTTTTTAAGTTAGTTTTAACTAAGTAACAGCTAATCCCGTGATATTTTGCCATATTTTGATATATAAATTAGCTTACATTTAATTATACATGTTCCAGAAAGTGCCCTTCAGCAATTTTTATTTTTTATTAATGTTCACCCAATAAAAAGCTTAAGAGCCACTCAAGGAAGAGTGTTACTGAATGAGGTGAGTGGTATGGGTGTAAAATGTAGGCAATAAAGATTATGAGGATAAATAACAATTGACTCTGGATCTGAAGCTATTAAGATTGTGGTGCTTGGGGAAACATCTATGTCACATTCAGTTCTAAAAAATAGCAGTTCTGAGTGGAACTTCCTCCTTATAAATGTAATATGAAGACAATGATAGTGGATGTTGTGTAGCAGGTCTTAGATGTTGTAAAGGGAGCTTGCTTCGGCAATTAGTTGGAGATTCGTCTCCAGCTAAGCTAGTCGAACTCTCTGCTTTCGGGCAAAGAGGAACCCAGAAGAGGCTATGCCGAAGAGCAGAGTCTCGTCTGAGTAGGTAGCCAGCTACCCAACCCTGTTTTTACGGGGAATTTTTGCTCGAGTCCATAGGCTCAGTTTTAACTCCACATTAAAAACGGCCTTGTGCCACATCCTGCCATGCGGAGGGGTAAGGTAAATATCCTTAAAGGTTTGAACTGGAGGAACTTAAGAATGTAGCTCATCAAAACATTTGCCATAGAAATGACGATAAGCCTGGGATGATGTATTCAGGGTTGGTGCATCTTACCCCCGAAACTGGGGGAGGGGGGCATTTTATTTTCTCTATTGTGGCCCCTGGCATTTTTTTCCAGTACTGTTTTATGGCCATCTGCCATTTTTTAAAATTATTTTTAAACTGACGTTACATAGTCGGTCATCAACTAATAATATACATCGTGCATTTGCATGGCTGGCGTGGTGCGTACTACACAGGAATCTCTGGTGAGGTTGGACCCCCAAAAGAACTAGTTTCAGCAGCGTTCTGTCCTTGGTCCTAACTACTTTTTTTAAATTCATAATCTACTGAGGAACATTCTCAAATCATTAGTAAGCATCTATGTTTAGGAATGCACTTCCAAACATCAAGATGATCTCAACTTGCTCTAATTGTTTAATAGGGAAAAAGCTGGCTTGCAAATTTCCAGCTTTGGCAGATTCACAAAATCGTTTAAACAGTTTTGTGTGGGATGAATTATTCTCTACTCTGCAGTCTTCTTTACCCAGATGCAACATCGCAAACCTGTAACTAGTCTGTTACTATTTCCATGACAAATATTCAAATGACTTCGATTCATTAGCCCCACTAATTCAGACCCCTACTTCTAGGACAAGTCATACTACATCCACAGAGACAAATCACCCTTATTACCTCTGTATTCCAAATGCAAGGTTAAAGTTCCACTAAATTTTTTTTTCTTAAAACTGCTTTATGGGACAGACTTTCATGAGCATACTTCCATGAATACGAGAATCTTAACCTGTTCAGTTCAAGAGTCAATCATTATCTATTGTCTTGAAAGCTGGAGGGATATACAGCTATGCACATGTCTGGAGCAAGTAATCCATCCCTCTCCAGGTCAAACTGCACTGAATGTCCTCCAGCATGAAGACTCATCTTGATCCCAGACACAAGGCCATTGATTTAATTGGGAGAAACTTCCATCCTGGTTGTTGACTTTAATCTAGGAATCCCTTCATCCAGCAATACAGTGACATCACTGTGCTGACTACATCCACAGCTACAGAGCCCCTAGTTTACCCCATTGTGCTATTGATCCAGTAAAAAAGCTTCACTTGCCCTTTGACAGGTCTTGTTTTTAATTCTGCTGGGTGTATAGCCACCCTCCTCACCAGGTAAACCTGGTCAGTGAACCAGTTTAGTTGCCATTGGCCTAACCATGTGGCAGATAGTACTGGGTTACGTGATACCAGTAGCAATCATAGAGTAACCTGACGCTTAAATTTATTGTAATTTATTTACATTTTTACAACAAACATTTTTTCTTTATGTAGAGATCTAAGTATATTTCTATAGATTATTTTTTTAAAACTAAATAGTTTTATTATCTGAAATGTCTGATATACAGAAGGTTCGTAAATTTTGGCAAACATTATTTCTTACAGTTTACAGGAGAAAAAAGCCATAAAAGTTATTGACTTAGATAAAGTGGCTTGTAGTTTCTATTGTCTGTGAATCTTTTGAACTGTAGCCACTTTGTTTCACTCTTCAGGTAAAATTACTTGACATAGATTTGTGCTGACAGGTCAGCTTATTTGCCTGTTGCAAAGTCTTCTATTTATGTTTTCAGATGATATTATCCTTAAAGTTTTTGAATATACTCAACCAATAGCAGTTGATTAAAAATTCTCTTTTTATACCATATGTTTTGCAAGAATTACTCCCACCTTGTTTGCCAAGATGCCTGTTGGGTGGTTCTGTTTATGACTATAAAAGGATGTGTCAGTAAATCTGTCGGAGTTAGTTCCTCCTTAATTCCCATATTGTCACCAGGGGTCTCTCTCCCCATACTATAAATACTGGAAAACGCCTTGCCTCTTCCTCTTTTTGCCTTCAGGCCTCGTGCCGAATCCCACCTCGCGTGGAGGTGAGGTAAATCTCTCTTTCTTCTTCATTTCAGCGACAAGATGTAAGCTCTTAGAAGATCAGCGTTTCCCATATCTGGGAATATATATATATCGGTCTTGTTTGTCTTTCATCTTCGGTTGAACACAACTAGAGTCCGCCATTTTTCTTGTAGTTGGACCTTTTAATATTCTACCAGGAGTTACACATGTGTTTCTACAACAATACAACAACACGTAAATACACACACGGTCCTCTACAAATCTTCTTACTCATTTTTGATCTTGTTCAACTATCTGTGTACATATAAGTATATTTTCTCTTGTCTTGAATTATGTTACTCTTTATATAAGAATATACATGTAAAATTTCTTTATCTGTAAAAAATCATTTCTTTTGAAAATGTTTAATTTGCCTTCTTAATTTCAACCAGCCATGTGGCAAATTATGCACAAATTTTCTAACAGCAAAGGCTATAATGTTTTTCTTTCATTTTTTAACCCATTTACATACACAAAAATATAATTTTTTTATTTTTTTTCATTTTGGGGGCTATGTTGTTCTTCATATAAAAAAATATATGTATAAAAATCCCTCCAAATGTTGAATTCATTTTTTTAAGCATATCACCCCAAAGTGGGAGTGGCACTAGAACACAAGGGGTTATGGAGAGTGAGAACAAGAGTAAAGAGGAGTGCTTGAGGAAAGGATAAAGAAAAGGACAGGGATCAACATCAAGGCATCAGGAGATGTCGATTGGCATTACATTTGAATATTTGAATATTATAGATACCAGGAAAGTAAATGAAAAGAAGGGTGTTCTACTGTTTGGAAGTGCGAGAGAAGAAGCTGTTGGAGTAGAAGAGATGGCTAAATTTAACTGTTTTGACAGTGAAGAGGTGGGGCCAATATTCCAACCTAGTAGCACGCTTAAATTCATGCAGTTTGGGTACCATGAAAGTAGATCGTCAGAGCAGTTGCCATGAAAATATCTGTAGAGAAGACAAAGGGAAACCACAGCACGTCTGTAAGAGTGACTGTAGATGCAGGCACCAGACTGTATATGGCAACAGTATTCAATGCAAGGATGAACAGTTAATTTGTAGCCGCATCTAAGCTACGCTTGGAAAATCGCTACCTGCAGCTGTTCTTCCTTACAATCTGTTTCATACTGCATTTACAAATTTGTAAATTAATTCTAGATTTCATTTTTAGTAGATTTTTTTCTTACTGTTTTGATATTATAAAAATTATTTTTTATAAAAACAATATGATATAAATTTTCTGAGAAGTAAATAATAAAAATGTTGGTATTATGTAATAAAAAAAAATAAGTTGCCAAAATGATGCCATAAAAAATGCTCATCAAAAATAAAAAAAACTTGAATGAAAATTAATGTGTAAAGAATTGAAAAAAAAAAAAGCTCCAAATAGTTGTTTTATAAGAAAAATGCTAAAATGAAGCTAGACAATTTAAACATACTTTAGGTTTTCATTAGCTTTGATGTTGTCAAAAACCAGCCAAATTTAAATTGCAAATGTGTGTGCTTTGATTGAATCATGATTCTCAAGCTTTAATCAATTGGGATAAAAAGTATGCACCTACTAAGGAGTTTTAATCTAGTTGGAGTCACATGTTTGCTATTTAAGGGGGAAAAGTTGACTGCAAAATCAGAAAGGAATAGTCTACACCCAAGTGTGAAAATTGTGATCTCGGCAGAAAGGGTTAACTGCCACAGGCATGTAAAAACTGTGGCTCAGGCAAGAAAGTTGTGATCTCAGCCCAGAATGGATGCCACCACCTGGGAAAGAAAAGCTGTGACGTGGAATGATAAAAGACTGTGGCAGTTATTACTAATACTACTACTACAACTACTACTGGTGTAGAAGAAACAAAAGGAAGAAAAACCCTTAAAAATCTATGAGAACATTATGATAAATGTCTTTTCCAAACTTGTGAGAGTTAATTCATATTTGTGAATACCTGTTCCAAAACCCCCTTTTTTTTGTCTAAAGGAGCAAGAGAACTAACTTTGCCTGAGGTAGATCACCTTATCTCATTGATCTTCAACATTTTGAATTGGGAATTTTTAAAAGTAAGTCAGTTTCTTTTGTTGCCAAGAAATTGATGTTGCTCTAAAAGAAAGTTGTCAAAATTCCTTTTTGTTAGGGAAAAAAAAATGATGTACTGTAGTTTTCTAAGAGAAAACAGATTTGTATTTTGAAGAACTGTTAATCTGCCTTGATAATTTTCAGCATACAAGGAAAATTGTGCAAGGCCTATATTGTAATTTTGTACTGTGAGAAAATATTTTTTGTTACATTAAAAATGTTTGTTTCTTTGAAAATTTCACTTTGAGTGACAGTCTTGTGGCAGACTTCACCACACTAATTTAACTTTTGATTAGGAAACAAGGCTCATGCCAGAAGGATAACCAAAAGACATTGTTACACATAAGATATGTATTCTAACAAGATGTACAATATCAAACAACAATGTGAAAGAAAATATGCATTTAAGTAAGAAAGGTTGAATTAACCAAGAGTTGCCTCTCTTTAACTGTTATTTTAGAGTTCAAATGGTTATTTAGTTTAAAGTTCACTGGAAAAATGTTCATGATAGTTTCTTGTAATGATTGTTTTTGAAAGATATTGTTGTGTGAGATGAGTTTTTTGTGGTAGTGTACAAGTTGTTCAGCATGGGAGTGTGTGTGTGTGAGTGAGAAGGTTGGTGCATGGTTTCAATTGTCGTGGATTCGTTTGGCAGTTGAGTTCTCACTAATTGAAATTAGAAAAATCTTGGTTTAAATAAGAGATAATAGGCTCCAAATCGTTGCGAGGGAAAAATTATTCTTCACGTGCAAACGATCTGATTGGTTGGCATCGACCAATCAGCAAGCGAGCTTTGAGGAGACTTAAGAAAGCTTCTGTGATCCGCTTCTCCCAAAAGTGCACAAAACTGACTACTTAAACATAGAGCATTTACAAAATTGTCGCATTACTGTGATTTATAAATTGCCTGTAGAAATGTAGTGGTGATTTATTAACCAATGAATGCTTGGCATTGTAAATGTGATTTGTATGTATGTATGTATGTATGTATGTTTGTATGTAATAGGTCTGCACAGTCTTGTCTTTTTTAATTATCATTCGTAAAAGCACTTGTAAAGGAAGGATGCGAGAGTTGAAATCAATTAAGATCCCCAATTCTTTCTTTTTGTTTTTTAATACATATTTTTTTAATACATATTTGTTTTTTAATACATATTGTTTTTTAATACATATTTGTTTTTTAATACATATTGTTGATCCTATTTTTGTGTTGCTTTTTGTTTATGTTTCTGAAATCTTTACATGTTAGCTAGTTTAATTATTAACATTTGAATATTACTAGAAAGGCATATGTAGCTAAGAACTGAGGTGATCACATTTTCTGTGTATTCTTTGATGAAAATCATCATTTAGAAAAAGAAATAAAAAAAGAAAACCGTGGACTTTGAAACTTTCTTTCATGGAAAACTCAGCAGCTGATGCAAATTTAAATTTGACCAGTCATGGGTGTCTCAAGTGTATGCAAGCTTTCAGTTTTGTGAGGTTGGAAGTTAGAATTTGATAGTGACTTTGGTGTTGCTGCCAATGATGATGATGATGAGGAGGAGAGGGAGGAGGGGGGAAATTCTTTGATGACCTCTGACTCTTTGTATCTGCATATATTTTCCTGCTACAACATTATAGGATACAAAACAAAGGACCTTTTCGGTTCTTCTGTTTGTAACAATATCATCATTGCATTACTGAAAAAAATGAAATTGTATTTGGCAAACATGGACCTTTGCCTCCTCCCATAAAACAGACTGTCAAAAGGACACTTTTTCCCTTGACACCATTTTGTTTTAACTACCTTCACTCTTTGGCAATGTTTATTGTTTTAGAACTGTTATAAAGCCTAAATATGAAAGTTATACATTTTTTTGTTCTTGAGAATTTACAGCAAAAATAATAAACACTATTTAAATTGGTAAATGTTATATATTGCATTAGTTTGAAATTGTATTAGTTTTTAGAATGCTGAGGAGGTATAGTGGAGGAATGGATAGTGGTTTTGATTGAGGAATCGGAGAGCTGGGTTTGAATTCTAGTTGAATCCATTACATTCACTTATGTGCTAATACCCTTGGGAAAGGTACAAATTCTCTTCTTCTGCTATTTAACCATTATGGGTAAATAGCAGGACAGACTGAGCTCTATAGCTTTAGGTGGCAACTGGTCTAGGGGAAGGACTACTCTGAATTCAAAACCTGATCCTCCAGATTGGGGGTTGTGCAGTAGGCTAACAAGCTACTCTCTTAAAAAGTTGTTTGTTATAGAATATCTTGATATCTTGCGGCCCTATGTTCCTCAAGGAATTTAAGGGCATAATATATATAGTTGGTTCACATTTTTTAGTAATTAGTAAATGTTTATAAATTTATGATTAAAAAATTGTTTTCACATTTATTTCTTTATAAATTGGTAAATTATATAAATTGCATTGAGAGGCACGGTGGAGTTGTGGATAGCAGCTTGGATTGAGGAATTGGAGTGCCGAGTTCGAATTCCAGTCAAATCCATTACATTCATTTATGTGTTGTTACCCTTGGGAAAGGTATGAATCCTCTTCTCCCACCAGCTATGGGTAAATAGCAGGGCAGACTGGGTTCTATAGCTTTGGATGGCAACTAGTTTAGGAGAAGGACAACTCTGAATTCAAAACCTGTGGAGGGTAGTTTTGGGACCTTGTGGCACATAGTGCACCAGGTCTCTGTATTTGGCCCTTCAGAAAGGGTGGCTGGTTCTTCACAAAGCCTTCACCACTATAATCAAAACATATGTGCTGGTGTCTTGTCTGTCGGTTCCTAGGAACTGAGCTGATTGACCCTTATACGTCTAATACAACGGGAGAGTCTATTATATATTGTATTGAAATCGTATTACTTTTTGTAATGTTGTAAATATAAAATTATTCCAATAAATAAAGATTCTAATAAATAAAGTGTTTAATATTTTTGGTCTAAATTCTCAAGATATGTATAAATTCCTTTTCATCATATGTTTAGGTTTTATTATAATACTACTCATCACTTTTAAAAACATTGCCGAGGAGTAGTTAAAATAAAAGTGGTGTCAGGAGAAAGAAACGTTTCTTTGACATTCCATTTTTTTTGCAGGCACAGAGGTTCATGTTTGACATATTTTCTATTTGGCACATATTTATCTCTTGTCAAATCATCTTTTAAAAATGTCATCATAAATCTTTTAAGAATAGTTAAAATGAACTTTTTGTCATATCTCTTTTTCAGCTTTTACCTATTTCTATCACACTGTGTTAATGACATGAAATATTTCCTTTACCTATATTTGAATTAAATAAATTAATCAGAGAAGAAGAGAAAAAAGTAATTAGTATCATTTTTATAGGCAAAATTTTATTTTTACTTACTGTTATAACAGTTGACATGGTGGTAATAAGGAGACCAATAACAGGATGCAATATGACAAAACACTTTATTTATATGTCAAGACATTTGCTCTTACAAGTAGCCACTGGTTATAGGTACTTTCCTTTAAATAACTCTCATATGAGACCATTTGACTTGCTTGGGGATACTCAACACTTGCACAAAGGAGAATAGTTTTATACCAACAGTAAAGATATAATGAAAATAAGTTTCACTAAATCAAGATATGTAAAAATAAAAAAATTAGCTTTTAAATTTCTGCATATTTTTTTGTTATATATCCGTACCTATGAACACTAATGGGTGTGTCTCAGTCCTCATAAATATGCTGGACACTATTGTGAGTGAGGGTAATATGCTATCTAAGTCGTCCACCACTTGCAGTAGTTTACCTACTTCAGGCCGCTGGTGAGTATGTGGTGGCACGGAGCAAGCGAAGGACCGGATATTAACCCTCAGAGGTTTAGACAGCAAATGACCAATACTGGTCTCTGCGCACCCGGCTCCACGCAGAATTTCCGGTGGAAAACTAAAAAGAAATAAAAAGAATGATAAGCAATTTTCCACCAATTAAACGGCTCCGCGCCATACCCAACAGTTTGTTTCAGCAGACTGACTCTGATCCGAAGGGCACACATAAATAGAGCGATAAATTCACTTCTAGGAGAGAAAGCTTTGAAGTACCGTCAGTGAATGTCGCTACGCTTTTCTCACCCATCAAACCCGATGCCTTCAGCCTTCCTTCACCAACGGAGATATCAAAGGACTCCTACCAACCCATTGACCTCACCTTTCATCTCCTGTGACCAGCACGTCATGAACTTAAGTATTAACAAAAGACACTTATATTCTTTTAATAATCGGATTTCTCTTCTATGAATGAACATTTTGTAACGGACTTTGTGCGTGTAAATCAAGAAACATTGTACTATTCATTGATGTTGCATTTAAATACAAAGTGTTTTTGATATACCCTTCTCTTTCGTATGTTATTTTGTTTATGTTATGGTGACCTCAATTTGATTGCTTGTTGAACCTTTAGGCCAAACTAGCGGCTGTCCCGAAGGACTGCTACTATTTATCTACCTTCTGATACAAGCAACAATTAACAACGAGAACTCTACTCCCCCCTCACTATAAGTGGTGACCAAGACGTGATTTTAACACATATATATACACGCACGCACAAAAAAAAAAAAAAAAATTGAACTGTCACAAAATTAGAATTTGTATTCAACACAAACCAAAAACATGGCAGATGACCCCGAAGAAACTACAATTAATCAAAACCAACCAATCCAAGCTGTTGCGATAAAACCACCAAACTTCATTGAATCAAACGTAATAGCTTGGTTTGCGATAATGGAGGCGCAATTTAATATTGCAAATATAAGACAGACCAGTCAAAAAGTTTTTAACACTTTGGCAGCTCTCCCTGTGGACATAGTAGGAAATATACAGCCAACTATACTGCAATCAAAAGATTACGACGCACTAAGAGAAGCAGTGACGGGCGCTTACGAGAAAACAAAACCAGAGATGCTGGACAAATTAATGTCGTCATCGACTGTAACAGGTCGTCCCTCAGTATACCTGAATGAACTTATGTCATTAGCAAGCCGAATTGGCGTAGGGGACGATATCGTACGTCACAAATTTATTCAAGCCCTACCTCACTCCATTAAACCAGTGGTAGCGGCACAAGTCGATTTAGACACAGATCGCCTTGGAAGAATGGCGGATGACTTACTATTATATTTTAACAAACAAGACACCGCACATATTCGACAGATTTCGGGGAAGCAAAGGGATGAACAGCAAAATAAAAATGAAACTAAAAGGATACATGGCTGTTCCCACAGTGAAAATAAATTCCCTACCAGTGTTCGCCCTTTTAACAAGGACCAAAAACCTCTAATTTGCCGAGCGCATTTATACTTTGCGGAACGTGCAAAATTTTGTAAGCCGTGGTGCAGATGGCCAAATAAACGGAATGTTCAAATGCAACCCAACTCTCGCCCAAATTCACCAGTTCCTCGTGAGATTTCGGAAAACTAACTAGGCGAGAGGTGTTAGCTTCCATTTCCTCGCCGCTTCTCATTGTAGCCGCACGGTTAGGAGCTCAAAGTTTAAATTTTATTGTGGATACAGGAGCTGCCGTATCTATACTTCCGAAGATATATTTAAGCGGAGCTGTAACATACCCAACCAATATCTCTTTAGTGTCTGCCAACGGTCAAAAGATTGAATGCTCAGGACAAGCAGTACTGAATCTAACACTACGGAACCTCAGACGAGAATTTACTTGGACATTTATAATAGCCGAAACTGCTCAGCCACTCCTAGGATACGATTTCCTAAACCATTTCGGGCTAATGGTGGACTGCACAAACAATAAGCTGATTGATAAAATGACTAATAGACAATCCGATGCACATCCATCGTCTATTATCATGAATATAGATTTAGTACCGAATAAAGATGCTAACAAAATGGTACGAGCAATTCTGGAGAAATACCCAAACTTAATTTCTCCTCATCGCGACACGAATGCAACAAAACCAAAGATATTCCATAGAATAGAAACTGGTAGCAACCCTCCTACTTTCTCCAGAGCCAGACAATTATCAGCTCAGAGATGTGAAATTGCAAAAGAGGAATTCAAGAAACTCCTAAAGGCAGGAATAATTTCCCCTTCAAACTCTGAATGGAGTTCAGCCTTACATATGGTACCGAAGTCAGACGGCACATATAGACCTGTTGGCGATTACAGACATTTAAATACCATAACAAAAGCCGATCGATATCAAGTCCCAAATATAAATTCCTTGTCTTCGAAGCTTCATAATAAGAAGTTCTTTTCAAAGATAGACCTGTCGTCTGCTTATCATCAGATACCTGTACATCCGGAGGATGTTTGCAAGACAGCCATCTCTACCCCTTTTGGGTTATTTGAATATAACTATATGCCTTTCGGACTACGGAACGCATCATGTACTTTTCAGAGAATGATGGACAATATCTTTCGTGATACTCATTATACCTTTGTATATATCGACGATATCCTTATATTCTCAGAAGATGAAGAAACTCATTCCAAGCATATCGACCTAGTACTACAAAAACTGAGTGAGTACGATTTTAAAATTTGTCTCTCCAAATGCATATTTAGTGCTAATGAATTAGACTTTTTAGGATTTCATATTTCTGCTAGTGGTCTCAAACCCAGTGCTAAAAAGTTGAATGAATTAAGTGAATTTCCTCAACCAAACGATTCCAAATCACTACGCCGATTCATCGGAATGGCAAATTTTTACAGAAAACTTGTGCCAAATTTCAGCGATATCATACTACCTCTCACGGAAAAAATACGTTTAAACCAAAATTCCAAGTCATTAACCCTAACAAAGGAAGAAATTGAATCTTTCGAAAATATGAAAAAGTCTTTATCAAATGTAACTGTTTGGGCTTTCCCCAGCTCGAAAGCTAACAACTATCAACTTGTAACAGACAGTTCGAATTATGCGGTGGGTGCAGCACTTCATCAAATGATTGATAATCAACCCATCCCCATAGGTTTCTTTTCAAAGAAATTATCCCAAACCCAACAAAAATATTCTACTTTTGACAGAGAACTACTAGCTGCCTATCTAGCAGTACTCTATTTTAAACATTTAATAGAAGGCAGAAATGTAATGTTACTGACGGATCACAAACCACTTTGCAGTGCTTTTAAAAGCCAGTCTTCCTTAAAATCAGATAGACAACAGCGTCACCTCTGTTTTATCAGCGAATATGTAAATGACATTTCACATATAAGAGGTTCACAAAATATAGTAGCTGATTGTTTATCACGACCTGTCAACGCGATCACTATTGATATATGTGACTTACAAGAAATAATGAAGCATCAAGCTACTGACAATGAAATTCAGGCATTCAAAGATCAACTGAAACCATACACAATAAATCAAAATGAAACCATATTATGTGACACGACATTACCTTTTCCACGACCTTTTGTGACTGAAAAGCTCAGAAAATCGGTATTTGACAGTCTGCATAATCTATCACATCCAGGAATAACATCTTCAAGAAAAATAATAAAATCCAGATACTATTGGCCGAAGATGGACAAGTCAATAAAAACCTGGTGCACAGAATGCCAACACTGCCAACAAGCAAAAATAATAAAACACACAAAGAGCAAAGTAAATCCATTTGAATTACCTTCCAGTCGTTTTGAAACGGTGCATGTGGATATTGTCGGTCCCTTACTACCAGTAAAGAACCAAACTGACCCTTATTTTTCACCATATCGATATTTATTAACATGCATTGATAGAAATACGAGATGGATAGAAGCATGCCCAATAACAGAAATTACGGCAAAATCAATATCAACGGCTTTTGTCAATCTGTGGATCTCCCGATTCGGGGTTCCTCTTCATGTCGTTACGGACAGAGGAAGCCAATTTGAATCCGAATTATTCTCAGAACTATCAAAAATAATAGGCTTCCACAGATTACGAACAACGGCGTACCATCCGCAAACGAATGGATTAGTTGAGCGAGCACACAGAACTTTAAAAACGGCTATTATAGCCAGGAAAGAATCGTGGTTGTCAGCTCTTCCTATCGTCCTTTTTGGAATGAGGATAACACCTAACGAATCAAACTATTCTTCATTTACTGCAGTAACAGGGAGTCATGCACAAGTCCCCCGATTGTTAATTGACTCTATCAAGAACGAGAATAGTGAAATGACAAACTCGCACGTTAAAATTCTAGCCGACGAGATGCAAAAATTTGACATGGACAAATTATCCAGGGGACACCTGCATACAATACCTAATTCTTACATTCCAAAAGATTTACAAACATGTAAAAGTATCTGGCTAAGAACAGACAGAGTAAGAAAGCCATTGGAAGCTCCATACACAGGTCCATTCCAAGTATTAAGTCGTCATGAAAAATATTTTACTATTAAAAGATCGGATGACGTACATAGTAATGTTTCAATAGATAGACTAAAACCTGCATATATTTCTGAAAATATAAAATCAAAAGATTCCATTGGATCAAGACCGGATTTGGATAACTCCCTATCTTGTTCCGAAGAAACTAATGATAACAAACCAGAAACTAGAACGAAGTCCGGTAGAACGGTTAAATGGAAGAAAGAAAACACATATTTTTATTACTAAAAAAAACAAAACAAAAAAAACAAAACAACAACAACAACTCCGTTTACTGGGGCGAAAGTTATGTGGTGGCACGGAGCAAGCGAAGGACCGGATATTAACCCTCAGAGGTTTAGACAGCAAATGACCAATACTGGTCTCTGCGCACCCGGCTCCACGCAGAATTTCCGGTAGAAAACTAAAAAGAAATAAAAAGAATGATAAGCAATTTTCCACCAATTAAACGGCTCCGCGCCATACCCAACAGTTTGTTTCAGCAGACTGACTCTGATCCGAAGGGCACACATAAATAGAGCGATAAATTCACTTCTAGGAGAGAAAGCTTTGAAGTACCGTCAGTGAATGTCGCTACGCTTTTCTCACCCATCAAACCCGATGCCTTCAGCCTTCCTTCACCAACGGAGATATCAAAGGACTCCTACCAACCCATTGACCTCACCTTTCATCTCCTGTGACCAGCACGTCATGAACTTAAGTATTAACAAAAGACACTTATATTCTTTTAATAATCGGATTTCTCTTCTATGAATGAACATTTTGTAACGGACTTTGTGCGTGTAAATCAAGAAACATTGTACTATTCATTGATGTTGCATTTAAATACAAAGTGTTTTTGATATACCCTTCTCTTTCGTATGTTATTTTGTTTATGTTATGGTGACCTCAATTTGATTGCTTGTTGAACCTTTAGGCCAAACTAGCGGCTGTCCCGAAGGACTGCTACTATTTATCTACCTTCTGATACAAGCAACAATTAACAACGAGAACTCTACCCCCCCATCACCATAAGTATTGTATTTTGTTGATGTTATAAAGATTACCATTTCATTTCCAACCTCCATTTTGATTATTCCTCATTCTAGGTTACAACATTTTTAAATAATGAGCATTAAATAAATAGCCCAAAATTGTGTGGAATAAAAGTTTTCAGCTGGGAAAATGGATTTTAAAATTCTAAACAAGAAAATGTACTGACTGACCCAATAATTTAGCCATAATGGTTTCCAGATTAATAATTTCTATTGAATAAAATAATTTTTAATTTCATTTCTTTATTCACAAATTCTGTTTTACAATTTAGTTGAACTAAGCTTATTTTTAAATGAACCTTAGTTTTATATTCCTGGATCCTACCATTTTATTTTCCTTAGTTCTATTTGATGTCCTTTTAATTTTTGTAATTTTTAATTATTTTGTTTACAAAGTCACAAATATATTATCATTGAAAATATTTTGAAATGTATTTCAAGATAATAAAATATAATCATTATCATATTTTTCATATTTTAATTTTTAAAACCCCTGTTGATTTCTTTTGTAGAAAATTCGCTCGTCCAGGTTTTTTTATAGTAAAAATTCAAATGTCCAAAATCCAAACAATGATAAAATAGAAATAAAACCTGGGTATGCCTGTTAAATAAATCCTTTGTATTTACAAACATATGTTCTTGAATTCAAAGGAGTCAAAAAGGAGTAAAAATCGTCTTTAGTTAAAATCTTTGGGTATTTTGCACATGGAAAATCTGTGGTTGATAAAAGACTTTTATCATCAGTGAAGATTCACTGACTGCCCAACTTGTTCTTTGACATGATTTATTTAAGTTGCCAACACATGTTTCTTTCAACAGGGGTAGGAAAATCTATGTAACCATGACTTCTCTTGTGTTTGAATAGATTAGAGGCAGTCATCTCTCTGCTGCTGAAAAATTGAAATCTGTGGATTTTTATAAGAAGTTTTCCCTGAAAGTAGGCTTGAGAAAAATAGAGTTTTAGTTTTCTCTGATTAGTCAAATATTTCACATGGTGCTGTTGATTTGTATCTAATAGACATGTAATAAGAGAAGAGCTTGGAATAAAAATTTATTCTCTTCTATTTCCCCCATTATGGGCATTATTATATCCGTGATATAACAACATATAGATATATACACATATACATGTGTCCCATGCAGAGAAATTATAACATGTATGCAACTACAAATAGTGTGTAAGAAAGGGGAATCTTACTTGTAATATTTCCTGAAGGGAAAACTGGAGTTACGGTGGTTTCTCTATGAACCAGGTTAGGCTGTATGGTTTTTCTTGGAAGACCTACCATTGTGGGCTTGAGACGTCCTTCTTCTCTGTGCTCTACATTGCAACTGACCTTTGTGAATCTATTTCCTGATATCATTCACCAGCCGTCATGTGACCCTCGTGACTATTTCAATGAAAGAGAGAGTCGCCATTTGTAACCCAGTAGACACTTTGATTTAAATGGTATGTGTTGTATTGTGGAATCTCTTTGGCATGTTTGTAAATATTATCTGTTATTTGACAGAAAATAAAGATTGGGTGTATTTTAAGATGCTGTGTATGTGGGTATATAATTGTGTTTAAAATAGGGTTTATTTTCTAGAATTATTCTAACTTTACCTCATATTATTTAGTAGATATAAATGCATGTTAACAAAAAGGAACGGATAAAGTTAAATTCATATTGTACTTGTGACGTGTAAAACAAGAAGACAAGTTTTATTTTGAAGGGGAAAATGCAAAAAAATTACCAAATATCTCCCTTGTTTTGTAATCCCAATTTCAGGAGTAAATTTAATATTTTAATATTTTTTGACCAATCAGAGTATTTCTGTCAACAAATAAGAAAATAAGAAAAAAATTGTACTCTGAGAGGAATCAATACAGAATCCCTTTTATTCCATAGGTTCAATTCCTGTTAGAAGCAAAATTTTTCTTTCATGAAACTTTTCAATCTAGGCCAGTTTTTATTAATTTCACTGCTTAAAAAAAATAAAAAATAAAAACAGGGATAACAATTCAAACATGTGTGCCCACTAAAAGTAACATTTATAGTAATCAGAAATAGTGTTGAATAGCAAATCCTTTACAAATTATATATATATATATATATATATATATATATATATATATATATATATATATATATATATATATATTTTTTTTTTTAAGCTTTTCACCCCAGGCAAGGCTGGAAGCCACTAGCACACAATGGGTTACAGAGGATTTGGAGTGAGAGCAAATAGGAGTGTTAGAGGAACGGATGTGGAGAAGGATAGAGGATAGATCAAGGCAACTGGAGATGTCGATTGATGTTACACTTGAATAGTTAGAGATCATAGTCATCATGGAAACAGAAATGAGGAAGGGAGTTCCATAGGCGTGAGGTGCGAGATATGAAGCTATTGGAGTAGAAGAGACGTCTACATTTAACAGTTTCAACAGTGAAAGGGTGGGAACGGGATGCCAGGGTGCGATGTGTGTTGTTTTTCAATCTTGTTGAGTGCTCAGTATAGTAGGTTCAGTTGAGCCCCATCTGTGAGAAAAAGAGCACCATGACGCAATTCACATCACATCATGTTTGTCAATCTGAGGACAGTGAAGAGGATTTGGACAGAGTCTAATGGTGATTATAAAGGTATTTCGAGTGATCACCAGTGATGGCAACATTATGCCTCCATTTATCTTCCCGCAGGCCCTCACACTCAACATGCAGGTCTACATCTTGAGGGCGTAGCGTTGCCCTGGGTCAAGAGGGTGTTTGCTGGAAGACCCTATGTCTGGCAACATGACTCTGTACCATTCCACACAAGCAGGAGTATTTAATACCGACAAGATTTTTATTGCTTGTAATATTTTTTTCCAAAAATGTATTGCTGGTAATATTTTTTATTTTCAAAATTGTATTGCTGGTAATATATTTTTTTTTCCAAAATGTATTGTGGGTAATATTTTTTTTCTTTAAAAATGTATTGCTGGTAATAATTTTTTACAAAAATATATTGCTGCTACTAAAACCTATTTTTACACTTTCATAGTGTTTTGACCCCAGTTTGGGGATTAACTGTTTGCCCATAACTGGGACCCTAACAGGTGCTACCACCCCAGGTCAGGGTGAACCTGGGAACACCAGCAACTAAGAGGTGGTTCCATGCTTCTCAGAACGTCCTGATCAGAGGCCTTGCTGTTGGACGTAGTTTATCGTCATACCCAGGATGCAGATGTAGTCTATTGTCTTACCCAGGATGGTCCTTTAATTTAAATATTCTACTCAATTTTATTATTTTAGTTTTATTTATTTTATTTTAAACAAAGTTTTAATGTTATTTGTTTTTTTTATTTATATTATTATTATTTTATATTTTTATTTATTAATAATCTATTTTCTCTTCATTTGTGAGTTAAATGGCAGGGTCAGCTGGGTTCTTGAATCTTGGGTAGCAGCCAGTAAGGCAAGAAAAATGCTGAATTCAGAAGGTAATAGTAAACCACTCAAGTATCTTTGCAAAGAAGTTATAATAATTCACAGATAATGAAGAAACTGAATCAATAGACTTCCATGACCACCTACATCCTGAAAATGTAATGGCATTAATGAAAATCATCATTATTATTATTACAAGTGAGATTAACATTCTTGCTTTCAATTTGATAGGAATGATTGCAAAACACTTGCCCCCTCCCCAGTATATAGGCAGAAGCACACAAAAGCATGCTGGTTCTTGGTTTCACCTTACTTAGTCCCGGTTTGTCTTGTCTTGAAGTCAGAATGCTACGTTCACTTGTGTGTCACCCCAATACTTAGTTTGTGAACTTTTTGCCATATTACTATTGCTTTGCCTTATTACTATTGCTTTGCCTTATTACTGTTGCTTTGCCTTATTACTGTTGCTTTGCCTTATTACTATTAATTTGTCCTGCATATATTGTTTGTTTGCTTTATATTATTTTTTGTCCTGTTCTTTTATTTTCTTTTTCTTGTTGTTGCTTATTGCAAACTTTTTCAATTCTTTTTGTTGGACAGTTCTGTTACTTATTTTGCATTTGACTATGGCTACTCACTCCACAAACATAAACTTCCTTGTGATCCGAGCCAGAGGTTGGTTCATGACTTAATTGACTAGCATTTCCAAATTTTTATCTATCTTTAACAGTGATCAAACTTACTTCAAACTTCTCATTTTAGTCATTGGAAGATTGTGTTATTTATTAAAATTAGGTTACTTTTGTGCACAAATTGTATTAATGGTTCCTCTAAACTAACTCGTTAGCCATTACCCATTGTTGAGGTACCGACTTGGATATTTGTATTAGTCCAATCTTTTTTCAGACATTCAGCATTGGGCTGAATAAAATTAATTCCTATATATCAGAAAAGGGGAAGTTACCTTTGACCAATTGAAACCTGAGTTATTCCCCTTTTAGCTTTCTAAACTTTAATCGAGATAAAATTGCATTTTCTTTTCTTATTTAAATTCGACAATATTTTATTATCAAGTCATTATTAAAAAAAATTGTAACAATACGTACTTTTAAAAAGTTGTTTTCCCAAAGAATTGAATGGGGTCTTTTCTGTTAATTCGCCCCCAAATATTCGGCTATGGTTATAGTAGTGTTGGGAGTGGGGGAATATTCAGCTTTGGATTTGCTTTTATTGCAAATCCATTGTTAAACAGTCGTCACCCACCAAGCGGGCATGCTTCAGTGCATCAGTGTTTACGAGCAGCCGGCATCTTTCTTCGGCTTTTGCATCTGACCTACTTTCAGATTAGAAGATTATTGCACGTGAGTTGGAATGAGGTTAAGTGCTTGGCTTAAATATAAAGGATAATCATTAAGAGAATTATGGTCATGATATTCTCTTTGGTTAGAGTTGGGAAATTTCACAGAGGAGGTTTGGGATTAAGAGATAAATGGTTAGTAATTGCAATGTTGGGGTTAAAATTTATGGTTAGGTTCAGGTTTGGGTTAGTGTTGGCAAGAGTTAGGGTGTCCATTAAAATCAATTTTTAGGAATATTAAGACAGATTAAAGGGGATTATTTTAGTTAAAATTATTTCTCATAAAGTATGTTAAATACAAATCTTTGTTATGCAAACACTGTAAGGAACCTGATCATCCGTATTCTGATGAATAGAGCGCGCAGCAGAATCCGTCCAGTAATAGGATAAAAACAGAGCAGGTTTGTCAAAGACACTGGAACAACAAATGAAATATTTATACTCAGAATGTTAGCAGAGAGTACAACACCAATGCAGAAGAACCCGTATCTGTGTTTCGTAGATTATACAAAGGTGTTCAATAAAGTACGCTACAAAGATCTGTTGAAACTACTCAGCAACCTTGATATATTTTGGAAAGATATTAGAATAATCTAGAACATGTACTGGCTGTAAACTGCCTGCATACTGATAGAAAATAATATACAAAATATACATACAGATATACAAAAATAGAAAGGGGTGTAAGGCAAGAATGTGTCTTCTCACCGGACTTATTCAACTTATACAGCAAGACGATTCTGAGAGAACTAGAAATCTTACCAGGATCCTTTAATGGCGGCCCCAATCTTAACAACATAAAATAGGCAGGTGACATAGTGTTGATAGCAGACACAGAAAGAATGTTACAAAAAACCCCTACAGAAAGTCGTGAAGGAAAGCGAGAAGAAAGTGTTGAATCTTCCACGTTTGCCAGTCACGACCGCGGGGAAATGTACTCTTCCCTGTGGTGATTATCGTCACCATCAAACATACATACATAGAGAGCATACGACAAGCATTCATTGGCTAATCTCCTCAAAACTAGCTCGCTGATTGCTCCGTTCCAACCAATCAAATCGCCTGCACGCGACGAAACTAATTTCCCGCTAACTAAGGTTGAGCCGATCACGTGATACACCATCTTATATAAACAAAACACGAGTGGTTCTCTGTCTCTTTTCGCCACTCTCGTGTCTCCACCCTTGCTGCCAAAATTTAACCTTCAAGAACTTCCGTCTTGACCATGCAGTCAGACGTTAAAGAACATTACAATATTCACGCAAGTACGAACTCTTAACTCTTCTGAACTCTTACCAACTTGATCCAATAAACAATTCCTAACATGCAACAGGAACTTATTCTTCTAAACTACAGTTTAATAATTAATTCAACCTTTATGATCTCAGGTACAAATATTTCCAAACCTAAGAGCCATAACTCTATCAAACCTTTAGCTTATGTACATGTACACTAAGACCAATAAAATCAAATGTTATGTTTTGAACCATTATGTTCTGTCTTATATTAATTGTTGTGGATGGAAGATTATTGAACACACCCAATTTTAAGCCTTCTCACCATTCAAACCTTCTGATACTTTCTAACACTTCACACATCCGCAACAAAAGGATTAAACATAAACTGCAAGAAGACCGAATGCATGGTTGTTTGCAAAAGGATGAGGCCAAAGTGTAAATTGCAAATGGAAAATGCCAAAATCAAACAAGTGCGGAAATTTAAATATCTGGGAAGAGTTTTAACAGAGGATGGAAAGTGCAACATTGAAATCCGTAGGCGTGTTGGGATTGCCAAGGAAGCATTCCAAAAGCTAAGCACAGTACTAAGAAATAGTTTTTTTTTTCTAGAAAAAAGGGGAAAAGTAATCAATTGCTATGTGATATCTATCCCCCAGTATGGAATTGTGTGCCGGACGATCTCCTCAAAGATGAAGGGAAGATTTGAAGCAACGAAAATGTGGTTCTAGAAAAAGACGCTGAAGATAGCGTGAACCGAACATGTGATTAACAACAAAGTTTTGAAGAAAATGCAAATAAAAACTAATACTTAACTTTGTAAATGCTGGTTGTGTTGAAAAGATTGATGTGGCTGCGTGTTGAATAGCATTTAACAATTATGCATTTTTGAATTAAGTAAAAAACAATGAAAAAACGATTTTTGTTTCAACGATAAAATATATCTTAAAATCAACAAATACAAAACATTTTTGTAATGTGTGAAACAATAAGAAAGAAAAAGTAGTTTCCCTTTATCTGTTAGCTGAAAGATTAAATGTAATAAAACAAGTTTTCTGAATAAGAATGTTCAAAGTCCTGTATTAGATAGAATGATGTTTTCAGAAGAACATGTAGTAATTCAGTTGTGGATTATATATAACTAACAGAGCTGTTGCAACTTGGCTTGTTACATAGAACTGATGGTGAATGATATTTAAGTTCTGTGTGTGTGTGTGTGCGCGCGCACTTAGTAGAATGAATAGTCTGTGTAGGCGCGTGTGAGTTGCTGAGTTCTACTGAGTTCTGCTTCTACTGTCTATTTTTGGAACGAATCCTGGTTTTTATTACTATCGGTAGACTCCCAGGACAACGGCGGGAGAAATTTTGAGAGAACATAAAAAATATCTGATTGGATGAAAAATTACCCAATCGGTGATTTTATAACAAAAGCATGTTTGTGAATTAACAGTAGGAAAAATTCAGTGTGGTGAATGCGATCAGTAAATTGTTCTGTGATAGTTAGTATTTATTATTTGACCAATCATAGTTGAGAAAAATGTAGGCGTGGCAAATACAACTTCATGAAAAGAGAGTTGAGGTTTCTGGTGCATATAATGAGCAAGTTAGGCTTGAAAAATCCTCGCATAACATATTTACTGAGCTTCAGTAAATGGATGACTGAACTAGATCTTAGGAGAAATAACAGAAAGACAAAGTTTATTAAGAGCTACAAGGAACAGGAAGTTGTGGAAAGCCATGATCGCCTACATCCTGAGGAGGGGCACGGCACTTAAAGAAAATGAAGAAGAAAATAATTTTTATAGGCTAAGAATTATAAAAAATTATCTCTTAATTTATGTTTTGAAAAAAGGATAAATTTTATAACACTCTTGGTATGTACAAAATTCATTTAGCATTTATAATAAATCATTGATTTTTAAAACAATCAGGGAAAAAAAATTTAGATTTAAGGGAGGTAAATGCAATGGTAACACTGAATTGCCTCCCTTACAATTTGACTTTAATTCCTTTAATGTCATGTCCGTGTCTGTTATATCATGAAGCATTCCTTAACGATTGAGATATCTGAGTATAATCTTGCATTTATAATGAAACCAAATGTTTCAAATAAAATAATGCTCATTGTCTATAATATATTTTGATCATTTTATTTAATATTTTCATACACAATTTAGATTTTTGTAACGATTCAAGCTTTACTCAACAGTATCTACTTCTTTCATTTATACATTCTGTATCTCGAAAATCCTAAAAAACCTAAACGCTATTGATGAGTTAGATTTAGTTAGCTAAATTCCATACTTAGGTTTAGTGTTAGGGCTCTCTGTTTACCTCGGGTTAGTGTTAGGGTTAGCTAAAATCTATACATAGAGTTAAAAATCAAAAACTTCGGCTTCGTGTTTGGGTTAACAAAGATCTGTATATAGGGTTTGGTAAGAGTTAAAGTTAGGGTTAGGGTTGCTGAGGTAATCTGCTGCTGGTGCCCAAGACCAGAAAGAGTGCAACTCGGTCGCCGATAAGTCGAGCTGCTCACACAGAGGATCCTTCGCGACCCACTTCACTAATTCCCGTGAAAGGTCTGGGGACCGAGGAATAACATGCATGGCCCTCCGACACTTTCCGAGGAAACTTGACTGATTCCGGTGTCTATGACAGCGCCCAGCCCTAGAAACGCAAGGAGTGATAGTAATACTAACGAGGGCGTCCCTAACTACTGTCAACGCGCGGTATAGGAAAGCCAACCTCGATGATGTCGATGACTCGCTAAGTGGGGCAATCCCCCCCATCCTTGACACTGACGATGGACACAGACTTCACTGCAGACCTGATGCTTGCGCCAACCCCACAACGAGCACTCGATCGATGGTCTTTACAGATATTTCCTGCTTTCTTTTTATTGGGCACACAACGAGACTGTTGGGATTGCTATGAAATTAGTGTGAAACCAGAAGGTTTTTTGGTTTGAGATAATAAGCGTGAAAAGCATGTTCTTCATATTAATCACAAAAATATTAAGCATAGACACACAAGTTGAATAAATCTCAAGGCAATTTTGAACAAGGAAACAAAGGTAGTCGTGAATTCAATTAGAAAAAACACTGAACATTTATATACAATAAATTATAATACAATTTGGAAAAGGTTGTGTTTCAGTTTTGATTATTTGGATGTTTGACGAAATGTGAATTAAGTATTTTTATGAACTTAAAGTTCAGGAATGTTCCTTTGTTTAGCAAAAGTGTTCGCATGTAAATTTAAGGAAAATTTATCGAGGGATAAATTTTAAAGTAATGTATTGCGAGATTTTTGTTGATTTTTGTATGTTCTTGTTTTGACAGAGTTATTCACCCTGGACTGTATTTTTTATCTTAATGCTTGAATTGCAGTTTCTGTTTAGTAGTGTAGATAACACTTTTTTAGAAATGTGCAATGATTTCAGAGAGAGACAGAAAGAGGTTGAAAGTTGAGTCAGGTGTTGACGCGCGAAAAGTCCTTTAGTCAAGATGTAGACACGCGGGGATCTCTGTAGAAATCTCTCTGAAGGCGAATTACTGACTGGTGAATGGGACTGAGATTCGTCCTTTTATTTACTCTGAGAAGTTAGAACAGGCTCCAGGGACTTTTGGCGGCAATTCCATTCTGGGGTCGTCTCGACCAATAATAAGCCGAGTTTCGCAATGTGTGGTGTTGATTGGTCGAAACTAGCTCTTATGGAATAGTCTATTTTTTTAACGGGGGTGAGTGGAAAAATATGGACGATTCTACAAGACCTTAGCTGCGCAGTAATTCGGTCAAGTAAGAACAGTAAAAAGGCCTTAACAATGTAATCTTCCACGCAAATTTGTTCAGCTGAGAATGTATGCAAACAACACCAATAATGGCTGCTGTGCTGTAACGCGAATGAGCCCGAAATTTTATTGTCGATAATTCCTAAACGGTAGATTTTATCAAAATTTCTTTGTTATTTTCGAATTAAGCTTGTAAATTTACACCTAAAAATAACTATTCCGCAAATTTTTATAACCTATTTAGTACGGGGCTTAAAAAGCAAATTACCCTGAAATAGTAGTTCAGACATTAATTTTTCAACATCAAATATGTGTTTCCAATTTCAAATAAACATAATTTAATGACTACAAATGAAGAAAATAAGCAGTCTAAATTTAAATTTTAATAATTTTTGAAAAAAAGCGTGGGAAATGGAAGAGAATGTATAAGGAAAATGATATACCTGATTGTATGAAATAAACGTGACATCTGAAATAGTAGTTTTGGCATTCATTTTTCGATATTGAATATGTTCTCCCAATTTCAACTAAACACATTTTAAGGAAGACACATGAACCAAATAGGCGATCTACATTTAAATAAAAATAATTTCAGAAAATAACACCGGAAAAGTAAGATAATGTATAAATAAAAGTTTAAGTGTGAATCTATCAAATAAACGTGCCGTACGAAATAGTAATTCAGGCATATATTTTCAAACATAGAATACGTGTTTCCAATTCGAAATAAACAGTTTAATGACTGCAAATAAAAGAAATAAGCAATGAAAATTTCACTTGAAATAATTTTCGAAAAAAAAAAGCGTGCCAACAAGTAAGAGAATATGTAAAGAAAATGATAAGCCTGATTGTATGAAATAAACGTGCCGTCCGAAATAATTGTTCTGGCACATATTTGTGAACATCGAACATGTGTTTCAAATTACAAAGAAACAAATTCTAAAGAGAACAAAGAAAGAAAATAAGCAATCTAAATTTAAATTGTAAGAATTGGTGAAAATAGCGCGAGAAAAATATGAGAATATGTAAAGAAAATGATATGCATGATTGTATGAAATAAACGTGCCGTCTGACATCAGTTTTGTCATTCTTTTTCTACATCGAATATGTGCTTGCATTTTTATAAAAACACATTTTAAGGACAACAAATGGAGAAAATAAGCAATCTAAATTTAAATTGAAATGATTTTTGAAAAATAGGGTGAGAAAAGTATGAGAATATTTAAAGAAAATGATATGTATGATTGTATGAAATAAACGTGCCGTCTGACGTAGCAGTTTTGTCATTTTTTTTCTACATCGAATATTTGCTTGCATTTTCAAATAAACACATTTTAAGGACAACAAATGAAGAAAATAAGCAATCTAAATTTAAATTGTAACAATTTGTGAAAATAGCGCGAGAAAAGTATGAGAATATGTAAAGAAAATGATATGTATGATTGTATGAAATAAACGTGCCATCTGACGTAGCAGTTTTGTCATTCTTTTTTCTACATCGAATGTTTGCTAACATTTTCAAATAAACACATTTTAAGGACAACAAATGAAGAAAATAAGCAATCTAAATTTAAATTGTAACAATTTGTGAAAATAGCGCGAGAAAAGTATGAGAATATGTAAAGAAAATGATATGCATGATTGTATGAAATAAACGTACCGTCTGACATAGTAGTTTTGTCATTCTTTTTTCAACATCGAATGTGTGCTTGCATTTTCATTTAAACACATTTGAAGGACAACAAATGAAGAAAATAAGCAATCTAAATTTAAATTGAAATAATTTTTGAAAAATAGTGTGAGAAAAGTAAGAGAATATTTAAAGGAAATGTCATGCATGATTGTATGAAATAAACGTGCCGTCTGACATAGTAGTTTTGTCATTCATTTTTCTACATCAAATATGTGCTTGCATTTTCAATAAAACACATTTTAAGGACAAGAAATGAAGTAAATAATCAATCAAAACTTAAATTGTAAGAATTTGTGAAAATAGCACGAGAGAAGTATGAGAATATATAAAGAAAATGATATGCATGATTGTATAAAATAAACGTGCCGTCTGATATAGCAGTATTGTCATTCTTTTTCTACATCGAATGTGTGCTTACACATTTCAAATAAACACATTTTAAGGACAAGAGATGAAGAAAATAAGCAATCTAAATTTAAATTGAAATAATTTTTGAAAAATAGTGTGAGAAAAATACGAGAATTTTTAAAGGAAAATGATAGGCATGATTGTATGAAATAAACGTGCCGTCTTACTGGGCAGTTTTGTCATTCATTTTTATACATCGAATGTGTGCTTACATTTTCGAATAAACACATTTTCTAAATTTAAATTGAAAATTTTTTTGAAAAATAGTGAGAAAAGTAAGAGAATATTTAAAGGAAATGACATGCCTCATTGTATGAAATAAACGTTCCGTCTGACATAGAAGTTTTGTCATTCTTTTTTCTACATCGAATATGTGCTTGCATTTTTATAAAAACACATTTTAAGGACAACAAATGGAGAAAATAAGCAATCTAAATTTAAATTGAAATGATTTTTGAAAAATAGGGTGAGAAAAGTATGAGAATATTTAAAGAAAATGATATGTATGATTGTATGAAATAAACGTGCCGTCTGACGTAGCAGTTTTGTCATTTTTTTTCTACATCGAATATTTGCTTGCATTTTCAAATAAACACATTTTAAGGACAACAAATGAAGAAAATAAGCAATCTAAATTTAAATTGTAACAATTTGTGAAAATAGCGCGAGAAAAGTATGAGAATATGTAAAGAAAATGATATGTATGATTGTATGAAATAAACGTGCCATCTGACGTAGCAGTTTTGTCATTCTTTTTTCTACATCGAATGTTTGCTAACATTTTCAAATAAACACATTTTAAGGACAACAAATGAAGAAAATAAGCAATCTAAATTTAAATTGTAACAATTTGTGAAAATAGCGCGAGAAAAGTATGAGAATATGTAAAGAAAATGATATGCATGATTGTATGAAATAAACGTTCCGTCTGACATAGAAGTTTTGTCATTCTTTTTTCTACATCGAATGTGTGCTTACATTTTCAAATAAACCAATTTTAAGAAAAACAAATGAAGAAAATAAGCAATCTAAATTTAAATTGAAATGATTTTTGAAAAATAGTGTGAGAAAAGTAAGAGAATTTTTAAAGGAAATGACATGCATGATTGTATGAAATAAACGTGCCATCAGACACAGCCGTTTTGTCATTCTTTTTTCTACATCAAATTTGTGCTTACATTTTCAAATAAACCATTTTAAGGGCAACAAATGAAGAAAATAAGCAAACTAAATTTAAATTTTAACAATTTCTTTAAATTGCACGAGAAAATTATGAGAATATGTAAAGAAAATGATATGTATGATTGTATGAAATAAACGTGCCGTCTGACATAGTTTTGTCATTCATTTTCTACATCAAACATGTTCTTGCATTTTCAATTAAACACATTTTAACGACAACAAGTGAAGAAAATAAGCAATCTAAATTTAAATTGAAATAATTTTTGAAAAATAGTGTGAAAGATGTAAGAGAATTTTGAAAGGAAATGACATGCTTGATTGTATGAAATAAACGTGCCATCTGACATAGCAGTTTTGTCATTCTTTTTCCTACATCGAATGTGTGCTTACATTTTCAAATAAACCCATTTTAAGGACAAGAAATGAAGAAAATAATCAAACTAAATTTAAATTTTAAGAATTTGCGAAAATAGCACGAGAATAGTATGAGAATATATAAAGAAAATTATACGCATGATTGTATAAAATAAACGTGCCGTCTGACATAGTAGTTTTGTCATTCTTTTTCTACATCAAATATGTGCTTGCATTTTCAATTAAACACATTTTAAGGACAACAAATGAAAAAAAATCAATCGAAATTCAAATTGTAAGGATTTGTGAAAATAGCACGAGAAAAGTATGAGAATATATAAAGAAAATGATATGCATGATTGTATGAAATAAACGTACCGTCTGACATAGTAGTTTTGTCATTCTTTTTCTACATCGAATGTGTGCTTGCATTTTCAATTAAACACATTTTAAGGAAAACAAATGAAGAAAATAAGCAAACTAAATTTAAATTGAAATAATTTTTGAAAAACAGACTGAGAAAATTTAGAGAATTTTTAAAGGTAAATGATATGCATTATTGTATGAAATAGACGTGCCGTCTTACATAGCAGTTTTGTCATTCTTTTTTCTACATCAAATGTGTGCTTACATTTTCAAATAAACACATTTTAAGGAAAACAAATGAAGAAAATAAGCAAACTAAATTTAAATTTTTAGAATTTTCGAAATTAGCACGAGAGTAGTGTGAGAATATATAAAGAAACTTATATGCATGATTGTATAAAATAAACGTGCCGTCTGACATAGTAGATTTGTAATTATTTTTCTACATCGAATATTGCATTTTCAATTAAACAAATTTGAAGGACAACAAATGAAGAAAATAAGAAATCTAAATTCAAATTGAAATAATTTTTGAAAAATTGTGTGAGAAAAGTAAGAAAATATTTAAAGGAAATGACATGCATGATTGCATGAAATAAACGTGCCGTCTGACATAGTAGTTTTGTCATTCTTTTTCTACATCGAATATGTGCTTGCAATTTCAATTAATCACATTTTAAGGCCAACAAATGAAGAAAATAAGCAATTTAAATTCAAATTGTAAGAATTTGTGAAAATAACGCGAGAAAAGTATGAGAATATGCAAACACTATGATATGCATGATTGTATGAAATAAACGTGCCATCTGACATGGTAGTTTTGTCATTCTTTTTCTACATCGAATGTGTGCTTACATTTTCAAATAAACACATTTTAAGGACAACAAAGGAATAAAATAAGCAAACAAAATTTAAATTTTAACAATTTGTGAAAAGAGCACGAGAAAAGTATAAGAATATGTAAAGAAAATGATATTTATGATTGTGTGAAATAAACGTGCCGTCTGACATAGCAGTTTTATCATTCTTTTCTCTACATCGAATGTGTGCTTACATTTTCAAATACATTTTAAGGACAACAAATGAAAAAAATAAGCAATCTATATTTAAATTGAAATAATTTTTGAAAAATGGTGTTAGAAAAGTAAGAGAATTTTTAAAGAAAATTATATGCATGAATGTATGAAATAAACGTGCCGTTTGACATAGTAGTTTGTCATTCTTTTTTCTACATCGAATGTGTTTGTTTTCCTTAAAATGTGTTTATTTGAAAATCTAATCACACATTTGATGTAGAAAAAAGAATGACAAACTACTATGTCAGACGGCACGTTTATTTCATACAATCATAAATATCATTTTCTTTACATATTCTTATACTTTTCTCGTGCTATTTTCACAAATTCTTAAAACTTGAATTTAGATTGCTTATTTTCTTCATTTGTTGTCCTTAAAATGTGTTTATTTGAAAATGTAAGCACACATTCGATGTAGAAAAAAGAATGACAAAACTGCCATCTAAGACGGCACGTTTATTTCATACAATCATGCATGTCATTTCCTTTAAAATTTGTCTTTCTTTTCTCACACTATTTTTCACAAATTCGTACAGTTTGAAATTAGATTGCTGATTTTCTTCATCTGTTGTCCTTAAAATCAGTTTAATTGAAAATGAAAGCGAATATTCGATGTAGAAAAAAGAATGATAAAACTGCTATATCAGACGGCACGTTTATTTCATACAATAATGCAAATCATTTTCTTTACATATTCTTATACATTTCTCGTGCTATTTTAACAAATTCTTATAACTTGAATTTAGATTGATATTTTCTTCGTTTGTTGTGCTTAAAATGTGTTTAATTGCAAATGCATGCACATATTCGATATAGAAAAAGAATGACAAAACTACTATGTCAGACGGCACGTTTATTTCATATAATCATGCATATCATTTTCTATAAATATTCTCATACTTTTCTCGTGCGATTTTCACAAATTCTTACAATTTGAATTTACATTACTTATTATCTCCATTTCTTCTCCTTAAACTGTGTTCAATTGAAAATGCAAGCCCATATTCGATGCAGAAAAAAATGACAAATCTACAATGTCAGAGGGCACGTTTATTTCATACAATCAGGCATGTCATTTCCTTAAAAATTATCTTACTTTTCTCACACTATTTTTCAAAAATTATTTCAATTTAAATTTACATAGTTCATTTTCTTAATTTGTTGTCCTTAAAGTGTGTTTAATTGAAAATGCAAGAACATATCCGATGTAGAAAAATGAATGACAAAACTACTATATCAGACGGCACGTTTATTTCATACAATCATGCATACCATTTCCTTTAAAAATTCTCTTACTTTTCTCAGACTATTTTACAAAAATTATATCAATTTAAATTTAGATTGCTTATTTTTTTATTTATTGTCATTAAAATGTGTTTAATTAAAAATGTAAGAACACATTCGATGTAGAAACGAGAATGACAAAACTACCATGTCAGACGGCACGTTCATTTCATACAATGATGCATATGATTCCCTTTGAAAATTCTGTTACTTAAAATATTTTTTATTGAAAATCATTTTCACTCATTTTCTTTACATATTCTCATACTTTTCTCGTGCCATTTTCAAAAATTATTTCAATTTAAATTTAGAATGCTCATTTTCTTCATTTGTGGTCCTTAAAATGTGTTTAATTGAAAATGCAAGCACATATTCGATGTAGAAAAAAAACTGTTATATCAGACGGCACGTTTATTTCATACAATCATGCATATCATTTTCTTTATATATTCTCATACGTTTCTGAAACTATTTTTCAAAAATTATTTCAATTTAAATTTAGATGGCTTATTTTCTACATTTGTTGTCATTAAAATGTGTTTATTTAAAAATGTAAGCAGACATTCGATGTAGAAAAAAGAATGAAAAATCTGCTATCCATCTTAGACATTGGTCCTCAACCTTTTTCACCCAATGCACACTTCATCACCAATCATCCTTTGTGTGTGCCCTTAAGAAAGGCATTAACACATATCTCTTTTATTTGTTGATAAATAGCATAGCACTTCGAAGTGTGTAAGGCACTACATCTAAGATATTTGTCCTCAACCTTTTTCACCGAATGCAGTCTTGTCACCATGAGTCAGGATATCATTCCTAATCACTCATACCAAGATTGTGTTTGCATTTGTGTGTGCCCTTAAGAAAGGCATCTACACACATCTATTTCCATTCGTTGATGAATGGCGTAGCACTTAGAACTCTGTAAGGCAGTATATCTTAGACATTTTTCTTCAACCTTTTTCACCCAATGCACACTTGTCATCATATATCATGATGTCATTCCCAATCAAAGGTTCTAAGATTGTGTTTGCATTTGTGTGTGCTCTTAAGAAAGGCATGAACACACATCTCTTTCCATTTGTTGATAAATAGCATAGCACGTAGATCTGTGTAAGCCAGTCTATCTTAGACATTGGTCCTCAACATTTTCATCCAATGCACGCTTATCACCATGAGTCAGGATGCAATTCCCAATCTCCCTTTCCAAGATTGTGTTTGTATTTGTAATTGCCCTAAAGGAAGACATGAGCACACATCTCTTTCCATTTGTTGGTAAACAGAATAGAACTTAGAACTGTGTAAGGCAGTCCATCTTTTACACTGGTCCTCAACATTTTCATCAAATGCACCCTTGTCAACATAAGTCAGGATGACATTCCCAATCACCTTTTCCAAGTTTGTGTTGGCATTTGTGCGTGCTCTTAAGAAAGGCATGAACACTCATCTCTTTCCATTTGCTGGTAAATAGCATAGAACTTCGAACTGTGTATGGCAGTCCATCTTAGATATTGGTCCTAAACATTTTTCTCCAAATGCATCCTTGTCACCATGAATCAAAATATCATTCCCAATCACCCTTTTCAATGTTGTGTTTGCATTTATCTGTGCCCTGCAGAAAGGCATGAACGACATCTCTTTCCATTTGTTGGTAAATAGCATAGCACTTAGAATTGTGTAAGGCAGTTCATCTTAGATGTTGGTCCTTAACATTTTCATGAAATTCACCCTTGTCAACATAAATGAGGATGACATTCCCAATCACCCTTTGCAAGATTTTGTTGGCATTTGTGTGTTCCATTATGAAAGGCATGAACAGACATCTCTCTTCATTTGTTGGTAAATAGCACAGCACTTACAACCTTGTAAGGCAGTCCATCTAAGATATTGGTCCTCAACCTTTTTCACCCAATGCACCCTTGTCACCATAAATCAGAATGTCATTCCCAATCAAAGGTTCCAAGATTGTGTTTGCATTTATGTGTGACCTTAAGAATGGCATGAACACACATCTCTTTCCATTTGTTGGTAAATAACATAGTACTTAAAACTGTGTAAGGAAGTCTATCTAAGACATTGTTCCTCAAAATTTTCACCCAATGCATACTTTTCACCATGAATCACAATGTCATTCCCAATCACCAATTCGACGATTGTGTTTGCATTTGTGTGTGCCCTTAGGAAAGGCATGAACCACATCTCTTTCCATTTGTGGGTAAATAGCATAGCACTTAGAACTGTGTAAGGCAGTCCATCTTAGATATGGGTCCCCAACATTTTCATCCAATTTCACCCTTGTCAACATAAGTCAGGATGACATTCCCAATCACCCTTTCCAAGTTTGTGTTGGCATTTATGTGTGCCCTTAAGAAAGTCATGAACAGACATCTCTTTTCATTTGTTGGTAAATAGCACAGCACTTACAACCTTCTAAGGCAGTCCATCTAAGATATTGGTCCTCAACCTTTTTCACCCAATGCACACTTGTCACCATAAATTAGAATGTCATTCCCAATCAATCTTTCTAAGATGGTGTTTGACTTTGTGCGTGCCTTTAAGAAAGGCATGAACAGACGTGTCTTTTCATTTGTTGTTAAATAGCACAGCACTTAGGACTCTGTAAGGCAGTCAATCTTAGACATTGATGCTCAACCTTTATATCCAATGCACACTTGTTACCATGAATCAGAATATCATTCACAACCACCCTTACCATTATTGTGTTTGCATTTGTGTGTGCCCTTAAGAAAGGCATGAACCTACAACTCTTTCCATTTGTTGGTAAATAGCATAGAACTTAGAACCGTGTCAGGCGTTCCATTTAAGACATTGGTCCTCATCTTTTTCTCCCAAAGCACACTTGTCACTATAAGTCAGGATGTCATTCCCAATCACCCTTTCCAAGATTGTGTTTGCATATGTGTGTGCCATTAAGAAAGGCATGAACACACATCTCTTTACATTTGTTGGTACATAGCATAGCACTTAGAACTGTGTAATACAGTCTATCTAAGATATAGGCCCTGAACATTTTTCTCCCAATGCATCCTTGCCATCAAGAATCAGAATATCATTCCCAACCACCCTTTCCAATGTTGTGTTTGCATGTGTATGTGCCCTTAAGAGAGGCATGAACCCACGTCTCTTTCCATTTGTTGGTAAACAGCATAGCACTTAGAACTGTGTAAGCAATCCATCTTTGTCATTGTTCCTCAACTTTTTTATCCATTTCACCCCTGTCAACATAAATCAAGATGTCATTCCCAATCACCATTTCCACGGTTGTGTTGGCATTTGTGCGTGCCCTTAAGAAAAGCATGAACACACACCTCTTTCCATTTGTTGGTAAATAGCATAGCACTTAGAACTGTGTAAGGCAGTCCATCTAAGATATTGGTCCTCAACATTTTTCACCCAATGCACCCTTGCCACCATAAATCCGAATGTCATTCCCAATCAATCGTTCCAAGATTGTGTTTGCCCTTAAGAAAGGCATGATCCTCAAATTTTTCACACAATGCACCGTTGTCATAAAAAGTCAGGATATCATTCCCAATTGCCCTTTCCAAGATTGTGTTTGCATTTATGTGTGATATTAAGAAATTCATGAACACACATCACCTTCCATTTGTTGGTAAATAGCATAGCACTTACAAGTGTGTAAGGCAGTCCATCTTAGACTTTGGTCCTCAACTTTTTTCACCCAATGCACCCTTGTCACTATAATTCAGAATGTTATTCCCAATCACCCTTTCCAAAATTGTGTTTGTTTTGTTTGTGCCATTAAGAAAGACAGTAACAGACATCTCTTTTGTTTGTGCCATTATAAAAGTCATGAACACACATCTATTTCCATTTGTTGGTAAATAGCATAGCACTTAGAACTGTGTAAGGTAGACCATATTAGACATTGATCCTCATATCTTTCACCCATTCCACCCTTGTCACCATATTGTCAGTTAGAATGCATCAAATTTGAATACAATTAGCCCTCTGAAATGATTCTATGGCGTCTCAACTATCACGGAATTATTTTCCTTTTTTATAGATTATTCAAATTACAAAGAATTCACACAGAATTATGTGTAGAAATATCAAAAGAAGTTGAAAACTTAAACGATTGAATGATTTCTGAAATTACAAAGGACTATCGGTTGTCACTTAGAATGCTTCAAATTTGAGTAAACTATCCCAACTATCACGGAATTATTTTCTTTTTTATGAGATTATTCAAAATTCAAACAAAATCACACAGAAAATGTGTAGAAATATTAAAAGAAGTTGAAAAGTTAAACGATTGAATGATTTCTGAAATTACATCGGACTAACGGTTGTCAATTATAATGCTTCAAATTTGAGTGGAATTCGCATTCTGAAATCATTCTATGGCGTCTCACCTATCACGGAATTATTTTCTTTTTTATTAGATTATTAAAATTCAAATAAAACCACACAGAAAATATGTAGAAATATTAAAAGATGTTGAAAAGTTAAAGGATTGAACGATTTCTGAAATTACAACGGACTAACGGTTGTCACTTAGAATCCTTGAAATTTGAGTAAAATTCGCATTCGGAAATTATTGTCTGCCGTCTAAACTATCACGGAATTATTTTCATTTTTATTAGATTATACAAAATTCAAACAATGTCACAGAGAAAAATGTGTAGAAATGTTTAAAAAAGTTGAAAAGTTAAACGATTGAATGATTTCTGAAAATACATCGGACTAACGGTTGACACGTAGTATGCTTTAAATTTGAGTAGAATTCGCATTCTAAAATATTCTATGGCGTCACACATATCACGGTATTATTTTCTTTTTTATTACATTATTCAAAATTCAAACAAAATCACACAGAAAAATGAGTAGACATGTTCAAAATTTGAATTTTGAATAATCTAATAAAAAAAAAAGAATTCCCTGATGGATAAGACGCCCCATAGGTTATAATAATAATTTCACTCATCCTTGAATGATTCTAACTTACATTTACTAGTTTGGCGAAAAATCCGAAATCATTTGTCGTTTATCTTTTCATCATGTTTAACAATTTCTCCTCTATTTCTCTTTGATTTTGTTTAAATTTTGAATAATCTAATAAAAAATACCAAATTCCCTGATTGAAAAGACGCCCCATAGGTTTTGAGAATGCGAATTTTACTTATCTTTGAATGATTCTAACTCACATTTACTAGTTTGGCGAAAAAACCCGAAATATTTGATCGTTTATCTTTTCATCATGTTTAACAATTTCAACATGTTTGAGAATGCGAATTTTACTTATCTTTGAATGATTCTAACACACATTTACTAGTTTGGCGAAAAATCCGAAATCATTGATCGTATATCTTTTCATCATGTTTTAACAAATGCTCCTCTAATTCTCTTTATTTTTTTTTGAATTTTGAATAATCTAAATAAAATACCAAATTCCTTGATTGAAAAGACGCCCCATAGGTTTTGAGAATGCGAATTTTACTCACCTTTGAATGTTTCTAACTCACATTTACTAGTTTGGCGAAAAATCGGAAATCTTGGATCGTTTAACTTTTCATCATGTTTAACAATTTCAACCCAATTTCTCTTTGATTTTGTTTGAATTTTGAATAATCTAATAAAAATACCAAATTACCTGATGGATAAGACGACCCATAGGTCTTGAGTATGCGAATGTTACTCATCTGTGAATCATTCTAACTCACATTTACTAGTTTGGCGAAAAATCCGAAATCATTTGTCGTTTATCTTTTCATCATGTTTAATAATTTCTACACTATTTATCTTTGATTTTGTTTGAATTTTGAATAATCTCATAAACTATACCAAATTCCCTGATGGATAAAACGCCCCATAGGTTTTGAGAATGCGAATTTTACTCATCTTGTAATGATTCTAACTCACATTTACGAGTTTGGCGAAAAATCCGAAATCTTGGATCGTTTATCTTTTCATCATGTTTAACAATTTCTCCTCATTTTCTCTTTGATTTTGTTTGAATTTGGAATAATCTAATAAGAAATACCAAATTTCCTGATGGATAAGACGCCCCATAGGTTTTGAGAATGCGAATTTTAGTCATCTTTAGTCATGATTCTAACCCACATTTACGAGTTTCGCGAAAAATCCACGACGTAAAATAGGGCTAGTGGAGACGGTATAATTCTAAAGCACTTGAATCCTATTATGTCGATAATATAACTGTAGTATTATTGAAACTTAGAGATTCGCCGCAAAAAGTAGCTGGTTACGACGGAATAATTCCTAAGGACATGAATCCAATTTCATCAGGAAAGTAAGTGTTGGATTATTGAAATTGAAAGCCTCGCCGTAAAATATGGCTAGTGGTGAAGGTATAATTCTAAAGGAAATGAATCCAATTATGTCGATAAAATAACTGTTGTATTATTGAAATTTAAAGACTCTCCGGTAAATGCAGATGGAAGCGACGGAATAATTCCAAAGAACATGAATCCAATTTCATCATGAAAATAAGTGTTGTATTATTGAAATTGAATTCCTAAGAACATGAATCCAATTTCATCATGAAAATATGTGTTGTATTATTGTAATTAAAAGACTCGCCGTAAAATATGAAACTTAAGAACTTGAATCCAATTACGTCGATATAATAACTGTTGTAATATTGAAATTTAAAGACTCTCCGGTAAATGCAGATGGTGGCGACGGAATAATTCCTAAGAACATGAATCCAATTTCATCATGAAAATAAGTTTTGTATTATTGTAATTGAAAGCCTCGCCGTAAAACATTGCTAGTGGTGAAGGTATAATTCTAAAGAACATGAATCAAATTATGTCGATAAAATAACTGTTGTATTATTGACATTTAAAGACACTCCGGTAAATGTAGCTTGTGGCGACGGAATAATTCCTAAGAACATGAATCCAATTTCATCATGAAAATAAGAGTTGCATTATTAAAATTTAAAGCCTCGCCGTAAAATATGGCTAGTGGCGAAGGTATAATTCTAAAGAACAAGAATCAAATTATATCGATAAAATAACTGTTGTATTGTTGAAATTTAAAGATTAACCGTAAAATGTAGCGGGTGGCGACGGAATAATTCCTTAGAACATGAATCCAATTTCATCATGAAAATAAGTGAGGCAATTAGAATTTTAAATCCTCGCGGTAAAATATGGCTAGTGTCGAAGGTATAATTCTAAAGAACTTGAATCCAATTATGTCGATAGAAATAACTGATGCATTATTGAAATTGAAATATTCCCAGTAAAATGTAGCTGGATGCGACAGAATAATTCCAATTACATGAATCTGATTTCATCATGAATATAAGTGTTTTGTTATTGGAAATTAAAGCCTCCCCGTAAAATATGGCTAGGATAATTTTTAATCTAATAAAAAAGAAAATAATTCTGTGATAGTTGAGACGCCATAGAATTATTTCAGAATGCGAATCATACTCGAATTTCAAGCATTGTAAATTACAGCCTTTAGTCCTGTGTAATTTCAGAAAACATTCAATCGTTTAATTTTTCAATTTCTTTTAATATTGCTACATATATTCTGTCTGATTTTGTTTAAATTTTGAATAATCTAATAAAGAAGAAAATAATTCCGTGATAGTTGAGATGCCAGAGTATTATTTCAGAAGGCTAATCTACTCAAATTTGAAGCCTTCTAAGTGACAACCGTTAGTCAGGTGTAATTTCAGAAATGATTCAATCGTTTAACTTTTCAACTTTTATTGACCATTTCTACACATTTTTCTTCGTTAATTCTTTGAATTTTGAATAATGTAATAAAAACGAAAATAATTCCGTGAGAGTTGAGACGCGAGTGGATGATTTAAGAAGGCTAATTTACTCAAATTTGAAACATTCTAAGTGAAAACCGTTAGTCAGGTGTAATTTCAGTAATCATTCAATCGTTTAACTTTTCAACTTTTTTGAACATTTCTACAAATTTTACTGTGTGAATTGTTTGAATTTTGAATAATATAATAAAAAAGAAAATAATTCCGTGATAGTTGAGACGCCATAGGATGATTTCAGAAGGCTAATCTACTCAAATTTGAAATATTCTAAGTGACAACCGTTAGTCCGATGTAATTACAGTAATTATTCAATCGTTTAACTTTTCAACTTTTTTGAACATTTCTACAAATTTTACTGTGTGAATTGTTTGAATTTTGAATAATGTAATAAAAAAGAAAATAATTCCGTGATAGTTGAGAAGCCATAGGATTATTTCAGAAGGCTAATCTACTGAAATTTGAAATATTCTAAGTGACAACCGTTAGTCCGGTGTAATTACAGTAATTATTCAATTGTTTAACTTTTAGACTTTTTTGAACATTTCTACAAATTTTACTGTGTGAATTGTTTGAATTTTGAATAATGTAATAAAAAAGAAAATAATTCCGTGATAGTTGAGACGTCATAGGATGATTTCAGAAGGCTAATCTACTCAAATTTGAAATATTCTAAGTGAAAACCGTTAGTCCGGTGTAATTACAGTAATTATTCAATCGTTTAACTTTTCAACTTTTTTGATCATTTCTACAAATTTTACTGTGGGAATTGTTTGAATTTTGAATAATGTAATAAAAAAGAAAATAATTCCGTGATAGTTGAGACGCCATAGGATGATTTCAGAAGGCTAATCTACTCAAATTTGAAACATTGTAAATGACAACCGTTAGTCCGGTGTAATTACAATAATTATTCAATTGAATTTCGAATAATGTAATAAAAAAGTAATAATTCCGTGATAGTTGAGACGCCATAGGATGATTTCAGAAGGATAATCTACTTAAATTTTAAACATTGTAAGTCACAAACTTTAGTCATCTGTATTTACAGTAATTATTCAATCGTTTAACTTTTCAACTTTTTTGTACATTTCTACACATTGTTCTGTGCGAAATGTTTGAATTTTGAATAATGTAATAAAAAGAAATAATTCCGTGATAGTTGAGACGCCAGAGGATGATTTCAAAAGTCCAATCTACTCAAACTTGCAACATTGTAAGTGACAACCGTTAGTCCGGTGCAATTAGAGTAATTAATCAATCGTTTAACTTTTCAAATATTTGAACATTTCTATACATTTTACTTTGTGAATTCTTTGAATTTCGAATAATGTAATAAAAAGTAATAATTCCCTGATAGTTGAGACGCCATAGGATGATTTCAGAAGGCTAATCTACTCAAATTTAAAATATTCTAAGTGACAACCGTTAGTCCGGTGTAATTACAGTAATTATTCAATCGTTTAACTTTTAGACTTTTTTGAACATTTCTACAAATTTTACTGTGGGAATTGTTTGAATTTTGAATAATGTAATAAAAAAGAAAATAATTCCGTGATGGTTGAGACGCCATAGGATGATTTCAGAAGGCTAATCTACTCAAATTTGAATCATTGTAAATGACAACCGTTAGTCCGGTGTAATTACAGTAATTATTCAATCGTTTAACTTTTAGACTTTTTTGAACATTTCTACAAATTTTACTGTGTGAATTGTTTGAATTTTGAATAATGTAATAAAAAAGAAAATAATTCCGTGATAGTTGAGACGTCATAGGATGATTTCAGAAGGCTAATCTACTCAAATTTGAAATATTCTAAGTGAAAACCGTTAGTCCGGTGTAATTACAGTAATTATTCAATCGTTTAACTTTTCAACTTTTTTGAACATTTCTACAAATTTTACTGTGTGAATTGTTTGAATTTTGAATAATGTAATAAAAAAGAAAATAATTCCGTGACAGTTGAGACGCCATAGGATGATTTCAGAAGGCTAATCTACTCAAATTTGAAATATTCTAAGTGACAACCGTTATTCCGGTGTAATTACAGTAATTATTCAATCGTTTAACTTTTAGACTTTTTTGAACATTTCTACAAATTTTACTGTGGTAATTGTTTGAATTTTGAATAATATAATAAAAAAGAAAATAATTCTGTGATAGTTGAGACGCCATAGGATGATTTCAGAAGGCTAATCTACTCAAATTATAAACATTGTAAATGACAACCGTTAGTCCGGTGTAATTACAATAATTATTCAATCGTTTCTCTTTTCAACATTTTTGAACATTTCTACATATTTTACAGTGTGAATTGTTTGAATTTTGAATAATGTAATAAAAAAGAAATAATTCAGTGATAGTTTAGACAACATTGGATGATTTCAGAAGGCTAATCTACTCAAATTTGAAACATTGTAAATGAAAACCGTTAGTCCGGTGTAATTACAGTAATTATTCAATCGTTTAACTTTTCAAATTTTTTTAACATTTCTATATATTTTATTGTGCAAATTGTATGAATTTTGTATAATATAATAAAAAAGAAATAATTCCCTGATAGTTGAGACGCCATAGGATGACTTCAGAAGGCTAATCTACTTAAATTTTAAACATTGTAAGTCACAAACTTTAGTCATCTGTAATTACAGTAATTATTCAATCGTTTAACTTTTCAACTTTTTTGAACATTTCTACACATTGTTCTGTGCGAAATGTTTGAATTTTGAACAATGTAATAAAAAAGATATAAATCCGTGATAGATGTGAGGCCATAGTACGATTTCAGAATGCCAATCTACTCAAATTTGAAACATTGTAAGTGACAACCGTTAGTCCGGTGTAATTACAGTAATTATTCAATCGTTTTACTTTTGAACTTTTTTTTAACCTTTCTACAAATTTTACGGTGAGAATTGTTTGAATTTTGAATAATGCAATAGAAATGAAATAATTCCGTGATAGTTGAGACGCCAAAAGGTGATTTCCGAAGGCTAATCTACTATAATTTGAAACATTGTAAGTGACAACTGTTAGTCCGGTGTAATTACAGTAATTATTCAATCGTTTAACTTTTCAACTTTTTTGACATTTCTACACATTTTACTGTGTGAATTGTTTGAATTTCGAATAATGTAATAAAAAAGTAATAATTCCGTGATAGTTGAGACGCCATAGGATGATTTCAGAAGGATAATCTACTTAAATTTTAAACATTGTAAGTCACAAACTTTAGTCATCTGTATTTACAGTAATTATTCAATCATTTAACTTTTCAACTTTTTTGTACATTTCTACACATTGTTCTGTGCGAAATGTTTGAATTTTGAATAATGTAATAAAAAGAAATAATTCCGTGATAGTTGAGACGCCAGAGGATGATTTCAAAAGTCCAATCTACTCAAATTTGAAACATTGTAAGTGACAACCGTTAGTCCGGTGCAATTAGAGTAATTAATCAATCGTTTAACTTTTCAAATATTTGAACATTTCTATACATTTTACTTTGTGAATTCTTTGAATTTCGAATAATGTAATAAAAAAGTAATAATTCCGTGATAGTTGAGACGCCATAGGATGATTTCAGAAGGCTAATCTACTCAAATTTGAAATATTCTAAGTGACAACCGTTAGTCCGGTGTAATTACAGTAATTATTCAATCGTTTAACTTTTAGACTTTTTTGCACATTTCTACAAATTTTACTGTGTGAATTGTTTGAATTTTGAATAATCTAATAAAAAAGAAAATAATTCCGTGATAGTTGAGACGCCATAGGATGATTTCAGAAGGCTAATCTACTCAAATTTGAAATATTCTAAGTGACAACCGTTAGTCCGGTGTAATTACAGTAATTATTCAATCGTTTAACTTTTAGACTTTTTTGAACATTTCTACAAATTTTACTGTGTGAATTGTTTGAATTTTTAATAATATAATAAAAAAGAAATAATTCCGTGCTAGTTGAGACGCCATAGGATAATTTCAGAAGGCTAATCTACTCAAATTTGAATCATTCTAAGTGACAACCGTTAGTCCGGTGTAATTACAGTAATTATTCGATTGTTTAACTTTTCTACATTTTTGAACATTTCTACACGTTTTACTGTGTGAATTTTTTGAATTTTGATTAATGTAATAAAAAAGAAATAATTCCGTTCTAGATTATTCTCCATAGGATTATTTCAGAAGGCTAATCTACTCAAATTTGAAACATTCTAAGTGACAACCGTTAGTCCGTTGTAATTACAGTAATTATTCAATCATTTAACTTTTCAACTTTTTAACATTTCTACACATTTTACTGTGTGAATTGTTTGAATTTTGAATAATGTAATAAAAATAAATAATTCCGTGATAGTTGAGACGCCATAGAATGATTTCAGAAGGCTTATCTACTCAAATTGGAAACATTCTAATTGACAACCCTAAGTCCAGGGTAATTACAGTAATAATTCAATCGTTTAGCTTTTCAACTTTTTTGAACATTTCTACAGATTTTTCTTTTTGAATTCTTTTAATTTTGAATAATCTAATTAAAAAGAAAATAATTTTATGATAGTTCAGACGCCATAGGATGATTTCAGAAGGCTAATCTACTAATATTTGAAACATTTTAAGTGACAACCGTTAGTCCGGTGTAATTACAGTAATTATTCAATCGTTTCACTTTTCAAATATTTGACATTTCTACACATTTTACAATTGGGAATTCTTTGAAATTTGAATAATCTAATAAAAAGAAATAATTCCCTGCTCGTTGAGATGTCATAGGATGATTTCAGAAGGCTAATCTACTCAAATTTGAAACATCCTAAGTGACAACCGTTAGTCCGGTGTAATTACAGTAATTATTCAATCGTTTAACATTTCAACTTTTTTTAACATTTCTACATATTTTACTGTGTGAATGGTTTGAATTTTGAATAATGTAATAAAAAAGAAATAATTCCCTGCTAGTTGAGACGCCATAGGATTATATCAGAAGGCTAATCTACTCAAATTGGAAACATCCTAAGTGACAGCCGTTAGTCCGGTGTAATTACAGTAATTATTCTATCGTTTAACTTTTCAACGTTTTTGAACATTTCTACACATTTTACTGTGTGAATTGTTTGAATTTTGAATAATGTAATAAAAAATAAATAATTCCGTGATAGTTGAGACACCATTGGATGATTTCAGAAGGCTAATCTACTCAAATTTGAAACATTGTAAGTGACAACCGTTAGTCCGCAGTAATTACAGTAATGATTCAATCGTTTAACTTTTAAACTTTTTTGAACATTTCTACACATTGTTCTGTGCGAAATGTTTGAATTTTGTATAATGTGATAAAAAAGAAATAATTCCGTGTTAGTTGAGACGCCATAGGATGATTTCAGAAGGCTAATCTACTCAAATTTGAAACATTCTAATTGACAACCGTAAGTCCGGTGTAATTACAGTAATTATTCAATCGTTTAACTTTTCAACTTATTTGAACATTTCTACACATATTTCTGTTTGAATTCTATGAATTTTGAATAATCTAATGAAAAAGAAAATAATTTTATGATAGTTGAGACGACATAGGATTATTTCAGAAGGCTAATCTTCTCAAATTTGAAACATTGTAAGTGACAACCGTAAGTCCGGTGTAATTACAGTAATTATTCCATCGTTTAACTTTTCTTCATTTTTGAACATTACTACACATTTTACTGTGTGAATTGTTTGAATTTTGATTAATGTAATAAAAGAGAAATAATTCCGTGCTAGATGAGACTCCATAGGTTGATTTCAGAAGGCTAATTTACTCAAATTTGAAACATTTTAAGTGACAAATGTTAGAACGTTGTAATTACAGTAATTATTCAATCATTTATCTTTTCAACTTTTTTGAACATTTCTACACATTTTACTGTGTGAATTGTTTGAATTTTGAATAATGTAATAAAAAAGATATAATTCCGTGATAGTTGAGACGCCGTAGGATGATTTCAGAAGGCTAATCTCCTCTAATTTTCAACATTGTAAATGACAACAATTATTCCTGTATAATTACATTAATTTTTCAATCGTTTAACTTTTCAGCTTTTTTGAACATTTCTACATATTTTACTGTGTGAATCGTTTGAATTTTGAATAATATAATAAAAAAGAATTAATTCCCTGCTAGTTGAGACGTCATAGGATGATTTCAGAAGGCTAATCTACTTAAATTTTAAACATTGTAAGTCACAAACTTTAGTCATCTGTAATTACCGTAATTATTCAATCGTTTAACTTTTCTAATTTACTCAAATTTGAAACATTCTAAGTGACAACCGTTAGTCTGGTGTAAATAGTGTAATTATTCAATCGTTTAACTTTTCAACTTTTATGAACATTTATACACATTTTACTGTGTGAATTGTTTGAATTTTGAATAATGTAATAAAAAAGAAGTAATTCCGTGATAGTTGAGACGCCATAGGATGATTTCAGAAGGCTAATTTACTCAAATTAGAAATATTGTATGTGACAACCATTATTCCGGTGTAATTACAGTAATTATTCAATCGTTTTACTTTTCAACATTTGAACATTTCTACACATTTTTCTGTTTGAATTGCTTGAATTTTGAATAATCTAATGAAAAAGAAAATAATTCCATGATAGTTGAGACGCCATAGTATGATTTCAGAAGGCTAATCTACTCAAATTTGAAACATTCTAAATGACAACTGTTATTCCGTTGTAAATAGAGTAATTATTCAATCGTTTAACTTTTCATCTTTTTTTAACATTTCTACAATTTTACTGTGTAAATTGTTTGAATTTTGAATAATGTAATAAAAAAGAAATAATTCCCTGCTAGTTGAGACGCCATAGGATGATTTCAGAAGGCTAATCTACTCAAATTTTAAACATTGTATGTGACAACCGTTAGTCCGGTGTAATTACAGTAATTATTCAAACGTTTAACATTTCAACATTTTTGAACAATTCTACACATTTGACTGTGTGAATTTTTTGAATTTTGATTAATGTAATAAAAAAGAAATAATTACGTGCTACATAAGACACCAAAGGATTATTTTAGAAGCCTAATCTACACAAATTTGAAACATTCTAAGTGACAACCATTAGTCCGGTGTAATTACAGTAATTATTCAATCGTTTAACTTTTCTACTTTCTTAAACATTTCTACACATTTTACTGTCTGAATTGTTTGAATTTTGAATAATGTAATAAAAAAGAAATAATTCCTTGCTAGATGAGACTCCATAGGATGAGTTCAGAAGTCTAATCTACTCAAATTTGAAACATTCTAAGTGACAACCGTTACTCCCTGGTAATTATTCTAATTATTCCATCGTTTAACTTTTCAACTTTTTTGAACATTTCTACACATATTTCTGTTTGAATTCTTTGAATTTTATATAATCTAATGAAATAGAAAATAATTTTATCATAGTTGAGACGCCATAGGATGATTTCAGAAGGCTAATCTTCTCAAATTTGAAACATTTTAAGTGACAACCGTAGGTCCGGTGTAATTAAAGTAATTATTCAATCGTTTAACTTTTCAACTTTTTTGAACATTTCTACACATTTTTCTCTGTGAATTGTTTGAATTTTGAATAATATAATAAAAAAGAAACAATTCCGTTCTTGATGAGACGCCATAGGATGATTTCAGAAGGCTAATCTACTCAAATTTGAAACATTCTCAGTAACAACCGTTCGTCCGATGTAATTACTGTAATTTTTCAATCGTTTAACTTTTCACCTTTTTTGGACATATCTACACATTTTTCTGTGTGAATTGTTTGAATTTTGAATAATCTAATAAAAACGGAAAAAATTCCATGATAGTTTAGACTCCATAGGATGATTTCAGAAGGTTAATCTACTCAAATTTGAAACATTCTAAATTACAACCGTTAGTCCGATATAATTTCAGTAATTATTCAATCTTTTAACTTTTCAACTTTTTTGTACATTTCTACACATTTTTCTGTGTGAATTTTTAATAATCTAATAAAAAAGAAAATAATTCCCTGATAGTTGTGACGCCATATAATGATTTCAGAAGGCTAATTTACTCAAATTTGACACATTCTAATTTACAACCGTTAGTCCGATATAATTTCAGTAATTATTCAATCGTTTAACTTTTCAACTTTTTTGTACATTTCTACACATTTTTCTTTGTGAATTTTTTGAATTTTGAATAATCTAACAAATATGAAATAATTCCGTGAATCTTGAGACGCCATACGATTATTTCAGAAGGCTAATTTACTCAAATTTAAACATTCTAAGTGACATACGTTAGTCCGGTGTAATTTCAGTAATTATTCAATCTTTAAACTTTTCACCTTTTTTAACATTTTTCCCCATTTTTCTGTGTGAATAGTCTGAATTTTGAATAATCTAATATAAAAGAAAATAATTACATTATTGTTGAGACGCCATAGGATGATTTCAGAAGGCTAATCTACTCAAATTTGTATCATTCTAAGTGACAACCGTTAGTCCAGCGATTTCAGAAATCATTCAATCGTTTAAGTTTTCAACTTTTTTGGACATTTCTCGACATTTTTCTCTGTGAATTATTTGAATTTTGAATAATCTAATATAAAAGGAAATAATTCATTGATAGTTGAGACGCCATAGTATGATTTCAGAATGCTAATTTACTCAAATTTGAAACATTCTAAGTGCAAACCGTTAGTCCGATATAATATCAGTAATTATTCAATTGTTTAACTTTTGAACTTTTTTGTACATTTCTACACACTTTTGTTTGTGAATTGTTTGAATTTTGAAAAATCTAATGAAAATGAAAATAATTCCGTTATAGTTGAGACGCCATAGGATGATTTCAGAAGGCTAATCTACTCAAATTTGTATCATTTTATCTGACAACCTTTAGTCCGGTGTAATTTCAGAAATCATTCAATCTTTTAACTTTTCAACTTTTTGAACATTTCTACACATTTTTCTGTGTGAATTGTCTGAATTTTGAATAATCTAATATAAAAGAAAATAATTCCGTGATAGTTGAGAATCAATAGGATGATTTCAGAAGGCTAATCTACTCAAATTTGAAACATTCTAATTGACAACCTTTAGTTCGGTGTAATTTCAGAAATCATTCAATCGTTTAACTTTTCCACTTTTTTAACATTTATACACAATTTTCTGTGTGAATAGTTTGAATTTTTAATAATCTAATAAAAAAGAAAATAATTCCGTGATAATTGAGCCGCCATAGCATGTTTTCAGAAGGCTAATCTACTCAAATTTGAATCATTCTAAGTGACAACCATTAGTCCGTTGTAATTTCAGCAATCATTCAATCGTTTCCCTTTTTTACTTCTGTTCACATTTCTACCCATTTTTCTCTGTGATGTTGTTTGTATTTTGTATAATGTCATAAAAAGTAAATACTTCCGTTATAGATGGGACGCCATAGAGGATTTCAGAATAGAGAATTTTACTCAAATTTGAAGCATTCTAAATGACAACCTTTAGTCCGTTGTAATTTCAGAAATGAATCAATCGTTTAATTTTTCAACTTATTTAACATTTCTACCCTATTTTCCCCGAGATGTTGTTTCAATTTTGAATAATCTAATAAAACGAAAATACTTCCCTGATAGTTTAGATGACATAGAGGATTTCAGAATGAGAAATTTCCTCACATTTGAATGAGTATATGTGACAACATTTAGTCCGCTGTAATTTCAGAAAACATTCAATCTTTTAACCTTTCAACTTCTGTTCACATTTCTACCCTTTTTTCTCTGTGATTTTGTTTGAATTTTTTATAATCTCATAAAAAATAAATTAATTTCGTGATATTTGGGACTCCAGAGAATGATTTCTGGAGGCTAATTTTAATCAAATTTGAAGCATTCTATATGACAACCGTCAGTCCGGTGTAATTGCAGCAATCATTCAATCGTTTAACTTTTCAACTACATTTAACATTTCTACCCTATTTTCTGTTTGATTTTGTTTGAATTTTGAATAATCTAACAAAAACGAAAATAATTCCGTGATAGTTGAGACGCCATAGTGGAATTCAGAATGCGCATTTTAATCAAATTTGAAGCATTCTAAATGTCAACCGTTAGTCTGGTTTAATTTCAGAAATCATTCAGTCGTTTAACTTTTCAACTTCTTTTAATATTTCAACACATTTTTCTGTGTGAGTTTGTATGAATTTTGAATAATGTAATAAAAAAGAAAATAATTCCGTGATAGTTGACACGCCGTACAGGAGTTCAAAATTTACTCAAAATTGAAGCATTCTAATCGACAAACGTTAGTCCGGTGTAATTTCAGAAATCAATCAATGGTTTAACTTTTCAACTTTTTTAACATTTCTACGCTTTTTTCTCTCTGATTTTTTTTTGATTTTGAATAATCTAATAAAATAGAAAATAATTTCGTGATATATCAGACGCCATAGAGGATTTCAGAATGCGAATTTTACCCAAGTTTTAAGCATTCTAACAGACAACCGTTAGTCCGGTGTAATTTCACCAATCATTCAATTGTTTACCTTGTCAAATTTTTTGACATTTCTACCCTTTTTTCTGTGTGATTTTTTTGAAATTTGAATAATCTAATAAAAAATTATATAATTCCATGAAAGTTGAGACGCCCTATAGGATTTCAGAATGTGAATTTTACTCCAATTTGAAGCATTTTTAGTGACAACCGTTCGTCCGGTGTAATATCAGAAATCATTCAATCGTTTAGCTTTGCAACTTGTTTTAACATTTATATCCTTTTTTCTCTGTGATTTTTTTGAATTTTTAATAATCTAAGAAAAATGAAAATAATTCCATTAAAGTTGAGACGCCGTATAGGATTTCAGAATGCGAATTTTACTCAAATTCGAATGATTTTATTTACTTCCGCTAGTCCTGCGTAATACGTGAACTCTTACTTTTGTTTAACTTTTCAACTTGTTTTTTACTTATTTCTCCTCTTTTTTGCGAGATTTTGTTTGAATTTTGAATAATCTAAAAAAAAAGAATAAAATTCCGTGATAGTTGGGCGCCACATAATATTTGAGAATGCGAATTTCACTCAAATTTGAAGGATTCTATGTCCCACCCGCTAGTCCGGTGCAATATGAGAAATCTTTCCTTTGTTTAACTTTTCAAATTGTTTAAATATTTCTCTTCTTCTGCGTGATTTTGTTTGAAATTTGAATAATCTAATAAAAAAGAAAATAATTCCGTGAGAGCTGACACGCCACATAGCATTTGTGAATGCGAATTTTACTAAAATTTGAAGTATTTTAATTCTCATCCGCCGGTCCGGCGTAATATGGAAAATCTTTCCTTCGTTTAACTTTTCAACTAGTTTAATAATTTCTCTTCTTCTGCGTGATTTTGTTTGAAATTTGTTAGGATTTGAGAATGGGAATTTTACATATATTTGAAGGATTCTAACTCACATCCGACAGTCCGGCAAAAAATCCGAAATGTTTTGATTGCCTAACTTTTTAACTTGCTTACCCATTTCTCCTATTTTTCTGATTGATTTTTTTTTAATTTTGAAGAAACTAATAGTAATGCATATTATTCACTGAAAGATCAGACGCAGCATAGGATTTGAGAATGCGAACTTTATACTTCTTTGATGGATTCTAATCCGAAATATTTGATCGTTTATCTTTTCATCATATTTAACAATTTCTCCTGTATTTCTCTTTGATTTTGTTTGAATTTTGAATAATCTAATAAAAAATACCAAATTCCCTGATGGATGAGACGCCACATAATTTTCGAGAATGTGAATTTTACTTATCTTCGAAGGATTCTAACTCACATCCGCTAGTCCGGCGAAAAATCCGAAGTCTTTCCATCGTTTATGTTTTCTACTTGTTTAACGATTTCTCCTCTTTTTCTGATTCATCTTGTTTGAATTTTAAATAATCTAATAAAAAAATCATAATTCCGTTTCATATCAGACGCCACATAGTATTTGAGGATGAGAAATTTACACATCTTTGAAGGATTCTAACTGAATATCATTGTTCAGTTTTAACTAATTTGCATATTTATTTCAAAGTTTTTTCTTTCTATTAGTGAAGTCTCTTTCCATACTGTTCTTTTATTTGAGGATTGTGTTGGGTTTCACTTCAACAATATTTCTGTTTAAGAATATCATCTTATAATGTGTAGAAAAATGTTTGAAATTTGCATTTTATGTAGCATTCAAAAAGTTGGCATCTATTCTTAAACCTTTCCTCAAATATATAACAAGCCAATTTATGAATGAAAGAGCCATTCAAAATTTTTGTTTCAAAGATTTCATGTTGTGAATATATCTTAGTTTGTGAAGCGATACCGAGCGGGAGAAGCTTGCTAGTTTCCTAATATATGAGAAGCAAAATATGATTAGTGAATGCGAATTTTACTAATCTCTGAAGGATTCTATCTCACTTTCGCTAATCCGGCCAAAATTTCGGAATCATTTCCATCGTTCTTCCTTTCATCTTGTTTATCTATTTCCACTTTTTTTTCTTTTGGATCATTTTAATTTTTTTATCATTTTTACATCAGGTTTTCCTTATGTATGGGAAACAAAATATCATTAATGAATGCATATTGTACTAATTCCAGGAGCCTATTATTTTATGGTTTTTTTGCTCTTCAAGTTTAATATTGATTCTTATATATTTTGTTATATAAATCACATGGTTTCAATTAAAATAAATTTTAAGACCTATTAATAATAATAATTGTATCCAGATATGGCCGAATATGTGCATTTTGTGTACGTCCTTTTTAATTCAGATTATGTAATTTTCCTGAGTATAACCATATGCTTTCAATTAAATTAATTTTGAGCATATTAGAAATAGTATTCAGTGCCTCAATATGACGGAATGTGCGCATTTCATGAATTTCCAATTTAATGCTGAAGGCTGTAGTGTCAATTAAAATTAATTTTTAGGCGTAATAATAATAATCGGAACCTAAATTTAGCAGAATATGTCCACTTTGCGCATTTCCAGATTAATTCTGATTCTCATATAATTTGATGAGTAGAGTAAGAATCGTGCCAATTAAAATTAATTTTTAGGCGTAATAATAATAATCGGAACCTAAATTTAGCAGAATATGTCCACTTTGCGCATTTCCAGATTAATTCTGATTCTCATATAATTTGATGAGTAGAGTAAGAATCGTGTCAATTAAAATTAATTTTTAGGCGTAATAATAATAATCGGAACCTAAATTTAGCAGAATATGTCCACTTTGCGCATTTCCAGATTAATTCTGATTCTCATATAATTTGATGAGTAGAGTAAGAATCGTGCCAATTAAAATTAATTTTTAGGCGTAATAATAATAATCGGAACCTAAATTTAGCAGAATATGTCCACTTTGCGCATTTCCAGATTAATTCTGATTCTCATATAATTTGATGAGTAGAGTAAGAATCGTGCCAATTAAAATTAATTTTTAGGCGTAATAATAATAATCGGAACCTAAATTTAGCAGAATATGTCCACTTTGCGCATTTCCAGATTAATTCTGATTCTCATATAATTTGATGAGTAGAGTAAGAATCGTGCCAATTAAAATTAATTTTTAGGCGTAATAATAATAATCGGAACCTAAATTTAGCAGAATATGTCCACTTTGCGCATTTCCAGATTAATTCTGATTCTCATATAATTTGATGAGTAGAGTAAGAATCGTGTCAATTAAAATTAATTTTTAGGCGTAATAATAATAATCGGAACCTAAATTTAGCAGAATATGTCCACTTTGCGCATTTCCAGATTAATTCTGATTCTCATATAATTTGATGAGTAGAGTAAGAATCGTGCCAATTAAAATTAATTTTTAGGCGTAATAATAATAATCGGAACCTAAATTTAGCAGAATATGTCCACTTTGCGCATTTCCAGATTAATTCTGATTCTCATATAATTTGATGAGTAGAGTAAGAATCGTGCCAATTAAAATTAATTTTTAGGCGTAATAATAATAATCGGAACCTAAATTTAGCAGAATATGTCCACTTTGCGCATTTCCAGATTAATTCTGATTCTCATATAATTTGATGAGTAGAGTAAGAATCGTGCCAATTAAAATTAATTTTTAGGCGTAATAATAATAATCGGAACCTAAATTTAGCAGAATATGTCCACTTTGCGCATTTCCAGATTAATTCTGATTCTCATATAATTTGATGAGTAGAGTAAGAATCGTGCCAATTAAAATTAATTTTTAGGCGTAATAATAATAATCGGAACCTAAATTTAGCAGAATATGTCCACTTTGCGCATTTCCAGATTAATTCTGATTCTCATATAATTTGATGAGTAGAGTAAGAATCGTGCCAATTAAAATTAATTTTTAGGCGTAATAATAATAATCGGAACCTAAATTTAGCAGAATATGTCCACTTTGCGCATTTCCAGATTAATTCTGATTCTCATATAATTTGATGAGTAGAGTAAGAATCGTGCCAATTAAAATTAATTTTTAGGCGTAATAATAATAATCGGAACCTAAATTTAGCAGAATATGTCCACTTTGCGCATTTCCAGATTAATTCTGATTCTCATATAATTTGATGAGTAGAGTAAGAATCGTGCCAATTAAAATTAATTTTTAGGCGTAATAATAATAATCGGAACCTAAATTTAGCAGAATATGTCCACTTTGCGCATTTCCAGATTAATTCTGATTCTCATATAATTTGATGAGTAGAGTAAGAATCGTGCCAATTAAAATTAATTTTTAGGCGTAATAATAATAATCGGAACCTAAATTTAGCAGAATATGTCCACTTTGCGCATTTCCAGATTAATTCTGATTCTCATATAATTTGATGAGTAGAGTAAGAATCGTGCCAATTAAAATTAATTTTTAGGCGTAATAATAATAATCGGAACCTAAATTTAGCAGAATATGTCCACTTTGCGCATTTCCAGATTAATTCTGATTCTCATATAATTTGATGAGTAGAGTAAGAATCGTGCCAATTAAAATTAATTTTTAGGCGTAATAATAATAATCGGAACCTAAATTTAGCAGAATATGTCCACTTTGCGCATTTCCAGATTAATTCTGATTCTCATATAATTTGATGAGTAGAGTAAGAATCGTGCCAATTAAAATTAATTTTTAGGCGTAATAATAATAATCGGAACCTAAATTTAGCAGAATATGTCCACTTTGCGCATTTCCAGATTAATTCTGATTCTCATATAATTTGATGAGTAGAGTAAGAATCGTGCCAATTAAAATTAATTTTTAGGCGTAATAATAATAATCGGAACCTAAATTTAGCAGAATATGTCCACTTTGCGCATTTCCAGATTAATTCTGATTCTCATATAATTTGATGAGTAGAGTAAGAATCGTGCCAATTAAAATTAATTTTTAGGCGTAATAATAATAATCGGAACCTAAATTTAGCAGAATATGTCCACTTTGCGCATTTCCAGATTAATTCTGATTCTCATATAATTTGATGAGTAGAGTAAGAATCGTGCCAATTAAAATTAATTTTTAGGCGTAATAATAATAATCGGAACCTAAATTTAGCAGAATATGTCCACTTTGCGCATTTCCAGATTAATTCTGATTCTCATATAATTTGATGAGTAGAGTAAGAATCGTGCCAATTAAAATTAATTTTTAGGCGTAATAATAATAATCGGAACCTAAATTTAGCAGAATATGTCCACTTTGCGCATTTCCAGATTAATTCTGATTCTCATATAATTTGATGAGTAGAGTAAGAATCGTGCCAATTAAAATTAATTTTTAGGCGTAATAATAATAATCGGAACCTAAATTTAGCAGAATATGTCCACTTTGCGCATTTCCAGATTAATTCTGATTCTCATATAATTTGATGAGTAGAGTAAGAATCGTGCCAATTAAAATTAATTTTTAGGCGTAATAATAATAATCGGAACCTAAATTTAGCAGAATATGTCCACTTTGCGCATTTCCAGATTAATTCTGATTCTCATATAATTTGATGAGTAGAGTAAGAATCGTGCCAATTAAAATTAATTTTTAGGCGTAATAATAATAATCGGAACCTAAATTTAGCAGAATATGTCCACTTTGCGCATTTCCAGATTAATTCTGATTCTCATATAATTTGATGAGTAGAGTAAGAATCGTGCCAATTAAAATTAATTTTTAGGCGTAATAATAATAATCGGAACCTAAATTTAGCAGAATATGTCCACTTTGCGCATTTCCAGATTAATTCTGATTCTCATATAATTTGATGAGTAGAGTAAGAATCGTGCCAATTAAAATTAATTTTTAGGCGTAATAATAATAATCGGAACCTAAATTTAGCAGAATATGTCCACTTTGCGCATTTCCAGATTAATTCTGATTCTCATATAATTTGATGAGTAGAGTAAGAATCGTGCCAATTAAAATTAATTGGATATAATATTATTAACCATAATCTGAACCTCAAATTTTCAGAATATGTGCGTTTTGTGCATTTCTAGATTAATGTTGATACTTATGCAATCTGATGAAGAGAATAACATGATTCCAATTTGTTATGTAAATTCATCATAAACTCCACCCTTATAGTAACCAAAGAAGACTACATTTTTTAATTTTATAAAAAAATTATATGTGATCCATTTTGTCATGTAAAACAGTACAACAACCAAAGCAGTCTACGTTTTTAAATTATTCCGCTGCCCAGTCGCACATGGTCCGGTAACTCATGGTCGAAGGCCCAGTAAGAAATGCGTCAAGCCTTAGTAATAAATGTTCTATTGCATAGTAGGAAATAGACACATGAGCACATGGTCCATAGCCCGCTAGGGCATGGCAACACATTCCGGTCGCACATGGTAGATAGTTCCATTAGGGCATGGTCCACGGTCTCGTAAAACATGGTCTATGACCTGGTAGAATATCGTCCACGGCCAGGTAGAAGTTGGTGCATAGCAAAGCAGGATGTAACCCCCATCCCAGGTGTAAATGGTCCACGGCCTCATCTAAAAATTATTTTTATAATAACGTGAGCCGAAAATACGTAATGAAGAGGCTCCATTTTCTTTAGCCCAGGGGCCTCTTAAGGCCTAAATTCGACACTGCATATATATATATATATATATATACATATATATTTATTCCCCCACCTAGGAATCTTTCTATCGTATATTCCATGACTTACACTTGAATTCTTGAAACTTCAACTTTTCAGTTTACCTTTCTGTAATATACAGGGTGTCCATAAAGTTCGTGTGCACTTTAAAAAAATTATAACTTTATTTGTATTTGCGATAGAAATAATTTGTAAAAAGGATTAGAAAGAAGTAAATCTACATTTTTTAAGGTTTTATTGAAATTTTATTTAAGTTTCCACATGTCCTCTATCATTAGCAATAAAGGGTAATACGATTTTGTAGTTCACGGAAAACATTTGCCAACTGATTTACAGTAATGCCTGAAATCACATTAGTTATTTTAGCTATACTTAAAACTAGGTACATTAAACTTTATAACATTTTTTACAGATTATTTCTATCGCAAATACAAATAAAGTTATACAATTTTTTAAAGTGCACACGAACTTTATGGACACCCTGTATAAAGATTTCTTTTGTATTTATCATCACTCTGTGCATTTTCTTTTAACCATTATACAAGGCCAAATCAATTATACTGATATAGGATGGGAATAGAAGTTGTCATAATATAAACAACTCATCCATATGTGATAAATTCGTCAGCGCCATAACATAACGGAAAAGAATGGAAGTTATAACCCTTACATTATGGACTTCATTATTTTATTTTTAAATTTAAATTAAATAAACGGATCTAAAGAAGTTTCAAGACGATCCAGTACTGTGCGGAACCGTGTTGTATAGAATGTTAGGCACTGAAAGTCTGGTTGGATTGTTTTGTAAGTCGTAAATTGAAAGAATATAACGACAAAGATAGATTCTAAAATTTATTGGTGATACTAATCGTCTCTCTACACAATTTTCTCACTATTTTGTAATAAAATTGTTTAAATTGAAGCGAAATTTATTTTGTAAATAATGAATACTTTTCTGAGGAATCTGAACAATGCTGGTTTGTCGCACTACAGATCAGTACTGACCTCTTCGAGACGCAGCCCGGCATTTTCCATTGGCAGTGGATCACTTTGTCTGAAAAATAGGAAAACAAAACAAGATTTTGATTGATTGATATAATTTTACGGTATATCAAGCTATTTGCAAGATATTTAAAGCCATAAACCGTCCTGGGTATAAAGATAAACTACATCCACGTCATGGGGTAGATGATAAACTACATCCGACAGCAAGTTTTGATGAGCGTGAAACATTATTTTCCCATAGTAAGAACATGAATCTAATTATCTCATGAAAATAAGTGTTGTATTATTTAACTTTAAAGAATCACCGTGAAATGTAGCTGTTGGCGAAGGAATAATTCCTAAGAACATGAATGCAATTATATCTTGGAAATAAGTGATGTATTATTTAACATTCAAAACACACCGTAAAATGCAGCTGGTGGCGAAGGAATAATTACGAAGAACATTAATCTAATTATATCATGAAAAAAAGTGATATAAGATTTAACTTCAAAAACACATCGTCAAATGCAGCTGGAGGCAAAGAAATATATCCTGTGAACATTAATCCGATTACCTCATAAAAGTAAGTGATGCATTATTTAACTTTTAAGACTCGCCGTAAAATGCAGGTGCTGGCGAAGGAATTATTCCTAAAATCATGAATCCAATTATCTCATGAAAAAAAGTGATATATTATTTAACTTTTATGACTGACCGTAAAATGGAGGTGGTGGCGAAGGAATAATTCCTAAGAACATAAATCCAATTATGTCGATAAAATAATTGTTGTATTATTGAACTTTAAAGAATCACCGTGAAATGTAGCTGGTGGAGAAGGAATAATTCCTAAGAACATGAATCCAATTATCTCATGAACACAAGTGCTGTATTAACTTTAAAACTCGTCGTAAAATGCAGCTGGTGGCGAAGGAATAATACCTAAGAACAAGAATCCAATTGTCTCAAGAGAATAAACGTTGTAATATTGAACTTGAAAGACTTGCGGTAAAAATCAGTTGGTGGCGACGGAATATTTGCTAAGAACATGAATCCAATAATCTCAAGAAAGTGTTGTATAATTAAACTTTAAAGACTCGCCGGAAAAGGCAGCTGGTGGCGAAGGAATAATTCCTAAGAACATGAAACTTTAAAGCCTCGCCGTACAATATAGGTAGTGGCAAAGGTATAACTCTAAGGAACATGAATCCAATTATGTTGATAAAATAAGTGGTGTATTATTGAACTTTAAATATTCATAGATATAGATGAATCCAATTATGTCGATAAAATAACTGTTGTATTATTGAAATTTAAAACCTCGCCGTAAAATATGGCTAGTGGTGAATGTATAATTCTAAAGAACTTGAATCGAATTATGTCGATAAAATAACTGTACTATTATTGAAATTTAAAGATTCTCCGGTAAATGCAGATGGTGGCGACGGAATAATTCCTAAGAACATTAATCCAATTTCATCATGAACTGCTGGTTGTGGACGGGAGGGTAGAATGGTTGTGTGACCCTCTCCCCGCACCAGCACTGCGTTCATTGTAACTTGAAGCCCGGCGCTCGAGGGCACGCCAAAAATTTTCTCTAGTGTTTCTCTGTGAAATGGGTAGCCGGTATTGAAATTTATCGTCAGTGAGTAATTTTTTTTTTTTTACTTTTTTTCTTTTTTTTACCTGGTTTTTCTTAACCACAAAGCTTGCTAACCATATTTTCTACTCATTTTGTTTTTTGTTTTCTTTTTTTTTCTAATATACGTCAATGGGACTAACATATCTTAGTCCATAGAATAGACAGTCTCTGAGATTTTAGTTTGTTTGTTGTCTCCTAGCTGGCTCTCGACAACGTGCTCGTCTGAGATATTTTTTCACCAGGAGTCGGCTGACCGTTTCTTTCTCCTGTTGATTTGAATATTCTCTTACTAAAAGCATGCGATCCCAGGCCCACTGCTGGTTGTGGACGGGAGGATAGAATGGCTGTGTGACACTCGCCCAACCACCAGCACTGCGTTCATTGTAACTTGAAGCCCCGCGCTCGAGGGCACGCCAAATATTTTCTCTAGTGTTTCTCTGTGAAATGGGTAGCCGGCATTGAAACTTATCGTCAGTGAGTAATTTTTTTAATTTTTTTCCTTTTTTTACCTGGTTTTTCTTAACCACAAAGCTTGCTACTCATATTTTCTCTTCATTTTTTTTAAAAATATAGGTCAATGGTACTTATACTAAGTTAAAACTTAGTACCGTACACATTCACAATAGTATGTCATTCCTATCTCCCAGTACCCTCAACTAGTGTAAGCCCTGCGACTATCCCAACTAAATCCCCCTCTATTGTTTTGTCTTGTCGTCGTTGTATATGTTATATATAATAGGATCAGGTAGGTTTTCCTACCGCCCGGTCTACAATCCTCCCCCATCTATTGGACACGATTAGAGGCCCAAACCTTGTTTCGTGTTTAGGAAGGGGTTCCCGGATCTCTCTCTCTCTCTCTCTGGCCTCTGTACTGGTGCCGCTGTGTTTCTCCCGTGATGCGTGTAGTCTGTGGCATTGACTGTTCATTCTGAGGGTACACGGTTGACAGTTCCCTGGTTACTGTTTCCGACTGGTAGTTAGGAGCCCTAACTCTTGCGTAGCGTCTTGAGCGGCCGCTCTGATCAACAGTTGCATAATATCGGGGTGTCTGTAGTGCCATGTCGCGCATGAATAGGTGTCCCTGCAGTCATCTCCGGTGGGCAACCCTGAGGCCACATTATGATTCAGGCTGTGCCAAACCACCTCTCTGCCCGCGGCATGGGTGATAACCGTCGGCTTCCTTTAACTCAGGCCTTCTCTTTTTCCAAAACCAATTACCCACATGAATTACAAAAACCAGAAATATAAACCTAAACCAGCCTTCCAAAAATCACCCAAACCTTTAAATATCTCCTTCTCCAACATCCGTGGCATTAGAACCAACTTCTGCAGCGTTGAGTCTTTCCTCATTGCTAAGTGCCCGGATATACTGGCCCTGTGTGAGACCAATCTTGACTCCTCTATCCCTTCCTCTGATCTCTCGATCCCTGGATACCTTCATCTCCTCAGAAAAGACTCTCTAAACCACATGCATGGCCTGGGTGTCTACGTCAAGGACCATCTCCCTATGCCTAGAGAGTGCTCTCTCGAATCGCTGGATCATTCGTACTTGTGTCTCCGGCTATCTCTTCTCAATGCTGTAAGCTATCTTTTCTTCCTCTACCACTCTCCATCCTCTCAGGACTGTGGGATACTCGATGTCATTTCTGACAGCATAGATAGGGCCCTCTCTGTCCATCCGTACGCTCACATATTTGTGTTTGGCGATTTAAACGCCCATCACAACCAATGGCTTAAGAACGCTACTACCGACCTCGCAGGCATTCACACTCTCAACTTTTCAGTCTCTCAATCCCTCACTCAGATAATCGATTTCCCCACGCGTTTTGCTTACAACCGTGACTGTAAGTCCTCACTCCTCGACCTGTGTTTTACCTCCATTCCTGAATCTTGTAGTGCCACGCAGCTCTGTCCTATCGGTAACTCCGATGATGCTGTAGTGTCTGTTAGCATCTCCTTCAACCCCACCCCCTGCAAGGAACCTCCTACCAGCAGAACCACATTCTGCTACCAACGGACTCATTTCGTGACTTCCTCCGCGATGATCCCTGGGATGCTGTATTTAAGCTCCCCATTCAAGATTGTGCTTCAGAGTTCTCTTCCTGGGTTAAAGCTGGAATCGACGCTTTCATCCCCTCCAGGAAATTCAAGGTCAAACCGCGCTCCTCCCCCTGGTTCACAGCTGCTTTCTCAGCCGCCATTGCTCATAGGAAGCACTTCTTCCACCGTTTCCGTAGTGATATGTCCGACTCCAATAGACGTCTATTTACCTCTGCCCGTAACGAGTGTAAGCGTATCCTCGACGATGCCAAGTCACTATTTGCTGCTCGGATGAAGGAACGTATTGCATACCGCAAATTTGGCTCCAAAGATTATTGGCGCCTCTGCAAGAGCGTTCTGAACAATAACAAACCCTCCATTCCTCCCCTGTTCAATCAGTTTGAGGTCCTGACCACCTCTGCCGACAAAGCCGAATGCTTTGCTCGGAAGTTTTCTTCCAATTCTACGCTAGACTCTTCCGGTGTACCCTTGCCCGATTTCCCTCCCAGAACTGAGGCCCTCTTGGACGGATTGCACATAACCCCGTCGTCGGTATTGGGCATTATTTCTAACTTAGATCACCACAAGGCTACTGGTGGTGACGGGATACCAGCCATTGTCCTGAAGAAATGCGCTCCTGAACTGGCGCCTGTCCTCTCTAAATTATACAACCGCTGCCTCAAAGAGTCCTGTTTTCCTGACTGCTGGAAGTCCTCAACCATTGTTCCTGTCTTTAAGGACTCTGGTGACCCCTCCGACCCTTCCAATTACCGTCCTATCAGTCTCCTACCCCTCTTCGGCAAAGTCTTCGAGGCCATTATCAACACCGAAGTGATTAATAATCTGATATCCCATGATCTGCTCTCAGACAAGCAGTATGGTTTCCGCTTTGCCCGATCTACTGCCGATGTGCTTACGGCCATCACTGAAATTGTCTACCAAGCTATCCATAATAACGGTGAAGCTCGTGCCGTGGCCCTTGACATCTCCAAAGCATTTGATAGAGTTTGGTATGCCGGCCTTCTTCGCAAGCTCCAGGGTTATGGTATCACAGGTCGATTGTTTGACCTGATACAATCATTCCTGTCAAACCGAGAATTGAAGGTCGTTCTCAGCGGATTCATCTCCAGCTCCTATCCCACTAACGCAGGTGTTCCTCAAGGCTCCATCCTAGGCCCTACTCTGTTCCTCATATTTATAAACGACCTTCCTGACGCCATAGACTCCCAAGTCGGTATCTACGCTGACGACACCACAGTTTACTCCTGCCTCAAACACAAATCTAGTGATGCTGACAAAGTTAACCTGGCAGCTCAAATTGAAAAGGACCTCCAATCGGTTGTGAACTGGGGCGAGAAATGGATGGTTAACTTTAACGCCTCTAAAACAAAACTGCTCTCTATTAACCACCACAAGGATCCATCCCTGCATCCCATTAGAATGTCTGAAGACCAACTTAACGAGAGCTCCTCTCTGCGGCTGCTCAGTCTCACGCTGTCCGCTGATCTGAGATGGAACAAATACATCGAGTCAGTTGCATCATCCACCGCAAGAAAAGTTGGTTCCCTGTGCCGAGCCAGGAAATTTTTCTCCCCGGAATCGATCCTCCAAGTCTGTAAATCGACCATTCGACCTTGCATGGAGTATTGCTGCCATATATGGTCTGGGGCCCCTGCTACTTGCCTCAGGGTTCTTGATAAGATCCAGAGACGGATATGCAATGTGAATGGCCCTGATCTGTCATCTCGTCTGCAGTCGCTCTCTCACAGACGCGATGTTGCCTCGCTCTGCCTTTTTTACAAGTACTTTCACGGTAATTGCTCCGAGGAGCTGCTTTCGCTTGTCCCTAGGCCTCGTAAATTTAAACGTCCTACGAGGCTGGCATCCCGTTCCCACCCCTTCACCGTTGAAACTGTTAGATGTAGACGTCTCTTTTACTCCAATAGGTTTATGTCTCGCACATCTCGCCTATGGAACTCCCTTCCCTATTACTGTTTCCCTGACAAATACAATCTCCAACGGTTTAAGTGTAGCGTCAATCGACATCTCCAGTTGCCTTGATCTATCCACTTCCCGTCTCCACATCCTTTCATCTTTCATTCCTATCTACTCTCATTCCAAATATGCTGTAACCCCCTTGCCTTGATCGACCCACTGTCTTTCTCTTTCTCTACATCCTCTCCTTTACCATTCCTATATGCACATCCTCCAACCCTTCTTTAACCCCTTGTGTGATAGTGTCCTCCAACCTTGTTTGTGGTGATACGCTTAAAGAAAAAAAAAGTGTTGTATTATTGAAATTTAAAGCCTCGCCGTTAAATATGGCTAGTGGCGAAGGTATAATTCTAAAGAACTTGAATCCATTTATGCCGATAAAATAAACGTTGTATTATTGAAATTTAAAAATTCACATTAAAATGTAGCTCTTTGCGACGGAATAATTCCGAAGAACATGAATCCAAATTCACCATGAAAATAAGTGTTGTATTATTGGAATTTAAAGCCTCGCCGTAAAACATAGCTAGTGGTGAAGGTATAATTCTAAAGAACATGAATCCAATTATGTCGATAAAAACCTGTCGTATTATTGAAATTTAAAAATTCGGCGTAAAATGTAGCTGGTTTCGACGGAATAATTCCTAAGAACATGAATTCAGTTTCATCATGAAATTAAGTGTTTTATAATTGAAATTTAAAGCCTCGCCGTAAAACTTAGCTATTGGTGGGGGTATAATTCTAAAAAACATGAATCCAATAATGTAGATAAAATTAATGTTGTAATATTGAAATTTAAAATTCGCCGCAAAATGTAGCTGGTTGCGACGGAATAAATCCTAAGAACATGAATCCAATTTCATCATGAAAATAAGTGTTCTATTATTGAAATTTAAAGCCTGGCCGTAAAATATGGCTAGCGTCGAAGGTATACTTCTATAGAACATGAATCCAATCATGTCGATAAAATAACTGTTGTATTATTGAATTTTAAAATTCACGGCAAAATGTAGCTGGTTGCGACGGAATAATTTCTAAGAACATGAATCCAATTTCATCAAGAAAATATGTGTTTATTATTGAAATTTAAAGACTCGCCGGAAAATATGGCTAGTGGGGAAGGTATAATTCTAACGAACTTGAATCCTAATATGTTGATAAAATAACTGTTGTATTATTGAAATTTAAAGATACGCCTTAAAATATAGCTGGTTGCGACTGAATACAAATATGTCGATAAAATAAGTGTTGTATTATTGACATTTAAATATTCGTCGTAAAATGCAGATAGTTGGGACGGAATAATTCCTAAGAACATGAATACAATTTCATCATGAAAATAATTTTTATTATTCAAATTTAAACCTTGCCCTAAAACATAGCTAGTGGTGATGGTATAAGTATAAAGAACATGAATCCGATTATGTCGATAAAATAAATGTTCTATTATTGAACATTAAAGTCTCTCCGGTAAATGCAGATGGTTGCGACGGAATAATTCCTAAGAACCTGAATCCAATTTCATCATGAAAATAAGTTTTGTTTTATTGAAATTGAAAGCATCGCCGAAAAATATGGCTAGTGGCGAAGGTATAATTCTAAATAACGTGAATACAATTATGTCGATAAAATAAGTGTTGTATTGTTGAAATTGAAAATTCGCCGCAAAATGTAGCTGGTTGCGACGGAATAATTCCTAAGAACATGAATCCAATTTCGTCATGAAAATAAGTGTATTATTATTAAAATTTAAAGCCTCGCGGTAAAATATAGCTAGTGGCCTAGGTATAATTCTAAAGAACTTGAATCCTAATATGTTGATAAAATAACTGTTGTATTATTGGAATTTAAAGATACGCCTTAAAATATAGCTGGTTGCGAGGGAATAATTGCTAAGTACATGAATCCAATTTCATCATGAAAATAAGTGATGTATTATTGAAATTTAAAGCATCGCGGTAAAAGTATGGCTAGTGGCGAAGGTATAATTCTAACGAACTTGAATACAATTAGGTCGATAAAATAACTGTTGTATTATTGAAATTTAAAGATTCGCAGCAAAATGTAGCTGGATGCGACGGAATAATTCCTAAGAACATGAATCCAATTTCATCATGAATATAAGTGTTGTATTATTAAAATTGAAAGCCTCGGCCTAAAATATGGATAATGTAGAAGGTATCATTCGAAAGAAATTGAATTTAATTATGTCGGTAGAATAGCTGTAGCAATATTTAAATTTAAAGATTCGCCGTAAAATGTAGCTGGTTGAGACAGAATAATTCCTAAGAACATGAATCCAATGTCATCATGAAAATAAGTGTTGTATTAGTGAAATTGAGTGCCTCGGCCTAAAATATGGATTGTGGAATAGGTATCATTCGAAAGAAAGTGAATCCAATTATGTCGGTAGAATAACTGTTGTATTATTGAAATTTAAAGATTCGCCGTAAAATGTCGCTACTTGCGACGGAACAATTCCTAACTACATGAATCCAATTTCATCATGAAAATAAATGTAGTATTATTGAAATTGAAAGTCACGGCCTAAAATATGGATAGCGGAAAAAGTAAGCGTTGTATTATGGCAATTGAAAGCCTCGGTCTAAAATATGGATAGTGGAGAAGTTATCATTCGAAAGAAATTTAATCCAATTATGTCGGTATAATAACTCTTGTATTATTGAAATTTAAAGATTCGCCGTAAAATGTAGCTGGCTGCGACGGAATAATTCCTAAGAAGATGAATCCAATTTCATCATGAAAATAGGTGTTGTATTATTGAAATTGCAAGCCTCGGGCTAAAATATAGATAGTGGAAAAGGTATCATTCGAAGGAAAGTGAATCCAATTATGTAGGTAGAATAACTGATGTATTATTGAAATCTAAAGATTCGCCGTAAAATGTAGCTGCTTGCGAAGGAATAATTCCTAAGAACATGAATCCAATTTCATCATGAAAATAAGTGTTGTATTATTGAAATTGAGAGCCTCGGGCTAAAATATGGATAGTGGAGAAGGTATCATTCGAAAGAAATTTAATCCAATTATGTCGGTATAATAACTCTTGTATTATTGAAATTTAAAGATTCGCCGTAAAATGTAGCTGGTTGAGACGGAATAATACCTAAGAACATGAATCCAATTTCATAATGAAAGTAAGTGTTGTATTATGGCAATTGAAAGCCTCGGGCTAAAATATGGATAGTGAAATTTAAAGATTCCCCGTAAAATGTAGCTGGTTGCGACGGAATAATTCCTAAGAACATGAATCCAATTTCCTCATGAAAATAAGTGTTGTATTAATGAAATTGGATGCCTCGGCCTATAATATGGATAGTGGAGAAGGTATCATTCGGAAGAAATTTAATCCAATTATGTCGGTAGAAGAACTGTGGTATTATTGAATATTTAAAGATTCGCCGTAAAATGTAGCTCGTTGCGACGGAATAATTCCTAAGAACATGAAGCCAATTTTCATCATGAAAAGAAATGTTGTTTTAATGAAATTGGGTGCCTCGGCCTATAATATGGATAGTGGAAAAGGTATCATTCGAAAGAAATTTAATCCAATTATGTCGGTATAATAACTCTTGTATTATTGAAATTTAAAGATTCGCCGTAAAATGTAGCTGGTTGAATCGGAATAATTCCTAAGAACATCTATCGAATTTCATCATGAAAATAAGTGTTTTATTATTGAAATTGAAAGTCACAGCCTAAAATATGGATAGCGGAAAAAGGAACATTCGAATGAAATTGAATCCAATTATGTCCGCAGAATAACTGATGTATTATTGAAATTTAAAGATTCGCAGTAAAATGTAGCTGGTTGCGACGGAATAATTCCTAAGAACATTAATCCAATTTCATCATGAAAGTAAGCGTTGTATTATGGCAATTGAAAGCCTCGGTCTAAAATATGGATACTTGAGAAGTTATCATTCGAAAGAAATTTAATCCAATTATGTCGGTAGAATAACTCTTGTATTATTGAAATTGAGAGATTCGCCGTAAAATGTAGCTGGCTGCAACGGAATAATTCCTAACAACATGAATCCAATTACATCATGAAAATAGGTGTTGTATTTTTGAAATTGAAAGCCTCGGGCTAAAATATGGATAGTGGAAAAGGTATCATTCAAAGGAAAGTGAATCCAATTATGTAGGTAGAATAACTGATGTATTATTGAAATTTCAAGAATCGCCGTAAAATGTAGCTGGTTGCTTCGGAATAATTCCTAAGAACATGAATCCAATTTCCTCATAATAATAAGTGTTGTATTAATGAAATTGGATGCCTCGGCCTATAATATGGATAGTGGAAAAGGTATCATTCGGAAGAAATTGAATCCAATTATGTCGGTAGAATAACTGATGTATTATTGAAATTGAAAGATTCGCCGTAAAATGTAGCTAGTTGAGACGGAATAATACCTAAGAACATGAATCCAATTTCATCATGAAAGTAAGTGTTGTATTATTGCAATTGAAACTCTCGGGCTAAAATATGGATAGTGAAATTTAAAGATTCGCCGTAAAATGTAGCTGGTTGAGACGGAATAATTCCTAAAAACATGAATCCAATTTCATCATGAAAATAAATGTGGTATTATTGAAATTGAAAGCCTTGGTCTAAAATATCGATAGTGGAGAAGGTATCATTCGAAAGAAATTTAATCCAATCATGAGGTATAATAACTCTTGTATTATTGAAATTTAAAGATTCGCTGTAAAATGTAACTGGTAGAGTCGGAATAATTCCTAAGAACATGAATCCAATTTCATCATGAAAATAAATGTTGTATTATTGAAATTGAAAGCCTTCGGGCTAAAATATGGATAGTGGAGAAGGTATCATTCGAAAGAAATTTAATCCAATTATGTCGGTAGAATAACTGTTGTATTATTGAAATTTAAAGATTCGCCGTAAAATGTAGATCGTTGCGACGGAATAATTCCTAAGAACATGAATCCAATTTCCTCATGATAATAAGTGTTGTATTAATGAAATTGTGTGCCTCGGCCTATAATATGGATAGTGGAAAAGGTATCATTCGAAAGAAATTTAATCCAATTATATCGGTATAATAACTCTTGTATTATTGAAATTTGAAGATTCACCGTAAAATGTACCTGGGTGAGACGGAATAATACCTCAGAACATGAATCCAATTTCAACATGAAAATAAATGTTGTATAATTGAAAGCCTCGGGCTAAAATATGGATAGTGGAGAAGGTATCATTCGAAAGAAATTTAATCCAATTATGTCAGCAGAATAACTGTTGTATTATTGAAATGTAAAGATTCGCCGTAAAATGTAGCTCGTTGCGACGGAATAATTCCTAAGAACATAAATCCAATTTAATCATGAAAATAAATGTTGTATTATTCAAATTGAAAGCCTCGGGCTAAAATATGGATAGTGGAAAAGGTATCATTCGTAGGAAAGTGAATCAAATTATGTAGGTAGAATAACTCTTGTATTATTGAAATTTAAAGATTCGCCGTAAAATGTAACTGGTTGAGACGGAATAATTCCTAAGACCATGAATCCAATTTCATCATGAAAATAAATGTTGTATTATTGAAATTGAAAGCCTCGGGCTAAAATATGGATAGTGGATAAGGTATCATTCGAAAGAAATTTAATCCAATTATGTGGGTAAAATAACTCTTGTATTATTGAAATTTAAAGATTCGCTGTAAAATGTAACGGGTAGAGACGGAATAATTCCTAATAACATGAATCCAATTTCATCATGAAAATAAATGTTGTATTATTGAAATTGAAAGCCTTCGGGCTAAAATATGGATAGTGGAGAATGTATCATTCGAAAGAAATTTAATCCAATTATGTCGGTAGAATAACTGTTGTATTATTGAAATTTAAAGATTCGCCGTAAAATGTAGATCGTTGCGACGGAATAATTCCTAAGAACATGAATCCATTTTCCTCATGAAAATAAGTGTTGTATTAATAAAATTGGGTGCCTCGGCCTATAATATGGATAGTGGAAAAGGTATCATTCGAAAGAAATTTAATCCAATCATGAGGTATAATAACTCTTGTATTATTGAAATTTAAAGATTCGCTGTAAAATGTACCTGGTTGAGACGGAATAATAACTCAGAACATGAATCCAATTTCAACATGAAAATAAATGTATAATTGAAAGCCTCGGGCTAAAATATGGATAGTGGAGAAGGTATCATTCGAAAGAAATTTAATCCAATTATGTCGGCAGAATAACTGTTGTATTATTGAAATTTAAACATTCGCCGTAAAATGTAGCTCGTTGCGACGGAATAATTCCTAAGAACATGAATCCAATTTCAACATGAATATAAGTGTTGTATTATTGCAATTGAAAGCCTCGGTCTAAAATATGGATAGTGGATAAGTTATTATTCGAAAGAAATTTAATCCAATTATGTCGGTATAATAACTCTTGTATTATTGAAATTTAAGGATTTGCCGTAAAATGTAAGTGGTTGAGAGGGAATAATACCTAAGAACATGAATCTAATTTCAACATGAATATAAGTGTTGTATTATTGCAATTGAAAGCCTCGGTCTAAAATATGGATAGTGAAGAAGGTATCATTCGAAAGAAATTTAATCCAATTATGTCGGTAGAATAACTGTTGTATTATTGAAATTTAAACATTCGCCGTAAAATGTAGCTCGTTGCGACGGAATAATTCCTAAGAACATGAATCTAATTTCAACATGAAAATAAATGTTGTATTATTCAAATTGAAAGCCTCGGGCTAAAATATGGATAGTGGAAAAGGTATCATTCGTAAGAAAGTGAATCAAATTATGTAGGTAGAATAACTGTTGTATTATTGAAATTTAAAGATTCGCCGTAAAATGTAACTGGTTGAGACGGAATAATTCCTAAGAACATGAATCCAATTTCATCATGAAAATAAATGTTGTATTATTGAAATTGAAAGCCTCGGGCTAAAATATGGATAGTGGATAAGGTATCATTCGAAAGAAATTTAATCCAATTATGTCGGTAGAATAACTGTTGTATTATTGAAATTTGAAGATTCGCCGTAACATGCAGATCGTTGCGACGGAGTAATTCCTAAGAACATGAATCCAATTTCCTCATGATAATAAGTGTTGTATTAATGAAATTGGGTGCCTCGGCCTATAATATGGATAGTGGAAAAGCTATCATTCGAAAGAAATTTAATCCAATTATGTCGGTATAATAACTCTTGTATTATTGAAGTTTAAAGAATCGCCGTAAAATGTACCAGGTTGAGACGGAATAATACCTAAGAACATGAATCCAATTTCAACATGAATATAAGAGTTGTATTATTGCAATTGAAAGCCTTGGTCTAAAATATAGATAGTGGAGAAGGTATAATTCGAAAGAAATTTAATCCAATTATGTCGGTAGAATAATTGTTGTATTATTGAAATTTAAAATTTCGCCTTAAAATGTAGCTCGTTGCGACGGAATAATTCCTAAGAACATGAATCCAATTTCAACATGAATATAAGTGTTGTATTTATGCAATTGAAAGCCTCGGTCTAAAATATGGATAGTGGATAAGTTATCATTCGAAAGAAATTTAATCCAATTATGTCGGTAGAATAACTGTTGTATTATTGAAATTTAAAGATTCGCCGTAAAATGTAACTGGTTGAGAAGGAATAATTCCTAAGAACATGAATCCAATTTCAACATGAAAATAAATGTTGTATTATTGAAATTGAAAGCCCCGGGCTAAATTATGGATAGTGGAGAAGGTATCATTCGAAAGAAATTTAATCCAATTATGTCGGTAGAATAACTGTTGTATTATTGAAATTTAAATATTCGCCGTAAAATGTAACTGGTTGAGACGGAATAATACCTAAGAAAATGAATCCAATTTCATAATGAAAATAAATGTTGTATTATTGAAATTGAAAGCCTCGGGCTAAAATATGGATAATGGAGAAGGTATCATTCGAAAGAAGTTTAATCCAATTATGTCGGTAGAATAACTCTTGTATTATTGAAATTTAAAGATTCGCCGTAAAATGTAGACCGTTTCGACGGAATAATTCCTAAGAACATGAATCCAATTTCCTCATGATAATAAGTGTTGTATTAATGAAATTGGGTGCCTCGGCCTATAATATGGATAGTGGAAAAGGTATCATTCGAAAGAAATTTAATCCAATTATGTCGGTAGAAAAACTCTTGTATTATTGAAATTTAAAGATTCGCCGTAAAATGTAGATCGTTGCGACGGAATAATTCCTAAGAACATGAATACAATTGCCTCATGATAATAAGTGTTGTATTAATGAAATTGGGTGCCTCGGCCTATAATATGGATAGTGGAAAAGTTATCATTCGAAAGAAATTTAATCCAATTATGTCGGTATAATAACTCTTGTATTATTGAAATTTAAAGATTCGCCGTAAAATGTACCAGGTTGAGACGGAATAATACCTCAGAACATGAATCCAATTTCAACATGAAAATAAATGTTGTATAATTGAAAGCCTCGGGCTAAAATATGGATAGTGGAGAAGGTATCATTCGAAAGAAATTTAATCCAATTATGTCGGTAGAATAACTGTTGTATTATTGAAATTTAAATATTTGCCGTAAAATGTAACTGGTTGAGACGGAATAATACCTAAGAAAATGAATCCAATTTCATAATGAAAATAAATGTTGTATTATTGAAATTGAAAGCCTTGGGCTAAAATATGGATAGTGGAGAAGGTATCATTCGAAAGAAGTTTAAACCAATTATGTCGGTAGAATAACTCTTGTATTATTGAAATTTCAAGATTCGACGTAAAATGTAGCTGGTTGCGTCGGAATAATTCCTAAGAACATAAATCCAATTTAATCATGAAAATAAATGTTGTATTATTCAAATTTAAAGCCTCGGGCTAAAATATGGATAGTGGAAAAGGTATCATTCGTCGGAAAGTGAATCAAATTATGTAGGTAGAATAACTCTTGTATTATTAAAATTTAAAGATTCGCCGTAAAATGTAACTGGTTGAGACGGAATAATTTCTAAGAACATGAATCCAATTTCATCATGAAAATAAATGTATTATTGAAATTGAAAGCCTCGGGCTAAAATATGGATAGTGGAAAAGGTATTATTCGAAAGAAATTTAATCCAATTATGTCGGTATAATAACTCTTGTATTATTGAAGTTTAAAGATTCGCCGTAAAATGTACCTGGTTGAGACGGAATAATAGCTAAGAACATGAATCCAATTTCAACATGAATCCAATTTCAACATGAATCCAATTTCAACATGAAACCAATTTCAACATGAATATAAGTGTGGTATTATTGCAATTGAAAGCCTCGGTCTAAAATATTGATAGTGGAGAAGGTATTATTCGAAAGAAATTTAATCCAATTATGTCGGTAGAATAAATGTTGTATTATTGAAATTTAAAGATTCGCCTTAAAATGTAGCTCGTTACGACCGAATAATTCCTAAGAACATGAATCCAATTTCAACATGAATATAAGTGTTGTATTATATCAATTGAAAGCCTCGGTCTAAAATATGTATAGTGGAGAAGGTATCATTCGAAAGAAATTTAATCCAATTATGTCGGTAGAATAACTCTTGTATTATTGAAATTTAAAGATTCGCCGTAAAATGTACCTGGTTGAGACGGAATAATACCTAAGAACATGAATCCAATTTAAACATGAAAATAAATGTTGTATTATTCAAATTGAAAGCCTCGGTCTAAAATATAGATAGTGGAGATGTTATCATTCGAAAGAAATTTAATCCAATTATTTCGGTATAATAACTGTTGTATTATTGAAATTTAAAGATTCGCTGTAAAATATAACTGGTTGAGACGGAATAATTCCTAAGAACATGAATCCAATTTCATCATGAAAATATGTGTTGTATTAATGAAATTGGGTGCTTCGGCCTATAATATGGATAGTGGAGAAGGTATCATTCGAAAGAAATTTAATCCAATTATGTCGGTATAATAACTCTTGTATTATTGAAATTTAAAGATTCGCCGTAAAATGTACCTGGTTGAGATGGAATAATACCTAAGAACATGAATCTAATTTCAACATGAATATAAGTGTTGTATTATTGCAATTGAAAGTCTCGGTCTAAAATATGGATAGTGAAGAAGTTATCATTCGAAAGAAAGTTAATCCAATTATGTCGGTAGAATAACTCTTGTATTATTGAAATTTAAAGATTCGCCGTAAAATGTAGCTCATTACGACGGAATAATTCCTAAGAACATGAATCCAATTTCAACATGAATATAAGTGTTGTATTATTGCAATTGAAAGCCTCGGTCTAAAATATGGATAGTGGAGAAGTTATCATTCGAAAGAAATTTAATCCAATTATGTCGGTATAATAACTGATGTATTATTGAAATGTCAAGATTCGCCGTAAAATGTAGGTGGTTGCGTCGGAATAATTCCTAAGAACATAAATCCAATTTAATCATGAAAATAAATGTTGTAGTATTCAAATTGAAAGCCTCGGGCTAAAATATGGATAGTGGAAAAGGTATCATTCGTAGGAAAGTGAATCAAATTATGTAGGTAGAATAACTCTTGTATTATTGAAATTTAAAGATTCGCCGTAAAATGTACCTGGTTGAGACGGAATAATACCTAAGAACATGAATCCAATTTAAACATGAATATAAGTGTTGTATTATTGCAATTGAAACCTTCGGTCTAAAATATAGATAGTGGAGAAGGTATCATTCGAAAGAAATTTAATCCAATTATGTCGGTCGAATAACTCTTGTATTATTGAAATTTAAAGATTCGCCGTAAAATGTAACTGGTTGAAAAGGAATAATTCCTAAGAACATGAATCCAATTTCCTCATGAAAATATGTGTTGTATTAAAGAAATTGTGTGCCTCGACCTATAATATGGATAGTGAAAAAGGTATCATTCGAAAGAAATTTAATCCAATTATGTCGGTAGAATAACTGTTGTATTATTGAAATTTAAAGATTCGCCGTAAAATGTAGCTGAATGCGACGGAATAATACCTAAGAACATGAATCCAATTTCAACATGAATATAAGAGTTGTATTATTGCAATTGAATGCCTCGGGCTAAAATATAGATAGTGGAGAAGGTATCATTCGAAAGAAATTTAATCCAATTATGTCGGTAGAATAGCTGTTGCAATATTGAAATTTAAAGATTCGCCGTAAAATCTAAGGGGGTGCGACGGAATAATTCCTAAGAAGATGAATCCAATTTCATCATGAAAATAGGTGTTGTATTATTGAAATTGCAAGCCTCGGGCTAAAATATAGATAGTGGAAAAGGTATCATTCGAAGGAAAGTGAATCCAATTATGTAGGTAGAATAACTGATGTATTATTGAAATCTAAAGATTCGCCGTAAAATGTAGCTGCTTGCGAAGGAATAATTCCTAAGAACATGAATCCAATTTCATCATGAAAATAAGTGTTGTATTATTGAAATTGAGAGCCTCGGGCTAAAATATGGATAGTGGAGAAGGTATCATTCGAAAGAAATTTAATCCAATTATGTCGGTATAATAACTCTTGTATTATTGAAATTTAAAGATTCGCCGTAAAATGTAGCTGGTTGAGACGGAATAATACCTAAGAACATGAATCCAATTTCATAATGAAAGTAAGTGTTGTATTATGGCAATTGAAAGCCTCGGGCTAAAATATGGATAGTGAAATTTAAAGATTCCCCGTAAAATGTAGCTGGTTGCGACGGAATAATTCCTAAGAACATGAATCCAATTTCCTCATGAAAATAAGTGTTGTATTAATGAAATTGGATGCCTCGGCCTATAATATGGATAGTGGAGAAGGTATCATTCGGAAGAAATTTAATCCAATTATGTCGGTAGAAGAACTGTGGTATTATTGAAATTTAAAGATTCGCCGTAAAATGTAGCTCGTTGCGACGGAATAATTCCTAAGAACATGAAGCCAATTTTCATCATGAAAAGAAATGTTGTTTTAATGAAATTGGGTGCCTCGGCCTATAATATGGATAGTGGAAAAGGTATCATTCGAAAGAAATTTAATCCAATTATGTCGGTATAATAACTCTTGTATTATTGAAATTTAAAGATTCGCCGTAAAATGTAGCTGGTTGAATCGGAATAATTCCTAAGAACATCTATCGAATTTCATCATGAAAATAAGTGTTTTATTATTGAAATTGAAAGTCACAGCCTAAAATATGGATAGCGGAAAAAGGAACATTCGAATGAAATTGAATCCAATTATGTCGGCAGAATAACTGATGTATTATTGAAATTTAAAGATTCGCAGTAAAATGTAGCTGGTTGCGACGGAATAATTCCTAAGAACATTAATCCAATTTCATCATGAAAGTAAGCGTTGTATTATGGCAATTGAAAGCCTCGGCCTATAATATGGATAGTGGAGAAGGTATCATTCGGAAGAAATTTAATCCAATTATGTCGGTAGAAGAACTGTGGTATTATTGAAATTTAAAGATTCGCCGTAAAATGTAGCTCGTTGCGACGGAATAATTCCTAAGAACATGAAGCCAATTTTCATCATGAAAAGAAATGTTGTTTTAATGAAATTGGGTGCCTCGGCCTATAATATGGATAGTGGAAAAGGTATCATTCGAAAGAAATTTAATCCAATTATGTCGGTATAATAACTCTTGTATTATTGAAATTTAAAGATTCGCCGTAAAATGTAGCTGGTTGAATCGGAATAATTCCTAAGAACATCTATCGAATTTCATCATGAAAATAAGTGTTTTATTATTGAAATTGAAAGTCACAGCCTAAAATATGGATAGCGGAAAAAGGAACATTCGAATGAAATTGAATCCAATTATGTCGGCAGAATAACTGATGTATTATTGAAATTTAAAGATTCGCAGTAAAATGTAGCTGGTTGCGACGGAATAATTCCTAAGAACATTAATCCAATTTCATCATGAAAGTAAGCGTTGTATTATGGCAATTGAAAGCCTCGGTCTAAAATATGGATACTTGAGAAGTTATCATTCGAAAGAAATTTAATCCAATTATGTCGGTAGAATAACTCTTGTATTATTGAAATTGAGAGATTCGCCGTAAAATGTAGCTGGCTGCAACGGAATAATTCCTAACAACATGAATCCAATTACATCATGAAAATAGGTGTTGTATTTTTGAAATTGAAAGCCTCGGGCTAAAATATGGATAGTGGAAAAGGTATCATTCAAAGGAAAGTGAATCCAATTATGTAGGTAGAATAACTGATGTATTATTGAAATTTCAAGAATCGCCGTAAAATGTAGCTGGTTGCTTCGGAATAATTCCTAAGAACATGAATCCAATTTCCTCATAATAATAAGTGTTGTATTAATGAAATTGGATGCCTCGGCCTATAATATGGATAGTGGAAAAGGTATCATTCGGAAGAAATTGAATCCAATTATGTCGGTAGAATAACTGATGTATTATTGAAATTTAAAGATTCGCCGTAAAATGTAGCTAGTTGAGACGGAATAATACCTAAGAACATGAATCCAATTTCATCATGAAAGTAAGTGTTGTATTATTGCAATTGAAACTCTCGGGCTAAAATATGGATAGTGAAATTTAAAGATTCGCCGTAAAATGTAGCTGGTTGAGACGGAATAATTCCTAAAAACATGAATCCAATTTCATCATGAAAATAAATGTGGTATTATTGAAATTGAAAGCCTTGGTCTAAAATATCGATAGTGGAGAAGGTATCATTCGAAAGAAATTTAATCCAATTATGTCGGTAGAATAACTGTTGTATTATTGAAATTTAAAGATTCGCCGTAAAATGTACCTGGTTGAGACGGAATAATACCTGAGAACATGAATCCAATTGCATCATGAAAATAAATGTTGTATTATTGCAATTGAAAGCCTCGGGCTAAAATATAGATAGTGGAGAAGGTATCATTCGAAAGAAATTTAATCCAATTATGTCGGTAGAATAACTGTTGCATTATTGAAATTTAAAGATTCGCCGTAAAATGTAGCTCGTTGCGACGGAATAATTCCTAAGAATATGAATCCAATTTCCTCATGAAAATAAATGTTGTATTATTCAAATTGAAAGCCTCGGGCTAAAATATGGTAGTGGAAAATGTATCATTCGTAAGAAAGTGAATCAAATTATGTAGGTAGAATAACTCTTGTATTATTGAAATTTAAAGATTCGCCGTAAAATGTAACTGGTTGAGACGGAATAATTCCTAAGAACATAAATCCAATTTAATCATGAAAATAAATGTTGTATTATTCAAATTAAAAGCCTCGGGCTAAAATATGGATAGTGGAAAAGTTATCATTCGTAGGAAAGTGAATCAAATTATGTAGGTAGAATAACTCTTGTATTATTGATATTTAAAGATTCGCCGTAAAATTTAACTGGTTGAGACGGAATAATTCCTAAGAACATGAATCCAATTTCATCATGAAAATAAATGTTGTATTATTGAAATTGAAAGCCTCGGGCTAAAATATGGATAGTGGAGAAGGTATCATTCGAAAGAAATTTAATCCAATTATGTCGGTAGAATAAATGTGGTATTATTGAAATTTAAAGATTCGCCGTAAAATGTAACTGGTTGAGACAGAAAAATTGCTAGGAACATGAAACCAATTTCATCATGAAAATAAATGTTGCATTATTGAAATTGAAAGCCTCGGGCTAAAATATAGATAGTGGAGAAGGTATCATTCGAAAGAAATTTAATCCAATTATGTCGGTAGAATAACTGTTGTATTATTGAAATTTAAAGATTCGCCGTAAAATGTACCTGGTTGAGACGGAATAATACCTGAGAACATGAATCCAATTTCAACATGAATATAAGTGTTGTATTCATGCAATTGAAAGCCTCGGCCTAAAATATAGATAGTGGAGAAGGTATCATTCGAAATAAATTTAACCCAATTATGTCGGTAGAATAACTGTTGTATTATTGAAATTTAAACTTTCGCCTTAAAATGTAGCTCGTTGTGACGGAATAATTCCTAAGAACATGAATCCAATTTCAACATGAATATAAGTGTTGTATTATTGCAATTGAAAGCCTCGGGCTAAAATATGGATTGTGGAGAAGGTATCATTCGAAAGAAATTTAATCCAATTATGTCGGGAGAATAACTGTTTTATTATTGAAATTTAAACGTTCGCCGTAAAATGTAGCTCGTTGCGACGGAATAATTCCTAAGAACATGAATCCAATTTCCTCATGAAAATGAGTGTTGTATTAATTAAATTGGGTGCTTCGGCCTATAATATGGATAGTGGAAAAGGTATCATTCGAAAGAAATTAATCCAATTATGTCGGTATAATAACTCTTGTATTATTGAAATTTAAAGATTCGCTGTAAAATGTAACTGGTAGAGTCGGAATAATTCCTAAGAACATGAATCCAATTTCATCATGAAAATAAATGTTGTATTATTGAAATTGAAAGCCTTCGGGCTAAAATATGGATAGTGGAGAAGGTATCATTCGAAAGAAATTTAATCCAATTATGTCGGTAGAATAACTGTTGTATTATTGAAATTTAAAGATTCGCCGTAAAATGTAGATCGTTGCGACGGAATAATTCCTAAGAACATGAATCCAATTTCCTCATGATAATAAGTGTTGTATTAATGAAATTGTGTGCCTCGGCCTATAATATGGATAGTGGAAAAGGTATCATTCGAAAGAAATTTAATCCAATTATATCGGTATAATAACTCTTGTATTATTGAAATTTGAAGATTCACCGTAAAATGTACCTGGTTGAGACGGAATAATACCTCAGAACATGAATCCAATTTTAACATGAAAATAAATGTTGTATAATTGAAAGCCTCGGGCTAAAATATGGATAGTGGAGAAGGTATCATTCGAAAGAAATTTAATCCAATTATGTCAGCAGAATAACAGTTGTATTATTGAAATGTAAAGATTCGCCGTAAAATGTAGCTCGTTGCGACGGAATAATTCCTAAGAACATAAATCCAATTTAATCATGAAAATAAATGTTGTATTATTCAAATTGAAAGCCTCGGGCTAAAATATGGATAGTGGAAAAGGTATCATTCGTAGGAAAGTGAATCAAATTATGTAGGTAGAATAACTCTTGTATTATTGAAATTTAAAGATTCGCCGTAAAATGTAACTGGTTGAGACGGAATAATTCCTAAGAACATGAATCCAATTTCATCATGAAAATAAATGTTGTATTATTGAAATTGAAAGCCTCGGGCTAAAATATGGATAGTGGATAAGGTATCATTCGAAAGAAATTTAATCCAATTATGTCGGTAGAATAACTGTTGTATTATTGAAATTTGAAGATTCGCCGTAACATGCAGATCGTTGCGACGGAGTAATTCCTAAGAACATGAATCCAATTTCCTCATGATAATAAGTGTTGTATTAATGAAATTGGGTGCCTCGGCCTATAATATGGATAGTGGAAAAGCTATCATTCGAAAGAAATTTAATCCAATTATGTCGGTATAATAACTCTTGTATTATTGAAGTTTAAAGAATCGCCGTAAAATGTACCAGGTTGAGACGGAATAATACCTAAGAACATGAATCCAATTTCAACATGAATATAAGAGTTGTATTATTGCAATTGAAAGCCTTGGTCTAAAATATAGATAGTGGAGAAGGTATAATTCGAAAGAAATTTAATCCAATTATGTCGGTAGAATAATTGTTGTATTATTGAAATTTAAAATTTCGCTTTAAAATGTAGCTCGTTGCGACGGAATAATTCCTAAGAACATGAATCCAATTTCAACATGAATATAAGTGTTGTATTTATGCAATTGAAAGCCTCGGTCTAAAATATGGTTAGTGGATAAGTTATCATTCGAAAGAAATTTAATCCAATTATGTCGGTAGAATAACTGTTGTATTATTGAAATTTAAAGATTCGCCGTAAAATGTAACTGGTTGAGAAGGAATAATTCCTAAGAACATGAATCCAATTTCAACATGAAAATAAATGTTGTAATATTGAAATTGAAAGCCCCGGGCTAAATTATGGATAGTGGAGAAGGTATCATTCGAAAGAAATTTAATCCAATTATGTCGGTAGAATAACTGTTGTATTATTGAAATTTAAATATTCGCCGTAAAATGTAACTGGTTGAGACGGAATAATACCTAAGAAAATGAATCCAATTTCATAATGAAAATAAATGTTGTATTATTGAAATTGAAAGCCTCGGGCTAAAATATGGATAATGGAGAAGGTATCATTCGAAAGAAGTTTAATCCAATTATGTCGGTATAATAACTCTTGTATTATTGAAATTTAAAGATTCGCCGTAAAATGTACCAGGTTGAGACGGAATAATACCTCAGAACATGAATCCAATTTCAACATGAAAATAAATGTTGTATAATTGAAAGCCTCGGGCTAAAATATGGATAGTGGAGAAGGTATCATTCGAAAGAAATTTAATCCAATTATGTCGGTAGAATAACTGTTGTATTATTGAAATTTAAATATTTGCCGTAAAATGTAACTGGTTGAGACGGAATAATACCTAAGAAAATGAATCCAATTTCATAATGAAAATAAATGTTGTATTATTGAAATTGAAAGCCTTGGGCTAAAATATGGATAGTGGAGAAGGTATCATTCGAAAGAAGTTTAAACCAATTATGTCGGTAGAATAACTCTTGTATTATTGAAATTTCAAGATTCGCCGTAAAATGTAGCTGGTTGCGTCGGAATAATTCCTAAGAACATAAATCCAATTTAATCATGAAAATAAATGTTGTATTATTCAAATTTAAAGCCTCGGGCTAAAATATGGATAGTGGAAAAGGTATCATTCGTCGGAAAGTGAATCAAATTATGTAGGTAGAATAACTCTTGTATTATTAAAATTTAAAGATTCGCCGTAAAATGTAACTGGTTGAGACGGAATAATTTCTAAGAACATGAATCCAATTTCATCATGAAAATAAATGTATTATTGAAATTGAAAGCCTCGGGCTAAAATATGGATAGTGGAAAAGGTATTATTCGAAAGAAATTTAATCCAATTATGTCGGTATAATAACTCTTGTATTATTGAAGTTTAAAGATTCGCCGTAAAATGTACCTGGTTGAGACGGAATAATAGCTAAGAACATGAATCCAATTTCAACATGAATCCAATTTCAACATGAATCCAATTTCAACATGAAACCAATTTCAACATGAATATAAGTGTGGTATTATTGCAATTGAAAGCCTCGGTCTAAAATATTGATAGTGGAGAAGGTATTATTCGAAAGAAATTTAATCCAATTATGTCGGTAGAATAAATGTTGTATTATTGAAATTTAAAGATTCGCCTTAAAATGTAGCTCGTTACGACGGAATAATTCCTAAGAACATGAATCCAATTTCAACATGAATATAATTGTTGTATTATATCAATTGAAAGCCTCGGTCTAAAATATGGATAGTGGAGAAGGTATCATTCGAAAGAAATTTAATCCAATTATGTCGGTAGAATAACTCTTGTATTATTGAAATTTAAAGATTCGCCGTAAAATGTACCTGGTTGAGACGGAATAATACCTAAGAACATGAATCCAATTTAAACATGAAAATAAATGTTGTATTATTCAAATTGAAAGCCTCGGTCTAAAATATAGATAGTGGAGATGTTATCATTCGAAAGAAATTTAATCCAATTATTTCGGTATAATAACTGTTGTATTATTGAAATTTAAAGATTCGCTGTAAAATATAACTGGTTGAGACGGAATAATTCCTAAGAACATGAATCCAATTTCATCATGAAAATATGTGTTGTATTAATGAAATTGGGTGCTTCGGCCTATAATATGGATAGTGGAGAAGGTATCATTCGAAAGAAATTTAATCCAATTATGTCGGTATAATAACTCTTGTATTATTGAAATTTAAAGATTCGCCGTAAAATGTACCTGGTTGAGATGGAATAATACCTAAGAACATGAATCTAATTTCAACATGAATATAAGTGTTGTATTATTGCAATTGAAAGTCTCGGTCTAAAATATGGATAGTGAAGAAGTTATCATTCGAAAGAAAGTTAATCCAATTATGTCGGTAGAATAACTCTTGTATTATTGAAATTTAAAGATTCGCCGTAAAATGTAGCTCATTACGACGGAATAATTCCTAAGAACATGAATCCAATTTCAACATGAATATAAGTGTTGTATTATTGCAATTGAAAGCCTCGGTCTAAAATATGGATAGTGGAGAAGTTATCATTCGAAAGAAATTTAATCCAATTATGTCGGTATAATAACTGATGTATTATTGAAATGTCAAGATTCGCCGTAAAATGTAGGTGGTTGCGTCGGAATAATTCCTAAGAACATAAATCCAATTTAATCATGAAAATAAATGTTGTAGTATTCAAATTGAAAGCCTCGGGCTAAAATATGGATAGTGGAAAAGGTATCATTCGTAGGAAAGTGAATCAAATTATGTAGGTAGAATAACTCTTGTATTATTGAAATTTAAAGATTCGCCGTAAAATGTACCTGGTTGAGACGGAATAATACCTAAGAACATGAATCCAATTTAAACATGAATATAAGTGTTGTATTATTGCAATTGAAACCTTCGGTCTAAAATATAGATAGTGGAGAAGGTATCATTCGAAAGAAATTTAATCCAATTATGTCGGTCGAATAACTCTTGTATTATTGAAATTTAAAGATTCGCCGTAAAACGTAACTGGTTGAAAAGGAATAATTCCTAAGAACATGAATCCAATTTCCTCATGAAAATATGTGTTGTATTAAAGAAATTGTGTGCCTCGACCTATAATATGGATAGTGAAAAAGGTATCATTCGAAAGAAATTTAATCCAATTATGTCGGTAGAATAACTGTTGTATTATTGAAATTTAAAGATTCGCCGTAAAATGTAGCTGAATGCGACGGAATAATACCTAAGAACATGAATCCAATTTCAACATGAATATAAGAGTTGTATTATTGCAATTGAATGCCTCGGGCTAAAATATAGATAGTGGAGAAGGTATCATTCGAAAGAAATTTAATCCAATTATGTCGGTAGAATAGCTGTTGCAATATTGAAATTTAAAGATTCGCCGTAAAATCTAAGGGGGTGCGACGGAATAATTCCTAAGAACATGAATCCAATTTCATCATGAAAATAAGTGTTGTATTGTTGAAATTGAAAGCCTCGACCTAAAATATGGATTGTTGAGAAGGTATCAGTCGAATGAAATTTAATCCAATTATATCGGTATAATGACTCTTGTATTATGAAATTGAAAGCTTCGGCCTTAAATATGGATTGTGGAAAAGGTATCATTAGAAAGAAATCGAATCCAATTATGTTGGTAGAATAGTTGTTGTATTATTGAAATTTAAAGATTCGCCGTAAAATGAAGCTGGTTGCGAAGGAATAATTCCTAAGTACATGAATCCAATTTCATCATGAAAGTAAGTGTTGTATTATTGAAATTGAAACCCTCGGCCTAAAATATGGATAGTGGAGAAGGTATCATTCGAAAGAAATTGAATTCAATTATGTCGGTAGAATAACTGTTGTATTATTGAAATTTAAAGATTCGCCGTGAAATTAAGCTGGTTGCGAAGGAATAATTCCTAAGTATATGAATCCAATTTCATCATGAAAGTAAGTGTTGTATTATTGCAATTGATATCCTCGTTCTAATATAGGGATAGCCGAAAATGTATAATTAGACAGAAGTTGAATCCAATTATGTCAGTATAAAAATTCTCGTATTATTGAAATTTTAAAATTCGCCGTAAAATGTAGCTAGTTGCGACGGTATATTTCCTCAGAACATGAATCAAATTTCATCATGAACATAAGTGTTGTTTTCTTGAAATTGAGAGCCTCGACCTAAAATATGGATGTCGGAAATCTATCATTCGAAAGAAATTGAAACCAATTCTGTCGGTATAATAAGTCTTGTAATATTGAAATTTGAAGAATCGCCATAAAATGTAGCTGGTTGCGACGGTATAATTCCTAAGAACGTGAATCGAATTTCATATGAAAATAAGTCTTGTATTATTGAAATTGAAAGCCTCGGACTAAAATATGGATAGTGGAGAAGATATCTTTCGAAAGAAATTGAATCCAATTATGTCGGTAGAACAGCTGTTGTAATATTGAAATTTAAATATTCGCCATAAAATGTAGCTGGTTGCGACTGAATAATTCCTTACAGCGTGAATCCAATTTCATCATGAAAATAAGTCTAGTATTATTGAAATTGAAAGCTTCGGCCTAAAATATGGATAGTGGAGAATGTATCATTCGAAAGAAAGTGAATCCAATTATGTCGGCAGAATAGCTGTGGCAATATTGAAATTTAAAGATTCGCCGTAAAATATAGCTGGTTGCGAAGGAATAATTCCTAAGAACATGAATCCCATTTCATCATGAAAATAAGTGTTGTATTATTGAAATTGAAAGCCTCGGTCTAAAATAAGGATAGTGGAGAAGTTATCATTCGAAAGAAATTTAATCCAATTATGTCGGTATAATAACTGATGTATTATTGAAATTGAAAGATTCGCCGTAAAATGTAGCTGGTTGCGAAGGTATAATTCCTAAGAACATGAATCCAATTTCATCATGAAAGGAAGCGGTGTATTATTGAAATTGAAAGTCTCGGCCTAATATATGGATAGCGGAAAATTTTTCATTCGACAGAAAATGAATCCAATTATGTCGGTATAATAACTCTTGTATCATTGAAATTGAATGATACGCCGTAAAATGTAGCTGGTTGCGGCGGAATAATTCCTAAGAACATGAATCCAATTTCATCATGAAAATAGATGTTGTATTATTGAAATTGAAAGCCTCGCCCTAAAATATGCATAGTGGAAAAGGTATCATTCGAAAGAAAGTGTATCCAATTATGTCGGTAGAATAAGTGTTGTATTATTTAAATTTAAATATTCGCCGTAAAATGTTGCTGGTTGGGACGGAATAATTCCTAAGAATATGAATCCAATTGTATCATGAAAATAGGTGTTGTATTATTGAAATTGAAAGCTTCGGCCTAAAATATGCATAGTGGAAAAGGTATCATTCGAAAGAAAGTGAATGCAATTATGTCGGTAGAATAGGTGATGTCTTACGGAAATTTAAAGATTCGCTGTAAAATGTAGCTGGTTGCAGCGGAATAATTGCTAAGAAGATTAATCCAATTTCTTCATGAAAATAAGTGATGTATTATTGAAATTGAAAGCCTCGGTCTAAAATAAGGATAGTGGAGAAGTTATCATTCGAAGAAATTGAATCAAATTATGACGGTAGAATAGCTGTTGCAATATTGAAATTTAAATATTCGCCATAAAATGTAGCTGGTTGAAACTGAATAATTCCTTACAGCGTGAATCCAATTTCATCATGAAAAAAAGTCTAGTATTATTGAAATTGAAAGCTTCGGCCTAAAATATGGATAGTGGAGAAGGTATCATTCGAAAGAAAGTGAATCCAATTATGTCGGTAGATTAGCTGTGGCAATATTGAAATTTAAAGATTCGCCGTAAAATGTAACTGGTTGAGACGGAATAATTCCTAAGAACATGAATCCAATTTCATCATGAAAATAAATGTTGTATTATTGAAATTGAAAGCCTCGGGCTAAAATAAGGATAGTGGAGAAGTTATCATTCGAAAGAAATTTAATCCAATTATGTCGGTATAATAACTGATGTATTATTGAAATTGAAAGATTCGCCGTAAAATGTAGCTGGTTGTGAAGGAATAATTCCTAAGAACATGAATCCAATTTCATCATGAAAATAAGGGTTGTATTATTGCAATTGAAAGCCTCGGCCTAATATATGGATAGTGGAAAGGGTATCATTCGACAGAAATTTAATCCAATTATGTCGGTATAATAACTGTTGTATTTTTGAAATTTAAAGATTCGCCGTAAAATGTTCCTGGTTGAGACGGAATAATACCTAAGAACATGAATCCAATTTCATCATGATATAAGTGTTGTATTATTGAAATTGAAAGCCTCCGTCTAAAATATGATTAGTGGAGAAGTTATCATTCGAAAGAATTTGAATCCATATATGTCGGTAAAAGTAACTGTTGTAATATTGAAATTTAAATATTCAGAGTAAAATGTAGGTGGTTGCGAGGGAATAATTCCTAAGAACGTGAATCCGATTTCATCATGAAAATAAATGTTTTATTATTGAAATTGAAAGCCTCGGCCTAATATATGGATAGTTGAAAATTTATCATTCGACAGAAATTTAATCCTAGTATGTCGGTATATTAACTCTTGTATTAGTTAAATTTAAAGATTCTCCGTAAAATGTAGCTGGTTGCGAAGGAATAATTCCTAAGAACATGAATCGAATTTCCTCATGAAAATAAGTGTTGTATTATTGAAATTGAAACCTCGGCTTAAAATATGGATTGTCGAAAAGGTATCATTCGAAAGAAATTTAATCCAATTATGTCGTTATAATAACTCTTGTATTATTGAAATGTCAAGATTCGCAATAAAATGTAGCTGGTTGCGACGGAATACTTCCTTAGAGCGTGAATCCAATTTCATCATGAAAATAAGTCTAGTATTATTGAAATTTAAAGCTTCGCCGTAAAATGGAGCTGATTGCGAAGGAATAATTCCTAAGAACATGAATCGAATTTCATCATGAAAATAAGTGTTGTAGTATTGAAATTGAAAGCCTCGGCCTAACATATGGGTAGTGGAGAAGTTATCATTCGAAGAAATTGAATCCAATTTTGACGGTAGAATAGCTGTTGCAATATTGAAATTTAAAGATTCGCCATAAAATGTAGCTGGTTGCGACTGAATAATTCCTTACAGCGTGAATCAAATTTCATCATGAAAATAAGTGTAGTATTATTGAAAGTGAAAGCTTCGGCCTAAAAGTGGAGAAGGTATCATTCGAAAGAAAGTGAATCCAATTATGTCGGTTGAATAGCTGATGTATTACGGAAATTTAAAGATTCGCTGTAAAATGTAGCTGGTTGCGACGGAATAATTTCTAAGAACATGAATCCAATTTCATCATGAAAATAAATGTTGTATTATTGAAATTGAAAGCCTCGGTGTAAAATAAGGATAGTGGAGAAGTTATCATTCGAAAGAAATTTAATCCAATTATGTCGGTATAATAACTGATGTATTATTGAAATTGAAATATTCGCCGTAAAATGTAGCTGGTTGCGAAGGAATAATTCCTAAGAACATGAATCCAATTTCATCATGAAATTAAGTGGTGTATTATTGAAATTGACAGACTCGGCCTAATATATGGATAGCGGAAAAGTTTTCATTCGACAGAAAATTAATCCAATTATGTCGGTATAATAAGTGTTGTATTATTTAAATTTAAATATTCGCCGTAAAATGTTGCTGGTTGAGACGGAATAATTCCTAAGAATATGAATCCAATTTCATCATGAAAATAGGTGATGTATTATTGAAATTGAAAGCCTCGGCCTAAAATATGAATAGTGGAAAAGTAATTATTCGACAGAAATTGAATCTTATTATGTTGGTATAATAACTCTTGTATTATTTGAATGTGAATATTCGCCGTAAAATGTAGCTGGTTGCGAGAGAATAATTCCTAAGAACATTCATCGAAGTTTAAATTTAAAGATTCGCCGTAAAATGAAGCTGGTTGCGAAGGAATTATTCCTAAGTACATGAATCCAATTTCATCATGAAAGTAAGTGTTGTATTATTGCAATTGATATCCTCGTCCTAATATAGGGATAGCCGAAAATGTATAATTAGACAGAAGTTGAATCCAATTATGTCAGTATAAAAATTCTCGTATTATTGAAATTTAAAAATTCGCCGTAAAATGTAGCTAGTTGCGACGGAATAATTCCTAAAAACATGAATGAAATTTCATCATGAATATGCGTGTTGTTTTATTGAAATTGAAAGCCTTGACCTATAATATGGTTCTCGGAAATGTATCATTCGAAAGAAATTGAATCCAATTCTGTCGGTATAATAAGTCTTGTAATATTGAAATTTCAAGAATCGCATAAAATGTAGCTGGTTGCGACGGTATAATTCCTAAGAACGTGAATCGAATTTCACATGAAAATAAGTCTTGTATTATTGAAATTGAAAGCCTCGGAGTAAAATATGGATAGTGGAAAAGGTATCATTCGAAAGAAAGTGAATGCAATTATGTCGGTAGAATAGCTGATGTATTACGGAAATTTAAAGATTCGCTGTAAAATGTAGCTGGTTGAAACGGAATAATTCCTAAGAAGATTAATCCAATTTCTTATAAGTGTTGTATTATTGAAATTGAAAGCCTCGGTCTAAAATAAGGATAGTGGAGACGTTATCATTCGAAGAAATTGAATCAAATTATGACGGTAGAATAGCTGTTGCAATATTGAAATTTAAATATTCGCCATAAAATGTAGCTGGTTGCGACTGAATAATTCCTTACAGCGTGAATCCAATTTCATCATGAAAATAAGTCTAGTATTATTGAAATTGAAAGCTTCGGCCTAAAATATGGATAGTGGAGAAGGTATCATTCGAAAGAAAGTGAATCCAATTATGTCGGTTGAATAGCTGATGTATTACGGAAATTTAAAGATTCGCCGTAAAATATAGCTGGTTGCGAAGGAATAATTCATAAGAACATGAATCAAATTTCATCATGAAAATAAGTGGTGTATTATTGAAATTGACAGACTCGGCCTAATATATGGATAGCGGAAAAGTTTTCATTCGACAGAAAATGAATCCAATTATGTCGGTATAATAAGTGTTGTATTATTTAAATTTAAATATTCGCCGTAAAATATTGCTGGTTGGGACGGAATAATTCCTAAGAATATGAATCCAATTTCATCATGAAAATAGGTGATGTATTATTGAAATTGAAAGCTTCGGCCTAAAATATGCATAGTGGAAAAGGTATCATTCGAAAGAAAGTGAATCCAATTATGTCGGTAGAATAAGTGTTGTAATATTTAAATTTAAATATTCGCCGTAAAATGTTGCTGGTTGAGACGGAATAATTCCTAAGAATATGAATACAATTGTATCATGAAAATAGGTTTTGTATTATTGAAATTGAAAGCCTCGGCCTAAAATATGGATAGTGGAAATGTAATTATTCGACAGAAATTGAATCTTATTATGTTGGTATAATAACTCTTGTATTATTTAAATTTGAATATTCGCCGTAAAATGTAGCTGGTTGCGAGAGAATAATTCCTAAGAACATTCATCGAAGTTCATCATGAAAACAAGTGTTGTATTATTGAAATTGAAAGCCTCGGTGTAAAATAAGGATAGTGGAGAAGTTATCATTCGAAAGAAATTTAATCCAATTATGTCGGTATAATAACTGATGTATTATTGAAATTGAAAGATTCGCCGTAAAATATAGCTGGTTGCGGAGGAATAATTCCTAAGAACATGAATCCAATTTCATCATGAAATTAAGTGGTGTATTATTGAAATTGACAGACTCGGCCTAATATATGGATAGCGGAAAAGTTTTCATTCGACAGAAAATGAATCCAATTATGTCGGTATAATAAGTGTTGTATTATTTAAATTTAAATATTCGCCGTAAAATGTTACTGGTTGGGACGGAATAATTCCTAAGAATATGAATCCAATTTCATCATGAAAATAGGTGATGTATTATTGAAATTGAAAGCCTCGGCCTAAAATATGCATAGTGGAAAAGGTATCATTCGAAAGAAAGTGAATCCAATTATGTCGGTAGAATAAGTGTTGTATTATTTAAATTTAAATATTCGCCGTAAAATGTTGCTGGTTGAGACGGAATAATTCCTAAGAATATGAATACAATTGTATCATGAAAATAGGTGTTGTATTATTGAAATTGAAAGCCTCGGCCTAAAATATGGATAGTGGAAATGTAATTATTCGACAGAAATTGAATCTTATTATGTTGGTATAATAACTCTTGTATTATTTAAATTTGAATATTCGCCGTAAAATATAGCTGGTTGCGAGACAATAATTCCTAAGAACATTCATCGAAGTTCATCATGAAAACAAGTGTTGTATTATTGAAATTGAAAGCCTCGGCCTAAAATATGTATTGTGTAAAAGGTTTCATTCGAAAGAAATTGAATCCAATTACGTTGGTATAATAACTCGTGTATTATTGAAATTTCAAGATTCGCCATAAAATGTAGCTGGGTGCGACGGAATAATTCCTAAGAACCTGAATCCAATTTCATCATGAAAATAAGTCTTGTATTATTGAAATTAAAAGCCTCGGCCTAAAATATGAATTGTGGGAAAGGTATCATTCGAAAGAAATTGAAACCAATTATGTCGGTGCAATAACTCTTGTATTATGGAAATTTAAATATTCGCCGTAAAATGTAGCTGAATGCGACGGAATAATTCCTAAGAACATGAATCCAATTTCATCATGAAAATATGTGTTGTATTGTTGAAATTGAAAGCCTCGACCTAAAATATGGATAGTGGAGAAGGTATCAGTCGAAAGAAATTTAATCCAATTATATCGGTATAATGACTCTTGTATTATGAAATTGAAAGCTTCGGCCTAAAATATGGATTGTGGAAAAGTTATCATTAGAAAGAAATCGAATCCAATTATGTTGGTAGAATAGTTGTTGTATTATTGAAATTTAAAGATTCGCCGTAAAATGAAGCTGGTTGCGAAGGAATTATTCCTAAGTACATGAATCCAATTTCATCATGAAAGTAAGTGTTGTATTATTGCAATTGATATCCTCGTCCTAATATAAGGATAGCCGAAAATATATAATTAGACAGAAGTTGAATCCAATTATGTCAGTATAAAAATTCTCGTATTATTGAAATTTAAAAATTCGCCGTAAAATGTAGCTAGTTGCGACGGTATATTTCCTAAGTGTTGTTTTCTTGAAATTGAAAGCCTCGACCTAAAATATGGATGTCGGAAATCTATCATTCGAAAGAAATTGAAACCAATTCTGTCGGTATAATAAGTCAGGTAATATTGAAATTTCAAGAATCGCCATAAAATGTAGCTGGTTGCGACGGTATAATTCCTAAGAACGTGAATCGAATTTCACATGAAAATAAGTCTTGTATTATTGAAATTGAAAGCCTCGGACTAAAATATGGATAGTGGAAAAGGTATCATTCGAAAGAAAGTGAATGCAATTATGTCGGTAGAATAGCTGATGTATTACGGAAATTTAAAGATTCGCTGTAAAATGTAGCTGGTTGCAACGGAATAATTCCTAAGAAGATTAATCCAATTCTTCATGAAAATAAGTGTTGTATTATTGAAATTGAAAGCCTCGGTCTAAAATAAGGATAATGGAGAAGTTATCATTCGAAGAAATTGAATCAAATTATGACGGTAGAATAGCTGTTGCAATATTGAAATTTAAATATTCGCCATAAAATGTAGCTGGTTGCGACTGTATAATTCCTTACAGCGTGAATCCAATTTCATCATGAAAATAAGTCTAGTATTATTGAAATTGAAAGCTTCGGCCTAAAATATGGATAGTGGAGAAGGTATCATTCGAAAGAAAGTGAATCCAATTATGTCGGTAGAATAGCTGTGGCAATATTGAAATTTAAAGATTCTCCGTAAAATCTAGCTGGTTGCGAAGGAATAATTCATAAGAGCATGAATCCAATTTCATCATGAAAATAAGTGTTGTATTATTGAAATTGAAAGCCTCGGTCTAAAATAAGGATAGTGGAGAAGTTATCATTCGAAAGAAATTTAATCCAATTATGTCGGTATAATAACTGATGTATTATTGAAATTGAAAGATTCGCCGTAAAATATAGCTGGTTGTGAAGGAATAATTCCTAAGAACATGAATCCAATTTCATCATGAAAGTAAGTGGTGTATTATTGAAATTGAAAGTCTCGGCCTAATATATGGACAGCGGAAAAGGTTTCATTCGACAGAAAATGAATCCAATTATGTCGGTATAATAACTCTTGTATTATTGAAATTGAATGATTCGCCGTAAAATGTAGCTGGTTGCGACGGAATAATTCCTAAGAACATGAATCCAATTTCATCATGAAAATAGATGTTGTATTATTGAAATTGAAAGCCTCGCCCTAAAATATGCATTGTGGAAAAGTTATCATTCGAAAGAAAGTGAATCCAATTATGTCGGTAGAATAAGTGATGTATTATTTAAATTTAAATATTCGCCGTAAAATGTTGCTGGTTGGGACGGAATAATTCCTAAGAATATGAATCCAATTTCATCATGAAATAGGTGTTATATTATTGAAATTGAAAGCTTCGGCCTAAAATATGCATAGTGGAAAAGGTATCATTCGAAAGAAAGTAAATGCAACTATGTCGGTAGAATAGCTGATGTATTACGAAAATTTAAAGATTCGCTGTAAAATGTAGCTGGTTGCAACGGAATAATTACTAAGAAGATTAATCCAATTTCTTCATGAAAATAAGTGTTTTATTATTGAAATTGAAAGCCTCGGTCTAAAATAAGGATAGTGGAGAAGTTATCATTCGTAGAAATTGAATCAAATTATGACGGTAGAATAGCTGTTGCAATATTGAAATTTAAATATTCGCCATAAAATGTAGCTGGTTGCGACTGAATAATTCCTTACAGCGTGAATCCAATTTGATCATGAAATTAAGTGTTGTATTATTGCAATTGAAATCCTCGTCCTAATATATGGATAGCCGAAAATGTATAATTAGACAGAAGTTGAATCCGATTATGTCGGTATAATAATTCTCGTATTATTGAAATTTAAAAATTCGCCGTAAAATGTAGCTAGTTGCGACGGAATAATTCCTAAAAACATGAATCAAATTTCATCATGAATATGCGTGTTGTTTTATTGAAATTGAAAGCCTTGACCTAAAATATGGTTCTCGGAAATGTATCATTCGAAAGAAATTGAATCCAATTCTGTCGGTATAATAAGTCTTGTAATATTGAAATTTCAAGAATCGCCATAAAATGTAGCTGGTTGCGACGGTATAATTCCTAAGAACGTGAATCGAATTTCACATGAAAATAAGACTTGTATTATTGAAATTGAAAGCCTCGGACTAAAATATCGATAGTGGAGAAGATACCTTTTGAAAGAAATTGAATCCAATTATATCGGTAGAATAGCAGTTGCAATATTGAAATTTAAAGATTCACCGTAAAATGTGGTTGGTTGCGACGGAATAATTCCTAAGAACAGTAATCCAATTTCATAATTAAAATTAGTGTTGTATTGTTGAAATTGAAAGCCTCGGCCTAAAATATGCATAGTGGAAAAGGTATCATTCGAAAGAAAGTCAATCCAATTATGTCGGTAGAATAAGTGTTGTATTATTTAATTTTAAATATTCGCCGTAAAATGTTGCAGGTTGGGACGGAATAATTCCTAAGAATATGAATCCAATTGTATCATGAAAATAGGTGTTTTATTATTGAAATTGAAAGCCTCGGCCTAAAATATTCATAGTGGAAAAGGTATCATTCGAAAGAAAGTTAATCCAATTATGTCGGTAGAATAACTGATGTATTATGGAAATTTAAAGATTCGCTGTAAAATGTAGCTGGTTGCGACGGAATAATTCCTAAGAATATGAATCCAATTTCATCATGAAAATAAATGTTGTAATATTGAAATTGAAAGCCTCGGTCTAAAATATGGATAGTGGAAAAGTAATTATTCGAAAGGAATTGAATCTTATTATGTTGGTATAATAACACTTGTATTATTTAAATTTGAACATTCGCCGTAAAATGTAGCTGAATGCGACGGAATAATTCCTAAGAACATGAATCCAATTTCATCATGAAAATAGGTGTTGTATTATTGAAATTGAAAGCCGCGGGCTAAAATATGGATAGTGCAAAAGGTATCATTCGAAGGAAAGTGAATCCAATTATGTAGGTAGAATAACTGATGTATAATTGAAATTTAAATATTCGCCGTAAAATGTAGCTGGTTGCGACGGAATAATTCCTAAGAATATGAATCCAATTGTATCATGAAAATAGGTGTTGCATTATTGAAATTGAAAGCCTAGGTCTAAAATATGGAGTGGAAAAGTATAATTCGAAAGAAATTGAATCCAATTATGTCGGTAGAATAACTGTTGTATTATTGAATTTTAAAGATTCGCCGTAAAATGTAGCTGGTTGCGACGGAATAATTCTTAAGAACATGACACAACTTCGTCATGAAATAAGTGTTCTATTATTGAAATTGAAAGCCTCGCCCTAAAATATGGATAGTGGAGAAGGTATCATTCGACAGAAATTGAATCCAATTATGTCTGTAGAATAACTGTTGTATTATTGACATTTAAAGATTCGCCGCAAAATTTAGCTGGTTGCGACGGAATAATTCCTAAGAAAAAAATTCCAAAGTTATTGAAATTGAAATCATTGGCCAGATATGGATAGTGGAGAAGTTATCATTCGAAAGAAATTGAATCCAATTATGTCGGTAGAATAACTGTTGTATTATTGAAATTTGAGTATTCGCTGTGAAATGTAGCTGCGTTCGACGGAATAATTCCTAAGAACATGAATCCAATTTAATCATGAATATAAGTGTTGTATTATTGAAATTGAAAGCCTCAGCCTAAAATATGGATAGTAGAAAAGGCATCATTCGAAAGAAATTAAATACAATTATGTCGGTATAGTAACTGTTATATTATTGAAATTAAAGTTTCGCCGTAAAATGTAGCTTGTTGCGATGCAATAATTCCTAAGAATATGAATCAAATTTCATCAAGAAAATAAGTGTTGTATTATTGAAATTGAAAGTCTCGGCCTAAAATATGGATAGTGGAAAAGGTATCATTCGAAAAAATTGAATCCAATTATACCGGTATAATGACTTTAGTATCATTGGAATTTAAATATTCGCCGTAAAATGTAGCTGTTTGCGTTGGAATAATTCCTAAGAACATGAAACAATTTAATCATGAAAATAAGTGTTTTATTATTGAAATTGAAAGCCTCAGCCTAACATATGGATTGTGGAAAAGGTATCATACGACAGAAATTGAATCCAATTATGTCGGTAGAATAACTGTTGTATTATTGAAATTTAAATATTCGCCGTAAATTGTAGCTGGTTGCGTCGGAATAATTCCTAAGAACATGAAACAATTTCATCATGAAAATAAGTGTTGTATTATTGAAATTGAATGCCTAGGTGTAAAATATGGAGTGGAAAAGTATAATTCGAAAGAAATTGAATCCAATTATGTCGGTAGAATAACTTTTGTATTATTGAATTTTAAAGATTCGCCGTAAAATGTAGCTGGTTGCGACGGAATAATTCTTAAGAACATGACAGAACTTCGTCATGAAATAAGTGTTCTATTATTGAAATTGAAAGCCTCGCACTAAAATATGGATAGTGGAGAAGGTATCATTCGACAGAAATTGAATCCAATTATGTCTGTAGAATAACTGTTGTATTATTGACATTTAAAGATTCCCCGCAAAATTTAGCTGGTTGCGACGGAATAATTCCTAAGAACATGAATCCAATTTCGTTATAAATATAAGTGTTGTATTATTGAAATTGAAAGCCTCGGCTTAAAATATGGATAGTGGAAAAGTTATCATTTGACAGAAATTGAATCCAATTATGTAGGTATAATAACTCTCATATTATTGAAATTTAAAGATTCGCCGTAAAAAGTAGCTGGTTGCGACGGAATATTTCCTAAGAACATGAATCCAATTTCATCATGAAAATAAGTGATGTATATTTGAAATAGAAAGCCTCGGACTAAAATATGGATAGTGGAAACTTTATCATTCGAAAGAAATTGAATCCAATTCTGTCGGTATAATAAATCTTGTATCATTGAAATTTAAAGATTCGCCCTAAAATGTATCTGGTTGCGACGGAATAATTCCTAAGAACATGAATCAAATTTCATCATGAAAATAAGTGTTGTATTATTGAAATTGAAAGCCTCGGTCTAAAATATGTATAGTGGAAAATGTATCATTCCAAAGAAATTGAATCCAATTATGCCGGTATAATAACTGTTGTATTATTGAAATTTAAAGCCTCACCGTTAAATATGGCTAGTGGCGAATTATAATTCTAAAGAAAATGAATCAAATTATGTCGATAAAATGATTGTAGTGTTATTGACATTTAACCATTCGCCGTAAAATCTAGCTGGTTGCGATGGAATAATAACATGAATGCAATTTCAGCATGTAAATAATGTTGTATTATTGAAATATGAAGCCTCGCGATTAAGTATGGCTAATGGCGAAGGTATAATTCTGAAGAACTTGAAACTAATTATGTCGATAAACTAACTGTTGTATTATTTAAATTTAAAGATTCGCCATAAAATGTAGCTGGTTGCGACTAAATAATTCCTAAGAACATGAATCTAATTTCATCATGAAAATAAGTGTTGTATTTTTGATATTGAAAGCCTCGGCCTTATATATGTATAGTAAAAAAGGTATAATTCGAAAGAAATTGAATCCAATTATGTCGATATAATAACTCTTGTATTATTGAAATTTAAATATTCTGCGTAAAATGTAGCTGGTTGCGACGGAATAATACCTAACTACATGAATCCAATTTCATCATGGAAATAAATGTTGTATTATTGAAATTTAAATCCTCGCCGTAAAGCATAGCTAGTGGTGAATGTATAATTCTGAAGAACATGAATCCAATTATGTCGATAAAATAACTGTTCTATAATTGAACTTTAAAGACTCTCCGGTAAATACAGATGGTCGCGATGGAATAATTCCTAAGAACTGGAATCCAATTTCATCATGAAAATAAGTGTTGTATTATTGAACTTTAAAGACTCGCCGTAAAATTCAGCAATTGGCGAATGTATATTCGTAAAGAACATGAATCCAATTATGGTGATAAAATAAGTGTTGTATTATTGAACTTTATAGACTCTCCGGAAATGCAGCTGGTGGCGTAGGAATATTCCTAAGAACTTCAGTCCAATTATCTCTAGAAATTAAGTGTTGTATAATTGAAATTTAAAGATTTTCCGCAAAAATGCATCTGGTGTCGAACGAATAATTCCTAAGAACATGAATACAATTATATCATCAATGTATGTGTTGCATTATTGATCTTTATAGACCAGCCGTAAAATGAAGCTTGTGACGAAGGAATAATTCCTACGAACATGAAACCAATCACATCATGAAAGTAAGTTGTATTATTGAAATTTAAAGCCTCGCCGTAAAACATAGCTAGTGGTGAAGGTAAAATTCTAATGAACATGAATCCAATTATATCGATAAATTAAGTGTTCTATTATTGACCTTTAAAGACTCTCCGGTAAATGCAGATGGTGGCGACGGAATAATTCCTAAGAATATGAATCCAATATCATCATGAAAATAAGTGTTGTATTATTGAAATTTAAGACTTCGCCGTAAAACATAGCTATTGGTGAAGGTATAATTCTAAAGAACGTGAATCAAATTATGTCTATAAAATAACTGTTCTATTTTTTAACTTTAAAGACTCTCCGGTAAATGCAGATGGTGACGACGGAATAATTCCTAAAAACATGAAACCAATTTCAACATGATAATAAGTTTTGTATTATAAATTTAAAGCCTCGCCGTTAAATATGGGTAGTGGAAAAGGTATCATTCGCAAGAAATTTAATCCAATTGTGTCGATAAAATAACTGTTGTATTATTGAAATTTAAAGAATCGCCGTAAAATTTAGCATTTTGCGACTGAAAAATTCCTTAGAACATGAATCCAATTTCATCATGAAAATTAGTGTTGTATTATTGAACTTTAAAACCTCGCCGTAAAATATGGCTAGTGGCGTTGGTATAATTCTAAAGACCTTGAATCCTATTATGTCGATAAAATAACTGTTGTATTATTGAATTTTAAAGAGTCGCCGTAAAATGTGGCTGGTTGCGACAGAATGATTCCTAAGAACATGAATCCAATTTCATCATGAAAATAAGTGTGGTATTATTGAAATTTAAAGCCTCGTAAAATATAGCTAGTGGCGAAGGTATAATTCTAAAGAACATGAATCTAATTATGTCCATGAAATAACTGTTCTATTTAAAGTTCAATAAACTTGAAATATTCGCCGTAAATTATAGCTTGTGGCGAAGCAATAATTCTTAAGCACATGAATGCAATTTCATGATGAAAATTAGTGTATACTTAAAAGACTCACTTTATAATGCAGCTGCTGGTGAATGTATAATTCCTAAGAACATGAATCCAATTATATCATGAAATTAAGTGTTGTATCATTGAACTTTATGTCTTCGCCGGAAAATGCAGGTGGTGTAGAATGAATGAATCCTAAGAATTTGAATCCAGTTATCTCAATAAAATAAGTGTTGTATTATTGAACTTTAAAGACGCGCCATAAAATGCAGTTGGTGGCGACGTTATAATTCCTAATGAATCCAATTACCAGAAGAAAATAAATGTTGTATTATTGAACTTTAAAGACTCCCCGTAAAATTCATTTTGTTGCGAATGTATAATTTCTAAGAACATGAATCGAAGTATGTCAAGAAAATAAGTGTTGTATTATTGAACTTTAAAATCTCGCCGTAAAATACTGCTTGTGGCGAAGTTATAATTCCTAAGAACCTGAATCGAATTATCTCAAGAAAATAAGTGTTGTATTATTGAACTTTAAAATCTCGCAGTAAAATGCAGTTGGCGGCAAAGGAATAATTCCTAAGAACATGAATCCAATTATCACATGAACACAAGTGCTGTATTAACCTTGAAACTCGCCGTAAAATGTAGCTGTTGGCCTGGGTATAATTCCTAAGAACATGAATATAATAATCTCATGAAAATAAGTGATGAGTTTACTTTAAAGACTTGACATGAATTGTAGCTGGTTGCAAAGGAATGATCTCATGAATATATATGATGTATTGTTTAACTTGAATAACACGCCTTCCAATGCAGCTGGTGGTGAAGGAATAATTCCTAAGAACATGAATCTAATTATCTCATGAACATAAGTGTTGTATTATTTAACATTATAAGTCGCCGTAAAATGCTGCTGGTTGCGAAGGAATAATTCCTAAGAACATGAATCTAATTATCTCATGAACATAAGTGTTGTATTATTTAACATTATAAGTCACCGTAAAATGCTGCTGGTTGCGAAGGAATAATTCCTAAGAACATGAATCTAATTATCTCATGAACATAAGTGTTGTATTATTTAACATTATAAGTCGCCGTAAAATGCTGCTGGTTGCGAAGGAATAATTCCTAAGAACATGAATCTAATTATCTCATGAACATTAGTGTTGTATTATTTAACATTATAAGTCGCCGTAAAATGTTGCTGGTTGCGAAGGAATAATTCCTAAGAACATGAATCTAATTATCTCATGAACATAAGTGTTGTATTATTTAACATTATAAGTCGCCGTAAAATGCTGCTGGTTGCGAAGGAATAATTCCTAAGAACATGAATCTAATTATCTCATGAACATAAGTGTTGTATTATTTAACATTATAAGTCGCCGTAAAATGCTGCTGGTTGCGAAGGAATAATTCCTAAGAACATGAATCTAATTATCTCATGAACATAAGTGTTGTATTATTTAACATTATAAGTCGCCGTAAAATGCTGCTGGTTGCGAAGGAATAATTCCTAAGAACATGAATCTAATTATCTCATGAACATCAGTGTTGTATTATTTAACATTATAAGTCGCCGTAAAATGCTGCTGGTTGCGAAGGAATAATTCCTAAGAACATGAATCTAATTATCTCATGAACATAAGTGTTGTATTATTTAACATTATAAGTCGTCGTAAAATGCTGCTGGTTGCGAAGGAATAATTCCTAAGAACATGAATCTAATTATCTCATGAACATAAGTGTTGTATTATTTAACATTATAAGTCGCCGTAAAATGCTGCTGGTTGCGAAGGAATAATTCCTAAGAACATGAATCTAATTATCTCATGAACATAAGTATTGTATTATTTAACATTATAAGTCGCCGTAAAATGCTGCTGGTTGCGAAGGAATAATTCCTAAGAACATGAATCTAATTATCTCATGAACATAAGTGTTGCATTATTTAACATTATAAGTCGCCGTAAAATGCTGCTGGTTGCGAAGGAATAATTCCTAAGAACATGAATCTAATTATCTCATGAACATTAGTGTTGTATTATTTAACATTATAAGTCGTCGTAAAATGCTGCTGGTTGCGAAGGAATAATTCCTAAGAACATGAATCTAATTATCTCATGAACATAAGTGTTGTATTATTTAACATTATAAGTCGCCGTAAAATGCTGCTGGTTGCGAAGGAATAATTCCTAAGAACATGAATCTAATTATCTTATGAACATAAGTGTTGTATGATTTAACATTATAAGTCGCCGTAAAATGCTGCTGGTTGCGAAGGAATAATTCCTAAGAACATGAATCTAATTATCTCATGAACATTAGTGTTGTATTATTTAACATTATAAGTCGCCGTAAAATGCTGCTGGTTGCGAAGGAATAATTCCTAAGAACATGAATCTAATTATCTCATGAACATAAGTGTTGTATTATTTAACATTATAAGTCGCCGTAAAATGCTGCTGGTTGCGAAGGAATAATTCCTAAGAACATGAATCTAATTATCTTATGAACATAAGTGTTGTATGATTTAACATTATAAGTCGCCGTAAAATGCTGCTGGTTGCGAAGGAATAATTCCTAAGAACATGAATCTAATTATCTCATGAACATTAGTGTTGTATTATTTAACATTATAAGTCGCCGTAAAATGCTGCTGGTTGCGAAGGAATGATTCCTAAGAACATGAATCTAATTATCTCATGAACATAAGTGTTGTATTATTTAACATTATAAGTCGCCGTAAAATGCTGCTGGTTGCGAAGGAATGATTCCTAAGAACATGAATCTAATTATCTCATGAACATTAGTGTTGTATTATTTAACATTATAAGTCGCCGTAAAATGCTGCTGGTTGCGAAGGAATAATTCCTAAGAACGTGAATCTAATTATCTCATGAACATAAGTGTTGTATTATTTAACATTATAAGTCGCCGTAAAATGCTGCTGGTTGCGAAGGAATAATTCCTAAGAACGTGAATCTAATTATCTCATGAACATAAGTGTTATATTATTTAACATCATAAGTCGCCGTAAAATGCTGCTGGTTGCGAAGGAATAATTCCTAAGAACATGAATCTAATTTTCTCATGAACATAAGTGTTGTATTATTTAACATTATAAGTCGCCGTAAAATGCTGCTGGTTGCGAAGGAATAATTACTAAGAACATGAATCTAATTATCTCATGAACATAAGTGTTGTATTATTTAACATTATAAGTCGCCGTAAAATGCTGCTGGTTGCGAAGGAATAATTCCTAAGAACATGAATCTAATTATCTCATGAACATAAGTGTTGTATTATTTAACATTATAAGTCGCCGTAAAATGCTGCTGGTTGCGAAGGAATAATTCCTAAGAACATGAATCTAATTATCTCATGAACATAAGTGTTGTATTATTTAACATTATAAGTCGCCGTAAAATGCTGCTGGTTGCGAAGGAATAATTCCTAAGAACATGAATCTAATTATCTCATGAACATAAGTGTTGTATTATTTAACATTATAAGTCGCCGTAAAATGCTGCTGGTTGCGAAGGAATAATTCCTAAGAACGTGAATCTAATTATCTCATGAACATAAGTGTTGTATTATTTAACATTATAAGTCGTCGTAAAATGCTGCTGGTTGCGAAGGAATAATTCCTAAGAACATGAATCTAATTATCTCATGAACATAAGTGTTGTATTATTTAACATTATAAGTCGCCGTAAAATGCTGCTGGTTGCGAAGGAATAATTCCTAAGAACATGAATCTAATTATCTCATGAACATAAGTGTTGTATTATTTAACATTATAAGTCGCCGTAAAATGCTGCTGGTTGCGAAGGAATAATTCCTAAGAACATGAATCTAATTATCTCATGAACATAAGTGTTGTATTATTTAACATTATAAGTCGCCGTAAAATGCTGCTGGTTGCGAAGGAATAATTCCTAAGAACATGAATCTAATTATCTCATGAACATAAGTGTTGTATTATTTAACATTATAAGCCGCCGTAAAATGCAGCTGTTGGCGAAGGAATAATTTTGCAGTGAAGGTCTGGACTCGTGGAATCAATTATTGTAGTTCGTCCGGACATCTACCATGAAAATAGCGATGGAGTAGGGATCGTGTAGGAAATATTTGTCTGTCGGATAAGTGAAAAAAAAATTTGTCACCCACAAGGTGGCCTAAACACTTTAGAACTCTGTTGAGTCCGGAGAGTGAGAATTGAGCTGTTCCAGCCCAGATATGGTAGCAATGTAACCAATTTTGGTCTAATCTGGTTCTTCTCTTGGAAAGGTAGAACATAATTTATACTTGTCTTTCTCTTTTCATGCAAATATTAACGAATTAGTAATGATTTTAGAGGTTGCCAAAATTACTCACTTTCTACTTGGAACCACATCCTTTTGGCCATCTTCGTTTTCACTGGCTGAAGTTTGGAGAGTTTCCAATGTAATCTTGTGCTCCAAACGTGACGGCACAGAAACTCCTTCCTGCTTGCCAAGGTCGATGGGTGATGGCTGGATGTTGAGCACTGGGTTCTCAGTTTCTCTGCCTGGGTACAACGATACTTCATTTTGATTATTAAGTTTCTTTTCTTTCTTATCCCCTGAAAGTGACGCTGATTTGTGGACTTTGTCTTGTGGTTCTATAGAAGAAGCAATTTTTGTTTCAGTGTTGCTTTCCTCTAATTCTGCCGCTGTCGACTGACCAGAAGAAGAAACTTGGCAACTTCTTTTACCGGAACGACTTCTGGCAAAAACAACAAGAAAATAAGAAACTCAATTACATCGATGACGCAGAACTAAATGAACTCCTACAGAATATAATGAAAGAAAGCAAGAAGAAAGGACTAATCATCAATTGTTAGGAGAGAGAATGTATAGTTATCAGTAAGAGGAAGAGTCCAAGATACGAACTACAAAAAGGCATCGAAATCAAGCAACTACGAAAATTTAAAGATTTGGCAAGTGATCCAGCAGAGGACAGAAGATATGAAACCAAAAACCCAGAGGAGTGTTGAAATAGCGAAATATGTGTTCCAAAAGCTAAGCAAAATAATACGACACAGGAAAACCTCTTTAGAAACAATGAAAGAAGTTGTACTGAACTGATATGTAGTGTCAGTCCTTCTATATGGCAGTGAATGCTGGACAATCTCCTCACAGATGTGGAAGAGACACGAGGCAAAACAAATATGGTTCCACAGAAAGATAACGACACACATAAGGATAATTATTTTGGACAGTTTTCAAACTCATATCTTTGTTGTTTCTGACACAGCCTCTCTATTGATACGTTCTTCAGCTTTTCTATGTTAAGCTCTCTTTTTCCATTAATAATTTCGATTGTATTTTATCATATTTAATTTTCGTTTTTAGAAGATACCAGTTAAATTATTATGTTTTAGAAAATATTATGTAATTGAATAAAGGGAAGTTAACTGTTTTAAATCAAAAGTTCAAATGACAAAAATAAACACACCACGCAAAGGCTCTGCGCAGCCTTCCGGTTTCAAACATATTTCAAATTTTAAAATTAATAAAAATAATGAATAACCAATAAAATCCCGATAATAAATAAACATAGGCTTCTGGAACATATACGAAGTCATATAAACTAAACATCCATTCAACTCAGCAGAAAGACTTACAGCAGTAAAGAGACACAAGCCAACCTCGTTGTCCTGTCTTTCACACCAAAATAACAGTGGAATCCCTTTGATCTTGTCTCCCAACTCTAATTTCTCACTTCCTCACTAAAAGACTATTTATTTTATTTCTATTTCAGTCAGAGAGAACTTTTGAAATCCAAACTATTATCACATGATAGTAGTTTCAGTTAAAAAATTGTTTATTTTATGTTAAATATATGTCATTTTATTAGAAAAGGCAGCAACCCTTTTTCTTTCAAGTTAAAGGATTAAATAATGAACAAGTCGGAAATATTTATAAATTTGACATACGTCGCTATTTAGTTTCAGCAGAAATTTTAGTAGTGGTATAATTCGGAGTAATATTTCAGTTTTTAAATTCGATGTTGTTTTGTTTTCTTTGCTTGTGTTGACATCACGTGTGTATTTTATTGGCCACGGTGTTTTATGCTCGCACCAAATTTAAATTCTACGTTTGCTTTGTTCTTATTGGTGGTTTGGCCATCACGTGTATATCTCATGGCGCCTCTGTGTGTTTGCTTTATTTTTTAAATATTAGCTTAAGTGCGTATTAAAAATTGCGTATAATGTAACGAATGCCAGAAGAGAAATCTGTAATACTATGTTATATAATCTGTAAATGGATGGATCTATGCGGCTGCTCGGTCTCACATTGACTGCTGACCTGAGATGGAACAAATACATGGAGTCAATTGCCTCGTCCACCGCAAGGAAAGTTGGCTCCCTGTACCACACCAGGAAATTTTTCTCCCCAGAATCGATCCTTCAAATCTACAAATCAACCATTCGGTTTTGCATAGAGTATTGCTGCTATATATGGTTTGGAGCCCCTTCTGTTTGCCTCGGGGTTCTTGATAAGATCTAGAGACGGATATACAATGTAACTGGCCCTGATCTGGCATCTCCTCTGCAGTCGCTCTCTCACAGACGTGCCGTCGCCTCTCTGTCTGTCTCTTTTAAAAATACTTTCATGGTAATTGCTCCGATGAGCTGCTTTCGCTGGTTCCCAGACTTCATGAATTCAAGAGTCCTACGAGGCTGGTATCCCGCTCTCACCCTTTCACTGTTGAAACTGTTAAATGTAGCCGTCTCTTCTATCTCAATAACTTCATGTCTTGCACCTCTCGCCTGTGGAACTCCCTCCCCTTTTCCTGTTTCCCTGATAGCTATAATCTCCATCTGTTCAAATGTAATGTCAATCGACATCTCCAGTTGCCTTGATCTATCCATTATCCTTCTCCTCTTTCCTTTTCTCTATCACTCCTATCTGCTCTCGCTCCAAATCCTCTGTAACCCCTTGCGTGCTAGTGGCTTCCCGCCTTGCTTGGGGTGAAAGGCTTTAAAAAAATCTTGCATACCTTTAGTTAAAATGAAGAATAATGGCTGACAATGTTTCATCTTATAAAAAATTAAATAAAATTAGTATTACTGCTAACGAATTTTAAAATATGGCTTTGATAATTATTGTGGAATAGAGTTATAAAAGGAACGAGAGTTCGAATCATAGTGAGAGCTTGTGTTTTATTTCCAACATTATACTGTCTACTCACTGTTGATAATAAAGATGTTTGACAACATTTCATCTAAAAGAATTGAACAAAAATAATACTATTATTGTGGTCTTTTTGATGAGATAAGACGAATGAGCCGGATACAAAATACATCTAAAGAAGGATGAAAAATGGATCAGTTGAAACGTTGAATTTAAAACAAAACGAATGAAAATACTAGTCCGAAAACTGCATGAAATAATGAACATACGTGAAACAAAGCAAAAAGCAAAAAAAATATCAAACACATTTAAAAGAATAAAGAATATTTGCCTGTTTCAGGAAATCTGTTTTGAATATCATCTCAAAACTTCCACAGGTGTAGGCTGTGTCCATTGTCTTTGAATTTAGTCCGCAGTTTTGGGGGGTTTTAAACTAGGGCAGTTCATAAATCCGAACGACAAATAACTTTGCTGCAATTAAAATCCATTATTCTGACTGTTGTTCATGATGACGGTAGTCTTTGAGTATAGAATCCAGAGGTTGGCAGTGAATATGTCGAAGACAGTAGGGAAGCGTAGTTCAGGTTAGCAGTGGATATCTCGATAAAGTAGCAGAGCGTAGTTCTTCCTGCTGTTCTTTGGTTTCAAGTCATCTTTGGAGAGAGTAATCAAAATGGCCGCCTTTATACACGACGGATTGAATATTTCACGTCTCCTGATTGGTTAACCTTCAATTGGGGAACTATAAAGTGAGTCAAGTCATTTGGGTTTGCTCACTAGTACATTAGTACACAAAATAATCCAACACTGACCTGATCCGTGAATTTATTGAATGGGAAAGGTGATGATAACTTAAAAAATATGAAAGATTTCTAGAAGCGACAGAAACCTGAGGAAGGCTGAAGAACATATTGGTAGACACTTGTGTTCAATGAGAAAAGTATAATTGTTCGAATGTCTCGTGGATTGTTTATAGTAGTTAATCTTAGAACTTCCGGTAGGACAATGATGGTCAGAGAATTCATTAATTAAAATGCCGTGACTAAAGCAATAACTGCAACAAATAACAGTTTAAAAATGAGAAGAAAAGAGGAAAAAAAAAGAAATTGTAAGTGACCATGTGTCATTGTTTTTAGCGATTTTGCAAGACCGTTTTAAAATTAAGAGTGTTAAAATTAACTTTTATATAGGCTGTGTTGGATAAATTGTCATCGAAATGACGCAAAAATGAAAATAACACTGACATCTCATTTTAACAGATATATTTACCAGAATTGCACATAAATATCTTGAAATACTAAAGAGTAAATTTATTCAATAAAATCGCCATTGGCTTCAACCACGCCCCACAGACGAATTCAGAATCTCCTGCAACTCTTCTGGGCTGTTTCCTTGTTTGAGTTGGTGAATACTGCCATAATCTTTGCCTTCAGTTCATCTTTGATGTGACAATGAGTTTTTTTGGTCTCTCGCTCAACTGCACCCGACAAGTAATAATCAAGGGAGGTGCAGTCTGAGGAGTTAGGTAGCCAGATGTAAGGGGTGATGTGGTCGTAGAAATTGACTGACAGCCAAGACTGGGTTCTCCTGCTTGTGTGGCATGGTGCAGTGTCCTGTTGCCAGACATAGGTTCTTCCGTCAGCTACCCCTCTTGACCCAGGGTAGCGTTACCTTCTCAAGGCACTTGATGTAGGCCTCCCTGTTGATTCTAAGGCCCTGTGGGAATATGAATAGAGACATAACGTCGTCATCACTAGTGATCACTCGTGATCACTCCAAACACCATGATCTTGACTAGATCTCTTATCTCTTTCTGAATCCTCTGCACTCTCATCAGATTGACACCCAAACTTTCTGAAATTTTCGTATTGGAGCTTCCGGCGCGAATGCCAAGCAGTACAGCATGCCGTTTCCAAATTTCTCACAGACGGTGCCAAACTGATCCTGCTATTCTGTGCAGTCGACAAAACAAAAACAAACAGTCGCGAAATTAAGAATATAAAATGCGACGATTTACCAATCGCACCCAGTATATCAAAGCAACAAATAAGACGTATAACCAAATCCATGTAAAAGAAAAAGTCACTGTAGTATTATTAATATTTTTAATTAGATAACTGAAACTTTGGAGTTACCCCACTTACTTTCCTAAAAATAACGCCGCTAGTGAGACGCTCCCTAAGCCTATAAATAGGGAGTGACATTCTCTGTTATCCACCTTTTCCTATTTTCCTCTTGCACGGAAAGATGTAGGTCGAATGTGAAGATTGTATCTCCCACCAGGGAACGCACTCACAGGCTCGTACGGACACGCACGCGCGTCAGCACCTTTTTCTTCCTTTTCTTCAATGCAACACCTTTCACTCGAACTTGTACACACATTTTATACACCCAACCAAATTCTTTAGTCTTTAAATGTTGTTTTGTCAATACATGCTTATCGTTTATCTCTCTCTCTATATATGTGGTTTTGTTGTTGTTTAAATTTTATTACCCGGACTCACATACAGAGTGTGCCATTTTTGTTGTGGGATATATATATATATATATATATATATATATATATGAAGAAATATAGTCTTAAAGTGTGCTATATTTATGGGATAAAGTGCTCAATATCAAAGATAGAGCGTGTGTAAATATAAAAGTGAACATAGAAGTCAACACTTAGAGTCTGTTTCATGCTAGATGCTAGGTGGCCCGATGATTGCATCTAGCATGAAACAGACTATCGCCTCTAAGTGTTGACTTCTATGTTCACTTGTATATATATATATATATATATATATATATAGAGAGAGAGAGAGAGAGAGATAGATAGATAGATAGATAGATAGATAGATAGATAGATTTATACAAGGAGACACGTGTTTTCCTAACTAAAACATGATTAGCACGCGCCTGCAACAAATTTAAATGGATATCACATGCAACACGAAGACAAAATAAGGACATAATCAATATGTTGACGTTCTACACGTCTTCAACGAAAAGGTTAGGAAGGAAACCCCTATCAACACGTGAAAGATCTATAACAGTTATTGGATTCGTGAATGAAGGCATTTTACCGAAGAATTGTTTTAATAGAAAGATTTTATAAATTTCAACTGATAGTAACACTAGCTTTTTGATTAATGAAACCAAATATTTCCTTATAAGGTAACAGTATTTATTACCTTTATCATTAGCTGTAACAACATTTGGATTTCTTATATGAGACATTATCGATTACTATTGATTTTTGACCAGCATTTTTATTTATTATATTTCTTTTGCTTTTTATAAGAAGACTGACGGCTCCATGTAAAAGCAATAACCTTTCAATGTACCATTAATGATAAATTTTGGAATTTTTAACCAAATTTAAATATATAACATAAGACACGAGGTTATGAACTGAAGATGTGTTTTTATAGTTCAATTGTAATAAAAAAAAAGGAAGCTTACTTACCTTTTCTTTGACCTGAGAAGTGAATACAACAACATTGCAAAGAAGGCGACCGCCAGAAATATGACGGTGGCTATGACAGCAACGAGCCAAAGCGGAAGTGCGGCTTCCTCAACGAAATTCTCTGATGATGTTAGCGTTTTCTGTCAAAACAAAATAACGGGGATAATATGAAGCATATACATATTACATTTCACGGTACTGGAACCCCAGAGAAGGTAGTAAAGGAAAGCGGGAAGAAAGGACTAACTATCAATTGTAAGAATAGAGTATGTATAGATGTCAGTAAGAGGAACAGCTCAAAATGTGAAATACGAATTGAAGCTGACAAAGTCAAGCAAACACAAACATTAAAATAACTGGGAAGTGTTTTAATGAACACTATTGTCCTCATCTTTGTCATCATATTTATTACAACGTTTCGGCCGTTGCACGCCCCGGCCTTCTTCAGGTGGTTGGAATGTCGAACTGAACCCTTTATTTCGCTCACTGGGGTAGACTGTTCTAGTTCCACGTGCCATAAATATAGACAGATACTGTTTTAATGGAGAACAAAAATGTAACACCGAAAAGCAAAGGCGTATTGCAATCGTATAAAATACTTTTCAAAAGTTAATCAAAGTATTAAGAACTAGGAGTCATGAACTGTTATGTAATAATGGTTAATATTGGTTAATATTGGATACATAATATCATTACATAATATCATAACGGAATATATAATGATGATAATAATTGGTTAATATTAGCTAATATAACTTATGTAATATTGCTCTTCCTATATGACGGTGAATGCTGGGCAATCTCCTCACAGATGAAGAGACTTGAAACAACAGAAACAAAGAAAAGTGTACTGAACTGTTATGTAGTATCAGTCCTTCTATAAGGCAACAGAAATATCGTTCTACAGAAAGATGCTGTGATAGATGCTTTTCAAAAACTAAGCAAAATATTACGAAACAGGAAAATTTCATTAGAAACATAGAAGCGAGTACTGAACTGTTATGTAATATCGCTCTTTCTATATGGCAGTGAAAGCTGGGCTATATCCTCATTGATGATGAAGTGACATGAGGCAAGAGATGCCGAGAAAGATGCTCTCACAGCAGGGAGATATCTTCGGCTACGGGACCTACGAAATATAATCAGGTTATCATCCAGAACTATCCATATGGCTTCTCTTACATTGTGGCTAAATGCCTTTTATAACACTTTGGTCAGATAAGTAATATATTAGGCGTCTCCCTCCTGGAGGTAGTAACATGATCGATATAGCGAATCGATACATGACAAGAAACTCAATCTTGTACTAGACAGTTAAATTGTTACACTGTATTGATCATCGCTAGTTTAGGTTTATATGCATTATTTTGATTAGTGACGACGGCGTTGGTGGCTTTCCATTTCATTTAATATACAGTAGTGTTCGATAAAAGTGACTCACCTGATTTTTTTTTTTTTTTTTTTTTACTAAATGTTCTCGTCTCCGATGAAACGAAAGTTGAGCTAAATTCAAAGGATAAGCGATCTAAAATCCGAAGAAGAAGCTTTGAAAGCTCTTTGAATTCAGCAGTAAGTACTGTCAAGCATCCGTTCAGTATAATGTTCTGGGGATGCTTTACTTTTCATGGAACTGGTTTCTTAAAACCTATTGAAAAGACCCTCAGGAGCGAACAGTACAAGAGAATTTTAGAGTCTTGTCTGCACCCTTCTGCTGAAAGAGTGCAAATCGACCCCACCAAGCTCATTTTTATGCAGGATAATGCTCCCTGTCACAAATCAAAATTAATGAAGAAATACTTTGATGAGAAGCAGGTGAGTGTTATGACATGGCCGCCCCAATCTCCTGACCTCAACCCCATAGAAAACTTTTGGAGCATTATAAAGTACAGGCTCTCGAGAAAGCAGTTGAGCAACAAAGAGGATTTGATTGTGAATTTCATATCCGAATGGAATTCAATGCTTGGAGATGAGATTTGCCAGAACCTAATCAAGTCAATGCCAAAAAGGGTTGAAAAGGTTATTCAAAATAAAGGAGGACCCATAGATTATTAAATATTTCGAATTATATTACCTATTATAAATAAATTATACCTCTATTATTCTTTATTTAAAGCTGTTCGGTTATGTTTCTATTGATTACTAGTTGGAGCAAATAAGTGAATCACTTTTTTTGCACAGAGTTTTTCCCTAAATCTCATTTATATCCAAAATTATAATTATCAATAGAATACCTTAGGGTGAGTAAACTTTTTTTACTAGGTGGTCGGGAAGAGGTCTTTCTATTAGTAAGATTAAAAATTAGTTTGATCCCAAAAACGATAGGCGGAAAAATGTTTAAGTATAAAAAAAAATCAGGTGAGTCACTTTTATTGAACAGCACTGTATAATAAGTTAAACCTGTTTTTCAGGATTTACGGTTAAAATAGGATGTTTAATGATTCACTGCATGGCGTCCTGTTTTTTATTGCTGATTTATTGTATTTTTCTGAGAATAATTTTATTTGTTGACTGATGATATAATTGAGAAAATTATTGTTGAGTAATGAATAAATCTACTTATGTTTTATTGAGTAAATTCTTTTTATCACTGCTATTTTATATCTTTAAGTGCATATCTTTAAGTGCATATCTTTAAGTGCATTGGCTATCATAGTTTTTAAGACAAGAGTTCCCGTCCTGGGTATGACGATAAACTACATCCACGTCCTGGGTAAGACGATAAACTACGTCCAACAGCAAGGCCTCTGATCAGGAGGTTTTGAGGAGCGTGGAACCACCTTTTAATTGCTGGCGTTCCCAGATCCACCCTGACCCGAGATGGGAGCA
>OZ038489.1:114653662-114736162 GCA_964036315.1 Acanthosepion esculentum | reverse complement strand
CTGAATGTGAGTGGCGTCTAAAAATTGTTGGAATTCTTCGCTCTTTGAGGTTGTCATTTTCTCCAGCTCGAAGTTTATGTTGAAATAAATCTTCACTTTGTTTTCTGTCGTGTCGTTTACAACATATCGTAATCGAATATCTTCATTTCTGTGGAAACAAGAGAAGAAATTTTCATTCATGGAAAAGACTTCGAAATAGCAGAAAAATACAATTTGTTCAAGAATTTGATGATAGGATTTTACACCAACCGAAGAAAAAAGACATTCAGACAGGAATAAGAAAGTTTTGATTTCTAATCAGGGCCATTTTTTGTAATTAGTAGAATGACCAGATTTAACAAGGATACCTAGAGATTTAAATGGCAAATATATAAGACTATTTAGAAAGGTTTTACATTGAACGATTTTACCAATAAAACGGCGTCTTCAGAAAAAGAATTTTCTTTCAAAAGAATACAATCTGCATCATCGAAAGAAAAGCCTTCAGCATCTTTACTTTTATTTCTTCTATTACCATCTTTACTTTTACCGTCATTAATTTTACCGTCTTTATTTTTACCGTCATTATTACCGTCTTTATTTTTACCATCATTATTATCGTCTTTAATTTTACCATCTTTACTTTTAGCGTCTGTAATTTTACCGTCTTTATATTTATCTTCATTATCATCGTTTTTAATTTACCCTCATTATTACCGTCTTTATTTTTACCATCATTATTATCGTGTTTATTTTTATCAACATTATTATCGTCTTTGTTTTTACCATCATTATTATCGTGTTTATTTTTACCAACATTATTATCGTCTTTATTTTTACCAACATTATTATCGTCTTTATTTTTACCGTCATTATTATCGTCATTATTTTTACCATCATTATTATCGTCTTTATTTTTATCCAACATTATTACCGTCTTTATTTTTGCCATCATTATTATCGTCTTTATTTTTACCATCTTTACTTTAACCGTCTTTACTCTTACCTTTAATACTATGACATAAAAATTAGATTGTAACTCATTTTAATTCAGTTTTTAATTTTATTTATTTTTTCTACTGTTTCCGTAACCCAGTTTGTTTTTGTAGTAATTTAGTAAGAAAATGCTATAAAAAATCGAAACAAAAAAACAACCCGATCGTATATTAATTGAAGGAGACTCTTAGATCCGAACAGTTTCAATGCATTTTCCTCTGAGTTAATTATGTTCAATCGTTATCAAAACGAAATTTACCATTTTAAAGATGTAATGCCAGATAGAGGGTATTGTTTATAATGCTACTGTAGAGTACACAAATCGCCAGGTAAAAGTATATATTGATTCCACACGGGGAACGTTTAAAAGTATAAACCACAGATCCTCCTGCAAACTAGCAAAATACAAATAGAGCACGAAACCTGCTGGTTATGTATGGGAGGCGAAAGAAAAAAATAATAAAATCCCCATATATAAAATTGAATATATATATATATATATATATATATATATATATATACAGAGAGAGAGAGAGAGAGAGAGAGAGAGAGAGAGAGAGAGATAGATAGATAGATAATGGAATATATATATATATATATATATATATATATAATGGAATATATATATATAATGGATTATATATATATATATATATATATATATATATATATATATATATATATATATATATATATATAATAGTGAACATTGAAGTCACCACTTAGTGGCGACAGGCTGTTTCATGTTAGACACAATCGTCAGGCCGCCTGACGATTGCGTCCAGTATGAAACACCCTGTCGCCTTTGAGTGTTGACTTCAATGTTCACTTTTATATTTACATACGCTCTATTTCTGATATTGAGCACTTTATCCCATAAATATAGCACATCTTAAGAGTATATTTCTTCATATATATATATATATATATATATATATATATATATATATATATATATATATATATATATATGTAAAACTGACCCTGTAACAACTGAATCAGGATGTGGAAACTGTGCCAAGAAGAAAAATTGAATTGGTGATCCTGATGTACCTAGAGGAGCACAAGATGGATAATGAAAGATTTGAAATTATGACGACTTGTAAACACGCAAGAAAAATTCTACCAGCAAATTAAGATCCTGGCTAGAAGTATTTGTATAAACTAGAATTTTTGCTCATCTCTCTCTCTCTCTCTATCTATCTATCTATCTATCTATCTATCTATCTATCTATCTATCTCTCCTTTGATTCTTTTTCCTTTCCTATTTTGCTGCTACAAATACGTATATAAGAGAGTTTTTGAAATGAATCACCTAAATTTACTGTATGATGACACCACACTGAGAGAGAAACGATGGTAGCATAAACGTCGGTGTTTCCAATATATCCTGAATTCCCCTAAATTTTCGTTTTCTGAAAATCGAATTGGCTAATTAAGCAGTTTTCTTTTTTTTTTTTTTGCAAATATTATTTTTTGTCAAACTTTGGTACCTGTTTAAAGTGTATATACATATATATATATATATATATATATATATATATATATATATATATATATATATATATATATATATATATATATATATATAAAGACGATAATATGCAGAGATACAGAAGGTGATTATCTCGCTTTGGTAGAGATAAATCTCATGGATCACGTGACGGACGACTTAGTGATGTCACTTGATACAGTGACTACAGCGGCAGTCAAATTCAGTTTGTTTTCAGCAACCAAACAGTAATGGTGCTATCATATGGTTCGGACATACGCTAAATCTGCCACTCCAGCAGCTTACTAGTCCATGATGCCGTTTCCCTTTGGGGATATATCTTTCCCTGATATGCAATGAAACTCCAGTTCGCTGTCCTCAATTTGAAAAAAAACAACAAAAAAAAAACAAGACTCACTGTTTCCCGTTTGTGGAATATGTCCTCGCCTGGGACATAGATGAATCCGACCACTTTTGGATTTGGTGTCCTAAACATAACTTTCTCCGTACAGGAATATCTCCGTATTATATGCAATTTCTTTCCTTTAAGTTTCTCTTTACACTTTGCTTTGGCGTGTAGATACAGGGTGCGACGGATAAATTGTCTTCTAAATTAGGCAAAAATGAAAATAACTGACTCGTGTTAATCTCATGTTAACAGATATATTTACCAAAATTGCACAAAAATATATTGAAATACTAAAGAGTAAATTAATTCTATACAATCGTCTTTGGCTTAACCCACGGCCTGCAGACAACTTCAGAATCTCCAGCATATCTTCTGGAAGGTCTCCATGTTTTAGTTAGTGAATGCTCCCATAATCTTTGCTTTCAGATTATCTTTGGTGTTACAATGAGCCATTTGGTATCTCGTTCAACTGCGCCCCACACATGATTATAAAGAATTTGCTGCCTGGAGAGTTAGGTAAGTAGCCAGATGTATGGTTGCAGAAATTCTCTGACTGCCATGACTGCGTTCTCCTGCTTGTGTGGCAAGGTGCAGAGTCCTTTTGCCAGACATATGCGGTCTTCCAGCTGCCACGCTCTTTACTCCAAGCAGCACTACTTTCTCAAGGAACTTGATGTCGTCCTCCGCATTGAGTGTGAGGCTCTGTGGGAAGATGAATGGAGGCATAACTAGTTATCACTTCAAACACATTCGTAATCATCCAACTTTCCGAATCCTCTGCACTGTCCTCAGATTGACACCCAAGCACTCTAAAATGCTCGTAGTGGAGCTTCCGTCACGAATGTCAAACAGTACAGCATGCCGTTCCCAAATTTCTGGTAGAATAAATTCGGTTATGGTGGTCTTTTTCATGCAGATGGTGCCCATCTGACCCTACTATGCTGTGCAGAGATGGGCACCTTGACGTGGTGTAATGGTTAGAAAGCTTCTCTTGCTAGATCACTTATGACTGAGTAGTGAGTTCAATCCGCACTGGGTGCCCCATACTTTCGGCCTTGTGCCGCATCTAAGCCGGGCTTAGAAAATCACTATGCTGTGCAGAGACCATAGCCTTACATATGTAGCAAGGTTCTCTTAACAAGGAACATGTGGGGGGGGGTATTGACGTTTTTTCAGATCGGCCGTCCGCGACGTCAGATAAGCTCATATTTCCTCACACATACATACGTATATGTAACGTTATGGTCTCGACACCGAAATAGAATGACAATTGCGTGTATATGTATGCTCGAGCGCATGGATGAGTATAGGCGCCTAACCTAAGATTATTTATATGGGTGTGTTTGTAGGAACTAAAATGCATACACCTGTATGTATGTGTGTCTATGTATGCGAGAGTGTCATCCCAAACAAACGCAGAAGATTTAATAACAATTTAATAACCTAATTTTGTCTTTTTTGTACCATTTTTCTATCTTCCCCTCTCTCTCTCTCACTCTCACACACACACACACACACACACACACACACACACACACACACACACACACACACACACACACACACATAAATGGTTTGTTAAAGACGACGACTGTCAAGGTATTGCGATTAAACTATTTTGTTTAATTTTTCTTTTCTTTGTTTAATTTTCTGGACAGAAATTGTGTAAAAGCTGTTTTACTTGTTTTCCAGATGTGGTTTGATAATTTGTCTAATATTTTGTCTGCAAATGTAGCTGATTTTTGCTGTGCTATTGTTGGGTACCTCGTGGAGAGTGCGTGAAGGGGAAGTGTTGAAGCTTAATGAATGTTTTTTCTACGTTTATTTTTACATTTTTTTGTACGGTGGGTTAAAAAATATGATGTTTCTTATTCTGTCGGTTTTTTTGTGCTGTGTGTTTTTATGTGAGTGTTGCCGGGAATCCATTATCATCTATGGCCGTTTAACACACACACACACACACACACACACACACACACACACACACACACTCATATATATATATATATATATATATATATATATATATATGGGGGGGCTCTAGTGTGAATATTCCTGATTTAGTGAAAAATTCTCTAATTAACATATTAAATTTAGCATGACCTTAAATGGGCGTATATTGAATTTCATTCATTTCGTATATATATATATATATATATATATATATATATATATATATATATATATATATATATATATATATATAAATAAGGGCTTGGTCAATAGGACGGGATATTTATTACTATTTTAGAACTGTTGAAATAATTATGAAAAGATCTCTATGACAAAAGAGTTGATTTTACGGGTTGAATCACACCATGAAAAGATTTTAAATTAAAGTTAGACACTATGCAAGATTTAAATATATATAAGAAACGAGATTTTCGATTTTGCACGTATGGGTCATGCGCAGAGAGAGAGAGCGAGAGGTGGGGGAGGGAAAGAGAGAGAGGGAGAGAGAATGAGGGAGAAGGACAGAGAGAGAGGGGGAGAGAGAGGGGGAAGAGAGAGAGAGAAACCTGATCCACAACAAGGGCTCATAATCATGGTCCTGTGCATGTCAAAGAGAAAAATGATTTAATGAAAACGGTTTTGCGTGTGTGCACTTATACTCAAATCAGTAAATACTGCGTTAGAAAAGAAGTTCGTTGTGTTTTTCAATATGCAGCATTTGAACACGTTATTTCGTCTATCACGTGACTAAAATCGATGACATTATATTTATTTATTCATCTATTATAATTTTTCATATAGAAAGAACAATTTACTCACTAAAAATATGCAACTTCGTTTCGGTGCATTTAGTTGCACCTCGACTGTGAGAACCAAAAGGGGTATAAATAATTTTATTTGTCAAACAAAATTGCACTGTTTATTGAGATGAAATAGTTGAGATTACAGTTCGTAAGTTTTTCACTGGGTTTACAAGTGGAAATTGTTATCAGGTAGACCGACAATGTTCCGATAAGTTTGCAGTCCTTGATGATGAACAAATCGAAATGCCGACACGAGACATCGCAAATATATTCCATGTATCTTAGATGAGCATTGAAAGGCATTTTAAAAAGGCGCCTATACGGTCATCGCGACGAATCTTTAGGTAACTGTCGATTTAACAGGAGAAAATTTAATGAACTACATTCCCTTCTGCATTTCTATGTTTAAAAACAACATTAGTCCCATAAACTGAAAAGAATGATTTATAATAAGTGCCATACGGGATACACACTTGGGTGATCATGTCTCTTTCGATTCATCACGAACAAGGCAAAAGATTTTCCAGCAGCAGGTTGCCGTTTCTTTTCTACGTTAGACTGGTTGCCACCCAAGACAATAGGATCCAGTCTGTTCTGCTATTTAACCAATAGCTAGGGGGTATAAATTCATACTTTGCAATAGGGTATTTGCGCGTAAGTGAATATTACGAACCCGACTGTCCATTATCGAATACACCACACCGCACATGCTTATAAAGATCCAATAGGACATATATATATATATATATATATATATATATATATATATATATATATATATATATATATATATATATATATATATATATATATGGTGTTCATAAAGTCTCTTTATAATTTAACAAATATATTACAAAAGCAATTGATAAGATATCTTAAACAGATGTACTCAGTAGTTAGCAAATTTTAAAAATCATATTGCATTTGTGTATTTCAGGTACCCTATTGATGAAAGAGATACTGTTAAATGAACCCTTACTATTTCCAGACCGGTGGATTTTAAGGGATGGCCCAATTCCCTGGCCACCTCGTTCACCTGTTATCACTTTCTATATCTTTCTATGGGGTTAGGTTATAGATATCGTGTCTCAAGGCTACGGGACATCATTGATCTAAAGCAAAAGATCACTAATGCCATTACCCACCATTGATGAGGCTATACTACAGCGAATATGGCAAAACATCGGTGACCCTCATCAAGTACTTCATGCAAATAATGGCGCCCAAATAAAATTGTACTCACTCTGTTCCGAAATAGTTGTTCCATAGCCGGGAATCTCATGTGGAATATACTAATTCTTAGTCGAATTGTTTGCCGTTTACATTAACAGGTTAGCATTGATGTTCCTCAAGTATTTATATTAGCTTATTCAGGTAGAATAATTTGAAGCGAAAATTATGTCACTTTTTCACAACATTAAAATTGTATCTTTTTCCAGACTACCCGCTGGCAAGAGATTATGGTGGGAGAAGAGATGCCAATTGGCAGAAATGCTAAACGAAATTGCAAGAAGCACGAATTGACAAATAATGATCGTAGTGCTGTGTTGCAAGCACTGCTGGAATGATCCACAGATCGTGTCCTGAAGCGTGGTGCAATAAAACAGGTTGCAGATGAATTAACCGTAGCTGCAGAACGTCTGGGTTTGCAAAATGAATTAGTTTGCCAGCCTCCAAATAGTCCTGATCTCAATGTCCTTGATCTGGGTTATTTTAATGCAATTCAATCAATTCAGCACCAGCAAGCTCCAAATAATGTTGACCAGCTCATTGAAGCAGTGGAAGAAAGCTTCAATAAACTTCAGAAGTCGAAGCTTAACAATACTTTTCAGAGTTTGCAGTTAGCAATGGAACAAGTTATTTTAGTTGACGGCGATGACAACTATAAACTCCGGCACATGTCTAAAGAGAAGCTTGAAAGAGAAGGAAAACTAGAAGTATCCATTTCTATTAGGTCATCCCATAAGTTCTGTCCGAATTTTAACTTTTTGTTAAAATGAACGAAATTTAAAGAGTATTTTATAATGTCTAATGGAGCTGAACATTATTTTTATGTTTAGATGCATTTAAACTGATCAAATTTTATTTCAGAGAACAATAAAATTAAATTTTGTTTGATTAAAACCCTGCTAACATGGAAGTACCCAAGAATCATTTTAGGCACATAATGCTTTATGATTTCAAGAAAGGAAACTCAGCAGCCGAAGCGGCTAGAAACATTCACTCAGTTTATGAAGAGGAATGTGTAAATGAAAGAACTTGAAGAAGATGGTTTGCAAAATTTAGAGGTGGAGGTTTCACCCTTGAAGATGAAGATCGAACCGGACGTCCAGTTGAGTTTGATGAAAAGCTTCTTGAAGCAGCCCTTGAAGAAAACCCTGCTTTATCAGTTGAGGAATTGGCAGTGGTTCTCAGTTCAAACCATACAACTGTTCATCGTCATCTTCAACAACTTGGAAAAGTTCCTAAACTTGAAAAATGGGTGCCTCATGAATTGTCTGAAAACAACCTCAAATCCCGAGTTGACATCTGCTCTTCTCTCCATTCTCGCCAACTTGTTTCACCTTTTTTGGATAGACTTGTGACTGGCGACGAAAAATGGATCTTTTATCGAAATGTTAAGCGTCGTAGACAGTGGCTTGGTAAAAGGGAAGGACCCAAATCACAGCCGAGAAGCGAAATTCATGGGCAAAAGGTTCTTCTTTCAATCTGGTGGGATTGCCAAGGAATAATCCACTTTGAATTCTTACCACCTAATGCAACAATTAATGCGCAAATATATTGTCAGCAATTAGAGCGTTTGAACCAAGCTTTGAGGGAAAAAAGACCTGCTCTAGTGAATCGAAAACGGGTGACGTTTCATCAGGACAATGCGCGACCACACACAGCAAGAATCTCGTGCCAAAAGATCGAAGAACTTGGTTGGGAGAAAATTCCTCATCCACCTTATTCTCCTGACCTTGCTCCTTCAAACTACCATATGTTGCGTAGCTTACAGAATCATTTGGAAGAAACAGCTTTTGTAGCACAGGAAGAGGTTAAAACTGACATTTGTGAGTTCTTCGAATCAAAGCCAAAAAAAATTTACAGTAATGGAATTAGTAAGCTTGTTAATAGATGGAAGGAATCATAGATAATCAGGGAAAATACATTGTTGATTGAATCTGTAATTAAATGTAACATTTGGTCACTTATTTTCTTTATTCAAAATTCGGACAGAACTTATGGGATGACCTGATATTTCTGACGAGTTGCAACAAAAACTGCGTTTGTTAAAGTAAACCTTCCCTAGTTATTTTTGTTATTAATTTAACTGTTTATGTATATCAGTTTCGATATATTTCACACTTATTTATATGACAATTCACTAATACTACTCATTTACTGTTGAGTATGGGAATAAATGATATATTTTGTTCCTTTTGGTGTTTTCTTATCTACTGGAACAATTATTTTGGAACAACATGAAAGTTTTTTTTTTAAAAACTATTTCGGAACGTGGTGAGTATTAAATTAATTAAAAATACTTCGATATGTACTCCTCATTTTGTAACAAATTTCCACATATTTGTCTCTTCATTTGCTTTGTCATAATTTTTTTTTTAAATTGTAAAGAGACTTTATACGCAACCTGTATATTAAATACCTTTCGTTAAATTTAACAAACAAGGAAAATTTTATTAATTCTTTATTTAGTTTTTCCCACGTTTTTAATATTTTTTTCGTTTGTTACGAGTGAATGAGTACAAAACTCTTTATGTCATAGATTGCCCCATGCGTGCATCATAAACTTAAATTCACATGTAGACACACACGCTTATATATATATATATATATATATATATATATATATATATATATATATTAAAAAATCGAAATCGAAATATATATATATATATATATATATATATATATATATATATATATATATATATATATAGTTTACGAAAAACTAGGTAATCTGTATGGGTAGACCCAATGAGGATAAAATCCAGAGAGCTCAATGTAAATCAGAGCTAATAATTTAAATAAAAACAGATTACTTTAAGGTTCCATATAATAAATTATTTCACCACAGCCCTTTTAAAGGACAGTGGATGATCAGATTTATTTCCAAATGTTGAAAATTTAAATTTGAAACAATAGAAATGTTACATCTAACTCAATGCTGTCTCTCTACCCCCTACACAGCCCCCACTTCGTTAATTTCCTTATTATTGACCGTCGTAAATGTGTAAATTTATTTTCATTTTTTCATTTCAACATTTGGAAATAAATCTGATGATCCACTGTCCTTTGGAAGGGCTGTGGTGAAATAATTTATTATATGGAACCTTAAAGTAATGTTTTTATTTAAAATATATATATATATATATTTCAAGATCAATATTAGGCAAAATTGTATCTATATATATGTTGCTATTATTATTGCCGGGATTCTCTATCTATCTATCTATCTATCTATCTATCTGAATAAAAGGAGCCAAGAGGAAAAACTATACTTCTTCGACGCGTTTCGTCCTCTGTGGGATTTTTATCAAGGCAATGTTTTTTATTCATTACTCCTAAACATACACTCCAAATAAGACTCTCTCTCTCTCTCTCTCTCTCTCTCTCTCTCTCTCTCTCTATATATATATATATATATATATATATATATATATATATACACTTACCCAAAATGGTTCCTTGTACCACGGTGAGGGTCCAAGGTAGAACCAATGAAGCATAACTCGAACACAGGTATGGAATAACACAGATATATTACAAACAGAATATGTACAAAAGAAGTAGAAGTGTTAGTAATAACAATCAGGTTAGGTTAGAGAGAACTATGTTGTCTCGACCAGTATCACTATTCCAATGTCTTACAGTAATAGTCTGACTGACTGGCCGACTCACTCCTGCTGTTTCCTCTTGAGGAGCAGTATTTATGAGGTACGGAATAGTCCATTACTATTATGGGTAAGTTCCCATAACAATATATATATATATATATATATATATATATATATATATATATATATATATATATATATATATATCATTGAATACGACAGACAAGGTGCTTTTATTTAGTTTTTTAATATTCAATGAAATGTGCATGAAAGAAGGATTGCTGCTGAAATACACAAATATATTTATATATATATATATATATATATATATGTGTGTGTGTGTGTGTGTGTATGTGTGTATATGTGTATGTACATATATATATATATATGTATATATGGATACATGTCTGGATATGTATGTGTATGTATATATATAAATATTTGTGTTTAAGTATCTAAGGTTATTTATGGAAATGTATGTGTATCAATATATGCCAATGTGGCTGTGTATGTATATGTGTACGGGTAGATGTATGTATATTTATGTAGATATGTATGTGGTGTGAATGTATCTATATATGTATGCGGTGTTTATGTATGCATCTATGTATGTGTATATGTATGTATATATATATATATATATATATATATATATATATATATATATATATATACATTATATGTATATATATATATATAAAAAACATACCATTAAATAAACAAAAAACTATTAAATAAGCTATATAAACAAATTTTTATTACGTTAATAAAAACACCGATCAAAATGAAAAAAAATATATAGGATAAAAAATAAAAATAAAAATAAATAAAAACAAGCAAAATAATTTGACACAAATAAATAAATAAACGACTTCCGGTAAAATAACCGCCAAAATAGACTACCCACAATAAGGTATATAAACAATTTTTTACTACGTTAATAAAACACCGATCAAAATAAAAAAATAAATAAATATATAAGATAAAAAAGAAAAATAAATAAAAAAAAAGAAAAAGAATTTGACACAAATAAATAAATAAACAAATAAACGACTTCCGGTAAAATAACCGCCAAAATAGACTACCAACAATGCACCGCTGACCCATATATATAAATAGTCGAGAAAAATAACAGCACTCGTGGCCTGACGATTGCCCGATTGCATCTAGCATGAAACAGACTGTCGCCTCTAAGTGTTGACTTCTATGTTCACTTTTATATTTACACACGCTCTATCTCTGATATTGAGCACTTTATCCCATAAATATAGCACACTTTAAGACTATATATATATATATATATATATATATATATATATATATATACACTCTGATATAAATTTTAAATATGCTTATAAATATATACATATACATACACTCTCATATATATATATATATGACTTATTATTATTATTATTATTATTATTATTATTATTATTATTATTATTATTATTATTATGTCCTGAGTATGACGGTAAACTACATCTGGCAGCAAGTCTTCTCATCGCGAGATTGGAGGATTTGAGGAACGTGGAACCACCTTTTAATTGCTGCTGTTCCCAGGTTCACGCTGACCCGGGGTGGTAGCACCTGTTAGGGTCCCAGCAATGGGAAAATAGTGTCTACCAGGGCTGACCAAGCTCTTTAGTGTTATAGAACACGATTCATCTAGGAGATGGAAAACTCTTACACGAAAAGCCTGAAGTATATTGTCTGCTTCGTCTGTGGCATTTATTTGCACCGACTGAGTGTATCAATTGTTCCGAAAAGTGTGGATGGTTCTGCACAAGCCTTCACCACTTTAATCAAATCACTTGTGTGGGTTTTCTGGCGGTTTACCTTGATTCGTTCTTATCCACACAGATTCACTTGCAAGGTCCACTGGCGAGAGAGTGAAGGCGACGGGGTCAGGTAAAGGATATTACTGGAAGGTTCCAGCTGGAGCTCTACACAGTGGCAGATGGGTGATGGCCGTTCTTTCACAAAACCCATGAGCAATTGTGATGTCCGTGTCCTCCATCGGTGACAAAGCACCCCTATTTAGGATTGTACTGATTTCCCTATTATGGGGAAGTGGCGATAAAAGGAGCCCTAAACATTGCTTGCTCACACAGTGACTTGGCAGCCAGCAGCAGTTGTCTAGTTATCGAATAAAGCAATCGAAACAGCAAGGAATATCAGAATAAATATAAGAAGAATTTCCATTTCGGATCTTGGAATGTTCGCACTCTTCAGGACAATGATTCTGCACCAGAGCGTAAAACAGCTCTTGTTTCTCTCTAGTTAAAGAAATATAACATCGACATAGCTGCCATTAGTGAAACACGTCTGGTTGGTAATTCTCAGCTTAAGGAAGAAAAAGGCGGATACGTATTTTTATGGGCTGGTAAGACTGAGAAAGAGCCACGCCAGCCTGGTGTTGGCTTTGCCATCAAGTCAGACCTTGCTAGCTCACTGCCTTCCTTACTTAAAGGTGTATCTGATCGCATAATGGAATTAACCCTCATTCTGGAGTGCAACACCCGTGTGACGATGGTTACCTGCTACGCGTCAACCTTAGGTTGTTCAGATGAAGAAAAAGATGATTTTTACAATCTTCTTCGGGATGTCATCTCCAAAGTCCAGCATAAGGATGAATTAGTCCTTACATGTGATTTCAATGCTCGTGTTCGCAATGATTATCATTCTTGGAAGGGCGTTTTAGGTCGCCATGGTATTGGTCATGTGAATTCTAATGGATTACGCCTTCTCACTATCTGCAAGGACTTTGACCTTAGTATCACTAATACCTTCTACTAGCAACCCAACTGTCGTAAGACCAGGTGGATGCATGATCATTCGAAAGACTGGCATCTGATTGACCACGTCCTCACCAAAAGACGGGACATAAAAGATTTTAAGATGACGCATTCATTCCACACAACATGCCTTCTGTCAGATCACGCTCTACTTTGGAGTAAAGCTACACTGCATCTGCAAAAGCGAAGGATTATAAAATCTACAGTGCCCAAACGCATTAACGTAGTGCCTGTTAAATCGACTGAAACGAAAATTGAGCTCTCTGACAAACTTGATACTGCACTTGATTCTGTAAACATTACCAATGATATCGAATCATCTTGGAAGTCGCTGCGGGATGCAACACATTCTACATCCTTGGAGGTTCTTGGCCTACCACATCGTAAGCATCAAGACTGGTTTAATGACGATAATACAGAGGTTCAGCAGCTTATAGATCAATTGCATTCTTCTCATAAAGAATGGATTGAGGACAAGAACTTGTCTGATAAGAAGATTGCTTACAAGAAGTGCAAAAGTCAGGTTCAATGAGTTCTCTGAGCCATGAAAGAGCATTGGTGGTCTGAAAAGGCCACTGAACTCCAAGAATCTTCAGATAGAAAGGATCTAAAGGCTTTCTATGCTGGCCTCAAGTGCATTTTCGGTCTTTAGAAAAGTGGTGTTGCTCCAGTCTCCACAGCAGAAGATGAAACTCTCTTGACGGATAAGTCAGACATTTTAGATCACTGGAAAGAGCATTTTGAAACTGTGTTAGACACCACTTCGGTTACTGATGAGGAAGCCATCACATCAATTGAGCAAAATCCTGAATTTCCAGAGTTGTCTTTTGAACCTACTTATCAAGAGGTAATTGACTCCATCAAGCAAATCTCATCTGGAAAATCTCCTTCTCCTAAGGATCCGAAGTGTATAAGCGTGGTGGCCAAAAGTTGGTAAAAAAGTTACATATCCTTTTTGTGGAGATATGGAAGGACGGCTATGTCCACCAGAATCATAAAGATGGCTCTATCAAACACCTCTACAAAAACAAGGGTTCCAAGTGTGTCTGTGATAATCATCGGAGGATATCACTACTTTCAATCGCCGGCAAAATCCAAGCGAGACCGATTCTAAACAGAATCATTATACACCTTGTTGACGATATCTATCCTGAATCGCAGTGTGGTTTTTGGTCGGGTCGTGGCACCATTGACATGATACTTTCTCTTCGTCAAGTTGCAGAGAAGGTTCGCGAGAAAAAACAGTTGTACATGGTGTTTGTGGACTTGACGAAGGCCTTTGACACTGTGACTCGAGAGGCTCTTTGGCAGGTCTTAAGGAAACTCGGCATCCCTGAAAATATGCTAAAGGTCATCATCTCCTTTCATGAAGGAATGAAGGCTAATATCGTGTCTGATGTTATGATGTCGGAATCCTTTAATGTTACAAATGGCACCAAGCAAGGTTGTGTCATGGCCCCTGTCCTTTTTGCCCTTTTCTTCTCGGTGATGGTGAAATATGCATTTGCAGGCACAGAGAGTAGCGTCAAGTTTCAGTTTCAAACAACTAGTTGTCTCTTCAATCATCAGTGCTTCAAATCCAAGACCCACCTTCGTACGTAAATTATTCGTGATTTGTGGCTGATGATGCGGCTCTTGCCCCAACATCTTATAAATCGTTTCTCTGCTGCATGTAAAGCATTTGATCTTAGCCTTAGCATAAAGAAAACTGAAGTTGTGCAACAACCTTGTCCTACTCCGTAAAGTCTTTCACCTATCTTGGTAGCAAAGTAAATTACAGTGGAACTTTAGATGATGAAATCATGCATCGGATTGCTAAGGCTACAAATGCTTTCGGCAAACTTAGCCATCGCTTGTAGAATGAGCGGGGTATTCGACTAGATACAAACATTTTGGTTTACAGAGCTGTTGTACATTTGTACATCCTTTTGTATGGCTCAGAGTCGTGGAATCCATACAAGTACCATATACGCCAGCTAGATGTTTACCATAAAAGCTGTCTGTGTGCAATCTGTGGAGTTAACCTTCAAGATAGGACATCTAACATAGACCTGTTTAACAGGTGTAATATTGGAGGAATCGAGACTTTTCTCATACAGTCTCAATTACGGTGGACTGGTCATGTTTTTAGAATGTTTGATGACAGGATACCCAAGATCCTAATGTACAGCCAGTTAGATCAGGACTACAGGAATGTAGGACGCCCATGGATAAGATACAAAGACAAGCTGAAAAGCAACTTGTCAGCTGTCAATATACAACATAACACCCTTGAGCGCTTAGCCTCGGAGCGGGTAGAATGGAGATCAACGTGTTTTAGTGGACTCAGCAATTTTCAATCTGCTTGTCTGAATCATCTTCAAGAAGCGAGAGGAAGATCTAAAAGGTCAGTCAATCCAACAGTGATCTCATCTCATAATCCTCACACTTGTTCCATATGTGGCATCCTTTGTAAATCACTAGCAGGTCTTAAATGCCACTTAAGATTATCGCACAAAATTTCATAACTGAATCAAGTAAGCTGTCAGATCCTCATACGTCGAAACCGACGGGAGAGTCCCTTATTATTATTATGATATACATGCATACATTTATGCATATATACACATATAAAATAGAGAGATAAAATTTATCTAATATGTACTTAAAATACAAATTAGAAATAAGGACGATAGCGGTAACAATAATAGTAATAATAAAAATAATGGGATATATATATATATATATATATATATATATATATATATATATATATATATATATATATATATATATATAAAGCTTTTCAACTGATTTTTTTGCGTTAAATTTGTCATCGTTAATACTTATGACATTATCAACTTGAATTTGTGGAAAGATAAGAAAGAACAAATTAATTAAATATTTTATTTAAGCAGGTCTGTGTTATACATCGAGTAATTTCCTTATTTTTACTCTTAAATTCAAATATACGCCCACGCATATGTACTCAATGAAAATCACAGATGCAACACACTTAACTGAACGCAGCAAGAGTGAATGTGCGATAATTGACGGCAATGTGGAGTTATTGCATCGAGTTCACGCGAATCTTGCAAAGTGCATCAACCTTTGCATCACAAATGAGGGAAATCATATTGAAGATGGTATTTTTTAATATTCCAATTTAAGAAAATGGTGTTGAAAATTTCATTTCTCGAAAATATGCATTATTGTTAATAATAATGATGATAATAGTAATAATAATAATAATAATAATTATTATTATTATTATTATTTTCCCAATTATTACAGAGGCATTGGGATCAATACTATTGAATTTACTATCGAAGTCTTACACATAGCGTTCTATACTATAGGTCTACTCATTGAGAAACTGAGGAATAAATGAAGAGTTTCGGTTCAAAATTCCAATGTATATCACCTGAAGAAGGTTGGAACATAGAACGGCCGAAACGTCGCGAACATGGCAATACAGATGAGCGCAACAGTCCGAACGATGTAAATAGATTTAGAGAATTTGAAGGAGATGAAACAGTGTCTGTCCGTACTGCCCGTAACTAGTTCAAGTATTTTAAGGCGCGGGGGTGGGGACCTGCCACTTAAAATAAAATCCGTATCTGAAGAGTAGAAGAAAATCCGACCATCAGCAGGACTCGGAACCTTGCATAAGAGCTGAGATCATCGAAACATACTATATGTGGAAAATTCCTCACACGGTGTAATGGTTAGCAAGCTTGTCTCGCTAGAACAATTACGACTGAGTAGTGAGTCCGATTGTCACTGGGTGCTCCATACTTGTGCCACATCTAAGCTACGCTTGGAAAATCACTATGTAGAACATTCCTCTTCTTATATGTACTTCTACTCCTCAGGATGTAAGTGGCCATGGCTCTCCATAACTTCCATTTTTTTTATATTTCTTGATGATTGTCTTTTTACTATCCCCACCATTCCCACTCTTGCCATCAGTTTAGAGTTACTCCTTTCTGCATCTCTTGCCTTCAGTATGTCCTGTGAGTGTCAAATTTTCTAACCCTTCTTTCCTCATTACGTAAACTTATCAAACATGCCATATATTCAGAGATGTTTCACATTGATTTAAAAACGAAAATACTTTTGATACATCCAAATATTATGTTTAATCTAAAAAGGTGCAAGTCTATAGTTTAGTCTAGTAAGGACTAAAGTAATTTTATTAATGAATTGACTGAGAGGACGTAGTTAATCTTATGATTTTAATATATTTCTGAAGGGCCTACCTAGCGGATGACGGAGTATTGATAAAAAGTACAAATGATTAGCGTTCGGAGTTAAGGTAAAATACCAGAATTTCGAATGTTGATGATCTTCATTAAGATAACGCGATATTTTATTCCTATTGTACATTACCAACTGTGGCACTTGTGCCAGGCGTTATATTGTTTGGTAAATATCCATATACATGCTTCTCAATAATGTTCTATTTATGGGAGATCGTTTGATACAAAAACGACACAAAGAACTGTTTGAACTGCCAGGTAAGCTTGATTTATTTGGAAAAGATATTAGAATAATCCAGAACCTATACTGAGAGCAAATCGCCTGCATACGGATAGAAAATTAATTAAGTAGATGTACAAAAGTAGAAAGGTCTGTAAGACAAAGATGTATCTTCTCACCTGACTTATTCAACTGATCCTGAGAGAATTAGAAGTCCTACCTGGGTTTATTATTGGGAGCCATAACCTTAACAACCTAAGACATACCAATGAAACGGTGTTGATAGCAGACACAGAAAGGAGACTACACGAACTCCAACAGAAGTTAGCAACAATAAGTACATCCTTGTGAAAATTAATTGAAACAACTGCTTTAGTTTCCTTTTTTCCACCATACGGTCAGTTTTAGACCCACTGGAGTGATAGGGTGTAATCGATTTCTATTTTTCCCTCAGACTAGGTCATTTGTAGTGGTGTGCAGTAATATGAATCTATTTTCGGGGTACACTATTTATATTATTCGGACTATTGTCCTCATCTTTGTCGCCATGTTTATCACAACGTTTCGGCCTTTGTACGCCCCGGCCTTCTTCAGGTGGTTGGAATGTCGAACTGAACCCTTTATTTCGCTCGCTGGGGTAGACTGTTTTAGTTCCACGTGCCATGTCTAATGGATGTCAGTTATCGCCTGTTAATTCCCTTCTCCAAGTTATCCACCGCCTTAACTAGGTATTGAACTCACACTCTTTGGGTCCTGTCACTGGATCTAACTAACGCCTTTATCCACTATGCCATGCATCCTCAAGGACACGAAACGTTGTGATAAACATGGCGACAAAGATGAAGACAGTAGTCCGAATAATGTAGTGTACATTATACATCATCTCAGAAATATAAACAGATATTTTCGGGGTGTATGACGAAATTTGTTTGGCCTTGAAAAATATCGCGTCAGCCGTGATTACATTAGATGTTCATCACGCTCAGACACTATTGTCTCGACTGTCGATTAGTTGTCCTATGATCATTGTCTGCGATGGGCTTTACTCCAAGAAGGCATGCGAAAATTGTAACGCTGAACGAACACAATGGCAAGCCATACGAGTGAGCAAATCAAAGTGCTATCGACTGGCTTGGAAACATTCCTGATTTAAATCCAATCACGAATCTTTGATCTGCAAGGAAAGACTTCGTGGAATGGATATACGAAGTACTAATATGTGCACTGGGTCATGTTTCATTGGAAAAATACGGAAAAAGTAAATAATAATGGAATTATTCGTTTTGTTTCAATTAATTTGCCCAAGGGTGTAAGGCGAAAGAATTAAACAATAACTGTAAGAAGACAGAATGTTTGGTTATCAGTAAAAGGAGCAGTTTAACATGAGAAATACGAATTGGAGACAACAAAATCAAGCTAGTACGAAAATTTAAATATTTAGAAATGTTTTAACAGAGGAAGGAAAATGCAACACCGAAATCCGAAGACGTATTTTGATAGCAAAAGATGCCTTCAAAAAGCGAAGCAAATTATTAAGAAACAGGAAAATGCCGTTAGAAACAAAGAAAAGAGTACTGAACTGTCAAGAAATATCAGTCCTACTACATGGCAGTGAATACTGGACAATTTCCTCATAGAAGAAGAAAAGATTTGAGGCATTAGAAATGTGGTTCTACAGAAGGATACTGAGAATACCATGAACGGAACGCCTAAGAAAAAATCTTAAAGAAAATGGAAAAAAAAGTAAGATACCTATATTAAGAATCAGAAAGAGACATTTGGAATTTCGCAGACACATAATGTGAAAAGAAGACCTGGAGAATTTGACACTCACAGGATATTTTGAAAACAAGAGAGACAGAGGAAAACAGCGGATAGCATATCTAACAATTGATTGACAGAACAGGGATTAGGAAGGATAGCAAAAAGACAAAACTTACAAAGGACAGGAAGTTGTGAAGAGCCATGATCACCCACATCTACAAGGGACACGGCACAGGAAAGGAAAAGTAGTAGTAATGCTATGTTTTAGGAGAAGCTGAAGTTTCCGAATTGAGAAAGTGAAAGAAGGTAAAACAGCATCATGTCATATATGAAATGCAACTGGTTCAAACGTTTTAAGTGTGCCGACTTGTCTTTTGAAATAAATCCAGATATGGATGTGACTATCACGTGTCGTTTATGTTACTTTAAAACGCAATGTATAAAAGAATCAAATCATTAAATTTGAGAAGATCTACGATAAGCAACATATAGCATATGTATAGCAAATAATTTATGTCGTGTGAATCTGAAGAGAGCAAAAATACTTTTAATTTGGTAACGCCAAAAATCGCTAAAACATGATACATGAAAGTAAAAATATTCATAAAACATAATAAAACAATTATTCCATTTGGATGGGTACTTTTAATTTTTAATTTTTTTTTACTACTGTTCACCCCAAAACAAAGCCCCAAGTGCTCCCTGAGATAGAGGGTGACTGAATGAAGTTGTTGCATGTGCGTAAGAGCTGTAGGGGTTAAGAAGTGCAATTCATAATGATATGTAGGAAAGATGACGGTTAACTATAGACATGAAGAGGTTGATTTTAGCGATCGCTAAAATCTCTCCGATCGCTAAAATCTCTCCGATCGCCAGTGAATAATAACATATAAAATAACGGTTCTTGGGAAGAAGCTGTCTGAGTAATACTTCTTCCTTACTAACGGAATACGAAGGGAATGGGTATGGCTCGTCCCGGTGTGCGTGATATGGCGGCTCTGAACTGTGAAGGTCAGAACTAATGTAATTATTCAGAACATTTGTCATGGAATCAAAGACAGAACTGCGAGATGCTTGCAACTTTTTGTCTGTGGAAAGGGGGGTTGTAGAGTGGAAACAATTCATCACTCACAAAACTACATTGACGCTTTTGAACTCTATCAAAACATGTGAGTGAGGATTATGTAGCTCCAGCTCAGATATGGCAGCATTACTGTTCTCATTACGAAAGTGAAATGGTATAGAAAAGCAAAAATTACAAATGAGGATAACTACCTCCCTTCAATTGCTATCCCTGATACCTTATAAAGGTTGTAGTAATATTTACCAACCTCCCTACGAGGTAGGAGGTGGCACGAGGCCGAATTTAATGTGGGGGAATCCGAGCCCGTAGGCTCCGCCAAAAATACCCCGTGAACCCGCACAAACAGGTTCGGGTTTGTCTACCAACCTGGACGAAACTATGCCCTTCGGCATAGCCTTATTCGGGTTCCTCTCTGCCCGAAGGCAGAGAGTTTGACAAAAGCTAAGAGCTGAGTAAGAGATCCCAGCTAGGATCTGAAGGTTGTAGTTATTTACTGGGCTCAGTCAAGTCTGATCTTATGTTATTTCATATCAAAAGTTACGGCTGAAAACTTGTCATCCTTTTCATTACTGATTAATTGTAACAAAGATTTAGGGAAATTTTCCTTCATTGTTTGGTTTGCAAAGTAGGAAAACAATAAGATGTTACAAATCAAATTATTTTTCGAATTGTAATGTTTACTTACCTTATAAGTAATGGTGATTTTTACCCTTGTGTATTGGATCGATCGGTAGAAGGACAGTGGGCACCAAATCTGGACCAGATAGTATTTTCCTTTTAAGCGTCTTTTAAGAGGTAAATAATGTGTTATGAATAACGGGACAAAAAGATCGTATCATTTGAGTTACAGATACGGAATGACACTGGTTATACAACTAGAAACGTGACAGAATTGAACCTTCTAATTAGAAAAAAAAAATCTAAGTAAACAGAAAATGAGTATTTTATTTGTTTTGCTTTCTTTTGGTACCTATCTCTCTCTAGCTATTTACGAAGCTTATAGGTGAAACGGAAAACTAGCCTGTGGTCCTAACTGGGTAAACGTCACAGTATCGTGGGTGCAAATGTAGTCACACGCTATCATTTACTAATGTAATGAGTTCGATCCTCACTGAATATCCACCACTAAACAAAATAAATAAACATAATTGAAAAGTGAACGTAAGTAGATTTGCCAGATAAATGTATATTTTCCTCTCTTATCTTATAGTGGTGTGGCTCATCATCCACTTGTTCCACCGGTGGGGTCTTTGTGGTTAGTCACCCTTAGTCTGAGTCCACGTTTTCGAACTTGCAGTCAAGGGTCCCTACCAGAAGTTTATAAATCCCGATGACATCGCTATCTGAGTCATTGAATCTATATAGTGATTTTCTAAGCACAGCTTAGATGTGGCACAAGGCCCAAATTATGGGGCACCTAGTGAGGATCGAACTCACTACTCAGTCGTAATTGTTCTACCGAGACAAGGTTACTGACAATTCATTGAACCTATATATACCGGGTGTAAAAGCAACATTCTCCAAATTATGTAACTACATAATTGTTCATCCCACATAATGTTTAATATCTAAAAAAAAAAAACTAAACTAATTGAGTTTCTTTTTTCCAGGTTTTAGATAAGACGTTCAACCATCTTGACACTATTTGTCGTAAAAATTACTGGAAAACACTTTGAGGTATTCAGCTAGAAAGAGAACAGGTTAAAATCGTTTTATGTCAACCCCACTGTCTTTCCAACTGAGCAATGGTGAGAGGAAAAAGATCATTCAGGCCTTCAGTAATTGTACCAACATCCATACATTGGTTTCCATCTTCAATGTTCATTCAAGAACCATCAAGCAATTGGTGAATAAGTTTAAAAAAGAGGGAGCAGTAGAGAGGAAAACAGGATCCGGAGGTCACAACAGGAAGAGGGATCACCGTTTCATCTTAGAGCTATAAAGATCAATTAGAAAGAAATTCAACTTAATCATAAGGCGTTTGACACGTGAGAGCTATGACAGTCCAAAGAGAATTGAAAAAAGACTTGAAAATGAAAACTGTGATGTACCTTGGTACTCCAAATCAGAAAGTTAGAAGGCTAGAGGGAGAAAATCTTCTTGAATAAGGTGGAAAATGATCCTGGAATAATATATATATATATATATATATATATATATATATATATATATATATATATATATTATGTAAATTTATGTAACTTTGTATAATATTTATGCATTACACCCTAATCTTTATTCGGTAAAAATTTAATTGCTAATCATGCATTACTTTTTAAGTAATGCACATATTTATGTCTTTGTTGTTTCCGTTCTTTATATTATGGCCGCTATTGTATATATAATGCTACAGGTGCAATATAACCCAGTACTATTTGGCATGGCCGAGTTAAAGGTGATTAAACCGGTTCCCCACCACTAGAATTTTCTGGCAAGAAGGGTAGCGAGACACACAGCAGGATTAGAATCAAAATATGTCAATGGACGGAATAATTCTTTCGATGCGATCAGCTGCTATGTGGGATGTAGAAATACCTGGGTTGTTTTTCAGGTTTGCAGTAAGCCCACTGAGTTGTTAGACCTCTTAGCCTTTGTCAAGGGATCCAACTAGGAGAAGGAATACTGATACAAGCGCTTGACAGCATCCAATGATGTTGACTGATGCTTCTCTTTAGATACATGAAAACTTTTTTAATTTGTAGGTCTGATGATTTGGATCGTGATTACAATTCCAATGTAATAAATTATAACTATGGAATATTAGTGTTTGAGCCTTTTATATTATATATATATATATATATATATATATATATATATATATATATATATATATATATATATATATATAAAAGTGAACATAGAAGTCAACACTTAAAGGCGACAGTCTGTTTCATGCTAGATGCATTCGTCAGATCTGACGATTTCGTCTATCATGAAACAGACTGTCGCCTCTAAGTGTTGACTTCTATGTTCACTTTTATATTTACACACGCTCTATCTCTGATATTGAGCACTTTATCCCATAAATATAGCACATCTTAAGACTCTATTTCTTCATATATGTATATATATATTTACATACGCTCTATCTCTGATATTGAACACTTTATCCCATAAATATAGCACACCTTAAACCTATATTTCTTCATATATATATATATATATATATATATATATATATATATATACGAACAATATATCGCTAAAAATGATACAGACATCTACAGGGACGACGATCTCATAATCTTAAGAAACTGTAAGAAAAAAAACACAGACAAAACTAGATAAACAATCTTAAAGAAAATAAAAATAAAATGAATGATAAAAAAATCATAACAAACAAGGTATTTACTCTGTTTCCCTACTAAGACGAATTGTGACATAAGGTCCTTTTTTATGGTGGGGACCCGAACGCGTACACCCGGGCAAGGGACAAATATTGTACGTTGCCCTCGCAACCGTCGGTTGCACTGGCCTCGGCGCGAGCATCAATCCCATTCTCTGGTCCAATGAGAGGGTGCGGCCTCGGGCAGCTGTTCCCTAGGGCTGGGCACCTCTCAGTATAATTTTTCTCAGTTTTGACTCTGTGCTTTGACGGAGTCGACCCTGAGTACACTCTGAACAAAGACAGAGACACAACTGAGAGATAATAAATAGACGTGTTACAAACCCCTCAGGAGCGGGGTTTACACGCTAAATCATAACAAACAATCATGAAAAATTTTCAAAAACACGGTATTCGACAAACTAACATAAACGAAGCAGATTTTCTAGATGTTATCTTCAGTATCTGTCTATATTTCTGAGATCAGGTATTATGTACATTATTTACATTATTCGAACTATTGTCTTCATCTTTGTCGCAATATTTATTACAACGTTTCGGCCGTTGTACGCTCCAGCCTTCTTCAGGTGGTTGGAATGTCGAACTAAAACCCTTTATTTCACCCACTGGAGTAGACTGTTCTATTTCTACGCGCCATGTTTAATGGATGTCAGTGACAAGACCCAAAGAGTGTGAGTACAATACTCGGTTAAGGCAGTGGGGAACTTTCAGAGGGAAATTAACAGAAGATAACTGATAATTGACATCCATTAAACATGGCACGTGGAACTAGAACAGTCTATCCCAGTGAGCGAAATAAAAGGGTTCAGTTCGACATTGCAACCACCTGACGAAGACCGGAGCGTACAAGAGTCGAAACGTTGTAATAAATATGGCGACAAAGATGAGGACAATAGTCCGAATAATATAAATAGATGTTATCTTATACCTAAGAAAAGGTACATATAAACCATACAGAAAATCCAATGATAAAACACTGCATGTACATAAATCTTCCAGCCATCCGCCATCAATAATCAAGCAGATACCAAAATCAGTCAATTGCAGGCTTTCCGATAATACTTCTTGTGAAACCATCTTCAACGAAGACTATAAAATAACCCTGAAAGATAGTGGAATTCCCACATACACACCACACAACAGGAAAAGAAAAATCATATTTTTCAACCCGCCGTACAACAAAAACGTAAAACAAGAGTAGTAAAAATATTCATTATACTCATACACTAACACTTCCCAGAATCAAGCCCTCTCCACAAGATACCCAACATAAACACTGTAAAAATCAGCTACAGTTGCACCGAGAACATGACACAAATAATAAAAAGCACAACAGGAAAACAACCAACAAATCACCTGGACAAATAAAACACACGTGTAACTGCAGAACAATCAAAAAATGAACCTTAAACGGCAGTTGCTTACAGAAAAATGTAATATATACAAGCCACCGTAAAATCATCAGATAACGAAGAAAAATATACATAGGAGTAACCGAAGAACCCTGGAAACCCACACAATATTCTTTACAAGTAGTAAATCGCTAACAGCACAATGCTTTCTAAACATAACTGGGAGATTAAAAACAAAAAAACAACAAAAAAAACAAACAAAAAAACAAAACAAATCATATCAAAAATATGGAAAATAAGGAAAAAACAATCAATCGAAAAGTTGCAAACTCTGCTTGTAGGAAAATGACTATAATTACGTTCTCTGATCAAAACAAACTATTAAATAAACAATCAGATCTAATCTCAAAATGCAGACACTGCAACGCTAGTTGATTTGTGAGGACCGTAAGAGTAACTCTGTTGAAAAATAACCTTCGTTTAGTTACATTCCATGAGAGTATCTTGGTCATCTTATGAACTTTTCAGCCTCCCCTCATATATATATATATATATATATATATATATATATATATATATATATATATATATATATATATATATAATTAAATTAGAATACTATATTTATGGTTAAAAAGGATCAATATCCGGCATAGAGCATATGTATATATTTAATTGAACACTGAGGTCAAAAACGAGTGACAACAGTCAGTTTCACGCTTGAACGCAAGCCACACGCATGCGCAGGCATGCACACACACACACACACACACACAGACATATATATATATATATATATATATATATATATATATGCAGTTTGGAAAATGTCTCGTGAAACCTACTTTCCAAAATCAATATGTCAATGATTAAACAACAGATATTGGTATGAAATCGTTAAAGAATTTTTTTAGAAACAATGTGTTAAGTGTGTATAGATTAGCCAGCGCGTGCACACACACACACAGACACACACACACACACACACACACACACACACACACACACACACACACACTCAAGTGACGGTTGGGTAGAAATTTGTTTAAGAAACCCAAAAAATGAAATAAGTAAGGGCTGTAAAAGAAAAACAAGGAAATAAAGAGATAAATGAACGAAATAAAGAAAAGGAAAAAAAATGAAAACCAGGGAGATAACTCGAAAAGGAAACAAAGCAATAGACCAATTTAAAGTAAACTTTGGCATGGTTTAGGCACGAAAATACGAGATGGAATGTGACTTGAGTTTGTTTAATTTTAGAAACTATTTTTTCAAGTTCTCTTTTAGCATTTCAATTATACCGCATGTAAATATTCACCGAAAACGACCAAGAAATTCTTAACCCACAACGTTGTCTTAAGCCAGTCGTACTGGTTGATTTTGTTTGGGAAAAGCACGTAGTTCATTTTGAAAAGATATTCATGTTTTCGGTACGAAGACTTAACTCTGGACATTTAGTAAGTATCGAATCCACTACAGTAGTACACGTCTATGAGATCATCATTTCAAGTATCAATTAACGATGAAAAATCTTTATAAATATTTACTATGGGATAACCCCCTGCCAACGGCATCGCTCAACACTCACTAGATGTGGTAATGAGCGGTATAAAAGAAAAGTACTCTTTTCTCTTTTTACCTTTGCCGGGGGACATGACTTCTGCCGGGCAGGTCGACTGATTAATTTCCAGCAAACGGTGCGGCACATAACACACACACACACACATACACACACACACACACACTCTCTCTCTCTCTCTCACACACACACACACACACAAACACACACACACACACACACACACAATAATGCTCTTGAAAAGACATGAATCCAGCTACGCAACATATAGCAGGGCTCAGCTAGGAAAAGGAAAAATTAATTCATGTTTGGAAGCTTCATGGCACACTGTACACCATTTCTCTTTTATAGTGATTTTCTAAACCCGGCTTAGATGTGGCACAAGGCCGAAAGTATGGGTCACCCAGTGAGGATCGAACTCACTACTCAGTCGTAATTGATCTAGCAAGATAAGCTTTACACCACGTCGAGGTGCCCCCATTTCTCTTTTATAAGTTCTTCTCCGGTGTGTGTATCTGTGAGTTTAGATTGTGTGTGTGTGTGTGTGTGTGTGTGTGTGTGTGTGTGTGTGTGTGTGTGTGTGTGTGTGTGTAATGTGGCACGTGATTGATTAGAATTAAGTAGTCGACCTGCGCGGAGGAAAGAAATCTCACCCGGCGAAGACAAATTCCATTGTGTTGCAACTACATCCCGGAACAGAAAGAGGCCTTTACTTTTATAATTGCTACGCCATCTAGCGAGCTTTGAACGAAGTATATTATGGAAAAAAGGTTGGGTAATCAAAGACACAAGTGCAGTGCCATATTGATGACTGAACCCACTAGGTGAGACGCAAGGGACTTACACTAATGTTACTTTTCAATGGGGCAATGCATAATCTCAATAGGAATAAATACAGGATAGACAGACACAACGTTGACTTCATCGCATCTGAAACAGAAGACCAAAATAACCGACAATATCATTATGGTTGGAGTTCCAATGTCCTTTTAATAAATAATTTAGATCAAGATTTTGGGATCTAGCAAAATTAAAAAAATATTTTCTCGGAGCTATTTACTGGTAATTTATTTTTGGCTTTTTCTATACTAAATTTAACCCACTATAAGGTTCGAGAGCAACTCAAGGTAGAGGGTTGCTGTTAAAATGCTTATGTTGAATTATGTGTACGATCTGAATAAAAGCGGAGAAAGAACGCTGAAAATCGGAGAGAAATAATCATTCGTCGCATCCACGAAGGCGTCTGTATATATAGGAATTGATTAAACTTCGTTGTGTCTGGTATAAGGCAACAAATATGGACCACTTCAAGAGGATCTAACTCACAATCACGAATTGGCATGTAGTACAAGCTTACTAAACACCGTGCTCTGATAGACTTATTTATTAGTATTTACTGGACATAGTTTGCCACAAGGCCAGATGTGTGTGGGTACTGTGGAGAGTCAAATTCATTAAACTAGTGAATGGTCACTGAGACTAGCTTCGATGGGCGCTTCTATGTGCCGCGTCCCTTCAGGACATATACGATCATGGCTCTCCACACTTTTCTATCTCGTGTGGCCTTTAGCAATTTTTCTAACTTTACTAAGTTCTCCTCGCCCCCGTTCCGACATCCATATTTATCTTGTTCTTAATATGTCTCGTGAGGGCTAATTTTTCCATGCCCTCCTTCCTCATAAGTCCAAGGCATTTCAACTGTCTTTTCCTAATTTTGAGTATGTGTTCTTTCTGTTGCCATTTTCTTTAAGACTTCCTTGTTGCTTACTCGCTCCGTTCAAAGAATTCTCAGTATCCTTCTGTAGAACCACATTTCTGATGCCTTATCCGTGGAGAAAACGTCAAAAATTCACTGTCATAGAAGGATAGGGGCTCATGGATCATAAAAAAGCGTTCTAAAAACTGACTCCGACAATTGACTTCTCACTTACCTGATGAGACAATTCTCTTGTCGTTTCTTTTGACAAAACCGTACAAAAGCTTTAACCAGATGGTTAAGTAGAAATTCACGTTTTTTCTCCACCTAAAAATAAAGAAGGTAAAAACGATTAAGTTCAAAATACAACGACAACAGGAAAAAAACACTTAAACAGAAACAGAAATATTTCATTTTGCGCTAGTCGACGGAAAGGATTTTTTTATCGTATAATTCAGCTTGTTTCATAAACACTGGCAAAAATTATGGGCGTAATAACCTTAGAAAATGTTCATTTAGGTCGTTTATTTAGCCGTAAATAAACTACTCCCAGGTAAGACACAAAAGATTTTTATTTAGCTAAACTTTCCGGCTTCATAAAATATAGCTTAAATAAATTAGATGAAAATATATTATCTGTTTTTTCCTTAGCTCGCACGTACGTTACACCCTAAATAAAGGGCGTAACTTACGTGCGTAAAGGGCGTAACGTACTCAGATAAAGAATGGTTTGATTGATGGAAATAAACGCTATATCAAAGGTTTCTTGGGGGAAAATGAAGGGAAAAGAAGAAGAAAAGAATGATTGAAACAAAGAATAAAGACAGGGAAGATAGAGTGGACGATAAAACTTTTGTGCTTAACGTTTACTTCAGTGAAATCGAAAACCTTGTCTTAAATGTTTTCATTTGTACCCTCTTACTTCTTTAAATAATCACCTGCATTTATATTCATTATTGTTATTGTAATATTTTGATAAAGCTGTTAAGCCCATATATTGGGTTGGTACATAATTATCAGGCGTTATGTAGGAGAGTTATTTGTTAATAAAAATTGTTCTTTTTTCCTTTTTTTTTAATAAAAATATTTTATTTTCAGGTTGTAAAAATGCATGTTGATAAGCATACGCTTCAGAATAATCATTTAAAAATGTTAATGTTGAATTGTTATGTTTCTTTTTGCATAATAAATATTGTTTAAAAAACACCTGATAATTATGCACCAACCCAATATATAACGAGGACATAGGCGAATTTCCATTGGTATTTTATAGCCGTGGAATTCGCAAGGAGATTATTCAAGTATTAACTTAAGAATTAGGATTCATCTGAAAATTCAAATTGGAGAACCGTGAAATGTTCAAGGGTATTTCTAGTTTAATGGCATCATTTTTTCCCAAACCATGCAGAATAGAACATTATGGAATAATTCAATATTGAGAAAATAATTATGGAATGATTTCGTAATCTGCATTCCTAAATCAAATAAGAGCAGAAACCTAGATATGCAACTCAATATGCAGTTAAGAGAGACCTAGAAAGCGTTTGTGGATATCTCGTTGAAAGGAAATACTGTTTCAACAAAACGACTGTCAATTGAAACAACGGAAAAGATAGTAAAACTCATTCTAAAATGCAATCCACACTGAACTCTCGTGAAAGGCGTTGGTTGATCCCAATTACCTATGTCTAAAGTTAAAATATAAAAGAAAATTGGATGGTTAGAAAAAGGAAAGCGTGCTGGTCGACCACAAATGACATGAAAGCGTTGCGATAAGAAATTCAGTGGAATACGATTTGTAAATAACAAATATACGAGAAAACAAAAGAAAAATCAATGGGTCAAAAGAGGGAGCTAAAGTTTGTGAGAGAACTGGAAGATATTAGTTTAATAGAATGGGATTTAAATCCAGATAAGCGAAGCGAAAACTAGTACTAACACACGAGCAAGAGAGAATGATGTTAAAATGGACTAAAAAGAAACGATCAAATAGTTTAGATGATTGGATGAAAGTGATATTCAGTGATGAATCAAGAATCTGAATTGGCCAAAGAAATTCTCTCTTGTGTCATTCAAAGTTAACACGAATATGACTACCTGAAGAAAACAAGTAAATTTCCCCAGCCATTCAGGATTTCACGCCATTTAGAGGGCCAGTGGGAGATGGTAAACATTATCTCAACAACCAATGAACACGTGTAGTAAATAATTATCTCATTCCATTGATAGGAAATTGCTTTGGTGATGATGAAGTTATTTTTTCACAACAATAATGCATCTTGTGTCAGAGCAAATGAGATTAAACGATTTTCTTCCGGAAAGGTATATACAATCAATGACATGGCCAGCGAATAGCCTGAATCTGAATCCAATTGAAAATACATGGTGGAAATTAAAAAGAAATGATCCATGGGTTATCAAATCTCGGAGCATCCACCAACGATCTAATAACCACCATTCAGGAAAATTGGAACGACTTTAATAAAGAATATTGATTTTAAATTAGTGAGGCTGTCATAAAAACGTGAATTGGGGGCAACTAAGCTTTAATTCTGAATATTTTGTCAATGAATCCCATAATCTTTCTTTACATTAACTTATTTTTGCTGCATGGCTTGGAGAAAATTATCACATTAATTTAAATAATTTAACCTAGTTTTTACAGGTATATTTTAGGAAGCCAGAACATTCAACTGTTAAATAAACATTTACTGAAAAGTAAAAATACAAAATGAACTTCGTCTAAGTTCGCTAATTTCATAATTTTTACCAGGTGTAGTAAGTTTATTAGCATATTACATTCTGCCATTATCTCAGATAAAAAAATCCGTTCTTATTCTGGAAGGACGTAAGAAAAAGATATATCAGAGACGCTATTTTTTCTTAGTAAAAAAAAGAAAGTATACATAAGAACGAAAAAGAAAACAAGAAAGGTGTGATAGAGAAAACGATAACACTCTCATGCGTTTAATGTCTGCTTCAGTAAAATGAAAAACCTTGTCAATTTTGAATCTTTTCGTTTTTACTCTCATCACTTTGAATAATAACAGACATTTATATCTATGATTGTTATTGCAATATTTTGTTAAAGTTGTTAAACTCAAATATTTAGCGATGCGATAGGGGAATTTCTACGGATATTTTATTGTTTTCGAACAAGTGAGGAGCTTATTCAATCATTAAACTAAGAATTATGATTCATCAGAAAATTCAGATAGGAAAACCGTGCCATTTTCAAGGGAAATACTACTTTACATAATTGTAAATGTATTAAAAACAAGTCACAACTAAATAAATCCTAAAAGTCACTCACTTTATTATTACTTTTGTTTAAGAATTTTGACACGACAAATAGAATCTGTATAATATCGACCTTGTCATTAAAAGCTATCGAGTAGCTCAAGTAAAGTTTAATTAGATATAACTCACCCCAAACCCTTACTTTCTTACGAATAAAAAATGTTGACCAGAAAGTTTTACAAAAAAAAAAAGGAGAAGAACTTGGCGAGGGGAATTAACAGGCGATAACTGATAACTTACATTCATTAAACATGGCACGTGGAACAAGCACAGTCTACCCTAGTGAGCGAAATAAAGGGTTCAGTTCGACATTCCAACCACCTGAAGAAGGCCGGAGCGTACAAAGGCCGAAACGTTGTAATAAATATAGCGAAACAGATGAGTACAATAGTCCGAATAATGTAAATAGTGAAAACAAAAACAAAAGAAAACAAAAAACCCCTTAGTTTTCAAACAAAGAATACATTCAGACTAATCGAAATTTATAAGATTTATTCTAAATGCCGTGTCACTTCCGGACGTAGGCGATCATGGCTCTCCACAATTCCATGTCCTTTGTAGCTCTTAATAAATTTTGTCCTCTTGTTATATTTCCTAAGCCTTGTTCCGGTATCCATTTACTCAAGCTTGTTGGGTAGGTCATGCGTTGTTTTCCTTTGTCCCTCTTGCCTTCAAGCTCTCCTGTGAGTATCAGATTTTCCGAGCCATCATTCCTCATTATGTACCCTCGTGTAACACCTTTTGCCGCCTACGCTCGATGTAGTGGTCCGGTCCTAAAGATCTTAGAACGACGTTTTAACCACGGTATTGACTCTGCGCTGGTCAAAGCTGATGCTGGTCCAAGCTGGTTGTTGGTGCTGTCCGTTTCGATCAACACCATATCTGCCCACACTGTGTTTTTGGTCTCAGGGCAGTGTAAAATGGAAGGTCGTAGCCTCGCAGCGCTGGTAGGTCTTATGTTAAGGGGAAATATCTTCACGGTGAAAATTATAACGAGAGATTCTTGGGTCAATCTTCAGTTGGTTTATATTGCTCTTGGTACAACAAAAATTAACCCTTCCCGCATCAATCTCTAGAGTACCTTGTCTAAACTTCTGGAGGGCTGGGTTCAAAGTCTTGGAATAAGGAATTTTGGTAGCAGCTGACGTGGATTCCAGAGGTATTCGAAGCAGTTTCTCAGCCCAAGTCTCTGAGCTCTCCAAAGTTATCTGCATATATGCACCTCTGACCAAAACCGGCGTGGGGCCGAAGGGTTCTTGAGATTCTTTGATTCTTTAATTTTCACATTAATTTTAATAAGGGCTTTCTTTGTTCCCTATTTCTGCTTTCGTAATCAAGTTTCCAAATTTGGAGAATTATCCACCTTTTTTGGGAATAGTTACAGGGATTGCTCCTCCTTTAACTCCCACCTGCTTCCCTTCACATCTCACACCACCACTCCATACAGGCGTGGCTAAAATTTACCTTTCTTCCTTTGTTCTCGGTATTCTAACTTTGCTCACTTCTCAGGGCGACATAAATGTCTTTGTGACAAATCTAATTTTTAAAGTGCGTAGGGGAAAATGTGTGGTTCATTCTTCTCATTAATTTCAATTCTCTGACTCTTTTAGCACAAACCAGATAACCTTTTTGACACAACATGATTGATCAACCCTTAGAAAAAGGATTCGATCTTTGTTTTTGCTTTCACCAACGGAATACATTTGTTTACCTAAATTCTCAACAAAAAGACTCTGTTTTCCTTTCCTGGGCCAGTTGCGTCTCAGTGAAAATATAGGCCAGATCACATGTCTGTTATGACGGATGGATTTTCATAATATTAACCTTCGCTGCGAGTTCATTATTTGTTTTCATTTCTCAATTCCTTTTGCTAACAACCATGCATTCTATCTTCTTACAATTGATATTTTGTCCTTCCTCCTCGTTTTCCTGCACTACCTTCTATAGGAGTTCTTATAGTTACCTTTCTGTGTCTGCTGTTAACATCAACTTATCTTATGTTGTTAAGTATGTGGCCGCCAATAATGAATCCTCGTAGAACTTAAAATTCTCTCAGAACCACTTTGCTGGCAATTTTGTTATCTATGATTAATATATAAGGAGTCGAAAAATGAGAGTTTGAAAAAGATTCAGGATTTGGCGCGCATCGATGGCAGTTGGTAGAAAAATGCCGAGTTACTTGATCAATTTTTGAATGAGCGCTGTTGATGTATATCATATGGAGACTTTTAACAAACGCATACACTACCAACCGAGAAAATATTAAGGGCGATACAATGTTAAATCACTCACATTCGCATTCAAAGATGAATCATAATTCCAAGTCTTGTTACAGCTACTGTTTGCCTCAAGATACTGTTAAAATTACTAATGTTTATCAGCCAGATCCGACAAGGGTCCGTCCTGAAGGTCCTCAAATTTCATCCACATTTTCACCATTTCATGTGAGCATCATGGCTTTATGATTGAAATGTTTTTGGTTTTGGTTTCGTTTTGTTTAGTTTACAGCATATCCACACTTGGCTGGGAACCAGTATTGTTGTTGGGCAGACCCCGTTTACACAAGATGGACTCGTCCAAAGTATACTTATACTGACAGAGAGAATACCTGCAGGTTGAGATACGTTGAGCCAGGATGAGAGATACGGAGACAGTACACAGGGTGTTCACAGAGAGTTATACGAGAGCCCAGCGAGAGAGTTAATTACGGCTTCACTTACAGAGACTTGTACATATACTTTCTAGTAACCCGCATTCCTGGACTACTAATATTCACTTCAAGTTTGTATTCTTACGTTGAATACACTTATTTTTCTATCTCAATTACTGGCGTTGTTTATATATTTGTGCAGGATTCCATTCCCGGAATCCACAACAAGTATCACAGTAATAATACCGGTGAAGACGTTTTGCCCAACAAAATGAAAGCAACACCCGTGGAAGAAGTGTGTAGACCGCAAGGGGAGTATGTTGAAAAATAATACTCATTTGCTCACATTCCATGAGAGTATCTTGGTCAGCCTATTCAGCCTTGTGGTGGCTAGGTTGATACGATTACATACAAGTTGTGAAAAATATGATTTTATATATATATATATATATATATATATATATATATATTATAATAAAAAGAAAGAACAGTAAGATATATAATATGGTGTTGTTATTGATATTTTTTATTTTTTTTATTTTTACAAAATAGTGCTCAATGTAAATTTACAGAGAATAAATATTATAAATTAACTGATTTAAAATATGGTTTCTTCGCTACACAGTAATAACCATGTTTCAAAATCCGAAGGTAAGAACTTCAAATTTAATTATATAATTAAATTAAAAGCTTTAGTTCTCTTTCATCGTCAAGCGAATATTGAAATAACTTATTTTTTAAATTTACTGAGTTTTAAACGCACATATAAATTCATAATTTCCTCTTTCCAAGGATACAGAGAAATCCAATCATTCAGACAGGGGCGGTAGCGTGTTCATTTTTATTAACTATTGTTGTATCTATTAATATAACGAAATAATCCTTTTTGTTGGTATTAGGAATGTTCTTCAGAGAAATTCCGATATTTATTTTTTTCCATATTTTTTCTTGTTAAAAATAAATATTAAGAGTGCTCGACTTTGATTAGGAGCAAATGCATGTATATATAAATAAAAAGAAAGAACAGTAAGATATATAATCCAGTATTCTTATTGATATTTTTTATTTTTATTTTTACAAAACAGTGCTCAATGTAAATTTACAGAGCATAAATATTATAACTTAACTGATTTAAAATATGTTTTTTTTTCGCTACAGAGTAATAACCATGTTTTCAAAAACCGAAGCTAAAAACTTCAAATTTAATTATATAATTAAATTAAAAGCATTAGTTCTGTTTCATCTTCAAACGAATATTGGAATAACTTATTTTTAAATTTATTGAGAAAAATATGATTAGAAGCATTCAAACAAATGTAGCAATAAGTCATCATAAATTGTTTATTCATCTAAGTGAATATTATCTTTAATATTGTCAATAATATAAAATAATTCTTTGCCATGGGATTTTTTTGTCGGTTGATTGGAATGTTTAACATTTAATTATTAACTGTTACATGGGATTCTATTTAAATAACTAATATCGGTGTGGATATTAAAGCGATTAAGTATTTCTTGATGAGTGAAAATGCTTTTATTCCAATGACGTTCTCGAAGGAGAGCTTCGTCAGCAGACGTTTAAAACCAGAGTTTGAAGAAATAAAAAATCTAATAACTGCTAGCAAATACTCAATTATTTCAGCCATGAGGTAAACCTATAGGAAGACTAATTTTAATTTTTTAGATAGCGTAAGAATGAAGATTCTGTCTGAAAGCTTTTACTTCCAAGAAATACTAATTTGTGGAACAGACTCCCGCGTGAGAACAGCACAACGAATAAAGTTATTGGTCAAGTTATTTTCCTTATCGTCATAATCCCCACTTTCTACCATCGTCTGTTTCAATCATTTCACGTATCTTACGTATTATTTCGAATGCTACCATTTACGCTGAGTGGATGTAGGGTCTTAATTGAGTAATATTTATTATGAAAAAACGTATGGTGACAATTTGGAAATATCCACTGACATATAAAGAACAAGAGGCTTTTAATCATATACTCTAACAACCAGCCTTGCAGACATGCAGAAGAATTTAGCAACATTGTAATAAGAAGGGTTTCTTACTTCTCTTTTGCTATAGCCTTGTAGATATACGACGAAATTAGTATTTTTTGAGGTGTTCCAAGCTCCATCATTGGTTATGGTATCTGACGTCACTTCAAGGTCATCTGACAAGTGGTTGTGGATAAGGCTACTGCTGACGTGACTTTGAATGTCTGGAATGAGATCGGAGAAAGATAATCATATTCTAAAAGTTTCCAAACGTATACGAATTATAACTTTGCCGAAAAAAAGATTAATATCGTCTCTTTGAATATGGTCTCCTTCCCAGGCAAATGATGCTAAACTAAACGGAATACGATAAAAACACTCTAAAAAACATTGAGAATGGTCAAACTTAATGGTCAAACTTAATCTTCAGATGCATTGGGGTAGCCAGACCGCTGTTAAAACACTTCCCAGATATTTAAGTTTTACTTTTTTTTAATTTGGTATTCCCAATTTGTAATTTACATGTTGATCTACCCCTTTTGCTAACAACCCTGCATTACGTTTTCTTCAAATGATATTTAGTCCTTACTTCTTGCTTTCCTTCACTACTTTCTGCAGTTCTTATAGTTTTCTTTCTGCCTCGTCCTGGATATGACGATAAACTACAACCGGTAGGAAAGCCTCTGACCGCGAAACTTTTAGGAGAGTGGAACCAACCGAGTTACGGCTCCAGCTATGCGAAAGTAGTGAACCCCCAAACTGGGTTCAAAACATGAAAATATAAAAATACATTAGAAAAAAATACCAGCAATACATTTTCATGGTAAGAAAAAAATACCAGCAGTACATTTTCATGGTAAATAAAAATACCAGCAGTACATTTTCATGGTAAATAAAAATACCAGCAGTACATTTTCATGGTAAATAAAAATACCAGCAGTACATTTTCATCATAAAAAAAATTACCAGCAATACATTATTGGAAAAAAAATTACCAAAGGCCACAAGAAAATAAAATTCCGACATTAAATGACCCATAAGGTGTTGATATGCCGTTAAGCAAACCAAACCAATCCTCTCTGTCTCTGCTATCAATATTATGTCATCTACATATGTTGTTTGTGTTGTGTGGCCACCAACAGTGAATCCTGGTAGGACATCTAATTCTCTCAGAATCATCTAATTTTATATGTTGAATATTTCGTATAATACAAAATCTTGTTGATATTTTTATACCTATGACAAATTATTCGCATTTAAGGAGACGAAAAAGTGTGAGTTTGAAAATACATATGATTTGACGCGGGTCGATGACAGTTGGTAGAAAAAAGCTTAGTTTCTGACGAAGCGATGTTGCTGTGTATCACAGGGAGACTTGTGACAAACACATGCAATACCAATCGAGAAAATATTACAGCCACAACTGTTTTGGAAAGAGGCTCCAATTGATGTACAAATTTTCGCTTATGTGTCAGTCGGTCAATTTCATCGCCTCTATGCAAGCAAATTCATGATAGAATTTAATTGCTAATTTATGCTTTTATTTCAGCGAGACAAATGTAGCCAAGAATGGCACAAAACCTCACACTTCATGCGCGTTCCCAACTAGCATCTCATTCCGAAGTGTGGCAGTCCGTAGTATAAATGAAGAGACGTCCATGGACCCCGTACTTCAGTAGATGCCAAAACCATCAGAAATTGTCATTCCAAGCTGATGAGTAAGGGATCAGTGGTAGATACTCACAGAAGCGGTCGTCCTTCAGTGTCCAGATTGGTGGAAAATGTGCAAAAAGTACTGTACTTCTACCATTATACTGTTCAAAATAAAATATGGTTTTTGAAAATCGACTAATAATTAACAAAGTTATTAACAGTTTTAAAACGAGCGTTTCTTTCCATCAACCCTTTATAGAGACACATATATAATATAGTTTTTTTTTCAATCGTCAGTTCACGTGTGTTGGATTTTTTCTTGAGAAAAAAACAACACACTTGACATGAGGATTGCATCTAGCATGAAACAGCCTGTCGCTTCTGAGTGTTGATTTCGATGTTTACTTTTATATTTATATTTTATACGCTCTATCTCTTATATTGAGCACTTTATCCCATAAATATAGCACGCCTTAAAACTATATTTCTTAATATATATATATATATATATATATATATATATATATATAGTGCTGTGTAAAAATAAGTGAACCCCTAAGATAATATTTAAAATAATTGTCACTTTTTCCAGATAATTAGTTTAATTAAGATTTCTGGAAAAAAGTGACAATTATTTTAAATATTATCTTAGGGGTTCACTTACTTTTGCACAGCACTATATATGAATAAAGCAAAAAGGATAACTTATCTTAGCCGACGCGTTTCTTCTTCTGAGGGAGTTTATCAAGGTAAATGCAAGGATTTTATTTTGTATGAAGTATTTTTATACAAGAGCACAACTATTATTGGTTTTTAAATTGAAGAACGCTCATAAATATTGAACAAGTAAGCCGAAAAGTCAGGTTAGCTATGGAGGACGCCAAGTGACTCAATTCAACGTATAATAAACGAAAAATAAGATAAAGTCCCACAGAGAAAGAAAGTCTTCGGCTAAGATAAGTTTTCCTTTTGCCTTTTTTCATATCGTATTTTTAAGCATATATTCTATCTGAAATTTTACACACACACACACACACACACACACACACACACACACACACACACACACACACACATATATATATATATATATATATATATATATATATATATGCATGTTTCATTAAAAACTACAGACAAGGTACTACAATTACGCTTTTTATTTAATTTTTCTTGTGTTCGAACAAGTGCTTTCTTTTTTGGACACAGAGTGTGTAGAAACTATCCAAATGTTCTGTAATTGCGAACGTTTTCAGCTATACTTTTAGCCATTATCAAGGATGATTTTATTTATTCCGTTTAAATGAGTCTGTGTGCTGTGTGTATATTTTTAATGTTATAGAGATGTTTTATTTTCTGAACACAGAACGTTGTGGCCGCGTTCGAAGTTAATATTATTAAGTGTTGGCTTTTTCTATTTTATTTTTTAAGGCTTTCATCATTTTTAATCATTTTTTACATGTGGACGAGGCTATTATGTTTGTATTTTCTACTAGTATGTTTCTAATGGAATCTGGCACGTTTGTGTGTGTGTGTGTGTGTGTGCTTAAATAGGTTCTAATATGTGGTCAGATAGTTGTTACGTAAGGCGTCTGGATAGGCATGTAGTTGTGTGACCGATGTAATTATTTATGTATTCGGTTTGAACAGTTACAGAGTTCCTTAAGGGGCATTTGCACTTAGATAACGTTCGTTCTTTGTAATTTTTACTTTGCTGGTGTGTTGTTATTTTTGAGAATAAGGTTAGCTGTTTTAAATTTTTTTAAATAGATAATTTGATTTTTTTATTCGGGTCAATTGGGGTTTTGTATTTCTTTATAATATTTCTAAGTGAAGATTCGTCTTTATAGTTAATGTGCATTTGGTTTTTGTAGAAAAAATGTAGTTTTTGACTGTATGTTCACTATCATTGTCATTCATTTTGGGGAGAAATAGTCTAATTTGGTGGCCTTTAAGGTGGTTAGGGAAGCCATTGTTAATTAGTGTCTGTTTTACATTATTGAGTTCTTTAAGGAAGAGTAGTCGAGAGGATGAATTCTAGTGTGCTCTTTTCAGGAAGTTTTTACTACTGCTATTTTGTATCTGAGTGGACATTCACTTTTAAATTTAATGTGGCAACAGTTTCTGCTAGTGGGTTTTTATATAATGAGGTGATAAAAGTATTATTACTATATTCTACGAGAACATCTAAGAATGGGAGTTTTTTTTTTACTAAGTTCGTAGGTAAAGTGTGTTCGGAAAATAAAACATCTCTATAACATTAAAAATATACACACAACGCACACAGTCATTTAAACTGAATAAATAAAATCATCCTTGATAATGACTAAAAGTATAGCTGAAAGCGCTCGGAATTATAGAACATTTGGATAGTTTCTAAACACTCTGTGTTAAAAAAGAAAGCACTTGTTCAAACACAAGAAAAATTAAATAAAAAGCTTAATTGTAGTACCTTGTCTGTTGTTTTTAATGAAACATGCATAAATGAAGGCAGCTGCCTAAATACACAATTATACATACATACATATATATATATATATATATATATATATATATATATATATATATATATATATATATATATATATATATATATACACCGGACGAATAAGTAATTTGCTGATTTTTAAAAGATGATTGCGAAAAACGGCAATCTTAGAGTGCTTAGCACGTGTGTTACTCCAGTTCAATGGCACAGCATCCACAAAAGTTAAGGAATTCGGATGTGTTGCACTAGAATTGCTGAAATTCCTTTCTGTCTGCAATTAGATTTATACCTGTATCTTCAGTCAGTCGAGAGAGGACACACGTGACAGCCTGGAGAGAAATTGTTCGATCTTTTACCGGTTGTACAGTGGATTGATAGCTTACACCTTATTTTACAAGATCTAAAATGTAATTGATTTTATTTTTCAATTTTAAGTTTACTACGAAGGGCACAGCCCTACAAGGAGTTTAAATACCTGAACGTAAGCCACGGGAACTCACACGTCGTGGCAAGGTCCTAATCTGTCAGTACACAATATAAAAAAAATGAATTAATGTTGTCGTTGATTTTGTTAAACGCAGTACACAATATATTGAGAATAATGCAATATATAGGGTAATCTTTCGTTTTATAGCTTTTATTAGAATGTGGAAATATTTAAGTAAAAGTTTAATGGGCATCCCACACGCGTCTCTGCTGCTATAAATGTTATCGCTCGACGCTTGTCACGTAATAATTATGCCAGGGAAATTCAATATTAGATTTGAATTAATAGGAGTGAGTGCAGTCGATAACTCATTGGAATAAATATCTAACGATGAGTGTCATGTGGGACAGGGTGGTGCGTCTGAATGCTAAAGGCCATTACTAGACTAGAACAGGAATGTAAGATTATAAGATTAGACATGAGGAACAATGATATACAATTCAGAAACAGTTTGTGTTTTATAGGTATAAGAAAAACGATAAATTGATTTCATGGCATTTCAGCATGTCAAATAATGTACAATAATGTGACACTATTTATCTATGGTAATTGGTTAAGTAATTAATCATAGAAATTAAAAACGGGAAAGACTTAAAGCGAGAAGGAGTTAGATCGAAAGACATACCGAGCGACATTATTTTTTTTTAACAAAAGAAAAATGGGTAAAGATTTTATTTTCATTTACGAAGAAAGATATTTTTTTGCAGAAGACAGAAAATTCGTAAAAGAGCAGATTTTGGATTCTGTCGGAATTAATTAATGTCATGATAAGAGAGTGACGTGCCAAGGGAAACCAAATACGGGTAAAGAATAACATTTCACCACACACGTGGCAATGATAAAAATTTCAATTCGGTCTGCTGCAGGTAGGCCGAAGTAATCGGAATTCGGTTAATATTGCTTATTCAAAATGTTGACGACAGACTTAATGTCGCCGAGAGTGAGCATCTGGAAAGGTAACAAAACAAAGAGGTTCGGTCTTCAGGTGGAACCGACCACCCAGTTAAAAGTTGACTGCGATCATTAATGAGTCGGCGAAGAATTCCGCTAATGAATTCCAGGTGCCCCCAGTATAATATAAAAATTTAATGACCACATTGTGCGGTCCATAAGAATTTTGACCGATAGAAAAAAAAGAAAGAAAACGGAAGATAATTTTTTTTCTTTGGGCGATAATGTAAACTAATGCTAGTCTAGCAACACCTACGCCGCCAAGAGATCATTGGTTAAGTGGTAGCATGGGTGATAGGCGGAGGTGATTGTAGTAGAAAGGAAGAGTTTATGAGGATAATTCTCCTACGACCTCTCCTCACAGAAGGGGGAGAACTCCTCTAAAACAGAAAGTAATTGACTTCCAAAAATAGGAAAAATTGTCCAGTGACATTGTAACTTTGCAGCTTGTGGAGAAGACCTGTATGCCAAACCCTGTTGAAAGCTTTCGAGATGTCTGAAGCTCCGGCTTTACCATTCTTATGTAGAGCTCGATAAATTCTTTCTGCAATTATTGTCAGTACATCAGCTGTTGATCTGGAGCAATTAAAGCCATATTGCTTGTCTGGAAAAAAGACCCTGCGATATGAGATGCTTCATCAATTCAGGATTGATTAGGGCCTCTAGGAGTTTCCCAAAATGAGTTAGATGGCTAATAGACCGATAATTGGAATGGTCGGACTGTTCGTCAGATTTCTTAAAGACTGGAACAACAGATGAGATGAACAACAGATGAACAGCAGACAGGAAACCAAGAGGCAGCGAGGCACTTATTATACAATTCACAGAGTTAACATTTTATAATCTTTTTCTTTCTTTATTGTTAGCTATAATTTTTATCTTGTTTTTTTTTTTTAATTTATTGCTTAAACTTTAATTTTTCTTTCATTATTAATTATCTTGATTCCAGATTAATATATAGTCTAGTAATAAGGTTCGGCAGTTTGTTAGTAATTTATTTGTTGCTATCACTACACTAAATAATTTATAGATTAATCTACTGTCAACTTGAGACGCACCCGGCTACCGTTCAAGAAACCAGGTTAAGAGCGATTGAGTACAAAAATGGAAAGAAAAAATAAATCCTATCTCCTACGTAAAATTACGCAGGTTTCATTATTTTATTTTATTTTGTTTTTTCAACAGCATGATTTGTTTACACTGGAGTTTCAAGTAACGACATAAAAATAAGAAATACAGAAGTCTTTGTTAAATGAACAAAAGTCATTACAATTTTATTTTAAGGAATGTATATATCGCCAACTTAATGCATTATAGAGTGAAAGAAATATAAAAGACAACTTCTAATCTGAGAGATAGATAGATAGATAGATAGATAGATAGATAGATAAAAAGATGACAATTATATTTCAATATATCAAACAATTCACGGACGAAACAATAATGATAGTCTGTTTTTGTTGATTGAAAAATTTCAAAGCAACAACAAACTTGTGTATACGAGACGCGGAAGTAAAAATCGCGTCGCAGCTCGTGACGTCACACATAGTATTAAGTATGGAAAGCCGTTGGTATAAACCAATGACTTCTGTTATCAATTATAGGCATTTAAGAATATTTGTGGATATTTCGTAGTTTATTTTGTTCAGGTTAGGTTTCAACTGTTTTATGTATATAGCTTCAAGAATTATTTTTTTTTATTGCTTTCATGTTTAAGTATATATATATATATATATATATATATAGAGAGAGAGAGAGAGAGAGAGAGAGAGAAAGAGAGAGAGAGATAAAAAGGAGGAGATGAACAGATTGTTAGCTAGCTAGATATATAGGTAGATAAAGAGAGAGATGAAAAGACTGAGATAGATAGATGGATAGATAGATAGATATGAATAGACTGCGATAGATAGGTTTCTGCCAAAATCATTTCTTTGCGTTGTTTATAATTTTGTGTTGTATTCGTGGGCACGATACTCAGATTTTATTTTTCCATCTAAAATCTGGGTAGACTGACCCCAAAAGAGTAAATATTATCCTATTTTGGATTAAATATATATTTTTGCCATAGAAATGACAGGCTTCCCCTCTGATATCTGTCATATAGGAAGAAAATTAGCAACTTCCAACACCGAGGTTCGAGCATGACACTCTATATTTCCGCCAGGTGTATAAATAGCGATGTCAGGCTACTGACTATAATGATTATTGAGTGATTATTGTGACTATTGAGTAGAACTCTTCAGTCGAATTAGTGTGAATTATTGTGCGTCGATGATTTGGGTTTTGATTTAGGATTTACTGGACGTTAAGCCGATACGCGCTACTAACACGGTACTTACTGAAATGGTTGTCTTTTTTGACTTTTACTTCTTTGTTCTTGTTAAGTATTTATTTGCGGTTGTATTTAAATACTGTTTTATTTTAACACTGAAGTCTTGAGTTATACTTAATTATTAACGGCCACCGTACGTTACAAAAGTATCAATAGGTTACGAGTTATTGTTACTGACCATTTTTTATTTTTTAATACTTGTGACAATTGACTGGGAACGTTTGTAAATCAACGTACGAAGTGTCATTGTGGGTAATGTATTGGTTGGGGTATTCTATTTTTCTTACATTAATATAGCGGTTTGCTCTTCTTTGATATGTAGATCAGTTACGACTGAGTTGTGAGTTCGATCCTCATTGGGTGCTCCACACTTTCGGCCTTGTGCCACATGTGAGCTAAGCTCAGAGAATCATTTACGCGCACTTCGACGTGATATAATAGCATGCTTGTCTTGCTAGATCAATTACAACTGAATAGTGAGTTCGATCCTTACTGGGTGCTCCGCACTTTAAGCCTTGGGCCATATCTAAGCCACGCTTAGAAAAATACCATATAATCTGCACCTATCACTATACAGTAAATAATTCCGATATTAAATTTAAAACTTAATGCAAATGCAGGTTTTATTTTGGGTTGGATCAAAGGATTTTGTCAGGAAGTCAATACGTGAAGCGAACGGAGAATATAGATATAAATTTTATAATGAAAATCTTGAAAGAAAGAATGGAGAAAATTCTGTTATCAAAAATTATTTAAATTCCGTATATTCCAGTAGCACGTTTTAAATATATGTTGTTAAAAAGCCATGGATATTTTGTGTTGTTACAAGCTTTCAACTTACATGGATCCTCCTCAGGATAGGAGGGGAAGATACTCTAGACTTGAACAGATTAAGATTGTAGTGATAGGAAACATCCTCTGGGCAGTCTGTTCCATAAAGAAGTGGTTCGTAGAAAGAAGCTGTTTGAGTGGAACTTACTTCTTACCGATGGAATACGGAGGGAATGTAGGTGGTTTGCTAATATGTAAGTGGCATGGCGAGTCCTAGACGTAAAGGTCAGACCTGGTGAAACCAGGAGATGCAGTTATTCCGAGCACTTTTCATGGTAATAGCGATAGAACAGCGAGAGGCCATCCACTCCCTGTATGCTCTATAGAACAGGAGATGCTAGGATAAAATGATAATGTAAAACAGGCGGCGGCCAATGCTAAAACAAGTGCTGGCGCGTGATTGGGGGTTCGCAAAATGGTTTGGTTTGGTTTGTTTTGTTTTACGGTATATCAACCTCAATGGGTCATTTAATGCCGACTAGTTTTTTTTTCCTGATAATATTTTTCTTTTGTCAAAAATCTATTTCTGTTAATATTTTTTCCCCAAAAACGTATTGCTGGTAATATTATTTTTTCAAAAATGTATTGCTCGTAATATTATTTTTTCAAAAATGTATTGCTGGTAATATTTTATAATGCTTTTTACCTCAGTTTCGGGGTTAACTATTTGCCCATTCCTGGGACCCTAACAGACCTGGGAACACCAGCAATTAAGAGGTGGTTCCACGCTCCTCAAAACCTCCTGATCAGAGGCTTTGCTGTTGGACGTAGTTTATCGTCATACCCAGGACAGCCGCAAAATGGTAATGCATAGCCAAACGGTATGCCACCACATCACTTTATTCGTTTGAATTTACTTGTTCCTTTTTTAGCAAATTTAAATTTGGCATGAGGGAAATGCTTGGACAATAGTCAATTGTATTTGATTGATTGAATCAACATTTATATGTTGTCTAGTGTTTATATGTGAGTGTGTGTGGGGGGAACGGCAGGTTAATGACTTTCACGTGAAATTATTTTGAACGGAGTTAAAAGGTAAATCATTTTTGTTTTGGTTTGGTTTGGTTTGGTTTGTTTTACGGCATATCAACCTCAACGGGTTATTTAATGCCGACAATTTTTTTTATTGCTGGTAATATTTTTTCTCTTCAAAAATCTATTGCTGGAAATATTTTTTTTCTTCAAAAATCTATTCCTGGGAATATTTTTTTTCTTGAAAAATTTATTGCTGGTAATAATGTTTTTTTTTCCCCAAAATCTATTGCTGGTAGCGTCCTGGGCAAGACAATAAACTACGTCCAACAGCATTGAGATTGATATGCCGTAAAATAAACCAAACCAAGCCAAACTATTGCTGGTAATAATTTTTTCTTCAAAAATCTATTGATGGTAATATTCTTCAAAAATGTGCAGCTGGTAATAATGTATTTCTGGTAATAATTTTTTATAAAAAAGTATTTTTGGTATTAAAACCTATTTTTACACTTGCATTGTGTTTTGACCCCAGTTAAGGCGGTTAACTATTTGCCCATAGCTTGGACCCTAACAGGTCCTACCACCCCGGGTGACGGTGGACCTGGGAACACCAACAATTAAGAGGTGGCTCCACACTACTCAAAATATCCTGATAAGAGACCTCGTTGTTGAACGTAGTTTATCGTCTTTCCCAGGACGCGGATGTAGTTTATCGTCATACCCAAGACGGAAATCATTTTTGTTTCATGCGAAAAAGAGTAGAGATTAGTCAGTGAAAACATTGTGATTATACTCCTGACACTTGGGAAAACATGATAAACTTTCTGGTTTTATCGACAAGAATTTACCTGCTGGTGAATTTGTTTCGGCCGTTACGATGTTGTAGGCTAATTTGAAGCCGTTATAAAATCTGTCGCCTTTCACATGATCAGACGTGAAGTGAAGCCACACAGAATTCATTTTCATCCTCATAATCTTGGTGTGCTCAATTCGACCAGTGAACTGGGTAAAATTACCGACAAAAACATCCGGACCTTGATAAAGAAAGAGAAAAAAAAAACTGAAAACACGCACTAGCCAGAGGTCAGTCAGAAAAGTAATTGTTTTGACTAATGTTCACTCAATACAAGGAGCAAGAGCCACTCAAAATAGAGGGTTACTGAATGAGGTGTGTCATATAAACATGAGGATGTCGAAATCGAAGATTACAAGGATAGAGTGGATGACAAAACTAACCTGGGCGTTTGTCAAGAAAAGGACCTCAAATCGGTAGTAGACTGGGACAGGAATTGGCTGGTTAACTTTAATGCCTCAAAAACAAAACTGCTCTCTATTACTCATCACAGGGAACCATCCCTGCCGTCCATTAGAATGCCTGATGCTCAACTCCAAGAGAGCACCTCTTTGCGACTGCTTGGTTACCCACGGTCCGCTGACCTGAGATGGAACAATTACATTGAATCAATTGCTTCATCCACCGCAAGGAAAGTTGGTTCGCTATGTCGCGCCAAAAAGTTTTTCTCGCCCGAGTCCATCCTTCAAATCTACAAATCAACCATTCGCCCGTGCATGGAATACTGCTGCCATATATGGTCTGGTGCCCCCGCTGTTCGCCTTAAGGTCCTCGACGAGATTACATGAATGTAAACGTGCTACGAGGCTGGCATCTCGGTTCCACCCATTCACTGTCGAAACGTTTGAATGTAGCCGTCTATTCTACTTCAATAGCTTCATTTCTCGCACCTCCCGTCTGTGGAATCCCCTTCTTATTAATTGTTTCCCTGATAGCTATAATCTCCAACTGTTCAAATGTAATGTCAATCGACATCTCCAGATGCCCTGACCTATCCCCTATCCTTCTCTTCTTTCTTCCATCAAGCCTCTTTACTCTCGCTCCCATTCTGTAACCCCCTGCGTAGTAGTGGCACCCGCCTTGCTCTTGGTGAAATGCTTAATATATATTTATATATATATATATATATATATATATATATATATATATATATATATATATAAAGGGTGTTTTAATAACTTGGACCGATTTGAAATGTGAATTAAGTTTAAGCGTCTAATGATTTTTTTCTTTTTCTATCAGATCTAACAACTTAAGTCTTTGGCAATTTCAACCATGGAAAGATTAACAATCAAACAACGTGTTAAAGTTTCAAGAGTCCAATTGGAAAAATTGTTCGTAAATTAAAAAAAACTGGGTCGGTGGCAGATGTGAAAACACAAATTTCTGCTCGTTTAGGCCGTTCAGCTGAAAAAATTGCTGCAGTGCACGAGAATGTGGCCGAAAATCCAGACACCTCTATTCGTCATCGCGCGCAGGAATTGAACCTCTTCACAACAACGTTACATCGTTTCCAATTGCACTCTCAGTTGGTCGATTATGTTGACCAAAAAAATCGCGACGTGCGCGAAATGCATTTCTGTTTGAACGTCCATTTTCGTAATAGGTTTTGATAACTTGAAGTTTAAAGAAATAAAAAATGAAATCAAAATTAACAGTAAAGAAAAAATACATACAGGTATGTTAGGTAACTGAGTACAAAACAATTTAAGAAACATAAAAATATCCCATGGAATAAATAAACAAGGTATTTGTACATATGTTCAATTTAGAGAAACAGAAAAGATTTATTTAATAAAATACCCTTAACCTTTGTAGCAGACTTGTTTGCTGCTTTTTATACTAATGTTCACACAATCCAAGAGGCACTCAAGGCAGATAGTTGCTGTGTGGTGTTGTATGAGATTAAGAAAAAACAAGAAATAAAATTCATGAGGTTATGCAGGAAAAATAACAGTTAATTGTAGACTTAAGAAGTCAAGATTGTAGTGGTAGCTGACAATCACTGACCCATTAATTCGAAATATACGGTGTTCCAATAACTTAAGTTAAGTTTAAGCGTCTAATGATTATTTTCCTTTTTCTTTCAGATTTAATAACGTAAGCCTTTGGCAATTTCAACCATGGAAAGATTTAGAATCAAACAACGTGTTAAAGTTATCGAAGCCAACTACGAAAATGGACGTTCAAATTTATAAATATACGGCCCAATGATTCCATTAGCAAAAATTGCACACCAGACAGAATCCTTTTGTGAATGCAGTGAATTTTCAACAATCTTCCTTGGATTTTCATCAGCCCAAATGCGACAATTCTGCTTATTAACGAATCCACCAAGCCAAAAATGGGCTTCATCACTAAAGAGGATTTTTAGCGAAAAATCTTCATCGGTTGTCTTTGCTCATGTACCCAACTGACGAAAGTACGGCGCTCCAAATAGTCAGCAGCTTTCAGTTCTTGTGTCAATTGAATTTTGATAGCGTGTAGAGACAAGTCTTTTGTCAAAGTTCGATGTAAAATTGTTGTGGAGACGTTCAATTCCTGCACGAGATGATGAATATTGGTGTCTGTATTTTCGGGCACATTCTCGTTCACTAAAGCAATGTTGCCAGCTGAACGGCGTAAACGAGCACGTAATGATGTTTTCACATCTGCCACCGACCCAGTTTATTTGAATTTACGAGCAATTTTTCCAATTGCACTCTCGGTTGGTCGATTATGTTCATAAAAAAAATCGCGAAGTGCTGGAAATGCTTTATCTTTGAACATTCATTTTCGTAATAGGCTTCGATAACTTTAACACGTTGTTTGATTGTTAATCTTTCCATGGTTGAAATTGCCAAAGACTTAACTTGTTAAATCTGAAAGAAAAAGAAAAAAATCATTAGACGCTTAAACTTAATTCACATTTACAATTGGTCCAACTTATTGGAACGCCCTATACTTTAATTTTGCCAAATATTCACACTTACACTTCTCATTCGTATAACAAACACGAAAATACCATCATTTCTTTATTAAAACCAAACTAATCGCATATGTATAAGTTTTGTTGGGAGTCGCAAATGTTCTTAGCAAGAACTAAAATATCCTTAATGAAGATTTGCAATGAAAAAATATGTAAAAAACAAAAGAAATTTTTTTTTTTGTATTAGAACACCCATTCTAACTGTAGCGGAAATAATAGCAAGTCAAAGATAGCGAAGGATTAAACCATATTCTCAAGGTATCAATTGGCTTACGGCCATATCACGATGAAACACCAGTTCCCTTACGATTACCGAAGTTAAGCAACATCGAGTCAGGTCAGATGGGTGACCGCTTGGGAATACCAGGTACTGTAAGTTTGGATGTGCGTGTTGTGTTATGGCCAACGGCTCGGAATTGTGAAATTGATGAACCGACTTACAATTCCAGTTGAGTTCGTTATATTTACTTACACGTAAAAACCATTGGGAAAGGCATGAATCCACCTTTCCTCCAACTATTGACAAACCGTAAAAAATCGCATCGATCAATCAATCATCACGTCAGTTGACAGTGACGGCTTCATGTTTTTTCATATAACTAAGCTATAATCTGCTAAATCTTATGTCATGTAGGTTTTGAGCTCACGAGCGAGCCACTTTGTTACTACAGCACTCAGTGTCTTGGCAGAGCGTTGGAACATCCTCAAGTGTCAGATTAATCTGCTGGAGGTCTTAGTGGCCGATGGTCTACCTCGAGGTCGTCTACAGTTTGGAGATAGCTGGCCTAGCTGGTAGAAGATTCTAGTAGGATGGTCATCAGGACGTGACCGAGCCAGTGAACACAGCACTGAGTGATGCTCGATTGGCCGGTCCTCTGCGAAGATTTAAAGGCAGTGGGCATAAAACCCAATATATATATATATATATATATATATATATATATATATATATATATATATATATATATATATATATATATATATATATGCGGCCTGGCGTTGTCATGGAGGAAAAGCACATCTTTGCGATTCACCAGTGCTGGCTCCTTCTGACGCAATTCCTGTTGCACACGTTTCAATTGCTGCGAGTATAGGTCTCCAGTGACCGTTTGGCCCGTTGGTAGCAGTTCATAATGAACCACTTAACGACCTGTCCACCAGACACAAAGTGGGTGCATAGGCGGTCTTGCGGTGTTAGGGACAACATTTTGACAAGACAACCAATGTCTGGAACGCTTGGGATTTTCGTACAGATCCCACTTTTCATCACTAGTAAGCACTAGATTGAATAAGGATGCGGTACGGTGGCTAGAAAGCAGCGATACGCAGGCTATACTTGTGGACCTCCAACAGCGTTTGCGGAACCCACTTGTCAGTTTGTACGTCTTACCTAGGCGGTGCAAGTGAAGTCTAACTGTTTCATAGGAAACTACTGTCCTCTTCAATGGCCGCCTTCAGTACTCCATCATTCAAGACCTGTGGTCGTCCACTGCGAGGCTCATCATGGAGAGACAAATCTCCCGACTTGAATTTTCGAAACCAACGCCTTGCAATACGTTCATCCACAGCAGTATCCCCAAACGCTTGACATATGCGGCGACTTGATGCAGCTGCTGATAAGCCCACTTTGAAGTCGTAAAGCAAACAGCCCCGAACGAGATCTCTAGACACTTCCATCCTTCTCACAGCTGTCTGGTTTATAACTGATGGCCGGGGACGGTGCGTGTGTTTTTTATAACGTCTGATGGAACATTCCTACTTCCGGGTGTCCGAATTTGAGAACAATTGCTACAGGCATTTCGTATATATTTCAACTTCATTCAATGAATAATTAAAAAAAGGACATAACTTTTTTGGTTACCTTGTATATATATATATATATATATATATATATATATATATATATATATATATATATACCCAAGTATAGGATTGGTGTATACGGAATAAATTCCAATAACCAACAATTACTATTCTTAAAAGAGTGCTTAATACAGAGTAGAGCAAATATAATTATTTATTTAAAAATTATAACATAAATATGTTATAAAATCACTACAAAAATAGCCATTTTGTTTCAACCACCTCTGGTCTGTTATCAAGTGATGATGTTGAATGTAGAATTATCTACTGACTCCATTCACAAAATCTGACCAAATGATGGTTTTTTAAGCGTAGCTTAAATGTGGAACAAGGGCGAAATTATGGGGCAACCAGTGAGCAAAATCTGACCAAACATCAGATTTTTTGTGAAGAGTTAGTTCCCTTTGTATGTTCGTATACGTGAACGCTTAAGAAAGAAGAAAAATAAATTTGTTTAAAAATATGTCTTGTTCTAGGAAATACTTACCCTGGCCTACAAGAAGGAAGTCGTGTTCATCCTGTAAGTGAAAATGGAGAAAGTGCAGAATAATGTGCGACCCTTTATCTCCGCGTATGGTCCACCGGCATTCACTATTAATTGGGTATTCCTGGGGATAATTCTCTGACTGAAGGACTCCATGGCGAGAGGAAGCATCTCCTCCACATTTGCAAATGTCTAGTAGAGATAAAATAAAATACAGAATCAAAGATGAGATTACAATGATCAACACTGAAGACTAAACTATTAAGATCTTGTTTTGAGTGATCGAGACAAAATAATATTAAAATCAACTGAAGCACGTCTCCGTAACTCATAAGAGTCATTTAGTCCAGTCATGCCAATAGCGGGTTTGTCTCTTCAGGCTGCGGCTGTGAATTAAGATTTTTGCTTTTGATTGCCCCACCAGGGCTAAAGAGCCCAGTATACATTATTTTTTTTAAGCATTTCATCCCAAGCAATGCAGGAAACCACTAGCATGCAAGGGGTTACAAGGGTTTACAGAGAGCTGGAGCGAGAGCAAATAGGAGTGATAGAGGAAGGATGAAGAGAAAGATAGGGGATAGATCAAGGCATATAGAGACGTCGATTGACATTACATTTGAATAGTTGGAGATTATAGCTATCAGGGAAACAGGAAAAGGGGAGGGAGTTCCACAAGCGAGAGGTGCGAGACATGAAGATATTGAAATAATTTATAGTTTTTTCTTTTAAATTGGCTACCAAACCAAGACATGAGCATTTCTTGCATTTTTACCGATATCCGAAGGAAGAGAAATGCCTTTTCCAAGGGCACCAGTGAGAAATGAACAGTCGCAACGTGGACTCTGCACACTGATTCCATTCATCGCACCGATGTTCCTTAGATTTCCTGCAGATCCTTGAAACTATACTCACTTTGCGTAGACATATTAAAAGATAAGGTAGTACATGACTCACGTATAATGTTGTCAAAATGGATTGGCAGTCAATGTTACGGCAAGGTGGTTCAGCGTGATATCCTGAAAGATGACCAATTAGGATCTGCACTTTATTCAATGTCAGTCAATCCTCACAACACGTGGTCAACTCAGCTGCGCTTAAGATGTGCGCATGCGTAGGGAAAATCCTATGGCAGGTAGATATACAGAGTAGCCATAAAGTTCGTGTGCACTTTTAAAAAATTATAACTTTATTTGTATTTGCAATAGAAATAATCTGCAAAAAATGTTATAAAGTTTAATGTACCTAGTTTTAAATATAGCTAAAATAACTAATGTGATTTCAGGCATTACTATAAATCAGTTGGCAATTTTTTTCCCGTGAACTGCAAAATCGTATTACCCGTTGTATTGCTAATGATGGAGGACATGTGGAAACTTAAATAAAAATTTCAATAAAACCTTAAAAAATATAGATTTACTTCTTTCTAATCCTTTTTACAAATTATTTCTATCGCAAATACAAATAAAGTTATAAATATTTTAAAGTGCACACGAACTTTATGGACACCCTGTATAATCACCCACCAGAGAGACAAGAAAAACTGAGTCTCTTACATCTTAACGAGAATGTAGATTCTACGTTCGTACTCTGTAGCGATATACAATGATGCTCGTTTTATAGGAGAGGAAGAATGGCTTCCTTTAATTAGGGGTGTGACAGCTCAAAGCACTTGGAAGCAACCCTCTTTTGGCCTGGGACGAGTGTGGGTTGCGTGTTGTGATTTATGATTTTTTCTAAACAAACTGACAGGAGGGAGTAGTTCAAGTTCCCGATAAATAGAAACGATTTGATAGCAAGTCAACCCTTTTGAACGCTATGAGGACGGAACCCTCTTTGATAGTGTGACGAGGTGTCGTAGAAGGCAAAAGGGGGAGACACCCCCACCCTCTCTTTGCAACCCATCGGCCACGAAAGCAGAGGTCAATTGTGTAGCAGCCGTTGAGGGAGGGGAAAGGAAGCGGTAAAAGTTATCATGTCCTCTCCATACAAACCCTAGGCGAACGAGGAGAGAGAAAAAATGTCCACTCTCTCTGCGCGAATAGTGTGCCAGCAGTTGGATTAGTGCGTATGATGGTCAGCCGAGAAGAGGAAGAATTTTGGCGCCAAAAGGCGACCCACGTGGGGCAAATCGTGGAAGAAAAAGTTTAGTTATATAGCTGATGTTCGCCGAAGCAGGGTCGAAGATATCATAACTCCGAGGCACATCCAGCCCCGTAAGAAGAAGATACGCCAAAAAGGAGAAAAACCCCCCTTCAGAAAAGGGAATAAGATAAGTACCGCCATTTCCGAAATCATATCCTATGCAAAGGTTAATGGGCCTTAGAAAAGAAAAAGAGAAGGAAAAATAGAACAAACGAAAGTCTAGTGACTCGATTTATTTTCCAAGAAAAAGAAAAGAAGAAGAAAAGAAAAAAAGAAAGGATCCTATAGATATATATATATAAAAAAGGAAGAAAAGGGATAAGAGACGTTAGCCTTGGCCAGGCTCTATAAACTTTATGACAGAAAGAAAAAGACATTTTTTGTTATTATAGTTACGGATGTTTTGCTCTTTTATTCATGTTGTATGTTGTGTTGATAAATGTTTGTCATTGTGTAAATATATGTATGAATATGTACATGCGTTGTTTGGCTTTGATCATTTGATGTCCATCAGTGTTGTTGCCCTGTCCCCCACCCCCGAGCCAACCAGGATCAATAAAATCCCGTCATCCAACTTTGGATAATTACCAACCTATAAGTTCACCTCCGGACAGACAAAAAACGGGTGACGGAGAAGAATTTGGTGGTATATGAACCAACGTCGTGGCCCTCCCTGCCACTTCACTGATTTGCCAGAAGCACTCCCCGCTTAGTAAACTCAGTGCAACGTCACAATAGGCTCTTCACTTTTTCCCAATCCCAAGTTAAGCACATCAATAAACCAGAACGATTTCTTCAACTGTTTTTTTTATTGTTCGTCAAGGTCAGGTTTCGATCTCGCTGCTTATTCTGCCTGGCTACTGCGATAACCTGACAAACGGTATCTGATATCTAACCACGTGCTAGTTCAAGGCTAACCTTATAGATACCTATAGTGTATGCTTGCTGCCTGAGAATGGTATGCATTCATACCGGAGACCAGTGATCAACGCCTGAGCGAAAATTAACTTGAAAGCAAAAAATCTTCGAAAATGCCGCATCTCAATCCAAGTTTTCAATATTTTTACCTTGTATTTATTAAAGTCAAGGCTTATGGACACAGCACTTTGAATCACCGTTTCCCGTAAGATCACCGAAGTTAAGCAACTTCGAGCCTGGTCAGTACCTAAATGAGTGACCGATTAGGAACACCAGGCGCTGTAAGCTTGAATTTGCGGGTAGTAGAATGGATAATGGCTCGGAATTGCTGATCAGAGAACCGAGTTCCAATTCCAGTTGGGTTCGATATATTCACTTACGCGCAAATGCCCTTGGGAAAGGTATGAATCCACCTCTTATCCCCAGCTATGGATTAATTAGTTAGTCTAAACCATTACCGCAAAAGAAAATCTTACAATCTACAAATATTATCTGTCTTTAAATAACCTGCAAAGGGTTGATAAGCCGTAGAAAATGAAACAATCATTTATTTAAGTCAATTTAATACTGTAAAAACATTTTCATTTTATTCAAGGTGATCTTTGAACAGACAGAATTTGTATGTACTGACGGAAAATAAACTTGTAATACGCAGATGAATGTTGCGTATATATGAGGAGGTAGGAAATGTTTTGCTAAAAGTTTTTTTAACAATATTGTGATGTAGTAACACTCATACGACTGCGCCATCTGTGTCTGCGATTTTGACAATAACACTTATTGCGATAAATCTAATTGTGGTTGAAGAATCCAGTTCAATTTTTTTAAATTTAACTTTTTTTTATTTCATTAATTTATCATCCAATGACCGGTTTGAAAAATCCTTGTAAAGTTTATTTCAATTTACATGGTTCGATGTTTTTTTTCTGCGGGTTAATTTCTAAAGGCTCCGTAAATTTCTTTTTTCTTTTGGGCTTTCTGAGCTCTGACACTGATTGCGGTCTTGGAAACTCAAACGTGTCAAAAACGACGTCCATAGTGTCATCTCCTATGGGATCACTGTTGACTGCGCTTCCATACCGTTCTCGAATTCGGTTTACATGACGTTTTTGTATGAACTTCAATCCCTGAGCCATGTAAAACATGCTACCAATTTGTCTGTCTATTGTTCCTATCTCCCAGTGAGCTTTATTATTCCAAAATACACGAAAACTTTTCACCGATCTTAAAGCGCTTTCCAAGCATTTATTCCTATTTCCCGCTTTGGTTTCACTTGGAAGGAATCTGTCAAATGCCGATTTTATTTTCCTGACAAATAATGAAAGAAAAAAAAATTAAACTAAATTAAAAAAAATATTATTTCATTAATTTATCACCCATTGACTGGTTTGAAAAATCCTTGTAAATTTTATTTCAATTTACAGAGTGAAAATGATCATTAACCTAATGTAATCTAAATTCCTATTGTATGAAATATGTTGCTCTGTTTAATATCACGGAAGTGATCTTTTTGATCCATTAGGGTCATTTGAGTTTGTGAGCTTTCGATAGGCAGAACGGTCATTACGGAGAGAACTGCTGAGTGTCAAGGACGCTTCGATGTTGGTAGCAGTAGTCAAATGAACATTATTATGACTATAAGCCGGATGGGTGCGTCGTACAGATGCTCGCCAAGTTCGACATATTGTAGGGGCAGCAATGTCAGGTTGGATGGAATCCACAGTACAGAGGATGGCATCCACGACACATGTGGCGCCATGAGTATTAACGCAGGCCATCGAGAATCAATGATTTGCAGAAGGTAAATAGGCACATGTGCGTCTATTCAAACTTCCAGTAACATTTCAATACCGTCGTACGCATCTCCAGTGATGTCCGAAGTGGGTCATCTGTTGATCAATTGATGTTCTGTTGAGTCTAATTATGAGGACAGACATTGTCATTTGAGTGTGCGATGTTAAAAAGTTAAAATTCTCGCTCACTTTTGGTGTTTGTGGCGAGAACGTTGAAATACAACGTATATACCCAGATCACTGTTCGACCTGTTCTGCTGCCATTCCGGCAGCAGGAAAGCAAGTTGCGCTTATAGCCAAAGTATGACCATCCTCATAATACCCAGGCTACAAAAATATACTTTTCAAGATGTTAGACAGTAAAAATGGTCGACATCAAATATGACAAACAAGTGGATATGATGGGACGGTACTTTGACTTGCTCAGTTTTGGTTCTTCTTCTTCTTGTTCTTGTTCTTATCGTTCTTCTTCTTGTTCTTGTTCTTGTTCTTCTACTTCTTGTTCTTCTTCTTGTTCTTCTACTTCTTCTTGTTGTTCTTCTTCTTGTTCTTCTTCTACTTCTTGTTGTTGTTGTTCTTCTTCTTGTTCTACTTCTTGTTTCTTCTTCTGCTTCTTCTTGTTCTACTTCTTGTTCCTTTGACTTCTTGTTCTTCTTGTTCTGCTACTTCTTGTTGTTCTTCTTCTACTTCATGTTCTTGTACTTGTATTTCTTGTTATTCTACTTGTTGTTGTTGTTCTTCTTCTTCTTCTACTTCTTGTGCTTCTTGTTCTTCTACTTCTTGTTCTTGTTCTTCTTTGTCTTGTTCTTCTACTTATTGTTCTTTTTCTACTTCATGTTCGTGTTCTTCTCGTTCTTGTTCTTGTTCTTCTTGTTTTTCTACTTTTTTTCTTCTACTCCTTCTTCTTGTTCTTCTTCTTGTTCTTCTTGTTTTGTCCTTCTTGTTCTTCTTCTACTTCTATTTCTTGTTCTTCCTGTTCTTGTTCTTCAACTTGTTGTTCGTCTTGTTGTTGTTCTACTTCTTCTTCTACTTCTTGTTCTTCTTCTTCTTTTTGTTCTTCATGTTCTTGTTCTTCTTCTACATCTTCTTCTTGTGAATTCAATTAGACCAGTGCTACTCAAAATGGCGGTCCGTTCGCGAACCGGTGCCGGTACGCGAACCATCAGCTATCCGTACGCGGCCAGTATCCCGGCAATACTTAGGAATCATTTATAAAGATTAAGGTTATATAATTTTTGTTTTTGTGTTAATAAACTGCTTTTTTTTTTTCTTTTACTTTTTATATGTTTTGATATTGAATTATGTTTTGCAAAATAAATGAAAAACAAAAAATAATCAACTTTTATTATATTCATTATATATATCGTTTCCGGTATAAATTAATATTACCACGAAATATTAGAAAAATGCCGGTCCGCCATAGCAGATAGTTTGAGAAGCACTGAATTAGATTAACTTTTCTCCATTGTTCACATGAAACACAATACAATAAAACTGTCAAAACTTATCGATCGACCTCACCATATGAGAGATAGAGGGAGGGAGGAAAGAGAGGGAGAGGCAGATTGGTAGTGAGAGAGAGAGAGAGTGAGGTGGGGAGATGTACTTATAGAGACAGATAGATAAAAGGATATATTGATTATGATACTTACGCCTTTCAATTATCTGATAGCGAATATCAAATCCCGTATCTGTTACGGATTCGTCACTGCGAAACTGAAACCAGAGGGCGTTAGCAGGGATGATTGTTTCTTGGGGCGTGTCCACTTTCCCAAACAATCGAATTAAAGCCGAGGAAGCGTTACCTTGGGGATCCAATCCTACACCAATGGCCAGTTGGTCGTAGATTTCAGTATGGAAGTCTTCGATTTCCAATTTGATCACCGAGTTTGCCGCACCAGCAATGACCCATGAGCAAAACTAAAATAAAATAAATGGGTGTTTAGATGTGAGTTTAGGTTAATTTCATTTTCAGATTTTAACGAAATTTTCTTCGCCATATTGTTCAGTGCTGTTCGATAAAAGTGACTCACCTGATATTTTTTTACTTAACAATTTTTTCGCCTATTGTTTTTGGGGTCAAACTAATTTTTAATCTTACTAATATAAAGACCCCTTCTCGACCACCTAGTAAAAAAGTTTACTCACCCTAAGGTATTCTATTGATAATTATAATTTTGGATATAAATGAGATTTAGGGAAAAACTCTGAGCAAAAAAAGTGACTCACTTATTTCCTGCAACTAGTAATCAATAGAAACATAACCGAAAAGCCTTAAATAAAGAATAATAGAGGTATAATTTATTTATAATAGGTAATATAGTTGGAAATATTTAATAATCTATGGGTCCTCCTTTATTTTGAATAACCTTTTCAACCCTTTTTGGCATTGACTTGATTAGGTTCTGGAAAATCTCATCTCCAAGCATTGAAATCTATTCGGATATGAATTTCACAATGAAATCCTCTTTGTTGCTCAACTGCTTTCTCGAGAGCCTGTACTTTATAATGCTCCATAAGTTTTCTATGGGGTTAAGGTCAGGTGATTGGAGCGGCCATGTCATAACACTCACCTGCTTCTCATCAAAGTATTCCTTCATCAATTTTGATTTGTGACAGGGAGCATTATCCTGCATAAAAATGAGCTTGGTGGGGTCAATTTGCAACCTTTCAGCAGAAGGGAGCAGACAAGACTCTAAAATTCTCTTGTACTGCTCGCTCCTGAGGGTCTTTTAAGAATCCAGTTCCATGAAAAGTAAAGCATCCCCAGAACATTATACTGAACGGATGCTTGACAGTACTTACTGCTAAATTCGAAGAGCTTTCAAAGCTTCTTCTTCGGATATTAGATCGCTTATCCTTTGAATTTAGCTCAACTTTCGTTTCGTCGGAGAAGAGAACATTTAGTAAAAAAAATAAGGTGAGTCACTTTTATCGAACAGCACTGTACATTTGAAATTGACAGAATGATTTGTTTTTTACAGCTTATCACCCTTTTGTGATTTATTTAAAGCCGATGTATATTTTGGATTGTAATTGGTGACTCGTTTCATATTCTGAAATCTTGTTTGAATATAAATTAACTATATTTTTTACGGATTATCAACCCTTTGTGACTTATTTAAGGACAATGCATATTTTAGATTGTAAGAATAAATCTTTCTTTTTCACGAGTGAAAATTTGTTGACCCGTTTTATATTCTGAAATTTTGTTTGGATATAAATTGACTAAATGATTTTTTACGGCTTATCAATACTTTGTGAGATATTTAAAGAACGAACATGTAAAGTACACCCAAAAGAGTGAAAAGTCAGTTGTAATTTTGTGAAATTGTTCTTGTTCAGTGACCCAAATTTTATCTTTTGCTTTTCAAAAAGTAATTCTTAAATAAATAAATAAAACGTTCTAATAATTTTCTTCGACAGTCTCAACTTTTTTTTATTGCTGTTTATATTTTTATTCATTTAATTTCGAAATAAATCTACCTATATAATAAATAAATCTACCTACATAGCAAATGTCTAGCGTTTACATTTTGTAACACTTTCACTGTTGCAATGTTGTAGCATTGTCTTCACTCGCTTTGATTTCTCATTAGCGTCGCTATTTTGTTTTTCTCTGGATATTCTGTAATACAGGCTAAAGAACACGACCATACACAGTATAATAAAAATACTTCATAAAACACAGGGGTTTCGAAGTAACACGAAACGATAGTCAGTTTATAAACACAAACGCTGGAGACCTACATTTCACTGTGTCTTGAAAGCGTATATATATATATTTTCTTAATCGGTATCACTCCATGGAAGGCAGTAACACCACTAAAACACTAAAGGTTATCGGGTGTGGTTGAATTAGTTACAGAAACATTAATAATGAACGGAAACAGAAAAAGAGTCATCAGAAGGGCAGTAGATAGCGAATGACATTGAATCTAATTATTTGCAAATTAAAGTTGGTCGGAATGCATGGAGCCGGAAGGGAGTTCCACAAGCGAGAAAAGAAACTATTAGCATAGAACTTATGGCTCCGTCGAGCCAGCCTAATTGTAAATTGATGAGATCTCGAAGCCAGTCTAGTACTGCATTTAAATTAAAAATGTCTAGATACCATAACGAAGAGCTATGGCATCTAGCTATTTATTTGTAAATATTTACAAAATGTGGCACAAGGCTAAAATGGGGAAAAGGACGGTCTTCTTCTGTCTTAACTTAAAATTTAGCTAGCCACAAACACTGACCCAAACATACCACAATATTCCTAACATCAAAACAACACATTTTTAAAGCATTTCACCCCAATCAAGGCGGAAAGCCACTAGCACGCAACGGGTTACAGAGGATTTGGAGCGAGATCAGATAGGAGTGATAGAGGAAAGGATGAGGAGAAGGATAGTGGATAGATCAAGGCAACTGGAGATGTCGATTGACTTTACATTTGAATAGTTGGAGATTATAGCTATCAGGAAAACAGGAGAAGTGGAGGTAATTCCACAGGCGAGTAGTACGAGACATGAAGCTATTTGAGTAAAAGAGACGGCTACATTTAACAGTTTAGACATTAAAAGGGTCAGAGGTAGATTCCAGCCTAGTTGAACGCTTAAATTCATGAAGTCTGGGAACCAGCGAAAGCAGCTCATCGGAGCAATTACCATGAAAGTATTTGTAAAAAAGACAGAGAGAGGCGACGGTACGTCTGTGAGAGAGCCACTGCAGACGAGATGCCAGATCAGGGCCAGACACATTGTATATCCGTCTCTGGATCTTATCAAGAACTCCGAGACAAACAGAAGGGGCTCCAGATCATATATGGCAGCAAATCCATGCAAGGGCGAATGGTTGATTTGTAGTTTTGAAGGATCGATTCCGGGGAGAAAGATTTCCTGGCGCGGCACAGGGAGCCAACTTTGTTTGCGGTGGACGAAGCAATTAACTCGATATAATTGTTTCATCTCAGGTAAGCAGTCAATGTGAGGCTGAGCAGCTGAAAAGAGGTGCTCTCGAGAAGTTGAGCGTCAGACATTCTTACTTACCTTTCTTACTACATCCACCATAATACCTCATTGTCTCTATGAAAATACTAACTATATATGTACAATTTATTGTCTGTGAGGGGAGGGGAATAAAACAACAATTTAAAAACTAGTTCCAATGAGTATTTACTATAGCGAAGAGCTCATCCGAACAATTACCATGAAAGTATTTATAGAAAAGACACAGAGAAGCAAACTTATGGCAGTGGGAACGTAACTGAAGCCGAGCTGCCAGATCAGGACCAATGTATCTCGACAGTAGGCAATGTAAGTTTAGTAAATTCGTATAAGTAAGCAAAAGTATTTAATACGTCTGCTTGCTTATACGCCTTTTAATACTATGTTTTTATTCGGTTTGATATCTGCTTAATGAGTATTTTATTATCAAAACAACTGCGATAATTTTGAACGCTAAAATGTAAGATCTCCATTTCTTATCTAACTACCTTACAAAAGTGAGACCTACAGAAATTCCATGGTGTATCGTTATAGCTGAGAATTATAATACCAGATAATATTTACACTTTCAAATCGAATGCTTTTTTATAAGCTTTTTTTATGTTGACTTAAAAGATTACAAAAAAAAGAAAGTCGATTAGGATTAATCACTTCACGAAAGAATATTTTTCTCGCAAAGAATTCTCATTTGTTTTGGGATTCTTCTTTGTTCCATTCGGTTGGTTTAAACTCTTTTTAAAATGCCATGATTGTTTTTTGTGGCTAAATACTTGTTATGACATATATATTCCACTCGTATATGGAATGTATGTCAGGATTTGAATAAAAATATTCATGCATACACTCTTATCATCGGCAGAGATGTTTAAAAATGATCCGAGTATATTCTTAGGCAGATCATTTATGTAGATAAAAAAGAAGGTTGGTTCAAGGAGTGACATCTGGGGGATGCCTGCATTGACCTCTAGGGCTCCAGAAGACTAGCTATTGATAACTACCTTCAGGAACCTACCTGTTAGGAAGGATTTTATGACCGAGAAGACCCTTTCGATGATTCCTTTACTGGAGAGCTTGTTTAGTAAACCTTTGTACCACACCTTGTCGAAGGCCTTTCAGTGTTATGGTCATCAAGGTGTATTTGTCCTCAAGAGCCTTACCGATTCTGAGTGATGGTAGTTAGGACGCCTGCAGTGGATCGGGCCGACCGAAACCCATACTGCTCGTCTCTGAAGAGGTTGCATTTCTAGGCTCTCAACGATCTTCTTACTGATTATTGTCTCAATAAGCTTATTGAGGAGACTGTACTGAGAGGGGGAAGATCACTCGCCTGGGTTCTGGAAAACCGGGCATACTCTTGACAACTTCCACAGGTTTGGGTAAGATTTCTCCTTCAAGCAGCCGTTGAATAACTTTGCTAGGTTTGGGGATAATTCCGGGTTGATGTTCTTAATTAGAATTTTGTCTAAACCACTGGCTTTCTTAAGGTCAAGGCCTTTGATAAGTCAAGGGACTTGTCGTACTGTGATGGTAATATTACTGAGTGTGTTCAGTGAGACGTTGGAACCTGGGGAGGGGATGGTCATTGTTATCTAACGTTGATTAGTTTATTGGTTTATTTTGTTTTACGACATATCAACCTCAATGGGTTATTTAATGCCGACAACATTTTTAGGATAGATTCGTATGAATAGAATATATATTCTTTGCTTTAGATTGGTTTGGTTTATTTTGTTTTACGGCATATCAACCTCAATGGGTTATTTAATGCCGACATATTTTTAGGATAGATTCGTATGAATAGAATATGTATTCTTTGGTTTAGATTGGTTTGGTTTATTTTGTTTTACGGCATATCAACCTCAATGAGTTATTTAATGCCGACAAAATCTTTTATTGCTGATAATATTTTGTTTTGTCAAAAATTTGTTTCTGGTAATATTTTTTCTTCAAAATTGCATTGCTAGTAATAATTTTTTTCAAAAAATTATTGCTGGTAATAGTTAACTATTTGCCCATAGCTGGGACCCTAACAGGTGCTACAACCCCAGGTCAGGGTGGACCTGTGAACACCAGCATTTAAGAGGTGGTTCCATGCTCTTCAAAACCTCCTGATCAGAGGCCTTGCTGTTGGACGTAGTTTATCGTCTTACCCAGGACGCGGATGTAGTTTAATGTCTTACCCGGGACGGTCTAACGTTGAGTTAGAGGCAAAAATGGAGGTGATGAGGTTCGCCTTAACTGTCGAGGAAGAAATGACCTCGGGACCATTTACAATTTTGGGCACTGCCGCTTTACCTCTGTTCATAATTTGGTTGGTGATCTTCCAGAATTCACAGAATCCAATTTGTTTCTTTTCAACCTTGGTCTGGACTACTCGTGCGTAGCTGCACTTGGCGTTTTCTAGAAAATTTTCCAGCTATTGAAGGCAGTTCTGAATGCGCTGAGGGCCGAACTACATCGCTGCTTGCGATAGATATAGTAATAGTTTCGGTGAGTTATGGCTGCAACGCATTCAGGGTAAGAACTAGGGTTGACTGTTTGGCATCAATCTGGGCACTTGTTATGGAATGGTCTGAGGTACCTAGTGAAGATAAAGCTTTTGATAAGCATTCATCAGGGCAGAAGGTTAGGAAGAGGTCGTGGTGATTCTCCTGATGCCCAGTCGTGTCCAGGGCCCGGCTAGGTTCTCCGATGATCTAGGTTAGTTTATAGGCGATGGAGAAGTCTCTGCAATATCTGCTTTCAACATCGGTTTTGCTGGTGTGGACGAGACACACTTTATGGTAGATATTGAAGTCACCAAAGGTATGAAAGCTGGTCGAAGGGAATTGAGATAGGATATTATCAATCTTCTCAGATATTCGATCGAGGATTAGTTTCCCTTTGTCCTGAGGATGGTGGCTGTAGTAAGAATAGTAAGAATGTGTTGTGTGTAAGGAATACCGTGCTATGTTTGGGACAGTTATTGTGGCAAGTTAAGTTTAAGACAGGTTGAAGACCAGCCTTCACTCATCACCCTTTTGGCCTTGTGCCATATTTTTGTATTTACAAAATAAATATTACTTCCCTCTTTGGTATCAATACTTTATGAATTTAAGCGTAGTAATGGATTAGCAGCAAGGTCACATCATTTTACAGTTGAATTGGCTACATGTAACTGTAAGTTCTATGCTAACAGTGTCTTTTCTCATACTTCTTACTTCAGGAACTCTCTTCCGGCTTCTTGCATTCCAGCCAACTTTGATCTTCAAAAATGTAAATGCAGTGTCAATCGTCATCTTCTGTCATTTTAGTCTATTTTATTGTGTCTCTCTTTTAATAATACTTTTTCTTATAATCGTTCAAAATCAGTAACCCCTTGCATCTTAGTGGCTTTACTACCTTGTTTGAGGTGAAATTATCAAAAAAGAACAAAAAGTCAAAGAAGCTGTTCTCATTTGAACGATTGGCTCAACGATTGGTTCATTTCATTCCATTTTGTACTGTGTTCTACTAATCTAGTAGACCTATAATATAACTTGAATGACTCACCTCATTATTCGAATAATGTGTTTGTGGATAGCCTCGCGTGACCAGATGACCTTCTCTTGAAACGCTAAGGTCACTGCACGAAGGGTTTGCTGACAGCGGGAATGAAGGTGCTGAAATAAAAGATGTAAGAGGTTTTCTTTTTAAATAGACACGCAAATATGAATCAAAGGCGTTTCAGTTAATTTCGAAAGTAAAAGAAAAGAGAAACAACTGAAACTGAGATATCTAGAAAAGGTCTGGAACTTGGAACTAGAACAATCTACCCCAGTGGACTTAATAAAGGGTTCTATACGAAATTCCAGCGTATATCGCCTGAAGAAGGCCAGATCGTACAACGACCGAAACGTCGTGAATATAACAAGGGGCCATATCCTGATGACATGGTTGTTTATAATTGAGATCTTGAACAATATACAAATATCCTCTGCCAAGAATTTCAAGAATTAGGAGTCAAGATGAAACTTTCCAAAAAAGAAACGATGATTTGGAATGGAAATGAAAGCAGACAGATACTCTGAATACATCATAAAAAATCGCGATGTAGAATTAATAAATAGTAAACAGATAACTCATTATTTACATCATTCAGACTATTGTCCTCATCTTTGTTGTCATATTTATCACAACATTTCAGCCGTTGTACGATCACGTCTTCTTCAGGTGGTTGGAATGTCGAACTGAACCCTTTATTTCGCTCGCTGGTGTAGACTGTTTTAATGGATGTCAGTTATCAGTTATCTACTGTTAATTCTTCTATCCAACTTTTCCACCGCCTTAACCAGGTATTGAACTCACTGTCACTGGATTTAACCAACGCCTTTATCCACTATGTCATGCGTCCTTTGGGACATCTGTATATGAATTTCTGGGACTTATAAACTTCAGCAACCATTTTTACCAGTGCTCATATTGCAATTTTTACTGTTATAATTGCACGTTTTTTTGGTAAAAAATGGTTGCTGAAGACATTAGATTTATAATACCCAGAAATTCATACACAGATGTCCTCAAGGACACGTGGCACAGGCGTTAGTTAGATCCAGTGACAGGACCCAACGAGTGTGAGTTCAGTACCTAGTTAAGTCAGTGGAGAAGTTGGAGAGGGGAAGTAATAGGAGATAACTGTTAACTGACATCCATTAGACACGGCACGTGGAACTAGAACAGTCTACTCCAGCAAGTGAAATAAAGGGTTCAGTTCGACATTCCAACCACCTGACGAAAGCTGGAACGTTGTGATAAATATGGCAACAAAGATGAGGACTATTGTCCTCATTTTGTTGCCATATTTATAATGATGCCACATCTCAGAAATATAGACAGAAATATAGACAGATACAGATAACTAAGTGTCTGGATCAGTTATAGTCTCGGAGATAAGAACATTGAATATAGAATGGTTTGTGCTAAGGATATGTCACCAACACAGCATTAAAGCAAATCAAATTCGTTTTTAATCTTTGCTAACATCGCGGTTGTAACCTTTCTCCTACACGGTCCAACTGAGTGTTTCATCATCATCTTAGCTTCATATTTTAAAAAGCTATTTTGTTATAATAATCTAGCAACAGGCGAAGAATGGCATTTTAAAACTTATCAGCTTTTCACTCCTCACGTTAGATGTCGCAATTAAACATTCATCCATAAGCCAGTAGGGGGAAGTGGATGTTAAATTGTAATTTACATTTTGGGCTCAATCTTTTGCTGATAATCATGCATTCTGTCTTCTTGGGTACTCCGTCGTGGTGTAATATTTAGCAAGCTTGTCTCGCTAGATCAATTACACCTTCGACCTTCACTAGGTACCACATACTTTCTAGTGCTACATCTAAGCTCCGCTTAGAAAATCGACATTCTGTCTTCTGTAGTTTATGCTTAGTCCTTTCTTCTGACTTTCCTTCGTTACTTTTTGTAGGAGCGTTTGTGGTTTCATTTCCGTGTCTGCGCTATGTCATCTGCATATCTTATATTGTTGAGATTGTGCCCGCCAATAATGGTAGGACTTCTAATTCTCTCGGAATTGCCTCGCTGTATGAGTCGAATCAATCCGGTGAGAAGACACACCCTTGTCATACCCCACTTAATATTTTTGTATATCGGCTGAACTCATTTTCTGTTCGTATGCAGGTGGTTTGCTGCTAATATAGATTCTTGATTATTATTTCGCAAATATGTCAAGGTTACTGAACAGCTGTAGTAGATTTATGCGGCTTAGTCTGTGGAACGCCTTTGCGTAATCTATAAAACACAGGAACACGTCCTTCTGCGTTTGTATTTCTCTTTCTGGTAGCATTACTTCTTCCGGTGTCTTTGACGAACCCGCACTGTTCTTGTCCTATCTCTGGCCTGATTCTGTTGCGCGCTCTATTCATCAGAATACGGATGATGAGTTTTCTTATGTGGCTCATTAGGCTGATTGTTCGGTGGAGTTCACATTCGTTTGCGCCTTGTTTCTTAAGCAGTGCTATGAAAATAGATCTGCTTAGGTCTTCTGGTATATCACCACTGTTGTAGATTTCATTTATTATTTCTATGATCTTGTCTATGCCGATATTGTCTGAGTCTGCCAGTATCTCTATTACAATTCCGTCTGGTCCTGCCGCTTCGTTTAATATTTCCGGTCCGTCGACATTTCTGTGTATTGCTTGTTGTTCTCTTTCATCGTGGAAGAATTCTCCCATATATTCATTCAATCTGTATTTTCTCTTTCTCGAATATCAGCGTTCCATCCTTGGATTTTATGCAGCCTCTAATTGAGCATGTCTTCTGTCCTGATGGTTCCCTTATTTGTTTATGCATATCGCCTCTGTCTTTCTATTTCTGCGTATTTTTCGTTGAGCCCTTCTTCTTTGGCTTGTCTGCATTTGTTTCTTATTTCTTTACGTAGTTTTTTATATTCTGTTCCGTTTCCTGGTATTGTTTTCTGTCTCCTTTGCATCATTTCGAGAATCTCATTTGCCATTCATTCCTTTTTTTCTACTTAGTCCATTTTCCTTCAGAATGATCTCGTTTGCTGATGTCACTAAAATTTCTCTTAGTGTGTCCCATTTCAAATTTACTTTTCTGTTTTGTTCTTCGTATCTTCTTTTTACACCGCCCATATATTTTTTATTCAGGTTCGGGTCGTTCAGGAGTCTGTTGTACTGCAATTTTTGTACTGCGTTAGGCTTCTTTAGTTTCCATAGCTTCATTCTTAGTTTTTATATATAAAAGGGATGTGATCGCTTCCGCAGTCGGCACTTGGATAGGTTTTGCAGTGAGCAACTGCATTCCTAAATCTTTTGTTAACCCAACATACAAATTACAAAATGGAGATACTAAAATCAAGCAAGTACAACAATTTAAATATCTGGAAAGTTTTTTTAACAAAAGATGGGAAAAAACGACACTGAAATTTGAAGACGCACAGGGATAGTGAAAGATGCCTTACAAAAGCTAAGGGAATTATTAAGAAACAGAAAAATTTCGTTAGAAGCAAAGAAAAGAGATCTTCGTTGTTATGTAATATTGGTCCTCTTATATGGCAGCGAATGCTTGACTTGAAACAACAGAAATGTGGTTCTACAGAAGGATGTTGAGAATACTTGAACATATGAGCAACGACTATGCTTTAGCGAAAATAAAAATAAAAATGAAACTTAGTATCAGAAAGAGACAGCTGAAATGTCTAGGGTAAATGATGAGGAAAGAGGGTTTGGAAAATCTGATACTCACAGTACACAGTGAAGGCAAGAGGGACACAGGAAAACAGCGCATAGCCATAGCTAACGGGTTTGGGTAAATGGATGGCAGAATAAAGTTTAAAAGAGATAACAAAAAGACAAAATTTATTAAGATCTACAAAGAAGAGGAAATTGTAGAGAGCCATTATCCACAACGATCTAAATTCACACGGCATAAAGAAGAAGAATTTGATAGGAGAGCAAGAAGCCGGAAAAATTTTGAGCAGTGTGGGTGAAGAAATTATTAGCTTATATTATGGTTATATGTAACAATTTCTACAGTGAAATTATGAGACCTAGCTGCCAATCTAGTACTGAACTTTAACTCGGGAAGGTGAGGTACCAAACAGGAAAGCTCATAAGGACAATTACCATAAACATAATGATAGAAAAGTTACATAGAAACTACATTACGAGATACTAAGTCAGGACCAATAAGTTTGCGTTTGCATTCTGTCAAAGAATCTCCAGATATAGATCAGAAAACTCGGACCAAGTGTGGCAACAATATTCGACTCAAGTACGATATAATTCTTAAAAACTTACAACGGTTTTTGTCACTGACAAACAGGACACTAGAACGAATAGAGGGCAGCCCCAAAACTATGAAATAGATGAAGAAACATTCTCCGAAATTTAAAAAAAAATCACTAAAAATGTTAATCGATATTTAAAACATAGATTTACTATCTTGTTAGGTGTTGGTGGGGATTATGTAAAAATGAATTCTTCATAGTGGGATTGATTATTCGAGGTAGGGGGTGGTTATAACTATTCGCGATAGTGGTCTCTTATGATTATTAGCGGTGGGGGGCTCTTATAATTATTCGAGGATGGGAGCTCATAATTATTCGAGTTAAAGGGTTCTTATGATTATTCGAGGCAGAGGGTCCTTATGATTATTCGAGGTAGGTGGCTCTCATGATAATTCGAGTAAGGGGATCATGATTATTCGAGGTAGGGAGCTCTTATGATTATTCGAAGTAAAGGGATCTTATGATAATTCGAGGTCGGGGTTCTCATGATTATTCGAGGTAAGGTGCTCTTATGATTATTCGAGGTATAGACAATTATGATTATTCGAGGTAGGGGGTTCTTATGATAATTCGAGGTAGGGGACTCTTATGATTATTCGAGGTAGGGGGTTCTTATGATAATTCGAGGTAGGGGCTCATGATTATTCAAGGTAAGGTGCTCTTATCATTATTCGAGTTGAGGGGTTCTTCTGATAATTCGAGGTAGGAAGTTCTTATGATTATTCGAGGTAGGGGGTTGCTATGGTTATTCGAGGTAGAGGGTTCTTATGATAATTCGAGGTAAGTGGCTCTTATGATTATTCGAGGTAGGGGGTTCTTACGATAATTCGAGGTAGGGGGCTCATGATAATTCGAGTAAGGGGTTCATGATTATTCGAGGTACGGGATTCTTATGATTATTCGAAGTAGGGCGATCTTATGATAATTCGAGGTAGGGTCTCATGATTATTCTGGGTAGAGGGTTCTTATGATAATTGCAGTTAAGGGGCTCTTATGATTATTCGAAGTAGGTGGATCTTATGATAATTCCAGGTATAGGCTCATGACTATTCAAGGTAAGGTGCTCTTATGATTATTCGAGGTAGGGGACACTTATGATTAATCGAGGTAGGGGGCTCTTATAATTATTCGCGGTAGGGAGGTCTTATGATTATTCGAGGCAGGGGGTTCTTATGATAATTCGATGTAGGGAGTTATGATTATTCGAGGTAGGGGTTTTTTATGATAATTCGAGGTAAGGGGCTGTTATAATTCTTCGAAGTAAAGGGATCTTATGATAATTCGAGTTAGGGGTTCTCATGTTTATTCTCTTATGATTATTCGAGGTATGGACAATTATGATTATTCGAGGTAGGGGGTTCTTATGATAAATCGAGGTAGGGGCTTCTCATGCTAATTCGAGGTAGGGAACTCTTATGATAATTCGAGGTAGGGGTTCTCATGATTATTCGAGGTAGGGACGCTTATAATTATTCGAGGTAGGTGGCTCTTATGATAATTCGAGGTAACGGGCTCTTATGATTATTCGAAAGTAGGGAGATATTATGATAATTCGAGGTAGGGTCTCATGAATAATCGAGGTAAGGGACTCTTATGATTATTCGAGGTAGGGAGATCTTATGATTATTCGAGGTAAGGGTCTCTTATGATTATTCGTGGTAAGGGGTTCTTATGATAATTCGAGGTAGGGGGCTCATGATAATTCGAGTAAAGGGCTCATGACTATTCGAGGTACGGGGCTCTTATGATTATTCGAAGTAGGGCGATCTTATGATAATTCGAGGTAGGGTCTCCTAATTATTCGAGGTAGGAGGTTATTATGATAATTCGAGGTAAGGGGCTCTTGTGATTATTCGAAGTAGGTGGATCTTATGATAATTCGAGGTAGGGGCTCATGATTATTCAAGGTAAGGTGCTCTTATGATTATTCGAGGTAAGGGGTTCTTATGATAATTCGAGGTAGGAAGTTCTTATGATTATTCGAGGTGGGGGGTTGCTATGGTTATTCGAGGTAGAGGGTTCTTATGATAATTCGAGGTAGAGGGCTCTTATGATTATTCGAGGTAGGGGACACATGATTAATCGAGGTAAGTGGCTCTTATGATTATTCGAGGTAGTGAGCACATGATTATTCGAGGTAAGGGTTTCTTAGGATATTTCGAGGTACGGGGTTTTTATGATTATGCAAGGTAGGGGGTTCTTATGATAATTCGAGGTAGGGGACTCTCATGATTATTCGAGTTAGGGAGTTCTTAAGATAATTCGAGTTAAGGGGCTCTTATGATGATTCGAAGTAGGTGGATCTTATGATAATTCCAGGTATAGGCTCATGATTATTCAATGTAAGGTGCTCTTATGATTATTCGAGGTAGTTGACACTTATGATTAATCGAGGTAGGGGGCTCTTATGATTATTCGATTTAGGGAGCTCTTATGATAATTCGAGGTAGGGGTTCTCATGATTATTCGAGGTAGGGGCGCTTATAATTATTCGAGGTAGGTGGCTCTTATGATAATTCGAGGTAACGGGCTCTTATGATTATTCGAAGATAGGGGGATATTATGATAATTCGAGGTAGGGTCTCATGAATAATCGAGGTAAGGGACTCTTATGATTATTCGAGGTAGGGAGATATTATGATTATTCGAGGTAAGGGGCTCTTATGATTATTCGTGGTAAGGGGTTCTTATGATAATTCGAGGTAGGGGGCTCATGATAATTCGAGTAAAGGGCTCATGACTATTCGAGGTACGGGGCTCTTATGATTATTCGAAGTAGGGCGATCTTATGATAATTCGAGGTAGGGGGCTCTTATGATTATTCGATGTAGGGGGCTCTTATGATATTTCGAGGTATTGTACACTTGTGAGTATTCGAGTTATGGGGCTCTTATGATTATTCGACGTAAAGGGATTCTTATAATTATTTGTTATGATAATTCAAGTTAGGAATTTCTTATGATTTTTCGAGCTAGGGGTTCTTATGATAATTCGAGGTAGGGGATTCTTATCATAATTCCAGGTAGCGGGCTCTTATGATTATTCGAGGTAGGGGATTCTTATGATAATTTTCGGTAGGGGTTCTCATGATTATTCGAGGTAAGGTGCTCTTATGATAATTCGAGGTAATGGGCTCTTATGATTATTCGAAGTAGGGGGATATTATGATATTTCGAGGTAGGGTCTCATGATTATTTGAGGCAAGGTGCTCTTATGATTATTGGAGGCAGGGGACACATGATTAATCGAGGTAAGGGGCTCTTATGATTATTCGGGGTAGGGAGATCTTATGATTATTCGAGGTAGGGGGAGGGCTCTTATAAATTATTTGAGGTAAGGGGTTCTTATGATAATTCGAGGTAGCGGGCTCATGATAATTCGAGTAAGGGGCTCATGACTATTCGAGGTACGGGGTTCTTATGATTATTCGAAGTAGGGCGATCTTAAGATAATTCGAGGTAGGGTCACATGATTATTCGAGGTAGGAGGTTATTATGATAATTAGAGGTAAGGGGCTCTTATGAATATTCGAAGTAGGAGCCCGTATGGTTATTCGATTCAGGGGACACTTATAACTATTCTAGTTAGGGCGCTCTTATGATTATTCGAGGTAGGGGATTCTTATGATAATTTTAGGTAGGGGTTCTCATGATTATTAGAGGTAGGGAGAGGCGATCTTATGCTAATTCGCGGTAGGGGCTCATGATTATTCGAGGTAAGGTGCTCTTATGATTATTCGTGGTAAGGGGTTCTTACGATAATTCGAGGTAGAAAGTTCTTATGATTATTCGAGGTAGGGGGTTGCTATGGTTATTCGAGGTAGATGGTTCTTATGATAATTCGAGGTAGGGGGCTCTTATAATTATTCGAGGTAGGGGACACATGATTAATCGAGGTAAGTTGCTCTTATGATTATTGGAGGTAATGAGCACTTATGATTATTCGAGGTAAGGGTTTCTTATGATAATTCGAGGCAGGGGACTCTTATGATAATTTGAGTAAGGGGCTCATGATTATTCGAGGTACGGTGCTATTATGATTATTCGAAGTAGGGGGATCTTATGCGAATTCGAGGTAGGGGTTCATCATTATTCAAAGTAGGGGGTTATTATGATAATTCGAGGTAACGGGCTCATATGATTATTCGATGTTGGTGGATCTTATGATTATTCGAAGTAACGGGATCTTATCATAATTCGAGGTAGGGGGCTCTTATGATTTTCCGAGTTAGTGGGTTATTATGATTATTCGAGGTAGGGAGTTCTTATGATTATCTGAGATACAGGGTTCTTATGATATTTCGAGCTAGTGAGTTATGATTATTCGAAGTAGGGGGCTCTTATGATTATTAGAGGTAGCAGGTTCTTATGAAAATCCGAGGTATGAGTTCACATGATAATTCGAGTTTAGGGTGGTCTTATGATTATTCGAGGTTTGTGGTTCTTGCGATAATTCGTGGTAAGGGGTTCTCATGATTATTTGAGGTAAGGTGCTCTTAAGATAATTCGATTTAGGGTACTCTTATGATTATTCTAGGTAGGGCGCTCTTATGATTATTCGAGGTAGGTAGTCCTTATGATTATTCGAGGTACGGGGTTCTTATGATATTCAAGGTAGTGAGTTATGATTATTCGAGGTAGGAGGCTCTTATGAGTATTCGAGGTAGGGGGCTCTTATGATTATTTGAGGCAGGGGTTCTCATGATAATTCGAGGTAGTGTGCTCTTATGATTATTCGAGTTAGGTGGCTCTTATGATAATTCGAGGTAAGGGACTCTTGTGATTATTCGAGGCAGGGGGCTCTTATGGTTATTCGATTCAGGGGACACGTATGATTATTCTTGTTAGGGCGCTCTCATGATTATTCGAGGTAGCGGGCTCTTATGATTATTCGAAGTAAGGGGATCTTATGCTAATTCGCGGTAGGGGCTCATGATTATTGGAGGTAAGGTGCTCTTATGATTATTCGTGGTAAGGGGTTCTTATGACAATTCGAGGTAGGAAGTTCTTATGATTATTCGAGGTAGGGGGTTGTTATGGTTATTCGAAATAAGGGGATCTTATGATAATTCGAGGTAGGGGGCTTTTATGATTGTCCGAGATAGGGGGTTCTTATGATTATTCGAGGTAGGGAGTTTTTATGATTATCTGAGATACGGGGTTCTTATGATAATGAGGTAGTTAGTTATGATTATTCGAGGTAGGGGGCTCTTATGATTATTAGAGGTAGGGGGTTCTTATGAAAATCCGAGGTATATGTTCTCATGATAATTCGAGTTAGGGTGGTCATATGATTATTCGAGGTAGGGAGTTATGATAATTCGATGCAGGTGCTCATGATTATTCGAGGTAAGGTGCTCTTACGATTATTCGATTTAGGGGACTCTTATGATTATTCTAGGTAGGGCGCTCTTATGATTATTCGAGGTAGGGGGTTGTTATGATAATTCGAGATAGGGAGTTCTTATGATTATCCGAGGTACGGGGTTCTTATGATATTCGAGGTGGTGAGTTATGATTATTCGAGGTAGGGGGCTCTTATGATGATTAGAGGTAGGGGTTTCTTATGATAATTCGAGGTTGGGGTCTCATGATGATTCGAGGTAGGTGGCTCATGATAATTCGAGGTAGGGTTTCTCATGATTATTCGATGTCGGGGGATATTATCATTATTCAAGTTAGGGGACACTTATGAGTATTCCAGGTAGGGGGTTATTATGATTATTTGCGGTAGCGGTCTCTTATGATTATTCCAGGTAGCTGCCGCTTATGATTATTCGAAGTAGAGGGTCCTTATGATTATTCGAGGTAGGGGGCCCTTATGATTATTCGAGGTAGGGGGCACTTATGATTATTAGAATAGGGAGATCTTAAGATAATTCGAGGTAGTGGCTCATGATTATTCGAGGTAAGGTGCTCTTATGATTATTCGAGGTAGGGTTTTCTCATGATAATTCGAGGTAGGGGGCTCTTATGATTATTCGAGGTAGGGGGCTCTTACATTTATTCGAGGTAGGTGTTCTCATGATTATTCGAGGTAGCTGCCTCTTATGATTATTCGAGGTAGGGGGGTCTTATGATTATTCGAGGTAGGGGGCTTTTATGATTATTCGAGGCAGTGTTCTCGTATGATTATTCGAGGTAGGGGGTTCTTATTATAATTTGAGGTAGGGGCTCTTATAATTATTAGAAATAGGGGGATCTTATGATAATTCGAAGTAGGGGCTCAGTTGATAAATCGAGCTAGGGGTTCTCATGATTATTCGAGATAGGGGTCTCTTATGATTATTTGATGTAGGGGGATCTTATGATTATTCAAAGTAGGGTTTTCTTATAATTCGAGGTAGGGGTTCTCATGATAATTCGAGGTAGGGTGCTCTTATGATTATTCGATGTAGATGGCTCTTATGATTATCCGAGGTATGGGGCTCATATGATTATTCGATGTAGGGGACTCTTATGATTATTCGTGGTAGGGGGCTCTTATGACTATTCGAGTAGGAGGTTCTTATGATAACTCGAGATTGGGGTTCTCATGATTATTCGAGGGAGGGGGCTCTTATGATTATTCAAAGTAGCTGGCTCTTATATCAATTCGATGTAAGGGGCTATTATGATTACTCGATGTAGGGGGCTCTCATGATTATTCGAGGTAGGGTGCTCTCATGATTATTCGTGGTAGCGGGTTCTTATGATAATTCGAGGTAGGGGACTCTTATGATTATTCGAGGTGGGGGGTTCTTATTATAATTAGTGGTAGGCTGCTCTTATGATTATTAGAATAGGGTGATCTTACGATAATTCTAGGTAGGGGCTCATGATTATTCGAGATACGGGCTCTTATGATTATACGAGGTAGGGGACACTTATGAGTATTCGAGGTAGGGGTTCTCATGATTATTCGAGGTAGGGGGTTCTTATCATAATTCGAGGTAGGGGTCCTCATGATAATTCGAAGTAGGGGTTCTTATGATTATTCGAGGTAGCCGGCTCTTATGATTATCCGAGGTATGAGGCTCATATGATTATTCAAGATAGGGGGATCTTATGATTATTCGTGGTAGGGGGAGCTTATGATTATTCGAGGTAGGGGGTTCTTATTATAATTCGAGGTAGGGTTTCTCATGATAATTCAAGGTAGGGGTTCTCCTGATAATTCGATGTAGGGGGCTCTTATGATTATTCGAGGTATGGGGCTCATATGATTATTCGAGGTAGGGGGCTCTTATGATTATTCGCGGCAGGGGCTCTTATTATTATTCGATGTCGAGTGTTCTCATAATAATTCGAGGTAGGGGTCTCTTAAGATTATTCGAAGTAGGGAGCTCTTATGATAATTCCAGGTAGGGGTTCATGATTCTTCGAGGTAGGGGACACTTATGAGTATTCGAGTTAGGGGGTTCTTATTATAATTCGAGGTAGGGAGTTCTTATGATTATCCGAGGTAGGAGGCTCTTATGATTATTCGAGGTAGGGGGCTCATGATAATTCGATGTAGGGGGCTCATGATAATTCGAGGTATGGGATTCTCATGATTATTCGAAGTAGATGTCTCTTATAATAATTCGAGTTAACGGCTGTTATGATTATTGGAAATAGGGCGTTCTTATGATAATTCGAGGTAGAGGTTCGTATTATTTTTCGAGGTAGGGGTCTCATGATAATTCGATGTAAGGGGATGCTATGATAATTCAAGATGTTGGCTCAACATTATTCGAGATTTCAGAAAATGCGATGCTTTTTTGGGGCATTTATAAACATAACCGTCTGAAGGTTTTTATTATTATCCAAAAAGGAAATGTCTACGTAACATTAGGAAGAGACAGTTCGGGTTTCTAGGGCACATAATGAGAAATATAGCTTGGAAAATCTGATACTCACAGGTCATATTGAAGTCAGGGGCGACAGAAGAAAACAACGCATGATATACTTAGTAAATGTATGGCGGAACAAGGTTTAGTATAAAGAACAGAAATACATTTATTAAGATTTATTAAGATTTATTAAATTTATTAAGTGCTACAAGGAAACAAGAACTTGTGGAGGGCCATGATCGACTAGGTTCTGAGGGGACACGGCCTATATGAAGAATCTGTAAATGAATACGATTTCTTGAGAAAGATAGTTGAGCAGTTTGCTTTAGCCTTCTGCACAGTTTAAAATTAAAAAACGCCACATTTACACGCGAAAATTTGTGTTTCTAAACATAGCTTTTCAGATTAGTCACAATGCCTTGGGTCATTGAGCTTTTCAAACTTAGCTTTATACGTTAAAAGATAGCTTTTTTATGTAGCTTGCAAAAAGCAATAGGTGCTGCAGAAGCAGAGAAAGAATGATAGGTTAGAACGTATTGTCAACCTTTCGTTTTCTTCTCACTAGTTTTGGTAATTCGACACTCATCAACTAAATCAGTCATACGAAAAGCAAATACCCCGTAGCTGGGAGAGTCACATGTTTTTCACTGAAGCCCATTCACTTGCAAGCAAGATACTGTTCATTTTATCAAAATTTATTTTTATCAACACGCTTCAGTGTGTTGGATATCCTTGAATTATTTAGTATTGTTGAAGTTAAAATAGAGTTGAATGTTAAATAATAAAACTTTTAATTAAAATACTAAAAAAAAACTTTCGCTAGATATAAGGAAAAGACTACTAAACTGTTACGTGATATCTGTTCTCCTGTATAGCAGTGAGTGTTTGGCGATCTCCTCAAAGATGAAGACTTGCAGCGATAGAAATATAGTGTCAGAAAAGGATGATGAGGACACCATGGAGCGAACGTGTGAGCAACAACGAAGTTTTAGAGAAAATGGAAACAAAAAGCAGGCATACTTAACATCAGGAAGTATCAGTTTATGTATACATAATAGTATACATAATGAGGAAAGAAAGCATGGAAAATCCGATACTCACAGGACAGATTGAAGGCAAGAAAGACAGAGGAAAACAACGCATAACTTACTTGACGATCTTGAGTAAATGGTTGAACGAACAGTGATTAGGTGAGATAGCAAAAGGACATAATGCATAAGGGAATGTTTTAGAGAAAATGGCTAGAAAAGGTTTATTATACTTAATATCAAGAAGAGAGAGTTCAAATTTCTAGGCCACATCATCAGGAAAGAGAACTTGGAAAATTCGATACTCACTGGAGAGATTGAAGGCAAGAAAGACAGAGGAAAACAAAGCATAACTTACTTGACGAACTTCAGTAAATTGTTGAACGAACAGTGATTAGGAGAGATAGCAAAAAAGACAAAATTCAAAAGGGAATGTTTTAGATAAAATGATAAGAAAAGGTTATTTATACTTAGTATCAAGAAGAGAGATTTGAAATTTCTGGGGCACAAAATGAGAAAAGAGACCTTGGAAAATCCGATACTAACAGGAGAGATTGAAAGCAAGAAAGACAGAGGAAAACAAAGCATAACTTACTTGACGAGCTTGAGTAAATGGTTGAACGGACAGTGATTAGGAGAGATAGCAAAAAGACATAATGCAACAGGGAATGTTTTGGAGAAAATGGTTAGAAAAGGATATTTATACATAACATCAAGAAGAATGATTTTAATTTCTAGGGCACATAATGAGGAAAGAGACCTTGGAAAATCCGATACCCACAGGACAGTTTGAAGGCAAGAAAGACAGAGGAAAACAACGCATAACCTACTTAGTAAGTATGAGTAAATGTACTGAGGAACAAGTTTTAGGAACAATAACAGAAAGACAAAATTTAGTAAGAGCTACAAAATACAGGAACTTGTGGAGAGCCCTGATCGCCCACGTTCTGGGGAGAAAGGTACATAATGTAGAATCTGTAAATTGACATGGTTTCCTGAGAGAAATAGTTGATACTTTAGCCTTCTGCACAGTTTAACATTCAGATTTTCCTTCTCTCAGACTGGTTGCTACTTAAAACTATAGAGCCCAGTCGACGTTGCTGTTTAACCCATAACTAGGAGGAAAAGTGACGGGTTCATGATTTTGCCAAGAGAATTAGGGCGAAATTGAACGCAGCTCGAAATATAGCTGCACGAATAGGTACATACGACTTCACAACTGTGGGCGGCGTAGGGTCATTGTTGTTTTAGTCTTTTTACAAAATTGGGTAATAAAATTGAGGCCAACACTGTATAGAACCAGTTATGAATACTGTAATAATATTATAAAATGCCTATAAAAAGATCGTCCTGGGAATGACGATAAACTACATCCGCGTCCAGGGTAAGACGATAAACTACGTACAACAGCAAGGCTTCAGATCAGGAAGTTTTGAGGAGAGTGGAACCACCTCTTAATTGCTGGTGTTGCCAGGTCCACCCTGACCCGGGATGATAGCAGCTGTTATGGTCCCAGCTATGGGCAAATAGTTAACCTCCAAACTGAGGCATTATAAAAGTGTAAAACTAGGTTTTAATACCAGAAATACTTTGTACAAAATTATTACCAGAAATAAATTTTTGAAGAAAAAAAAAATTACCAGCAATAAGTTTTTGAAAAAATATTATTACCAGCAATACGTTTTTGAAAAAAAAAATTACAAGCAATACGTTTTTGAAAAAATATTACCAGCTATACATTTTTGAGGAAAGAGATTTTTGACAAAGCAAAAACATTACCAGGAAAAAAAGTTGTCGGTATTAAATGACCCATTGAGGATGATATGCCGTAAAGCAAACCAAACCAAACAGACCTATAAAAGGCCTCAATGCACGCTCAACCATGATATTTCAACGTAAAAGAAAAAATTCAAAATAGATAACTTTATTTTAATGTTTAAAAATATAAAAGATTTTAGTTATATTTTAAGTTAGTATTTTATATAAAACTTTGCTGTTAGGAACATTATTTCTGAATCAATTTTCTACAGAAATTAATTCGTGGACTTGAAAGGATTAAGATTAAAATAAACATAATACGTCTAAATTATTTAACCAAATTTGCTTGAAAAGAAAATATTTATATATATATTATAGCAAGCGGTCACTCGTCTAGGTACTGATCAGGCTCGATGTTGCTTAACTTCGGTGATCGTACGAGAACTAGTGTTTCAAAGTTATATTTTTCATTTATTTCTGGCACATAACTTTTCAAATCAAAACATAGATGTGCGGGTGGTGTAATGGATATCGTCTCAGAATGAGAAATCGAAGAGTCGAGTTCGAATTCAAGTCGGGCACTTTACATTAAGTTACCCTTGGGAAGGTGAAGTAATGGATAGCGGCTTCGATTGAGGAATCGGAGAGCCGTGTTCGAATTCCAGTCGAATCCATTACATTCACTTACGTGATAATACCCCTGGGAAAGGTGTGAACCCTCTTCTTCTCCCTCCAGCTATGGGTAAATAGGGTTCTATACCCTTGGATGGCAACTGTTCTAGGAGAAGGGCAACTCTGAATTCAAACCCGATGGACGGCACTTTGTGCTACCTTCCGGCAACTCCTACAGCCGCGTTGGTACCAAACTGTATTGGTTCATCCTCTCCTTTGGACTCTGCTAGCAAGGCCGAGAGGGGTAACTAGACGTCTGGCCATATATCCCGCTCAGGCACGCGCTACTCCATCGTCTCTCGAGACGGATGCCGCCGACGACGACGACTCTTGGGAAAGGCATGAATCCATCTCTCTCCATCTACGATTTCTGGGTTAAATAGTTGGACTTGTAGTTGGAAAAAATCATTGCTATTATGAAAAAGTTGTCAACGCAATATTAACTGGAAAAATATTCATACAATACGTAATATGATTCGACTTTAAATAACTCACAAGGTAAACCATAAAGAACAACTTCAACCAAAACAAGCATTCAGAATATGAAAGGGGTCAAAGAAATGTCAAGGAGTTACTTCAGTGTTTGCTATGCAAAAATTGTTTATAGTGGCAAAATTGGAAATCATCAAAGAATACATATTCTATTCATACGAATCTATCCTAAAAATGTTGTCGGCATTAAATAACCCATTGAGGTTGATATGTCGTAAAACAAAATAAACCAAACCAATCTAAAACAAAGAATACATATTCTATGCATGTGAATCTATCCTAATATTGTCGGCATTAAATAACCCATTGAGGTTGATATGCCGTAAAACAAAATAAACCAAACCAATCTAAAACAAAGAATACATATTCTATGCATATGAATCTATCCTAATGTTGTCGGCATTAAATAACCCATTGAGGTTGATATGTCGTAAAACAAAATAAACCAAACCAATCTAAAACAAAGAATACATATTCTATGCATATGAATCTATCCTAATGTTGTCGGCATTAAATAACCCATTGAGGTTGATATGCCGTAAAACAAAATAAACCAAACCAATCTAAAACAAAGAATACATATTCTATGCATGTGAATCTATCCTAATATTGTCGGCATTAAATAACCCATTGAGGTTGATATGCCGTAAAACAAAATAAACCAAACCAATCTAAAACAAAGAATACATATTCTATGCATATGAATCTATCCTAATGTTGTC
>OZ038489.1:114496162-114651162 GCA_964036315.1 Acanthosepion esculentum | reverse complement strand
TTACGACTGAAAAGTGAGTTCGATCCTCACTAGGTGCCCCATACTTTCGGCTTTCTGCCACATCTAAGCTATGCTTAGAAATTAACCATGAGCTTGCTTCGGCAATTAGTTGGAGATTCGTCTCCAGCTGAGCTGGTCGACCTCTCTGCCTTCGGGCGGAGAGGAACCCAGACGAGGCTATGCCTAAGAACAGAGCCTCGTCTGGGGTGGTAGACTGCTACCCGACACCGTTTTTAAGGGGTCTACGGGGAATTTTTGCCCGAGCTCACGGGATCGGTTTTAACCCCGCATTAAAAACGGCCTTGTGCCACATCCTGCCTCGCGGCAAAGTGAGGTAAATAACCTTTCCTGTCTTCTCAGACCCACAGCAATGTAGTTCTGTGGAAAGGTCGCGTTTGTCCCTTTAAGGGAAAATGCTATGACACACACAACCAACACAAATAATACCTTCTGATATATATATATACATATTTTCCTATTCCTCCTCAACAGTATCCAATACTTCATATAGTTAAAGAGAATTAATTTTCAATATATTTATGATGGCCAAACTGATAAATAAGCGTGAATTTATTGTTTATACTTGGAAATGAGATAATATACTGTCTTACCTTCATTTGTTTCTTTAAAATATATGTAGAATCCACGTCCATGTCCGTCTTGATCAGTTTTGAAAACAATTTTTATTTTGTCAGTGTTGAATACAGAAGCAGGTGGAACTTTAGTACCTGTGTATCGCCGAAAATAATATTCGTTTCCCTGACCAAACGAGATCTCTAAAAAGTCTTTGTCGAACTCCACGTCTAGATCTTCAAACGTAATTTTGATACGAGTTCCGTTCGCCAAACGAACACTCCACTGACAATATGCTGCGTCTTCATATGCATCCGGATAACCCTGGTTAGTTATGAAGCCTTCGTTCGATATCAAGCTAACGACACGGGCAGAGGAAGACAAACTGACTTTGGTCGCCGGTGTTACTTCGTGAAAGAGTCCGCTGGGTATCGGTTCTCTTATTGAAACGGTCGTAAACGACGATTCCTGTTTCTGTTGGTAATTTGTTCTCCGAGAGAAATCAAATCTGTCGAACGATTCTTTTCGAAAATCTGTTTTATAGTTCAAAGCAGTTGACTGATAATAGTTTGGTTGTGACGGGTAGGTGTCTTCCAGCGCCAGTCGAGAATATCTGGGTGTTGGATGCTCGAATGTTATCTTTTCATTCGTGTTAAATCCTTTTGAAATATTATGTTTGGGTAATATTTTTATGGACGCCGAACTCGTGGTGTACGTTGTTTGGCCAGAGGGGGCGTTAGTTACCATTGAAATTCCATATGTTGCTCTGACTGAACTGTTCGATAGGAAAGAGTTCGCCTGTGTCGACAAGGTCCTATTGTGTGTATTATTGAAAATGATACTTGCTTTGTTTATGACGCTTTGGGTAAAAGCTGACTGGTGAACCCTGATTAACTGGACGTGTGGGTTTATTTTACCTGCGAACAAAATGTTAAAAAAAATGAATAAGGAAAGAAAAAGGGAGCAATGAAAAGAAAATATTCCAGCAGCTTCTTACTGACTTTCATCTTCGCTCGCAGCTCAATACTTGCAGTCTGGTGAAGATATATAACCCATTAATATACACCGTTCCCAAAATTAATGGCTTCTAAGCAGAAATCTATAATTAATATCAGATTTTCATAGTGTTTTTAAAAGCCTGTTATTAATAATAAACCTATAATTAATACCAAAATTTTTATAGGATTCTAAAAAATCCCACATCTACTTATTTAATTTTATGAAATTTCAAGAAATTCATTTTAGTACTGTTTAATGTTTCTATTAGTTATATAGACTCATTGGAGAATTTGAATCATCAAATCTTTTTGTAAAACATCCCCCCCCCTAGTTACCGAAAATCTGCTTTCGATAGTAAATTAAAAAATGCAATAAAAGTAATTAATTATTTAATTACAAAAGTGCTTTTAGGAATCAGATATATTATAGACACTATTGTTTTGAGAACAATTTTTTTCGATGAATAATTAATTTTTACAAAATTGATTTCAATTTCAAAAACTTTAATTAGATTAATTTATAAATTTTTAAATCTTTTAAATTTCTGTGTTAAATTGTACCGGTTAGGTGATATTGTAATTAAGTAAAAACTACATTTACTAATCATAAATGTAAAAGATTACTACAATTCAGCGACTCCAATATGAAAAAAAAAAATTGTATGTGTATAATCGTGCAGATTTTTGTAAATACGAAGGCCCATACACGACATTATCAAAAAATAAGAGCGATAACTGTAGCAAATTTAAAGCCAGAGTTCTTTAAATTGAATAAAATAAAACATTAGATTACAGAGAATATTTTCTTAAATTTTAAAGATTAATGGGTAGTTAAAAATTATATAAAAAAGTTGCCCACGTTATATTCCTCAAGTAATTTTTACAGATATATCTCCCGTAGAAAAATGTAAACTTCAATCTGTCAATCTAGCTGTCAACATGTCAACACCTGAAATAAACACCTACCCCCGTGCTAAAAATCCATTCTCCCATATTTTAAACTTAAAGTAAGTAATATTTGTTTCAAAGCAGATTAATTAAACTTTAAATGAGTTAATATTTCTCAAATAAAGATTCAGTAAAGTATATTTATATCTGAAAGACATTTTAATAATGAGAATTACATTCTGCTGTTTGATAGCTAAAAATGTCGCTAAAATCAATGATCTTTAGAGATTAAAAAAAACACTTTCCAGTCAATTTAAAGTTTTTGAAATACAACAAAGTATTTTGCTTATTGGAAATATTATATTTAATCAATTCGCTTGAAATTAAAAGTAAAATAAAAGCTTCAAGAAAGATTTTTCATTATTAAAAATTAATTTTAACCCTCGCGTTTCTTAGGAGGTACATACACAAAGGACATGGAATTGTGAAGTTCCATGATCGCCAACATCCTGAAAGAACACAGCACCTAGAAGAAGATGTTCTCCCAGAGATTGAAACGCAACGTTTCAATGCACTAGACTATTGTCCCGTGGCAAGTAAATAAAACTTACAAAGCAAACAATCCTTTCGTATGTGGAGATAAGTATTAAAGATAACTAAACGGTTGCAAACCGATAATTGTTATGAAGGTCAGTGCAAGAGTCTCATCCCCCATTGAATCCATGACACAGCATGCTGTACCTATGAAATACACATTTTATTTTAACCTAATTATGTACAATAATGGATTATATGCAAAGTAGGTGAACAATTCAACTCGAAAAATTGAAAATAAATACAATGTGTCTAAATACAAATTAGAGACATGTCATAATAGATAATTCTATTTTAAATAAATCAATAATGTCTTGCGGTAATTTTTAATATTGGCTTGAGATTTTTCTTGTTAAAAAGATGAATAGTAGAGTAGACTGGACCCTAGGGTAACATCTAGTGTGAGAGAGTTAAAACTCTGAATTCCAAACCGTGGATAAGGTAACGGGAAACCACTCCATCTTTCTCAAGGAGTCATAGCAAATGACAGAAAATAAAGCATAATCTATCCTGAGTAATGATCGCCCACGGCCTGAAGGGATTAAATGTGTTTGTTTGTTTTTTACTGATCTCTATGCTGGCGTGTGTCTCTGTGCAGGACCGTTGATAGAAATCTCTACTTTACTATATCGCAATTTTCATACGGTAGTATTCATATAAAATAACAAAGTTATTGTAACTCAATTGTGTACAATAATGAATTATATGCAAAATAGGTGATACAATGTATCTAAATAGAAATTGGCCTTGGTTTAGAGGAAACGGCTTCGCACGCCTTCTACCATTGTCCCCGGGCCCGCCCCTTATGGGACCATGTCGGCGAGTTGACGGCTTGTCTCGCTCCCGAAAAACTAGTGCCCTTTGATCGCGCATACGCGTGTGACAATGTGTCGCCCCCGTATTCTGGGGTGAAACGAATGGTGTCTCTGACGCTGCTGGCCACGGCCCGAATGGTGATTTGGACGACGCGACAGGAGGAAGTCTTGCGAGGCAACCGTCTTTCTCATCAGGATCTGATCCAATTCTTTGATCATCAGCTCAAGATGAAGATTAGAACTGATAGAAAACGATTGCATTCGACAGTCTTCAGCGAAAGGTGGGTGAAAGAGGCGAGCTTGTTTCGTTTGCACGGGGATAGCCTTGATTTTCTCTTTTAGATCAACCTATATCACATTGGGGCGGTTTCCTGTGGAGCCCCCCTCCCTGGTTAGGTTAGAAAAGCTTTGTGTACCTAGTTAATGTGAGTAAGTGTTGTCCCTGGCCTGTTCCCGGCCATATCTTTGGTTATGATCCAGGTTGAGATTCCCAACCTCCCCAGTTTGTTTTGGCCCCTTTTTATCTCGTCTGGGCCAGCTTTATATTTCCCATGCCCGTATGATTTTTTATCTTTTCCCACTCCCTTAGCGAGAGAGCTTCTTGATTTTGTCCCATGGGCAGAATAATGAGGCCTCTCTGTTTTTGAGGGTTGGACGGACCATACTAACATTAGTTAAATTTAATTTGATTTGTGTTAATATTTCAGTTTGTTACTGGGTTCATCTCCCTCCCCTCTCATTTTTTCATCACTGATTTTTATATAGATTTTACTATCATTAAATTTTTATGACATAGAGCGCGTTTTATAGGTCCCCCTAGAGAGGATGTGGTATTATGGTGCATGGAGGATTGATTGGTGATGGACGAGTTCTTGTGGTGAATGGGTAAATTGTAATGAGCGAATGGGTCGTGAATCGGATTAGCTAGGTATAAGATAGTTAGTGTGGACCAGTCTTAACCCCTCCCCTTTTTTCGGCCTTGTGCCACAATTATGTAATTTTTACATAATAAATATCTAGAAATTGGAGACATGTCATAATAGATCATTTCTTTCTTAAATAAATCAACAATGACGTCAAAACACGGGAAAACTTTTCATCCTTTAATAGTCAGTTTGATTAGTTGAATTTGTAACATACATAAATGTAGGTAGAAAAAATGAAATGTTTTAAGATAGCGAATGTCACAAAGCACTTATCGGGGCCCCCAATCATGCTTCCCTACACTTGCGCTCGGGGGGTTCGGAGGTAGTACGCACTGGCCCTAATTGTTAAGATAAACCTATTAAGAAAAAAGGGCTTTATCAATAATATTTTCATATCATCTTACGAAATTAATATTATAATGTGAACTATTTAAAAGCCTTGTAGAGAAATATTTCTTAAAATTTGAGTGATATAAAAAATATTTATCGATCGAAACATATTTGTCCATATTGTTAGTCTAAACTAAACAATAATGACCGGTACGTAACTATTTAATATTTCAAAACTACCAGTAAAAAATAATTAGTAAGGTTTATTCTATTATAAAAGTCCAAAATCCAGAAGTGCTCAAATACACATATAAAGAAAATAAAAAATAAAAATTTAACGTGCAGAGGTTTTAAATTTAAAACATTAGCTCAGCCAATTACGCTACCATGGTTTCAACCTTAAGGTATCCTCAGGTGATATTGGCCAATATCATCTGAGGATACCGGACTGTATACAAGATAAAATGTGCCCTCCTATATACAGGGAAATTGAAAAGTATACTATTTTCCGAAATTTGATTTACTTTAGAACAGCTTCTTGATCGGGCTGATAACTTTTCGGTACTGCAACATATATAATGAGATTTTGACGCGAGTGTAAGTTATTTATAATATATATATTATTTGATATGTGTGATATATTATGTAAAATATTTAAGTAAAGAGTGAAGCCATAAAGTCATCAAACAAAGAAAAAGATGAAAAGAATCTGAAAACAGAAAGCCCGTACTTGCCAATGACGATTTAAATCCCCAAATAAAAATGCCCATCACGAGAACTGAGCAAGAAACCATTGTATTTAATTGTTATTGACTGAAAACAATGTAATTTTTTTTATCTTTATCTTTTTGCAATTTTATTTTTTCTTTCGTTTTTTTCTTTCAAGTTTTTTTTATTAATTTATGAATGTATTTTTTATTTTCCATTTTCTGTGATTAAAAGTTGTTTGCGTTTCCTTCTTGTTCCTGCTTAAGTTTAGAATTCGCATAAAATGACTGAAGATGTGAATTTGGGTGAAGGCTTCGGTGTCACGCCATTTTCTCTGGCAGGAATTTAGTAAAGAAACTTCGAAAATGTAGATGATTTAGTTGACCCTGAAAATGGATAGAAGGAAAGAATGATGATCATGAAATAAAACAATGTTGATAAATAAGGAGTAAAATTAAAAAGCGAAGAGAAGGAAAAAGGAAACAGTAGGAGAGCACAAGAGAAAGAGAAAAGAAGAGGAAGAAAGAAAGCGAAAATAAGAAAATAAGCAAGAGGAGAAGCGTGAAAATAAAAGAGAGAATGAGAAAGAGAATAAGAAAGAAAAAGAGAGAATAAGAAAGCGAAAAGGAAAGAGATAATAAGAAAGCAAAAAGGAAAGAGAGAATAAGAAAGCGAAACGGAAAGACAGAAAAAGAAAAAGAGAAAAAGTGAGAAAAAGAGACGCAGTAAGAGAGAGTGAGAGAAAAGGAAAGAGAGAAAAAGAGAGAATAAAAAATGGATAAAAAAATTAAAAGAGAATGAATATGTGAGAATAAGAAAGAGAGAATGAGAAAGAAAAATATATGAAGGAAAATGAGAGAATAAGAAAGAAAAAGAGAGAAAATACGAAGAAGAGAAAAGAAAGACAGAAAACGAGAAAGAAAGAGATAAAGAGACAGACAAAGAGAAAAGGAGAAAATTTAGTAACGGAAATATTAGACGTTTCCCTATAAGGAAATATTTGGCATTCAGTAACCGATTAAACAGATCTGCTTTCGGTTGAAAATTATAAATGTTTTTATTAAAACAGTTTTTCAGGACATTATGTTTCAGTAACAGTTATCGTTCTTGCTAGTACTGAAGGGAATTTCCTAACTACTCTTTTATCTGAAGTAGTGTGGAATGTCAACATCTTCATTATGTCATTATTTCTATTCGAGTTAAATTTGCTATACATTTTAGACTTTGCTGCAGTTGGTAGTCTGTAGAGACAATCTACAATGTTCAAAGAAGGATGGTCTTTAAAAAAATGAATAAAATATGTGGTTGAGACTATTTATCAAATGTTACGTAAGGATAAATATACAAAAATATAAATAGGCTCATATATTATCAAAATGCAAAAGACAAGATGTTTTAGTTCTTGTTCTAAGACTTAAAGGCGCACCCTTCCTTAGATTATATACACTTATATCAAGCCAAGTTTTAAAAAAATAAATGAAAATAATCAGATCAGAATGTGTGGTTGAGACTCATCTTGTGTAGTGATTAACAAGCTAATAGGCGCAGACAATAAACTTAATGTTATTTGGTGCACGGTGAGAAAGTGCAAGAGTGGACACACAATGGAAGAAAGTAACAGGAAAAAATAAATAAAGATTGAAACGATAGCTGAATGAAATCAGGAAGGAAGAGACTAAAGAGTAATGAAGCGATGAAAAAGAAATGACTGAAAAATGAAAGAATACATGATGAATGAAGTCAAAGAGGAAGGCAGAAAAATAAAAGAAGCGGCAAAAAAGAAATGACTGAAAAATGAAAGAATACATGATGAATGAAGTTGAAGAGGAAGGCAGAAAAATAAAAGAAGCGGCAAAAAAGAAATGACTGAAAAATGAAAGAATAAATGATGAATGAAGTTAAAGAGGAAGGCAGAAAAATAAAAGAAGCGGCAAAAAAGAAATGGCTGAAAAATGAAAGAATACATGATGAATGAAGTCAAAGAGGAAGGCAGAAAAATAAAAGAAGCGGCAAAAAAGAAATGGCTGAAAAATGAAAGAATACATGATGAATGAAGTCAAAGAGGAAGGCAGAAAAATAAAAGAAGCGGCAAAAAAGAAATGACTGAAAAATGAAAGAATAAATGATGAATGAAGTTGAAGAGGAAGGCAGAAAAATAAAAGAAGCGGCAAAAAAGAAATGACTGAAAAATGAAAGAATACATGATGAATGAAGTTAAAGAGGAAGGCAGAAAAATAAAAGAAGCGGCAAAAAAGAAATGACTGAAAAATGAAAGAATACATGATGAATGAAGTTAAAGAGGAAGGCAGAAAAATAAAAGAAGCGGCAAAAAAGAAATGACTGAAAAATGAAAGAATACATGATGAATGAAGTCAAAGAGGAAGGCAGAAAAATAAAAGAAGCGGCAAAAAAGAAATGACTGAAAAATGAAAGAATACATGATGAATGAAGTTAAAGAGGAAGGCAGAAAAATAAAAGAAGCGGCAAAAAAGAAATGACTGAAAAATGAAAGAATACATGATGAATGAAGTTAAAGAGGAAGGCAGAAAAATAAAAGAAGCGGCAAAAAAGAAATGACTGAAAAATGAAAGAATACATGATGAATGAAGTTAAAGAGGAAGGCAGAAAAATAAAAGAAGCGGTAAAAAAGAAATGACTGAAAAATGAAAGAATACATGATGAATGAAGTCAAAGAGGAAGGCAGAAAAATAAAAGAAGCGGCAAAAAAGAAATGACTGAAAAATGAAAGAATACATGATGAATGAAGTTAAAGAGGAAGGCAGAAAAATAAAAGAAGCGGCAAAAAAGAAATGACTGAAAAATGAAAGAATACATGATGAATGAAGTTAAAGAGGAAGGCAGAAAAATAAAAGAAGCGGCAAAAAAGAAATGACTGAAAAATGAAAGAATACATGATGAATGAAGTTAAAGAGGAAGGCAGAAAAATAAAAGAAGCGGCAAAAAAGAAATGACTGAAAAATGAAAGAATACATGATGAATGAAGTTAAAGAGGAAGGCAGAAAAATAAAAGAAGCGGCAAAAAAGAAATGACTGAAAAATGAAAGAATACATGATGAATGAAGTTAAAGAGGAAGGCAGAAAAATAAAAGAAGCGGCAAAAAAGAAATGACTGAAAAATGAAAGAATACATGATGAATGAAGTTAAAGAGGAAGGCAGAAAAATAAAAGAAGCGGCAAAAAAGAAATGACTGAAAAATGAAAGAATACATGATGAATGAAGTTAAAGAGGAAGGCAGAAAAATAAAAGAAGCGGCAAAAAAGAAATGACTGAAAAATGAAAGAATACATGATGAATGAAGTCAAAGAGGAAGGCAGAAAAATAAAAGAAGCGGCAAAAAAGAAATGACTGAAAAATGAAAGAATACATGATGAATGAAGTTAAAGAGGAAGGCAGAAAAATAAAAGAAGCGGCAAAAAAGAAATGACTGAAAAATGAAAGAATACATGATGAATGAAGTTAAAGAGGAAGGCAGAAAAATAAAAGAAGCGGCAAAAAAGAAATGACTGAAAAATGAAAGAATACATGATGAATGAAGTTAAAGAGGAAGGCAGAAAAATAAAAGAAGCGGCAAAAAAGAAATGACTGAAAAATGAAAGAATACATGATGAATGAAGTTAAAGAGGAAGGCAGAAAAATAAAAGAAGCGGAAAAAAAGAAATGACTGAAAAATGAAAGAATACATGATGAATGAAGTTAAAGAGGAAGGCAGAAAAATAAAAGAAGCGGCAAAAAAGAAATGACTGAAAAATGAAAGAATACATGATGAATGAAGTTAAAGAGGAAGGCAGAAAAATAAAAGAAGCGGCAAAAAAGAAATGACTGAAAAATGAAAGAATAAATGATGAATGAAGTTAAAGAGGAAGGCAGAAAAATAAAAGAAGCGGCAAAAAAGAAATGACTGAAAAATGAAAGAATACATGATGAATGAAGTTAAAGAGGAAGGCAGAAAAATAAAAGAAGCGGCAAAAAAGAAATGACTGAAAAATGAAAGAATACATGATGAATGAAGTTAAAGAGGAAGGCAGAAAAATAAAAGAAGCGGCAAAAAAGAAATGACTGAAAAATGAAAGAATACATGATGAATGAAGTCAAAGAGGAAGGCAGAAAAATAAAAGAAGCGGCAAAAAAGAAATGACTGAAAAATGAAAGAATACATGATGAATGAAGTTAAAGAGGAAGGCAGAAAAATAAAAGAAGCGGCAAAAAAGAAATGACTGAAAAATGAAAGAATACATGATGAATGAAGTCAAAGAGGAAGGCAGAAAAATAAAAGAAGCGGCAAAAAAGAAATGACTGAAAAATGAAAGAATACATGATGAATGAAGTTAAAGAGGAAGGCAGAAAAATAAAAGAAGCGGCAAAAAAGAAATGACTGAAAAATGAAAGAATACATGATGAATGAAGTTAAAGAGGAAGGCAGAAAAATAAAAGAAGCGGCAAAAAAGAAATGACTGAAAAATGAAAGAATACATGATGAATGAAGTTGAAGAGGAAGGCAGAAAAATAAAAGAAGCGGCAAAAAAGAAATGACTGAAAAATGAAAGAATACATGATGAATGAAGTTAAAGAGGAAGGCAGAAAAATAAAAGAAGCGGCAAAAAAGAAATGACTGAAAAATGAAAGAATACATGATGAATGAAGTCAAAGAGGAAGGCAGAAAAATAAAAGAAGCGGCAAAAAAGAAATGACTGAAAAATGAAAGAATACATGATGAATGAAGTTAAAGAGGAAGGCAGAAAAATAAAAGAAGCGGCAAAAAAGAAATGACTGAAAAATGAAAGAATACATGATGAATGAAGTTAAAGAGGAAGGCAGAAAAATAAAAGAAGCGGCAAAAAAGAAATGACTGAAAAATGAAAGAATACATGATGAATGAAGTTAAAGAGGAAGGCAGAAAAATAAAAGAAGCGGCAAAAAAGAAATGACTGAAAAATGAAAGAATACATGATGAATGAAGTCAAAGAGGAAGGCAGAAAAATAAAAGAAGCGGCAAAAAAGAAATGACTGAAAAATGAAAGAATACATGATGAATGAAGTTAAAGAGGAAGGCAGAAAAATAAAAGAAGCGGCAAAAAAGAAATGACTGAAAAATGAAAGAATACATGATGAATGAAGTCAAAGAGAAAGGCAGAAAAATAAAAGAAGCGGCAAAAAAGAAATGACTGAAAAATGAAAGAATACATGATGAATGAAGTTAAAGAGGAAGGCAGAAAAATAAAAGAAGCGGCAAAAAAGAAATGACTGAAAAATGAAAGAATACATGATGAATGAAGTCAAAGAGGAAGGCAGAAAAATAAAAGAAGCGGCAAAAAAGAAATGACTGAAAAATGAAAGAATACATGATGAATGAAGTTAAAGAGGAAGGCAGAAAAATAAAAGAAGCGGCAAAAAAGAAATGACTGAAAAATGAAAGAATACATGATGAATGAAGTCAAAGAGGAAGGCAGAAAAATAAAAGAAGCGGCAAAAAAGAAATGACTGAAAAATGAAAGAATACATGATGAATGAAGTTAAAGAGGAAGGCAGAAAAATAAAAGAAGCGGCAAAAAAGAAATGACTGAAAAATGAAAGAATACATGATGAATGAAGTTAAAGAGGAAGGCAGAAAAATAAAAGAAGCGGCAAAAAAGAAATGACTGAAAAATGAAAGAATACATGATGAATGAAGTTAAAGAGGAAGGCAGAAAAATAAAAGAAGCGGCAAAAAAGAAATGACTGAAAAATGAAAGAATACATGATGAATGAAGTTAAAGAGGAAGGCAGAAAAATAAAAGAAGCGGCAAAAAAGAAATGACTGAAAAATGAAAGAATACATGATGAATGAAGTTAAAGAGGAAGGCAGAAAAATAAAAGAAGCGGCAAAAAAGAAATGACTGAAAAATGAAAGAATACATGATGAATGAAGTCAAAGAGGAAGGCAGAAAAATAAAAGAAGCGGCAAAAAAGAAATGACTGAAAAATGAAAGAATACATGATGAATGAAGTTAAAGAGGAAGGCAGAAAAATAAAAGAAGCGGCAAAAAAGAAATGACTGAAAAATGAAAGAATACATGATGAATGAAGTTAAAGAGGAAGGCAGAAAAATAAAAGAAGCGGCAAAAAAGAAATGACTGAAAAATGAAAGAATACATGATGAATGAAGTTGAAGAGGAAGGGAGAAAAATAAAAGAAGCGGCAAAAAAGAAATGACTGAAAAATGAAAGAATACATGATGAATGAAGTTAAAGAGGAAGGCAGAAAAATAAAAGAAGCGGCAAAAAAGAAATGACTGAAAAATGAAAGAATACATGATGAATGAAGTTAAAGAGGAAGGCAGAAAAATAAAAGAAGCGGCAAAAAAGAAATGACTGAAAAATGAAAGAATACATGATGAATGAAGTTGAAGAGGAAGGCAGAAAAATAAAAGAAGCGGCAAAAAAGAAATGACTGAAAAATGAAAGAATACATGATGAATGAAGTTAAAGAGGAAGGCAGAAAAATAAAAGAAGCGGCAAAAAAGAAATGACTGAAAAATGAAAGAATACATGATGAATGAAGTTAAAGAGGAAGGCAGAAAAATAAAAGAAGCGGCAAAAAAGAAATGACTGAAAAATGAAAGAATACATGATGAATGAAGTTAAAGAGGAAGGCAGAAAAATAAAAGAAGCGGCAAAAAAGAAATGACTGAAAAATGAAAGAATACATGATGAATGAAGTCAAAGAGGAAGGCAGAAAAATAAAAGAAGCGGCAAAAAAGAAATGACTGAAAAATGAAAGAATACATGATGAATGAAGTTAAAGAGGAAGGCAGAAAAATAAAAGAAGCGGCAAAAAAGAAATGACTGAAAAATGAAAGAATACATGATGAATGAAGTTAAAGAGGAAGGCAGAAAAATAAAAGAAGCGGCAAAAAAGAAATGACTGAAAAATGAAAGAATACATGATGAATGAAGTTAAAGAGGAAGGCAGAAAAATAAAAGAAGCGGCAAAAAAGAAATGACTGAAAAATGAAAGAATACATGATGAATGAAGTTAAAGAGGAAGGCAGAAAAATAAAAGAAGCGGCAAAAAAGAAATGACTGAAAAATGAAAGAATAAATGATGAATGAAGTTAAAGAGGAAGGCAGAAAAATAAAAGAAGCGGCAAAAAAGAAATGACTGAAAAATGAAAGAATACATGATGAATGAAGTTGAAGAGGAAGGCAGAAAAATAAAAGAAGCGGCAAAAAAGAAATGACTGAAAAATGAAAGAATACATGATGAATGAAGTTAAAGAGGAAGGCAGAAAAATAAAAGAAGCGGCAAAAAAGAAATGACTGAAAAATGAAAGAATAAATGATGAATGAAGTTAAAGAGGAAGGCAGAAAAATAAAAGAAGCGGCAAAAAAGAAATGACTGAAAAATGAAAGAATACATGATGAATGAAGTCAAAGAGGAAGGCAGAAAAATAAAAGAAGCGGCAAAAAAGAAATGGCTGAAAAATGAAAGAATACATGATGAATGAAGTCAAAGAGGAAGGCAGAAAAATAAAAGAAGCGGCAAAAAAGAAATGACTGAAAAATGAAAGAATACATGATGAATGAAGTTAAAGAGGAAGGCAGAAAAATAAAAGAAGCGGCAAAAAAGAAATGACTGAAAAATGAAAGAATACATGATGAATGAAGTTAAAGAGGAAGGCAGAAAAATAAAAGAAGCGGCAAAAAAGAAATGACTGAAAAATGAAAGAATAAATGATGAATGAAGTTAAAGAGGAAGGCAGAAAAATAAAAGAAGCGGCAAAAAAGAAATGACTGAAAAATGAAAGAATACATGATGAATGAAGTCAAAGAGGAAGGCAGAAAAATAAAAGAAGCGGCAAAAAAGAAATGGCTGAAAAATGAAAGAATACATGATGAATGAAGTCAAAGAGGAAGGCTGGAAAAACGAAAGAAGCGGTAAAAAGAAACGACTGAAATGTGACAGAATATATGTAAAATGAAATCAAAGCGGAAGGAAGGATAAAACAAAATAAGCAGTAAAAAAACTGAAACGTGAAAAAACAATTGAAGAATGAAAGGTAAGATGAAGGTGGGAAAAAGAATATAAGCGGTAAAAATTACTCAAATGTGAAAGAATACATGATGAATGAAATCAAAGAGGGAGAAGGGAAAAGGAAAGAAGAGGTAAATAAATCAATGACTGAAAAGTGGAAATAATAAATCATGAATGAAATCAAGGCGAGTATAAGGAAATAAGCAGTAAAAAAGAAATGACTGAAAGGTGAAACAATCAGTGATGAATGAAATCAAAGAGGAAGGAAGGAAAAGGCAAAAAGAATGAGAAAGTGAAGAATGAAATCAAAGAGAAAGGCGGAAATTAGAAGGAAACGGTGAAAAGGATTAAAAACCGAAAGAATAAATGAAGAATTTAATCAAAGAGGAAGGCAGGAAAAATGAAAGAAGCGGTAAAAAAGAAATGACTGAAAAGTAAAAGAATAATTGAAGAATGAAATCAAAGTGGTAGCCGGAAAAAGAAGGAAGCGGTAAAAAGGAAATGATTCTCACGTGACAGAATATAAGCAAAAAGATATCAAAGAGGATGGAAGGTATAAGACATGAAGCATCAAAAGAGAAATGACTGAAAAGTGAAAGAATACATGATGAATGAAGTCAAAGAGGAAGTCAGGAAAAAGGAAAGAAGCGGTAAAAAAGAAAAGACTGAAAAGTAAAAGAATAACTAAAGAATGAAATCACAGATGAAGGAAGAAACAGGAAAGAAGCGATAAAAAAGAAATGACTGAAAAGTGAAAGAATGAATAAAGAATGAAATAAAACATTTCGCTAAAAATGAAATAACCGTTAAAAAAAGAAATGGCTGAAATTTGAAAGAATAAATGATGAATTGAATCAAAAAGAAAGGCAGGAAAAAGTATTGCTAAAAGAAGTAATGAAAAATGAAAAGAAGAAAAAATGAAAAATGAAAGTAGAAGGAAGGAAAAAGAAAAAGCGGTAAAAGAGAAATGACTAAAATGTGAAAGAATAAATGATAAAAGAAGGCAAAAGGTAACAGAGAAAAAACAAAACAAACGGTAAAAAGATATGATGAAAAACTGAAAGTATAAATGGAGAATGAAATCAAAGAGGAAGTCTGGAAAAAGCAAAGAAGTGGTAAAAAAGAAATGACTGAAAAGTGAAAGAATAAATGAAGTATGAAATCAAAGAAGGAAGGAAAAAAGGAAGTGGTAAAAAAGAAATGACTGAAAAGTGAAAGAATAAATGAAGTATGAAATCAAAGAAGGAAGGAAAAAAGGAAGTGGTAAAAAAGAAATGACTGAAAAGTGAAAGAATAAATGAAGTATGAAATCAAAGAAGGAAGGAAAAAAGGAAGTGGTAAAAAAGAAATGACTGAAAAGTGAAAGAATAAATGAAGTATGAAATCAAAGAAGGAAGGAAAAAAGGAAGTGGTAAAAAAGAAAAGACTGAAAACTGAAAGAATAAAATCAAAGAGGGAGGCGGAAAAAAGAAAGAAGCGGTAAAAAAAAGAAATGACTGAAATGTGAAAGAATAAATGATGAATGAAGTCAAAGAGAAAGGCGGAAAAAGGAAAGAAGCGGTAAAAAGAGATAACTGAAAATTGAGAGAATAAATGAAGAATGAAATCAAAGAGTAAGGCAGGAAATAACAAACAAGTGGTAAAAAATGACTGCAAAGTGAATAAATAAATGTAGAATGGAATCAAAGAGAAAGTCGGAAAAACGAAAGAAACGGTAAAAAATATGACTAAAAGATAAAAGAATAAATGAAGAATGAAAACGAAGAGGAAGGCAGGAAATAGCAAAGAAGCACTAAAAAACAAAATGACTGAAAAGTTAAAGAATAAATGAAGAATGACCTCAAGTGGGAGACAGGAAAAGGTAAGGAAGTGGATATAAAAGAAATGACTGAAAAATGAATGAATAAATTAATAATAAAATCAAAATGTAAGTCGGAAAAAAGCAAATAATCGGTAAAAAAATAACTAAAAGGTTAAAGAATAAGGTACGAATGAAATCAAAGAGGAAGGCAGAAAAAGGCAAAGAAGTGGTAAAAATGAAATGACTGAAAATGAAAGAATATATGAAGAATGAAATCCAAAATGGAGGCAGGATATACGAAAGAAGCTGTAAGAGAAATGATTAAAACGAGAAAGAATAAATGAAAAAGAACTCAAATAGGAAAGCAGGAAAAACGAAGGAAGCGGTAAAAAAGAAATGACTGTAAAATGAACGAATAAATGATGAATGAAATCAAAGAAGAAGGAAGGAAGAAAAAGGAAGGATGCGGTAAACGTGAAATGACTAAAAAATGAAAGAATAAGTGAAGAATGAAATCAAATAGAAATCTCGAAAAGGAGGATTCACAATAATGAAAACAAAATGGATGACTCTATATGATTTATAAAGTAGACAATGAAAAATGGCCACAATACAACATAGAGTGTAGAAAGCGAATGAATCAGACAAAGATAAAAACGAAAATAAAGGAGAAATCATTTTTATTCGTACCTGCTGATTCTTGTTCCAAGTTTTCCTAGAGTTTTTGCAGAATTTTCGTTGTCAATTGTTTCCTTAGAGATTCATTGCTGAAAAGATTTTAGTGTTTTTTACCATTTTCCCAGCCAAATTTCACTGTCTTGACAAAAGAACTGTTCATTCAATACTAACTTGTCGAGAAAAAAATGTCTTTTGATCGTAGGGAATAATAAAAATTCATTAACAACCCTTTGCACCATTCTATTCTTTGTCCCCGATATCCGCTTCTCAGCTTAAAATGTTTTAAAAACATTAACTAAACAGTTTGCTTTGTTTGTCTGCAAAGAACTGATTACATATTTGATCTCACAAATACGCACATTGACCCCCGTACAAACACACCACATACTCTACAAACATACAATGAATGCCAATATATACTCTCGTGTACTGTATCTGCTTCCTTCTGTGGACGTGTGGGTGATAGCAGGGTTACTGGGAATTTTCCGTGATAAAACAAATTTTGGTTCTAACGCTTGTCTGACACAGTGTTGTTCACAAAAAATGGCATTTCATCCAAGCCATTAACGATGCAAACGTTCCCATCCTTCGTATAAAATGGCTATGTCATACTGTTTATCATACGATCACTGAAGTAAAGCAACGTCGAGTTTGGTCGATAGCTAGTTGGGTGACCGTAAGTCTGGTCAGAAGCTAAAGAGTTGCTATAAGCCAACGGGAGATGTAATGGATAAAACTCGGTACCGGAAATCGGAGAGTCGTGTTCCAAAACCAATTGGGTTTGTTATATCCACTTACGCGCAAACACCGTTTGGAAATGGATAAATACACATTTTATCTCCCAGCTATGAGTTAAATAATAGGACTTACATAAGTAAAGTATTATAAACTCCAATAAATTCTTAAAATCTAAAAATATTTTCCGTTTTTAAATAACCAGCAAAAGACTGAGAAGCCATAAAAAAACAAATCAATCATAAAATCTTCGCACAATGTTAGGGAAATTGAGTGTCTTTGAGGTTGGCTTAGTTCTTCGGTAGTTGGGCAGTTGGCCAACTCTAGTACATCGTTCAAAAGCCGTTAAAATAATTCGAGAGCCAGAAGAATGATTTCCACAGAAACGTACAAAAAGAAACTTTTACAACTGATGTTTGTCTTTCAAAAGCTAGGCAAAGCGTTAAGAAACAGAAGAATGTCATTAGAGACAAAGTGTGGTGAACTGTTGCGTAATATCGGGCCTGGTATGTGGCAGTTATAATGGATAATCTCTTCACAGATAAAGAAGTGACATGAAGTAACAGAAACAAAGAAAAGAGTACCGAATTGTTGCGTAATATCTAGCCTGGTATATGGCTGTGATTGATGGATACTCTCTTCACAGCTTAAGAATTGTCTTGAAATAACAGAAACAAAGAAAAGAGTACTGAACTGATGAGTAATATCTAGCCTGATATATGGCAGTAAATGATGGATAAACTCTTCACAGATGAAGAAGTGTCTTGAAGTAACGGGAACAAAGAAAGGAGTACTGAACTGTTGCGTAATATCGGGCCTGGTATATGGCTGTGAATGATGGATAATCTCTTCACACATTAAGAAGTGTCTTCAAATAACAATACAAAGAAATAGTACTGAACAGTTGCGTAATATTGAACCCGGTGTATGGCAGTGAATGATGGACAATCACTTCACAGATGAAGAAGTGACTTGAAGCAACAGAAACAAAGAAAAGAGAACTCAACGATTGCTTAATATCGACCTGGTATATGGCTGTGGATGATGGATAATCTCTTCAGAGATGAAGTAGAGATTTGAAGCGAACAGAAACAAAGAAAAGAGTACTGAAGTGTTGCGTAATATCGGGCCCGGTATATGGCAGTGAATGATGGACAATCACTTCACAGATGAAGAAGTGACTTGAAGCAACAGAAACAAAGAAAAGAGTACTGAACTGTTGCGTAATATCGAGCCTGGTATATGACTGTGAATGATGGATAATCTCTTCAGAGATGAAGTAGAGATTTGAAGCAACAGAAACAAAGAAAAGAGTACTGAAATGTTGCGTAATATCGAGCCCAGTGTATGGCAGTGAATGATGGACAATCACTTCACAGATGAAGAAGTGACTTGAAGCAACAGAATCACAGAAAAGAGTGCTAAACTGTTGCGTAATATCGAGCCTTGTATATGGCAGTGAATGATGGATAATCTCTTCACAGATGAAGAAGAGACTTGGTGCAACAGAATCACAGAAAAGAGTACTGAAATGTTGAGTAATATTGAGCCTGCTATATGGCAGTAAATGATGGATAAACTCTTCATAAATAAAGAAGTGTCTTGAAGTAACGGGAACAAAGAAAAGAGTACTGAACTATTGCGTAATATCGGGCCTGGTATATGGCAGTGAATGATGGATAATCTCTTCACAGTTGAAGAAGTGACTTGTAGCAACATAAACAAAGAAATGAGTACTGAAATGTTGCGTATTATCGAGCCTGGTATATGGCAGTGAATGATTGATAATCTCTTCACAGCTAAAGAAAAGACTTGAAGAAATAGAGAAAAAGAAAAGAGTACTGATCTGTTCCGCAATATCTAGCCTGATATATGGCTGTGAATGATGGATAATCTCTTCACTCATTAAGATGTGTCTTCAAATGACAATACAAAGAAATAGTACTGAACTGTTGCGTAGTATCGGACCTGGTACATGGCAGTGAATAATTGACAATCACTTCACAGATGAAGAAGAGATTTGCAGAAACAGAAACAAATAAAAGAGTACTGAACAATTCCGTATTATCGAGCCTGGTATATGGAAGGGAATGAGGGATAATTTCTTCACAGATGTAGAAGAGATTTAAACAACAGAAACAAAGAAAAGAGTACTGAAATGTTGCGTAATATCGAGACTGGTATATGGCTGTGAATGATAGATAATCTCTTCACAGATGAAGAAGAGACTTGAAGCAACAGAAACAAAGAAAAGATTACTGAAATGTTGCGTAATATCGGGCCTGGTATATGGCAGTGAATGATGGACAACCACTTCACAGATGAAGAAGTGACTTTAAGCAACAGAAACAAAGAAAAGAGTACTGAACTGTTGCGTAATATCGTGCTTGGTATATGGCTGTGAGTGATGGATAATCTCTTCACAAATGAAGAAGAGACTTGAAGTAACATAAATCTGAACAACGCCGATTAGAGAAAATGCAAATAAAAAGGATACTCATACTTAACATTAGGAAGAGACATAATCTGAATAGAGGGCCTGAAAATTTTGATACTCACAGGAGAGTTAAAAGGAAAGAAAGACAGAGGAAAACAACGCATATCATACCTTGCTTGAGTAAATGGAACAAGATTTAGGAAAAATAACAAAAAACAAATATTATTAATAGCTATATAGGGCAAGATATGCATAACACTATGAAGAGACACAATTTATCACTCAATATCACCCGAATTAAATCAATCGTTATCTCCTTCTACCTTCGATTGTTGATAGAGAACTTTTCATGTGTCTGTTGGTGTGGTTTTGCCTAGAGGATGACTATGAAACATTATTTAAGCATCTATTCATATTATTACTAATGTACATTGTTACTAACGTATATTATTAGTAGTTTATATTATTAGTAATGTATATTATTACTAATGTACATTATTAGTAATGTATATTTTTAGTAATGTATATTATTACTAATGTATATTATTACTAACGTATATTATTACTCATGTACATTATTACTAATGTATATTATTACTAATGTATAGATCTAACACGTGAACAATGACGAAGTTTTAAAGATAATGGAAACAAAATGGATATTTATACTTAAAAGCTGAAAGAGACAGTTGACTCTTTAAGGGCACATAATGAGGAAAAAGGGTTTGGAAAATTGGACACTCACATAACATACATAAGGTAAAAGGATCAGGGAAAAACAGCGAATAACCGACCTACCGAGCCTGTGTAAATGGATAAAAAAAAACATTGAGCGGGAGAGATAATAAAACTACAAATATTGTTTATAGTTACAAAGAGTAGGAACTTGTGGAGAGCCATGATAGCGCACGTTTAGGTACACAGCACACAAAAGCATAAATCTTTACAAAATCGTAGTCTAGTGTTATGCCAATGTCTGTTGAAATAATAATAATAATAATAATAATAATAATAATAATAATAATAATAATAATAATAATAATAATGCACTGGAAAATTTGCAACTCCTATGGGAAGGAAACTGAAAGAAACTGGTACGAACACCACCCAGACCGGGTTACGGAGATAGGACCTGTTACAATTCTATGGGACTACACAATACACACTGACAGAACAATCAAAGCCAACCGCCTAGACATTGTCATTAAAGACAACAAACAAAATAAGTGCCTCCTTATTGATATGGCAGTCCCTGTAGACTGCAATATATCTTTGAAGATATTCGAAAAGCTGTCAAAATACAAGGACCTTGAAATAGAAATCTCAAAAATGTGACACATGGGAACATCAACAATTCCTGTTGTAGTTGGAGCCCTTGGACTGGTTGGAAAAGATTCCAGTAGACTAATTGAAGGGATCCCTGGAAGTCCATGCCTGAAAGAGATACAAAAAATTGTTCTGACAAGTACAGCCCACACTTTACGAAGGGCTTTATCTATGTAATCATTATTTTATTTTTTTTGTTTCAGTGGAAAGTGTCATGATGCCATTTCTAACCTTAGGTCCCTGGGCGGGACCCGGAAAGAAATGTGTAAACGCCAGATATCAAAGAAAATAAAAATAATAGTAATAATATAAAAAAGGTTTTTATGAAATTCTATTCAGATATTTAAATTAAATTGGGTCTAAGATATCCAAATAAGCTCTGATGCAATAAATACATTGTTTCAACGGATGTTTTCTTAGGGGTCGAATTCCTCATTTAGGCGTTCTGTAGGGTTTAACTTAAAATATTGTCTGTAGAGCAGGTTTTCAGCTTACCTATTACATTTGGTGATTTTCATAACATTCTGGTCATGCTTCTTTCTTGACAAATAGCCAAAAAGTATCTGTCTTCTTTTCTCACTGCTTTAATCTTTTATCATTAAGAAATAAAAAGCTTACAATGAATACACAGCCTCAGGAGTTCAGTCTTTAATTTAATAAAATTCATGCTAACAAATTTAATATTTACACAATTATTTGCCGATAAACATATATGAAAAATAGGCACTAAATATGCTTTGGTAATGAACATAATCTTTGTTTCAGGATCTTTTATTGTTCTTTCGAACTGAGGACTTACAGGGGTTGGACAAAATAATTGAAACACTTGTTAAATTCAAAGTAAATTTATTTAATATGGAGTTGGTCCTCCTTAAGCCTCACATACAGCTTTAATACGTCTAGGCATGGAATCATACAGCTTCCTGACTTCATCTAGAGGAATTTTCAGCCATTCTTCCATTAACACCTGCTCTAGCTCTTTAAGACACGACGGTGGAAGATAGCGGCTCCTAACTTGACGCTCCAAAATGCACCACGAATGTTTAATAATATTGATATCTGGAGATTGGGGAGGCCACTCCATATGTTCTAGCTCACTTTCATGCTCTTCATACAATTCTGAACCACTCGAGCGGTATGTATTGGAGCATTATCGTCTTGGAAGATGCAGTCACCATCAGGGGATAAAGTCTGGGCAATTGGATGAACATGATCACCCAAAATATTCAGGTAATCTTTGCTGTTGATTCTACCACGCAGTGCAACTAATGGACCAAGACATTTCCATCATATAGCGGCCCAAACTATCACTGATTGACCACCATGCTTCAATGTTGGAAGAAGGCAGTAAGGCTTGTAAGCTTCTTTGGGATGCCTCCACACATAAACTCGCCCTGAAGTTGGGAAAAGAGAAAAACTGGACTCGTCTGAGAATATGACTTGCTTCCATTGGTCTGCAGACCAGACATTGTGGTCTATGCACCACTTCAACCTCTTCTGAATGTTGTGAGTGAAGAGAAGAGGTTTCCTTACGGCAGCTCTTCCATGATATGCAGCGTTATGGAGCTCATGACGAACAGTTTTAGTAGAAACTGGACTATTCAGATGATTATTCAACTCAGCAGTCACTTTGGCCGCAGTAGTCCGATGATTTTTCGCCACATTGCGTTTCAATGCACGTCGGTTCCTGTCAGTAAGTTTGCAAGTCCGGCCCTAATTGCTATGTTTGCTAGAGGTTTTACCCTGTTTCTTGAATTGCGTCATAGTTCTTGATATGGTAGCTCTTGAAAAACCAAACAGTACAGCAACCTTAGTGATCGTGGCTTCTGCCATGCGAGCTCCAACAATTTGCCGATTTTCGAACTCGGAGAGGTCACGCATTTAGCTTAAATTTTACTAAATTCTAAAAGTAAATAAGACAAAGAGAGTAAATTAGATAAATAAATGTATTTACAATAGATATAACCTGAAATTATAAAGTTTTAGTTAATATAATAGGTTTTTGAAATATAGGAGTGGAATTTGTACCTGTTCCAATTATTTTGTCCAACCCCTGTATATGCATTTTATCTGGATTTGTTCCCGCCACCATCACATTTCTGCTTGATAGGTGTTCAGTTTTCATCAAGTGAAACACACATTTGAAATATCATCTGATAGTAGAATTACTGATGGGACGATTGATCGGAATCGAAATCGAAAATCGAAAATATCGTAACGTTTTGGGCTATCGAAATTAGCATCGTAAAATTTTTAACCTCCTTTCCAATTACAAAAACGATTCTTTGGATTTTTTTGTTCAAAATTTAATTTTCCATTCCTGGAGACAATGCTAAGAAATATAAATATTTACTGATTCTAAAGTATCAGTCAAACTAAAATCTATAAGAATACCGAAATAAGATGTAAATTTATTTTACTTGTGCTAAAAAATTAAAATGTGCAATTTTCTACTCAGTTCTCGAATTCTCAATAAAGTTAGCAAGACTGTTTCAGTTCAAAATATTTTTTTAATTTTTAATTTCTTTTTAAACATCGTTCATTCAACCATTTAATATTATAAATTATTAATTTCAAAATTATAATTAAAATTATGTAACGTAAATACAAAATGAATTCACATTGTTGTTCTGCCAAGCTCTCATAGTAGTTCTTAGGAAGAATCTTTCGGAGTAATATTTCTTACTTATGGAATACAGAGGAAATGAGGGTGATTCGACTCCGTGGATATGGTACGGTGTGACCTTACAGTAAAGGGCTGAACTGGTGTAAGAGTGAAGCTCATCTGAACATTTTGCCATGGAAGAGATCAGCAACGTGTGGAAAGAGGTTGTAGAGTGGGAAATAACGATTCACGCACAAGACCACGTTAAGAATTTTGAAAGCTATCAAGTCTTTAAAGGGAAGATGGAGCAGCTCCAGGCCAGATATGACAGCAATTCTCCATTTTTGGTCTAATCTGATCCTTGTAAATATAACGCGTGGCAGGAGGAACCAGCTACTACCAGGGGTGATAGAATGAGCCGAGCATTTTCCCAGGATCTTCAGCAATGGATCGGATATATGTGTTCCACTTGAAGTCCAGGGTGACTTTGAGTCACACTAGACTTGAGACTTGAACGTTTAAGGAGTCTCTTTGAGAGTGCAACCGTTCATTGTTACTTGAAAAAAACTCAGCTAGCTAGCTAACTAAATATGAACAGATTGAGATAGATAGATAGATAGATAGATAGATAGATAGATAGATAGATAGATAGATAGATAGATATGAACAGACTGATATAGACAAACAGAAAGACATAAGATAGATAGATAGATAGATAGATAGATAGATAGATAGATAGATAGATAGATAGATAGAGAAATAGATAGAGAGATAGATAGATAGATCAAGATAGAGACACAAAAAAGACAGACAACAGATAGATTACAATTGAGGTAGACAGATTTTGGGGATTTTAATGTTTGTGCTTAAAACAAATTACTTTGTGTACAGAACGCCTATGTGGATTTCTGAAGGCCTTTAAACATTGATGGTGGAATTTTGAGATGCCTGTCCACTAGTTGGGGGTGAAAGGCTCTGACAGTCTCTTGTTTGAAGAAGGGAGAAAGGTCGACGACTTTGTACAATTTGTCCTTGGAAATAAGACAGGCGAAGGCTATTGACAATGAAAAGCATTAGTAATAAGAACATATATGCCTTTTTCCCGTTGTGCCCCTTTTGATTTGAAGTCTAAATGATTTGGATTAGCATAAAAGCCGTTCGCGTTTGAAGTTGTTACTCTCTCAGATTTTGTACACGCCTTTCTTGATCATTGCCTATTTCATAGTATGGATGTCGAAACAGACATAAAAGCACAAAAGATTCAAGAGATGTCTTAAGAGTTTGACAAGCGGGAATATCCAATATAAATGATTTAATTACTGAATAATGTTAATTATGGTGGAATACGTTGAGTAATATCTATCATTCTACCTATCTATCTTACTCTGTTCATATCTATCTATCTATCTATCTTACGCTGTTCATATCTATCTATCTATCTATCCATCTATCTATCTTACGCTGTTCATATCTATCTATCTATCTATCTATCTATCTGTCTATCTATCTATTTTACGCTGTTCATAACTATCTATCTACCTATCTATCTATCTTACGCTGTTCATATCTATCTATCTATCTATCTATCTATCTGTCTATCTATCTATCTATTTTACGTACTTCATAACTATCAATCTACCTATCTATCTATGCTGTTCATATCTATCTATCTATCTATCGATCTATCTTACGCTGTTCATATCTATCTATCTATCTATTTTACGATAACTATCTACCTATCTATCTTACGCTGTTCATATCTATCTATCTATCTATCTATCTATCTATCTATCTATCTATCTATTTATCTCTCTTACGCTGTTCATATCTATCTATCTATCTATCTATCTATCTATCTATCTATCTATCTATCTATCTATCTAAGTCTATGGAGTATCTATCTATCTCTGTTCATATTGATCTCTGTTCATATCTATCTATCGGGATCACATATCTCATAATCTCTGCTGGTCGTATACATGCAACATTCACTGTAACCGTAGCATCAGACGTATGTCTAGAGCAAGATATCTTGATGGATCCTCAGATTAGATTGTATTCAGAGTTTTTCTTCTCCTAGAACTTGTCAAACAAGCTCATATGACCCAGTGTCCTGGTATTTACGTATAGTTTGAATTGAGAGGAGATAGATTCATACCTATCGAAGGGTATTTACACGTAAGTGAATAACTGTAATTCGATCAAAGATCTCTGATTTCTCATTCCAAGTCGCTATTTATTTATCTATCGTCCCAGCTCTCTCTCTCCCTCCCTCCCTCCCTCCCTTCCTCATTATATATATATATATATATATATATATATATATATTAAGACATTTTTATGTTTAATATTCTTTTTATAGATACAAATATTTAAGTAAATGCTCTGTTTATAATTATTATTACCATAATAGGTATCATCAGTCAGTACCTCCAGTGTATTGGCTGTTGACAACGTATATATAATCAGTCACTATTTAGGAAGAGGAGAAAGTGTATGAAAAAAAAAAAATAACTGAAAAAAAAATATATAAAAGAAATGTAATGATCTGTGTAGCGTATCTTGGCTCATAATTCTCCAACATAAACTTTCTCAAGTGCCTTTTGTTATTGGAATGAGTTGCGATGGCTATTTTTTTTCTCATACAGTGCTGCTCGATAAAAGTGACTCACCTGATTTTTTTTACTAAATGTTCTCTTCTCCGATGAAACGAAAGTTGAGCTAAATTCAAAGGATAAGCGATCTAAAATCAGAAGATGAAGCTTTGAAAGATCTTTGAAATTTAGCAGTTAATTACTGTCAAGCATCCGTTCAGTATAATGTTTTGGGGATGCTTTCCTTTTCATGGGAACTGGTTTCTTAAAACCGATTGAAAAGACCCTCAGGAACGAGCAGTACAAGAGAATTTTAGAGTCTTGTCTGCTCCCTTCTGCTGAAATGGTGCAAATCGACCCCACCAAGCACATTTTTAAGCAACATAATGCTCCCTGTCCCAAATCAAAATTGATGAAGCCGATAAATGTTATTTAATATTGTTTATTATAAACAGAGCATTTACTTAAATATTCTATCTATAAAAAGAATGTTAAACATAAAAATGTCTTTAAATAATTGTCGGACTTTGTCCATTTCATAATATATATATATATATATATATATATATATATATATATATATATATATATATATATATATATATATATATATATATATATATATATTTCCTAATGTATGACGTCATTTGATTACATTTGATACGCCATGAACAGTTATGAATGTACGTGAGAGATTCATGGAAGATTGAAGCTTATAAGCAGTAAATTCGACGTTGCCAACCGAACGAACCTCAGTGGCCGAATCGGTTAAGGCACGTCAGGCTATATGATGGTTCCGTATAGGATACAGGTTCGAATCCTGTCGGAGGACGAATATTTTCTATGAAAATTTCTCGGACATTCAGGCTAGTAAATGTTATTTAATACTGTTTATTATAAAAAGAGCATTTACTTAAATACTTGTATCTATAAAAAGAATTTTAAACATAAAAATGTCCTTTAATAATTGTCGAACTTTGTCCATTTCATAATATATATATATATATATATATATATATATATATTGATAATATTAGTGGTCAATATACATATATATATATATTGATAATATTAGTGGTCAATATACATGTACAAACACACACACACACACATTTATATATATATATATATATATATATATATATATATGTATATATATATATATAAATTATGAAGAGGATAGAATCCAGGTAGAACTCGATGTCCAGGACAGAGTAAGAATATAATATAAAAGGCTCAAACACTAATATTTCATGATTATAATTTATTACATTGGAATCGTAATCACGATCCATATATATATATGCATATATATATATATATATACAATCCCTCACACAGATAATTGATTTCCCCACGCGTTTTGCTTACAACCGGGACGGTAAGGCCTCTCTCCTCGACCTGTGTTTTACCTCCATCCCTGAGTCTTGTAGTGCCACGCAGCTCTGTCCTCTCAGTAACTCCGATCATGCTGTAGTATCTGTTAGTATCTCCTTCAACCCCACCCCCTGCAAAGAGCCTCCTACCACCAGAACCTCATTCTGCTACCAACGAGCTGGGACTCGTTCCGAGATTTCCTCTGCGATGTCCCCTGGGAGGCTGTATTTAAGCTCCCCATTCAGGAATGTGCTTCAGAGGTCTCTTCCTGGGTTAAAGCTGGAATTGACGCTTTCATCCCCTCAAGGAAATTTAAGGTCAAACCGCGCTCCTCCCCTTGGTTTTAAGCTGCTTGCTCAGCTTTCATTACCCACAGGAGCCACTTCTTCCACCTATTTCGTAGCGATATGTCTGACTGCAATAGACGCCTATTTGCCTCCGCCCGTAACGAGTGTAAGCGTGTCATCAACGAAGCTAAGTCACTATTTGCTGCTCGGATGAAGGAACGTATTGCATCTCGCAATTTCGTCTCCAAAGATTATTGGCGTCTCTGCAAGAGTGTTCTGAACAATAGCAAACCCTCCATTCCTCCCCTGTTCAATCAGTTTGAGGTCCTGACCACCTCTGCCGACAAGGCTGAATGCTTTGCTCGGAAGTTTTCTTCCAATTCAACGCTTGACTCTTCCGGTTTACCCATCCCAGATTTCCCCCTCATAACTGAGGCCCTTTTGAGCGGGTTAAACATATCCCCGTCATTGGTATTGGGCATTATCTCTAACTTAGACAACCACAAGGCTACTGGTGGTGATGGGATACCAGCCATTGTCCTGAAGAAATGCGCGCCTGAATTGGCGCCTGCCCTCTCTAAATTATACAACTACTGCCTCAAGGAGTCTTGTTTTCCTGACTGCTGGAAGTCCTCATCCATTGTTCCTGTCTTTAAGAACTCTGGTGACCCCTCCGACCCTTCTAATTACCGTCCTATCAGTTTCCTACCTCTCTTCGGCAAAGTCTTCGAAGCTCTTATCAACACCGAAGTGATTAATCACCTTATATTCCATGATCTGCTCTCAGACAAGCAGTATGGTTTCCGCTTCGCCCGATCTACAGCCGATGTGCTTACGGCCATCACTGAATTTGTCTACGAAGCTATTCATAATAATGGTGAAGCTCGTGCCGTGGCACTAGACATCTCCAAAGCGTTTGATAGGGTGTAGCATGCCGGCCTACTTCGCAAGCGTCAGGGTTATGGTATTACAGGTCGATTATTTGACCTAATACAATCATTCTTGTCAAACCGTGAATTGAAGGTCGTTCTCAATGGATTCATCTCCAGCTCCTATCCTACTAACGCAGGTGTTCCTCAAGGCTCCATCATAGGCCCTACTCTGTTCCTCATATTCATAACTGATCTTCTTGACGCCATAGATTCCCAAGTCAGCATCTACGCGGATGACACCACAATTTACTCCTGCCTCAAAAACAAATCTAGTGATGATGACAAGTTAACCTGGCAGTTCGTCTCGAAAAGGACCTACAGTCGGTTGTGAACTGGGGCAAGAATTGGTTGGTTAACTTTAATGCCTCTAAAACAAAACTGCTCTCTAAAAATCACCACAGGGATCCATTCCTGCATCCCATTAGAATGTCTGAAGACCAACTTCTCAAGAGCTCCTCTCTGCGGCTACTTGGTCTCACGCTGACCGCTGACCTGAGATGGAACAAATACATCGAGTTAATTGCATCATCCGCCGCAAGGAAAGTTGGCTCCCTGTGCCGAGCCAGGAAATTTTTCTCCCCGGAATCGATCCTCCAAATCTATAAATCAACCATTCGCCCTTGCATGGAGTATTGCTGCCATATATGGTCTGGAGCCCCTGCTGTTTGCCTCAGGGTTCTTGATAAGATCCAGAGACGGATATGCAATGTAATTGGCCCTGATCTGTCATCTCGTTTGAAGTCGCTCTCTCACAGACGCACCGTTGCCTCGCTCTGTCTTTTTTACAAATATTTTCACGGTAATTGCTCCGATGAGCTGCTCCCAGGCTTCATGAATTTAAGCGTCTTACGAGGCTGGCATCACGTTCCCACCACCTCACCGTTGAAACTGTTAGATGTAGACGTCTATTCTAATCCAATAGCTTCATGTCTCGCACCTCTCGCCTGTGGAACTCCCTTCCTTATTCCTGCTTCCCTGACAAATATAATCTCCAACTATTTAAGTGTAACGTCAATCGACATCTCCAGTTGCCTTGATCTATCCACATCCATTCTCCACATCCTTTCCCATTTCATTCCTATCTGCTCTCGCTCCAAATCTTCTGTAATCACCTTGCCTTGATCGATCCACTATCTTTCTCCACATCCTCTCTTTTAGCACTCCTATTTGCTCTTCCTCCAAACATTCTGTAACCCCTTGCGTGCTAGTGGCTTCCAGCTTTGCTTGGGGTGAAAAGCTTAAAAAAAAATTGATAATATTAGTGGTAAATATATATATATATATATATATATATATATATATATATATATATATATATATATATATATTGATAATATTAGTGGTCAATATACATGTACATATATATATATATATATATATATATATATATATATATATATATATATATATATATATAAATTCCGAAGAGGATAGAATCCAGGTAGAACTCAATGTCCAGGACAGAGTAAGAATATAATATAAAAGGCTTAAACACTAATATTTCATGGTTATAATTTATTACATTGGAATCGTAATCACGATCCAAATCATTTCACCTACAAATTTTCTTTTTGAATTTGAAGGTTTGATGAATTGCATCATGATTACGATTCCAATGTTTATAAATTATAACTATAGAATATTAGTGTTTGAGCCTTATATATATATATATAAACCTGCAAAAAATAACTTACCCCAATGATAATATTGAAAATAATTGGCTCCTTTTCCAGATGATCAGCAAATGTTAATTAAACTATATATTCGTTAAGAAAAAAAACCTTTATTAATTCAATGATAAAGAGTTTAAAACGTTTTTCATAATTATCGATACAGATCGATAATTAATACATTATGACCCGTAATATGGCTGCTACCTTTGTTATGGATAAAGATTAACGTGAAGCCATATGCATATCACTTCACGTTAATCTTTATCTATAGTATCCTGTTTTTGGTTTTTATTAGGAACGCAAAATGCCATACTTAAATTTGTTTTGAGATGTTTAAACATTAAGACAAATGATTTGCTCTGCTTGTCTATAACATTCCAGAATTTTCTTTACTGTTTCCAATGACGGCGCAAAGACATATTGGTCATAGAACATCAGATATCTTCAACTCGATGACACTTAATGTGGAGTAGAATGAGCCAATAGAAATGAAGTCTACGTTGACCACAAAATCTTTTCACAAAATTTATTTGTTTATCTGTTTATGACTAGTTCCGTTCTTAAGACAAAATTTTGTTTGACTAAAAATGGTATCCACATATCATTAAAGATTACACTCGATAGACGAGCACTGAAGCTTGAGACAGAAGACTTTACGGACACAACGGAACCAAGGGTATTGACAAATATTCCTTTTACCTTCACTCCACTAACAGAATTTTATTTTTTCAACAATAATGCGAAAGAATGAGAAAACGACGCTGTAGATATGATAAATAAGAACGATTTTGATGTCGCCGCGGTACCAAGGGGATGTTTCGAGGCGACTGTATATATCAACAATCAAACAATAAATTTTACACAAACTTTATGAAAAGGATCTGGAGAAGTGATATTTAGAAGTCATAATTTTGGTTTTCAGTTAATTAAAAGTGTCCCGTAATTTTATGTTTTTGTGAAGGAGAAAGTAGATGGTGATAAGAGACGCGTTTTCTTCCTGTAGGAAGACAGCGACTGATGTCTTTAATGTCTATATTTGTGGTTGTTGTAAATAGAATGTTCAGTGTTTCTTTGATGCCGTCGCGGCACCAAGTGGATGTTTTGAGGCGACTGTATATAGCAACAATCGAAAAATAAATTTTCCACCAAGAGGTAAGTTGTAAAGTACATCAAAACACAGATATGTAAGGTTAAATATGAATTTAAAAATGCTAAATATTCAACTATCCTAAAAACTGCCATTTTGTTTATTTTCACGAATTATCGAGTTTTTTCTTTTTTTCAGGCGCCAACAATAATCTGCCGTTAGTTTTTTTATCCCATCTTTCTTGATTTCTGTCCTCCATCACTTTTATATTCCGATGAAAATGTTCTGCTTGTTCATCACTTCTATCGTCGGAGTTTTCTGGAAACCTATTCAAATGAATATGTAGGAAATGTAGTTTAATACTTATGTTTGTACCAAACTTTCGGTAGTTTGCTAACATCCTGTCAACTATCTCCCTATAGTCATCTGTCTTGCGATTATAAAGAAATATTTTTTTTTTTACTACAGCAACAAATGAAACCCAGCCATTTGATTTAGTACCATTAATTGAGTTGACGAATTTGTCATCCTTGATGAGTTCTCAAATCCCAGGTCGATCAAAAATACCTTGTTTTAGGTTTTCTATTCTGAGACCAGAAAATGCCAATATTTATGCTTGCGCGACCGAAAATACCCGAAAGTGCCACGGGCTAAATTACTAAAATCAATGCCCGTAATGGCGGACGAATGACTGAAACAGAGTCCGATTTTTTCTTGTCGATAACTTCAAAACGGTAGGTTTTATTATAATTTAATTGTTAATTCGAGTTAAACATTGGGAAAACTTTAATAGATATTTAGCGCGGGGCTTAAAAAGCAAATTTACCAACTCCTATAACATGGTCACAATATACAAGTTCGTTTATTGGAATGAAGTAAGAGACACATGTAACTTTTGTCCCTTCCTTAAGGACATTTTTCGCCTTCAGTTCTGAAGCAGAGCGTTCTTACGATCCTTTTCATGAACTCAAATCCCTGAGTAAGTCTCTCCGCTCTTCTTGATCAGACAGTATCGATTCAGATGATAATTCCTCAAAATCATTGTCATATTGACGAAGTCATTCACATCATCATATTAATCCGATTCTTCATTGTCTATGGACGTAAAACATTTAAATACAGGAATCACTATTTCATCGTAGTGTGGTACAAGTCTGACAGCTGAATACAGAGAAGAGTTCAGTTTACAGATTTCCGGTTCTTTTTGATGAGGTTAACAATGTAAACACGAATTTCTTCCCGTGATGATATGAAGTTGGCGTAAAATTTAATAAAACGAAAAATTGTCCTCGGCCAACAGAATTCAACTTAAGGGATAAAATACTGAATATCATTTCAAAATATTTTTCATCTATTCAACTGTTTATACATCTGTGTAGATGCGCATGCGCGTAATGTTCGGTTTGATAGATGCGAAATAACTTCGCAGATTTTTAGGAAAAATGTAGCGTCTTTGAAATCGGGAAATACAGCTTTACGTTTGTGTGATGTAAAATAACGCTTGCTGTCGAATTAAAATGAAGAAAACTGCATTTATAAACAAAAAAAGTAATGCTAGAAAAACCCAAAAGTAACGTTAGAAAAAACCCCGACACGTCAGTTACTCATGAAAAAACAAGAAATTAACCCAAGGAATCCTATTATATGTAAGCCCAATAGCTATATCGGTAGGTTTGTAGCCGGTGATGAAAAAATCTTTAGGGTACACAAATATTTTTCAACATAATCACCTTCTTCCAATACAGTTGTGTGAATAAAGATAATCACATAGATTAACATTATCTACTGAAAATTTCAGATCATATTTAAGGTAATATGAAAAAACATAATAGGTAGAAATGTTAAACCCATTAATAATAATAATAAACAAGTTAATTTCATCACATATAAAAAATTTAAAACAATTGACCTCATATTCTCTAATAACCCTACAGCCACACAACTAAATTCTCTACAAAAAAAACAGTGTATTGTATCAATTTACATGTCTTCTCAGAGATTGTATCTCTGATCCTAATAATAAACACACTACATATATTGGTTTTACTACAACCACGCTCTCCCGTAGACTTACCTGTTACCTTTCTGATCTTAGTTCTATTAAACAACCTTTCTTGAAAAACATAGCAATGTACATAATATTAGACAGATATTAGTTAAGACAACAATACTCACACATACACATAGTAAAAAGAACCTTCACGTATTGGAGGCCATTAACATTAAAAGAAAGCATCCCACAGTCAACAAAATTACATTTCAAACTAGTCACAGCATATTAAATTGCATCTCGACATATGGTTTTGTTGTTAATATTTCGATCTCTCACGTGTTACGCCGTCATAGAACCGAATCATAAATTTACGACCTACGTCTGCTATTCCGCAACCGTTATGGTCGCATAGCAATCTTCTATGTCAACATAACAAAATATCATCTTTGATGGTGAATATCTGTGTTTAAATGTCCGCATAATCACTCTGAAGATGGTTCATGTGAGCCGAAAGCTTACATCAAGGACCAACTTAAAAAAAAATATCCAAATGTTGGACAATATTTGTCTTTATTTTCACCCAAAATTAAAGCAACCATACGAACTTTAGACATAATAGACATTCATTGTCTGTTATATTTAGCAATATATGTCTAAATAAATTAAGCTAATATGAGGATATGGACTTTTTGATCTACATCAGGAAAATGTTCTTAATATCAAATTTTAACTGAAGATATTCAAGATGTTCAAAGAATCAGTTTTGCAATTCGGACGTAGTAAATTGTGGTTGGAAAATCTAAGTTTGGTAATCGGAAACATTTCAAAGTGTGTAATGAAATCAAAAGTGATCTTTAAAATTGAAGGTGGAACTAAAATTTATTCTGGATTAAGATACTAACACATAATATATTTAATATGGTAAAAAATAATGGAAAATTGATTTTCTTTGAGAAATAAAAGCTTGCTAATATGACAAGGTTAATGAGGAAAGAAACATACATTAAGTTAATTCTCAACGCCCCTGAGAAGATATAAGTATTTTCTTGTTGAAAGTCTATGTTGTTTAGTAATTTGCGATCGTAACCGTTATAGAGGATGATTTTTTGCCACAAGTAATAGCCAACACATACTTCACAGCTGGAAAATTTTCGATCCAATGGGAAGAAAATGATTTGGGTTTTAGCATATTGATCCGGGCTCAAATAATATTCAATTATTTTTGACTTAGTGGAGATCGGGATTTTCTCCTGAATATTTGAAATCACAAGAGACAACTTGGCCGCCAAAACTCCACACCACGCGTCATCAGGCATAAAAGGCGGGGTATTAAGAGCCACTTCATAAAATTTGCGAATTATTAACTTTGAGGCCAGGTATCCGTTGCCATTGCAAAACGCCGGGTAGAGAGCTCCGGGATAATCTTTCCATGAAACACCGTGTTTATGATTAAGGTTCCTTGAGGGAACATTAGCCTCTCGTTCCATACTACAAGCATAAAAGTCTTTATGCTGTTTGGTTTCTACAATCCCTTTTAAGTAAGACACTGTTTGGAAGATATCCATAAATATCTCGTCATTGCAGACAATAAAAAACAAACTTTGTGAACAAAATGTCAAGGCCCATTTCCAGGCCATTACAGTTTTCAAATGAAGAGTTACGTATGATTCTTGGAATGTCTCTTGGAGAATGTCCTTATATTTAATCTGTTCCTCTTCGAGCACTTTGTTTGACTTTTGGTTATTGTTGCCAAACAGAAAAGCAATTTTGATTGTCTCATTTTTCACGTGCTTGACATTACCCCATGTATTCCGGATAATTTGACGTCGGTGAACATTTTCTGGAATACTACGGACCAGAATCAACAAGAACACTTGCTGCTCTTTGCTGCCGCAAAGTTTTGGATAATTCAATATCAGGGAATAATTGTGGGCGTTGATGTTGGCCGGTGCCTCCAGAAACATTTTGGGAACATTCTGAATCGTGGTTTTCCATTGTACACCTGGAAATTGAAAAAAAAAAGGAAAAGTTTTAAACGTGTTCATTTCTCAAAAGTCAAAGATATTTTAAAATCTCTGATCATATTTCGTTGGCTATTATTTTTTCAGATGAAATATAAATAAAAAAAACAAAAAAAAACTATAATTGTTAATAAGACATTACAATAAGATTTCGGTTAGCGCTCGAGATACGGTTGCTAAAAATGCAGTGCTACACGAAACAGCAATATAGAGAGTTTCATTTAATACAACGTAAAGAGAAAGAAGCCAAGAGGGGGTGCTGAAAAGTTCAGATGCTGAAAATGAAGTAGTGATGTCAGAGGTGTGACATCTTGCATGCATTCATTTCAACTCTCCTAATTAATAGCGACATTGTTTCTTTCCAAGTAAACTGACCATCTGGTCAAAGAAGACTTCAAACCTATCTTGTGGCGACTTCCCTTGAAAATGGACAAAATTTAGCATTATGGTGCAATCAAGTCAGTCAGTCAGTTATGTGCCATGCGTGATACACACTTAGGCGATCATGTAACTTTCAATACATTACTTACGAGGCAAATTTTTTCCCGCAGTAGGTTGCCATTTTTTCTGCAGTAGACCAGTTGCCATCCAAGGCTATAGAACCTTGTTAGTCCTGCTATTTACCCATAGTTGGGGGGAGAAGAAGAGAATTAATACGTTTCTCAAGGGTATTAGCACGTAAGTGAATGTAAGGGATTCGACTAGAATTCGAACTCGTCTCTCCGATTCCACAGTTCGAGCCGCTATCCATTACTCCACCGTGCCTTCTCCCCAAAGTACATGCAGAAAAAGGGACTTGCTACATTAGGAGATTACACACCAGCTTTATCAACGGTCGAAAAGTAGGCAGCTGAATTTAGGTGGGGATGAACCAAGGTGTTTGACGACTTGCAATTGCCATCATCTAAGAAAACATTGATCGATATTTTCACCAGATGGTGACGGATGACAGGCGATTCACTATAAATCAAATAGCCAATGCTGTTGTTATATCGCGTGAGAGAGTTGAACATATTTTACACAATGAACTTGGCATGACGAAGGCTTTTGCTTGGTGGCTGCCAGGTTTTCTGACACCGGATCAAAGCGCATCCTTTCAGCCTGAGACAAAAAGACAATCCAGGCCGTGGAAATACCCCACATTTCTGCTGCTTCAGATAAGTTCTTCATTGGTGAAGAGATTGACCAGCATTCACTGTCATAGAAGTAGACTGTAGATAATCTTAATAAAAATATATTAAATGTTTAAACTCTTCTTTACATATAAAGCAATGTTTTTCAACCCTTTTATATGTCACTGAACGCCCGTCGTACACTTAAATTATGACAAAAAAGCGTAAAATAAAAAGTATACTTTCTATGATTTGTTTATTAAGACAAACTAAACAATTTATTATAATCTAAATAAATAAACGGCAAATTCTGTGTTACTCCGTGTATCTGAAATCCATCTAACTTGGGCTACACTTGCTCTACACAGACATATACCTTTCTGGAATCAAGATGATCTCAGGATTTAAAATTTTCCTTTTATCTGGTGCTTGAACATCCAGAATTGGGATTTTTGTCTAGATGAGAAGGAAACAGTTAAAAAATTCAAATATTAAAATAACTAAAAAAATTAGACATTTTAAAAGTTTTTAATTTATATTGAGTTTAAAGTAAGACAAAAACTTTGTGTATTTAAAAACTTTTGTTTTAAATTCAGTTTCAAATATTTCCAAAACTTTTGTGAATTAAAGAAGTCAATTTTATTTCTTCAAAACGCCAAGAAATCAAAGTTAAAGTGAGAGGTTTCGTGATGTGAGGTTTTGAAATCCCACGGAGTTTGTGATTTGAATAAATCAATTTTCGGCCTGAATTGAAATTTCGGCCCAAATCAGACTTTCGACCGGAATTGGACTTATAACCCGAATCAGAGTTAAACTGGAGATTCTGAAGTTCCATGGAGTGAATTAAGGAATTCAAGGTTATTTCTTCAGAATTATCATTGCTGTTTTCTAAGCTGGACCAGAAGTCGCCTTAGATTTGGACTAGAGGCCCAATTAGCTCTCCGCAGGTGCCAACTGCAAGCGGAGTGTGGTTTTTAAGCTAGTTTGTAATAAAAAAAAAAGATAATTAAAATTCATTCAAAATCATTATTATTTTTGTTTATTATAATTTAACATTTAATGAGATATCTGCAATTGACTTTTTTTTTTCTTTTTTTTCTCTTTACGAATGTCTATTGACAGGCTGACTAACTATTCTTCCAAGGATTCTAAGCGTGGTCGATTTTTGTTTTTAATATCGTTTATTGCAGGAAAGCTTCCTTCGCATAAATATGACAGGTTGATATTTTTGCAAATTTAAAACCAAAGTTTTCAAACACACGGCCCGCAGGTTACAAACGTCTTTCTTCGGCCCGCAGTGAACCATTTTCGTGATCAATATTTTCCTCAAATTTCAATAAGTTCACTAAATTTTACCCTCGCCTCATCCATACTTTTACAGTTGCAGTATTGAGCCCGACCTACCCACCAAGTGCCAACAGACGGTCAATCAGTTTTAAGGTTCAGGGTCTGTTCTAGTTCCGCTCAAGAGAAGAAAAAAAACACCTTCCCACTATAACGTATACTTTTATTAACTAACTAATAAGAGGGTACAAATGCACCTTGTCACAGTGCCCCAGTCTCTTTAATTTCAGAAGAAGAAATAAATTTGCCAACTGTTATTCGGAAAAGCTGAACCACGCCAACGATAGTTTGCCACCTCTCCTTCATCTGTGAATGCGATGCAAAGTAATTTTAATGCGAGAAAAATAGCGATTGTTGCAAATGAAGGGTATTTTTTAATCATGTCACCCCAAGCAAGGCAACAAAGCCACTAAGACGCAAGGGATTATTGCGGTTGAAATAATCCACTAAAAACGGCATTACGGAGAGATTACAATGAAAGAATGTGGACAAGTGATAACGATTGATATTGCATTTAAATTTCTGAAGATCAAAATCCGCTGGAAGCCAAGAAGCCGGGAGAGAGTTCCACAAGCGAGAGAGTAGAATCTGTTAGCATAGATATTATGGTTACATCTATCTCTAGTACTGCGCTTAAATTCATAAAGTCTAAAAGAGAAAGCTCATCAGAACAATGGAAATATTTATAGAAAATGCACGGGGAAGCTAAGTTACGAGGTTGGGGAAGTGACTAAAGTTGCGATGCCAGGTCAGAACTGATAACATTGCAGATTCTTTGGATTGAAGAAACACAAACGTAATCTCTTCAAATCAAGTCAATCACTATCTATCGTTTTAAACTTGAAATTTGTAAATAACAGCTCGATTTCAATAAAAGAAAAAGCCAACAAAGAAAGAAAAAGCCAGCAAATGTAGAAAAGGCCGGCAAAGATAGAAAAAAGCAGGCAAAGAAGGTAAAAGGGAGGCAAAGATGGAAAAAGAGCAGCAAATGTAGAAAAAGCCGGCAAAGAAATATAAAGTCAGCAAAGTAAGAAAAAGGCTGCAAAGGAAGAAAAAGGCTGCAAAGGAAGAAAAAGCCGGCAAAGAAATATAAAGTCAGCAAAGGAAGAAAAAGGCTGCAAAAGAAGAAAAAGGCTGCAACGGAAGAAAAAGGCAGCAAAGGAAGAAAAAGGCGGCAAAGGAAGAAAAAGGCTGCAAAGGAAGAAAAAGCCGGCAAAGAAATATAAAGTCAGCAAAGTAAGAAAAAGGCTGCAAAGGAAGAAAAAGGCTGCAAAGGAAGAAAAAGGCTGCATAATAAGAAGAAGGCTGCAAAGGAAGAAAAAGCCGTCAAATAAATATAAAGTCAGCAAAGGAAGAAAAAGCCGGCAAAGAAATATAAAGTCAGCAAAGGAAGAAAACGGCTGCAAAGGAAGAAAAAGGCTGCAAAGGAAGAAAAAGACGGCAAAGAAATATAAAGTCAGCAAAGGAAGAAAAAGGCTGCAAAGGAAGAAAAAGGCTGCAAAGGAAGAAAAAGGCTGCATAATAAGAAGAAGGCTGCAAAGGATGAAAAAGCCGTCAAATAAATATAAAGTCAGCAAAGGAAGAAAAAGCCGGCAAAGAAATATAAAGTCAGCAAAGGAAGAAAACGGCTGCAAAGGAAGAAAAAGGCTGCAAAGGAAGAAAAAGACGGCAAAGAAATATAAAGTCAGCAAAGGAGGAGAAAAAGGCTGCAAAGGAAGAAAAAGGCTGCATAATAAGAAGAAGGCTGCAAAGGATGAAAAAGACGTCAAATAAATATAAAGTCAGCAAAGGAAGAAAAAGCCGGCAAAGAAATATAAAGTCAGCAAAGGAAGAAAACGGCTGCAAAGGAAGAAAAAGGCTGCAAAGGAAGAAAAAGACGGCAAAGAAATATAAAGTCAGCAAAGGAAGAAAAAGGCTGCAAAGGAAGAAAAAGGCTGCAAAGGAAGAAAAAGGCTGCATAATAAGAAGAAGGCTGCAAAGGATGAAAAAGCCGTCAAATAAATATAAAGTCAGCAAAGGAAGAAAAAGCCGGCAAAGAAATATAAAGTCAGCAAAGGAAGAAAACGGCTGCAAAGGAAGAAAAAGCCGGCAAAGAAATATAAAGTCAGCAAAGGAAGAAAAAGGCTGCAAAGGAAGAAAAAGCCGGCAAAGAAATATAAAGTCAGCAAAGGAAGAAAAAGGCTACAAAGGAAGAAAAAGGCTGCAAAGGAAGAAAAAGGCAGCAATTGTAGGAAAGGCCGGCAAAGAACGAAAATGCCTGAATTGATTTTGTTAATGTTTCTGAACTTTTTGTGCAACTTACATTTCTTGCCATCAACTGGTCCACTTGTAAAAACATAAGGAAAATTCGGGGGAAATAATTTTTGTTCATGAACATTTTTAAGCCCTTCCTCAAGGCACAATATTTGTCAGAACAGAAAAATAATGATTTTTATTATTTTAGAAGGGGGTACGTATTTATAATATCAATACAGTATCAAATCGGTCCATGACTTTTTATAGAGATTTTGGACTTAGATGTTATCTACAAATTTCAAGTTTAAAAAGGATAGATAGTGAGTGACTTGATTTGAAGGGGTTACGTTTGTGTTCTGAAAAGTTTTGTTCCATAAAGTAGCGGTTCTTGGGGAAAAACTGTCTTCTTCCTTACAAATGGAATATAACAGAAATGTGGGCAATTTAATTCCGTGGACATAGCAGGGCAGGTCGTATCCGAATGGGTGGAACTAAATTAGGTAAGAAGTTAGGTTGATTATTTTTCTAGAATCGATGTATCATAAGCGAAAACGTCAATTAAATAAGTTAAAAATTTGAGAAAATAAGGGTTTTTTTTAGAGTTTATAAATATCTTACCTACAGCGGGTACGGGCAGCGTAATAATATTAATGACTGCGAAAAATTGAAAAATTGGAGACATGAAGGAATCAAGCATTATCAATTTCGAGCCACAGGTCACACTGGGTCTCCTGAAAATGAACATAAATATATATATACATATATATATATATATATATGAAGAGAAAACGCATATAAAATCAAGTAAACACACACACAACACAAAATACAATATATAAAAAACGATATCTGTCTATATCTCTGAGATGGGGTATTATGATTACTTGCATTATTTACATTATTCAGACTGTTATCCTCATCTTCATTGCCATATTCACAACTCTTCGGTCTCTATAGCTCTGAGATGGGGTATTATGATTACTTGCATTATTTACATTATTCGGACTGTTATCCTCATCTTCATTGCCATATTCACAACGTTTAGCCGTTGTACGCTCCGGCCTTCTTGTGGATAAAGACGTTGGTTAGATCCAGTGACTAGACCCAATGAGTTGTGAGTTCAATACCAGGCCACAGCAGTGGTGAACTAAAAACTTGGAGAGTTGAGTTAAAGGGAAATAACTGAGGCATCCGGAAGAGGCATGTCACGTAGAACTAGAACAATCTACCCCCGGGGGACGAAGTAAAGGGTTCGGTTCGAAATTGCAATCACCTGAAGAAGGCTGGAGCGTACAACGGACGAAACGGTGTGAATGTGGCAATGAAGATGAGGATAACAGTTTGAAAAATGTAAATAATGCAAGCATAAAAAAAACGATTCTTAATTTTCGTTACTTACGTGCTTACGTTGTATATTTGTCGGCGGTCACACAATCACCGGGCGGTTGAAAAAGACCGGAAACTCAATTTTGTTGGAGGCTGGTATTTATTTTGTCACGTTTCTTAGACAATGGTCTATACATACATACGTAGTAAAATAGATAGATGACTCAATTTAAAGGTCAAAGATAGCAATTCCGGCATTTAATCCGTTTAGAATTATGTTTGAAAATGGTTTAGTTTCTTTTTTTATTCAGACTGGCCTTTTTATGTAAATATATTTGTAAAAAAAAAAGCGCTGCTCGTTGCGACATAAAGTTTCCAGTCTCAGAGTGGCTTCCTCCCGGGCAGAGGTTGTGTTGATCAGATCTTCAGCCTGCGGCGCACCCTCGAACAGCGCTGGGCATAGCAGCAACCAACAGTCCTCAGCTTCGTGGACTTTGCGGCTGCCTTCGACTCCGTTGATAGAGGCTCACTCTGGCGTATCATGGAGGCTGATGGCATGCCCGCTAAACTCCTTCGTCTCATCAAGGGCTACTACCGGTCGACACGAGCCCGTGTTCGTGCTTATGGTGAGGAGTCGGGGACGTTTGAGGTGAAGACTGTGTATGCGGCAAGGGTGTGCCCTATCCCCTACCCTATTCAACTATACAATCGACTACATCCTCAGCAGGGCCCTACGCTGGAGTTGCGGTCGGTCGGAATGTCAGGGTGTCTGATCTGGCCTACGCGGACGACATTGTCTTGGTCGGATCGAACTGTGACGATGTGCAAGCAGCGCTCAACCGTGTGCAAGCTGCAGCACAGGATGTGGGTATGACCATCAATGCCTCGAAGGCCGAAGTTATGCCGTCCCTGGTTGATCCGATCAACCGGCAGCCACTGACGCTGGACGGAGTCAATCTGAAGGACGTGCAGTCTTTCGTTTATCTCGGTTCAACCATTATACCATCCGGGCAGGCTGCTGCTGAGGTCGAACGCCGTATAGGAGCTGCAAGGTCCGCATTCGTGCGTCTCAAGCGGTCACTATGGGGGCGACGAGAGATTTCCGCGGCTACGAAGGGACGAATCTATCAGGCTATTGTTCGGACTATCCTTCTCTATGGCTGAGAAACGTGGCCACTTAGAGCGGTTGACCTACGAAGGCTTGAAGTGTTCGACAACGATTGCCTTCGCTGCATTCTACGATGCCACCGGATCGATCGTGTGCCCACAACCATTCTACTTCGTCTCCCGAGTCTCCGTCCTCTTCCACCCGTCCTACTCAAGCGTCGTTTCCGATGGTTCTAGCACGCAGCTCGACGCCCGGACGGAGAGCTCATCCACGATGTACTTCTCCCTCCTTCTCTTCTTGGCTGGCGAAGACGTGTCAGTGGGAAGATGAAGGCGTGGGCTAGCACGACCAAGGATAACCTAGCAGTACTATCGGGTCCGCAAGTAGTTGGTCTTCGACGATGAAATCGCGAGTGGCTCGACATTTCGTGTGACCTGGCTCAGGATCACCGGGCGCGGGCAGCGATGGTTCGTGATGCTGTACTTGCTCGGGAGGAAGCCGGTTCAACCCGACCAGGGTGAAAATTGATACAAGTCAAGTCGACTTAAAGTTTCATGCGCCTGTGTTGTTTATTTGTCGACAATTACACAAATCATCAGTCGTTTGAAAAGGGCAGGAAACTCAATTCTGTAATTATCTGGTCATTATGTAGCCATCAAATTACTTTAAAGGTTATTAAAGTGGAGACTTCGTATTTGAAATAGACGCCCCATTTTTATTCATTATACAGTGTATATTACGTCTATCAGTCAGTGCATTCGATAAATCTTAATCAAATTTTCTTTACTAAAATTTCTCGAATGCGCAGGCCAAAAGACGATAAATAAAAATGGGGCGTCTATTTCGTATACGAAGTGTTCACTATAATTGCATTGAAGTAATAAAAATTTACGATTAAAAATAAATCCATTAATTCTTATATATATATATATATATATATATATATATATATATATATATACACATACATACATACATACATATACATACACATATATATATGTATGTGTGTGTATGTGTGCGCACAGGTTATGTTAAATACCAATAAAAATTCCTTGTACACTAAAAAAATTCCTTGGTAACAAAGTCTCCTGAGCCGAACAAGCATAGAAATGAATACAATATGGGAACCAGTAATAAGGAGTGTCAGAAAAAAGCAATAATAACAACAAAAATTGCAATATGAGCTCTGGTAAAAAAATTCAATAATAACAGCAAAAAATTGCAATATGAGCACTGGTAAAAATCGGTTGTTGAAGACATTACGTTTATCATACCCAGAAATTCATACACAGATGTCCTCAAGGACACATAGCACAGTGGATAAAGGCATTAGTTAGATCCAGTGACAGGACCCAAGGGGTGTGAGTTCAATACCCTGTTAAGGTGGAGAACTTTCAGAGGGAAATTAACAAGAGATAACTGATAACTGAAATCCATTAAACATGGCACGTGAAACTAGAACAGTCTACGCCAGTGAGCGAAATAAAGGGTTCAGTTCGACATTCCAACCACCTGAAGCGTACAACGAAACGTTGTAATAAATATGGCGACAAAGATGAGAATAGTCCGAATAATGTAAACAGTGTATATAATACCTCATCTCAGAAATATAGACAGATACAAAAATTCCTTGTTAATTATTTTTTTATGTATTGTTTTTCACTGTTCCGGATTATTGTCGTAGTTTCAGGTTCAGATTTAGAAATCTCTCTCCCAATGTGTCCCTACTGTTAATGTTGGCATTAAACATTTTCAATTTTTTTTTACTTATGACGTCGGTTTTATTTTCACACATTATGATTGACGTGTTCACATTTAAATATTACGTGAAAGTTTGACAGTTTGTATCGACTTTTTTTACTGAAATAAATTAGTATATTAGATAGAAAATATATTTAATATGTAAGGTCGTAGATTTAATGTGATTTTATTGATGTTGTGTTGCTGACTTTCATTCTTGATACTTCAAGTATTTGTCATCGTTCTTTTACAGTTTATGTGTGGGTTGTAATGATTTGATCGGCTTATTGATATATTTTCCTTTGTCTTGGTGGGTGTGATATGTGATTCGAGTTAATGACACGTTACAATGCATGACAATGTAGTAGTTGTGAAACCAATATAAAGGGTGTCCCAAAATGATGTATACACACTTTTACGTCCTCCTCATTTACCGGTCCCTTTAGACTTTTTTATTGCGGAGATACTTTAAATGATAAAGTCTACGCTACAACTTTAGCTGCAGGCGTTGAAATTAAAGTTTCCTTCTCGAGGCCACGGAGATGTGGTTCTACAAAAATATGCTAAGGATACCAGGACCGAGCGTGTGAACACCGATGAGGTCTTAGAGAAGATGCAAACAAGAAGGAGTCTTATACTTCATATCAGGAAGAGGCAGCTGAAGTTTCTGGGACACACAATGAGGAAGAAGGGCCTGGAGAATCTGATACTCACGGGCCGAATAGAGAAAAGGGAAAACAACGCAAGGCATAACTAGCGTGCTTAAGCAAGTGGATGACAGAACGTGGTCTGAGTGGGGATGGCAGGGGGAAGGAACTTGATAGCTGCAAAGGATAGAGGGAGGTGGTGGAGAGCCATGACCGCCTACGTCCTGAAAGGACATGGCACATAAGAAGAAAGAGCGATAATACCTATCGAAAAGTTGATTGGTGCTTGTGATTCCACTGCGTCGCGTTGGCAGCATTGCCCGACTCATAGCGGACATCAACGTGGAAACATGCGATAAAATCTTAAGAGCATGCATTTATAATAAATACCGTCTTCTAGGAGCGGATTAAGACCTATAAGGGCCCTAAGCACTTAAAAGATTTTGGTGCTCCCACACATCTGCGATTAAGCATACTAGTATGGAGTCTTGGTGAGTAGTGCAAAAAAGGACATCAGCCGAGAACAGACATCAAGAAAACACCAGCTAGAAATAGTTATAGGGGGAATTGAAGGTACATCCGACCATCGGGAGAGGTTAATCATCAGGCCAGAACATCACTAATACACTGGAAACTCAGAAAAACAAAACAATCACAGCTGAACAGTCACTGCCAAATGCGCCACGACCAGAACTGTGAACAGAAATGGCAATATAATCAACAATCCAGCACATTACAAAACCACATAAGCGTATGCCCAGAATAATGCCAAACAAACATGAAGGTAGTCTGCTCCTGTGATTGCTCACAAAAATTAAATCCCATAAAGTTACTTAGTAATATTAACTTATTCAAGAGGCAAGATGTGATGTATTGAGTAAATACAAACTTCATTATCTCCCTTAGCTCATTCTCTTATTAACCAAACAGAAACGCAAAAAGATTCTCAGCGGGTCAGTCGTCTCCTCGTTCGTAATGGCACCCGGCAGATTCAAATGTTAATCGTGTTCGACTTATTTATTAAGACGTGTACAACAACGCCATATCATAATTTCTGTGGTACCCACTTCCCTTAATGTCCTAAGCAGGTGCTTATTTTTCTTAGTGGTTAGTCCAGCCCTGCTGTCTTCCTATGGATTACTTAACTTAGGTACAGTTGGTTGAATTATCGCCTGAGTATTCCTCAGACTTGTGTACACATTTTTTAAACACCCTGTATGTGTAGTTTGTCTCTTGCATCGAAGTTTGCTTCAATCAAGGAAAGTTGAAAATGATATTAATTCCAAAGTCAGAGCGAGGCTTCCCTGCAGGCATTACCTCACTTTCGAAAAGAGGCTGGGATCACTAACCGGCGCCTGGGAAGTGCCGAGAGGGCTTGAGCAATTTTTCTACGATATTGCCGTTAAACCCATTCTAAACTGACTGTGTCACATTCGTTTGCGACTTGGGCGCACTGAAAAAATATTCCCTCTACAATGTATTTGAATTATTTTATAGAAGCATCTTCCAAGCAGACGATCGACTTCATAAGTAACAGATTTATGAAAAGATTTTTTTGTGTGTCATTGATGATTGTCATGTTGGAGTTTGGTTTTAAATAATAGGTTTACTTTCTTTATTTTTGTTATTAATCTGTATGTATCCATGTGCTAAAATCCTTATAATACTGTGGCTATATTGTACGAGGGTCATTCAATAAATAAGTTGAATTTTTCGGTATAAGGACTTCTAATACAGATAGAAGCTTACTCTTTTTTTAGTATTTTTTGTTTTACTTCTTTTTCACATGGATTTAATTTCTTTTGAAGATTAAAAAAAAAACTTTGAGAGTTTTGTCGATTAACAAAGATGGCCGACCAAGGAGCATGCTCCAGGATTGAACAGCGGGCAGTTATCACATTTTTGGTTGCTGAAGGGTGCAAACCAGTTGAAATTCATAGGAGAATGTCACCTGTGTATGGTGCCACATGTTTCAGAAACAAAAATGTCTACAAGTGGGCTAAATTGTTTAAAGAAGGACGGAGCAGTGTTGAGGATGAAGACAGGCCTGGGAGGCCTACAGAAGTGAGGTCTCCTGAGGTGATCGAATCAGTCAATGACCTCATTCAGTCTGACAGAAGGGTGACAGTGGATGACATTGCAAGGACTTTGAGCTTATCTGTTGGGAGGGCACACAAGGTCAGCTGCCGGTGGGTGCCAAAGATGCTTACTGCAGAACACAAACAGCACAGCAGCCCAAACGGTGCAGACCATCAACGAGATGGGCTGGGAACTGCTGCCTCATCCCCCTTACAGCCCAGACCTTGCCCCTTCAGACTTTCACCTGTTTGCTCCCTTGAAAGCGTTCACGAGAAGCATGAAGTTTAAAAGTGACGATGAAGTCAAAAGTGTTGTGAGCGACTGGCTGAGACATCAGTCCAAAGATTTTTACGCTGAGGGAATACGGATGGGAAAAGTGTGTAACAGTGCTGGGAGACTACGTTGAAAAATTTTTAAAAAAGTAAGCTTCTATCTGTATTAGAAGTCCTTATACCGAAAAATTCACCTTATTTATTGAATGACCCTCGTACTTACAGTGTCGTTGATTTCTGTTGAATAGTTTAATAATATTTTTCTAATTGTTTCTTGTGTTATTATTTGCTTTTAGTTTTTTTACGAGTTTTTTTTCTTTTTTATCAATTATGTGGGTACGGAAATTATTGTGAATTAGTAGTTGTTAATTATTAATTCATTATTGTGAATTAATATTTGCTTTATGATTCTGAGTTCGTTAAAAAATGTTTCACATAGAGAAGATATCAAATATGGTCTTTTTTTATTACACCGAAACCTACCTTCCCAAGAACCACTACTTTCTGGAACAGAAGGCTTACGGCCAAATTATGTTCAAATACCGATTCCGGTACGATCATCGAAGTTAAGCAACGTCGAGCCTGGTCAGGTATGGGTGACCGCTTGGGAAGAGCACCAGATGCTGTAAGCTTGGATGTGTGGGTGGTGTAACGGATAACGGCTTGGAACTGGAAATCGGAAAGCCGAGTTCGATTTCCAGTCGGGTTCCTTACATTCACTGACGCATTAATAACCTTGCGAAAGGAATGAATCCACCTATTCTTCCCCCCAGATAAGGGTTAATTAGTAAGACTTGTATCACTAAACCATTATATTCCAAAAACAATAAAACTGCGTACGAAATATTTAGATTTCAGCATTAAATGGCCCATAGAGTTGTTGATGTGACACTAAACAAAAACAGCCAACCAATTTGTGGAACAAACTCACACCTGGAAACTAAAATTTTAACCTCTAAGTCGATGGCCAATCGTTATCTACGCATTATATCCCTATACTCTTCACTTACTTTTACGTTTGTATCATACACCTCGATCAGTAAATTCTGCCATGAGTGGCTCTTGAGCCTTGAGCTAACTTTAATATAAAAATGAGAGGCGTAATCCGATCAGCTGATTGCATTACATTTAGTCCTATACGAGTGGGGAGGGCTGAAAAGTTCATAGACTGACTATGAAGGTGTGATGCTAGAGCTGGGAGATCTTGCATGCATTATTTTCACCTCTTCTTATTAATAACTGCGTTGTTTCTTTCCAGTTAAACTGACATCTGACTTCAAAATAACAAATAGTGACTGAAAATGGACAAAATTTCTACGTTATGTTATCAAGTACCTAGAGAAAAAAAAACGTTTAGCCCCCAAGGAAATTCAGGCTGACAAATAGCTACTACATTAGGGGATCACGACCCAGTTTTATTAACAGTACAAAAGTATGTAGCTGAATTTAGATGACCCAAAGTGTGGACGTCCTTCAACTACCACTCATCGAGGAAAAACATTGACTGTGTTCATCACATGGTGATGGATGACAGGCGATTGGCTATAAATCAAATAGCCAATGCTATTAGCAATTCCCACGAGAGAGGCGTGAATATGCTGCACAATGAACTTGGCATGACGAAGGTTTCTGATTGGCAAATTCCACTTCTTCTGACATTTGATCAAAAGTACACAGGATGATCCCAATAGGGCATTGTTTGAGGCAGATCTTAGCTGATGTCCTTGGACGTTTTCTAACCCAGGATAAATGTTGGGTTCATCTCTTTGCGCCAAAGAGAAAGAGACAGTTGTTACGAACTTGTAGCATATAGATGAACCACGGGTTTAAAAAAAAGGAAAACGTGGGATCCTTTCTCGGTTTTCACTCAGAAATGAAAGCGACACAAAGGGAGTCAACGAAGAACAGACGCAAGACGATGGTTCTCAAAATAAAACATTTATTTACCAATATACAAACAGGTAAAGAAAGAAAAAAAAGAAATTCATTTAACAAAGGGGAAGGGACCTATGGAAGAAAAGAAGGCGCGAGCGAATACATATATATACATAAAAGAAAGATCAAGCCAAGAGAATCAACTTATCTGTCAGTCGAGTTGATATGTTCACACAGAATTCTGATTCGCCGAAGCGAGAGTTTGTATGTTAATACAATATTTTGGCCGGCCGGCCGGAAATTTTCCTGAGTTCCTTTTCTTTCGGAAGTGTTCGGGGTTTCACCGTATCTCGTACAAGCGTTTCGTCGGTCGATTCAGTTTTGCAGCAGCACTCTCATCTCTAGTCGACAGACTTTGTCGTCTTCTTCACTTCAGTGGGCAGTCCATTTTGGAGTAGGGACGATTTTGCCCTTTTTTCTTAGATTTTAGCTGTCCCCAAAGACAGTCACGTGGGTTCTCTTCGTCCTTGACCGGGCACACGGGAGTGTGAGGCGCAGATCACGCGGTGTTCGTGTGCTGGCCGAAATTTCAATCAACCCTTAGTGGTGTCTGATCACGTGAATCTCAGCAGGAGAGCCTGATGGTGTCTAGACTTCACTTGTGGTCAACCGCCTGATGTCGGCGGGATTTTGGAACCAGGTCATTTTCGTGTCGGGTCGCTTCAAATTTCAAGGACCCGTGGCTTGTGTGTGTGTGGGGGGGGAGTAGGTAAAGAGGAAAAGAATTTGTGAAGAGAAGAGGAGGCTATGGCTGAACATGGAACATATTCGCTCGCAAGTTGAAAGCATTAGATTTTTATCTATTTTGATTTATCTATTTATTTATTTATTTATTTCTCTCCTTTTATATCTAACTAATTTTCGATAGAATTTGGGATTTTTCTTTAGAAGTGCTTTTTAGCCTTACGCCTATGGGGTTAATGGAATCGTGGCTACGTCACACAGTCCATGCAGTGGAAACACCCCACCTCACCCACTCCACAGAAGGCCAAGGTCGTTTCATCTGTAAAGAAGGTGATGATCTCGGTTTTTTGGATGCAAAAGGCATAGTGCTTATTGATCATCTTCAAGGGTCTCACTCCATCCATGCTAACATGCTGAGACAGTTACGAAAGGCTATCAAGATCAAACGCCCTGGAAAACTGACAAAAGGGGCCTTGTTTCATCAGGACAATGCTCAAGCACACAACTCCTTGGTTTCAATGTCTGCTGTGCGTGACTGTGGCTTTGAACTGGTTGATCGCTCTCCCTATTCGTCTGATTCGGCCCCATCTGACTATCATCTGTTCCCCAACATGAAAAAAACACTTGGCTTTGAGCCAGTATCACAGTGCAGATGACATCATATCTGCTACTGGTGACTCTGAACAGTCAGATGTCGGTTTACAATGAGAAGAGTTAAAATTAATGCATGCAAGATATCACCGTTCTAACACCACACCTTTATAGTCTGCCTTTAAAGTTTTCAGCCCACCTGCGTATTTACTTATTCAGTTCTTTCCACGCACTCACATAAAAAGCAATAAAAACTCCATGAAAAGAAATATCTTTTTAGAAAAATTTTAATTAAAAATTTACTTTAAAGACTTCGTAGTGCGTTGGTTTATTGGTAATATAGAATATAGCTTTGTATTATTTCTTCGATCTCGCCGCATATCTTATATTAAAGTTCACTCAATGTAAGGCCCAAGAGACACTCAAGATAGAGGGTTGCTGAATGAGATGTGTGAGATAAGATTTGGAGGCGGAATTGGGAAGTGAAGATAACAAGGATATGGCAGTTATATAACGACTAATCGTAGACTTTAATAGTTTAAGACTTTAGTATTTTATAAGACTTTAGTATTAGTACTTGTGGAATCATTCGCGCTGAGGCCTTTTTAAAAAGAGGTGGTTCTTGGGTATCATTTTTCGGTGTTTTATCAATTATGTAGGCAATGACGGCCATTTTAAATGGCTGTTTTTATTCATGGATAAGTTTCTCTCACTGACCAAGTTAGGCGAGACTTAGGCAAGATTAGTAAAGATACTCGGCGTTGTGATTGCCGAGTCACTTCGCTTCACTCTGTTACACAGACGTTTCTGCTGATAAAAGACACGGAAAAGAAATGACAAAACTCCCTACAGAAGTTAGCGAAGGGACTAAGCATAAACTACAAGAAGACAAAATGCATGGTCATCAGTAAAAGGATGAGCCTGAAATGCGATTTACAGGTCGGGGATACTAAAATCAAGCATGTGCTTAAATATTTGGGAAGTGTTCTGACAGAGGACGACGCTGAGATCCGAAGATATATTGGGATGGTCAAAGACGCATTCCAAAACCTAAGCAGGGTATTACGAGACAGGAGAATTTCTTTGGTAACAAAGCAAAGAGTACTGAGCTATCTGTCCTCCTTTACGGCAGCGAATGTTGGATGGTCTCCTCAAAGATGAAGAAGAGGCTCGAGGCAACGGAAGTATGGTTCTACAGAAGGATGTTGAGGATATCATGGAACGAGCGTGTGGGCAACGATGAAGTTTTGGAGAGGATGCAAACGAGGAGGAAGCTTATACTTAACATCAGGAAGAGGCAGCTGGAATTTCTTGGACACTTAATAAGAAAGGAGGGCTTGGAGAATCTGATACTCACAGGGCGAATAGAGAGAAAAAGAGACAAGAGAAAGCAACGCGTGACATACCTAATGGGCTTACGCAAGTAGATGACAGAACAGAGTCTGGAAGAAGTAGCAAATGGTTCAAAACTTATTGAGAGTTACAAGGGATAAGAGGAAGTGGAGAGCCATGATTGCCTACGTCCTGAAGGAACACGGCACTTAAAAAAGAAGAATTAAACCTATTCGATAGGTTTTTAAACAATTGGACAGCTGTTTATTTCATGTATGGAAGGTTATAATTTTACAAGAAAAACCAGTGAAAATTTCACTGTTTTCCTATTTTAATTATTCTGGTGAATCTTTAATTCACAAGTTAATGATTGAATAAACTCATGGTGAGTTCTATGACAACTAAATATCAGTAGAAATTCCACTATCGCATTGTTAAATATTTGAGCTTAACAGCATTAGCAGAATATTGTAATAACAATCATAATTATTATCTTAAGAAGTAAGGGGGTAGAAATGAAAAGATTTGAAATTGATAATTTTTCCATTTCACTGAAAGAGCCGTTAAACATTTCTCTCTCTCTCTCTCTCTCTCTCTCTCTCTCTTTGAATCTAAGTGCAGGGTGGTCTGAAAGTCTTGTCACCCCATACATAACATAATTTTCTATTTCATATGGCTGACACGAGCTCCTGCAGTTTGAAAAAGAGGTAGGGTGTGACAAAACTTACAGACCACCCTGTAACGTCATTTCCCGCAATTTCCACGTGCTCAAAACGGAATATTCCATTATTTATGAGCGATCGGCAGGTCGTAATTTTCTTATGAACTGGCGAGCGAAGTGGGTGGGGGACAAACACAATTACAATTTTATAATTCATGATATTAGATTTTGAAAATATATAATTGAAAAATGCCTGGCTTGGGAGTAAAGGGAAGTAGGCAGTGATCAAAATAGTAAGGTAGTTACCATTTTCAGGGCTTAAAATAGCTTTACTTGAATAACTAATAAATTTAATTATATAAAAAAAATTTAATCAACAAAAACATCTATCTTTAAAGATCAGATTGAAACTGATTTTTAAAGTAGAATATGGAATTCGTTTTTGTTTTTTTTGTTACACAAGAAACATTAAGTTGGGCATTATATAAGACATATGCTGGTTGATATAAATGATAAAAACGTGTTTATTTAATGCTCTGCGCAAGGACACGGCATAAGAAATAATCAGTTAAACGTGGGGCTGTTCATATGCGTACCCCCGTGCCAAGGATAAGGACTACACAGCCTCAGCGAGCACTGTCACATTGGCGTCAGATTACTCTGACCATCACCTGTTTAATGCAAATTAGCTGGGAGGTACCGTACAGTTGGAACCTCCGGAACTAGGCTTCCCCTGATTGTTTGTTTGTTTTTTGTTTTGCTTTTTATTTTTTGTTTTGTTTTGTTTTTTGCTTTGTTTTTCGGTAAATTGTCCCAAAGTAGGAACACAGCAAAAGTAGAAGAGATGCTACACTTCGATCCCATCCCGAAGCCCGTGGAGCATCGGTCTGCAGTCATGAAGAGTTTGCAAGAATAACTTCTTGTCGGATATGTTTACTAATATTACCAGTCGCAGTATCTTCGCCAATAACATTCATTATAAAGCGCTCTGTTATAATTATTTTAAAATTATCCGTTATAGCTATGGTGTCTTTGGGTAAACAAACGTCCACAATATAATTTTTAAACAATTATAACAGTGTTTACAAAAAATACCATCACAACGATCACAGTTACAATAAGTTTATCTTCACAATTCACTCCTAAGGGTGATCTTGGAGGAGACCGAAAGTACTTGGGTTAACAAAAACTACGACACCTTCCTTGATGAATTTCAACTTAACATTAAAAATCTAACTGGAGAACCAGAAATGATTATTATAAAAATAAATATATTTCTATATTATTCAATGGAACATGCTTGAATATATATATATATATATATATATATATATATATATATATATATATATATATATATAAAGAAAGAACAGTAAGATATATATTCCGGTTTTCTTATAGATATTTTTATTTTTACAAAATAGTGCTCAATGTAAATTTACAGAGCATTAATATTATAAATTAACTGATTTAAAATATAGTTTTTTCGCTAAACAATACTAACCATCTTTCAAAAATGGAAGCTAAAAGTTTCGAACTTAATTTTGTAAAATTCGCTTGAGGATGAAATGGAACTAATGTTTTAATTTAATTACAAAATTAAATTCGAAGCTTTTAGCTTCCATTTTTGAAACATGGTTATTACTGTGTAGCGAAAAAACATTTTAAATCAGTTAATTGATAATATATATATATATATATATATATATATATATATATATATATATATATAAGCAAATATGTGGATGTAGATCCGACGGTATGATGAAAATGTGGAAAAGACAAAGCAAAATCCGAATATGTGAGTTTACTGTTTTTTATTTTGTTTTTTGTTTTCCTGTCAACGTAAGACGTTTCGGTCTAGTAGACCATCTTCAGGACATGGTTATTGGAGACATTTTTATATTAAATTTAAGTTAAAATGAAGAGACGATAGATACAGGACTAGTCAGAAACAGAAAAACTGAAATTCTAAAGTCAGTGTTCTCTTTTTTTGGGATTCGGTTACGCTGGCGCCGCGTGGTGGGCGCTGCGAAAACGCGCTCCCAAGAAAGAGATTTTATCTTAAGTGGAAAGGAGGAATTCTATTTGAAACTATAGCTTATCAGTACGTTTGTCAGGCTAGGAAAGGTGATATGTTAAAGAACCCCGGTCTAGTATTTACCGTACGTGAAGTGGATATTATGCCTGCCTCGTAGATCTGTCTAAGGTTTTTATTATGGATATATTTTAAAATCTTCACAGAGTCGAAAACGAAATTGTGATCAGATTTGGCTAAGTGTACAAACAAAGCACTACTTAAATTACCGAGGTGAATATTTCGTTTATGTTCGGAAACACGAGATTTTACGGATCTACCTGTTTCCCCTACATATCTCAAGTTGCAGTCTCTGGTAGACGCAAGCATCGGATGTAATATGCTTTCTGCTGGTGTTATTTAATATACTGCGAATAGTTTTAGTGGGTAATGTAGTGGTTTTAATTTTTAGCGCGTTTAGATTGTTGGAGATGTGTTCGGCCAAAGGGTTATTCGGTAGAAAGATGCGGCCAATAGGATTATCAGGGGCAGCTGAAAGTGTGCCTTTCCCTGACGTAGATGTAGTAGTAGTAGTCGGGGTGTCATTTTGCACTGATGAACGAACTTTGTGAATTTTCAAAGCTTTATTCTTAGCGCTGAGTAATAATTGTCTCGGATACGAAAGGCTTGAGAAGGTATCCTCGATATAACTGAATTCGTCATCTAGATATTTTGCTGAACAGATTCGAAGAGATCTCAAGTAAAATCCAATAATAACACCTCTCTTAGTCCTAGTATCATTGTGAGAGTAAAAGTGTAAATAGTCGTTTTTACATGTGGGTTTACGATATACTTTGAATTCTAATTTGTTATTATTTCTAGTAAGTAGTATGTCTAAAAAGGTAGAGAATTATTAGACTGACGTTGACAGCAAAACAAAAAACAAAATAAAATTTGCTTTGTCTTTTCCACATTTTCATCATATATATAAGAGAACCAGAAAGGATTATTATAAAAATAAATGCACATAATATGTCTATATTATTTAAGGAAACATGCTTGAATATATATATATTTATATAATAATAATGGCTGTTCACTTGTAGTCGAGACTACCTGTCTACTAAGGTGGCTAGGTAATTCCAATTGCAGTCGCTTGCTCAGGCATATTTAGCGTTTGTTCAACACCCTGAGCCAACCTATGGTTTATATTGTAATTATGCTGAGTAGACCTTAGTTACAATTCCTAGGAGAGAGCATGTTATCTAGCGTGATAAGACCAGCACACTCAAGCCCTCGGTCACAATGACTTGTGACTTTGTGCTAGCACAGCCATCAATGGCCCCCAAGGGTTACGTTTACCCAATTTCACTCACAAATCTTGGGTCAACCTGTGGTATGGTTTTCAGGCACTTTCCAAATGTATCGCATGCTGGGATCACCCCCTCCAGACTGATAACATCAGAAAGTCATCTTTCTGACAAATTGACCATGGCGAGATTTGAACCTGGGTCTCATGGTCAGAAAGTGAACATTCTAACCACTCAGCTACGTTCGCATATATTTATATCCATATACACACATATTGGAATTTTTCTTTCTTTGACTATAATATACTTATATATGTATAGAGTTATTAAGTTCATGTCAGTAATATGGATAAAATATAAATGTGGGGTAGCATAGTGGCTTACACACAAGATGGAATTGGCAACTCTTGCTTGAATTTCAGTCAAAGCTGCTATTGTTTACTTAACACTAATACACATTCTTTACTCTGTCTCATTCTCAGATATCTTGAAGACATCTTGTTTTTGGCATGCTATGGTGGTTTACCAAGATGAGAATGAGCAATTAGAGAAATAGATATAACATGTCTATATTATTTAATGAAACGTGATTCAATGAAGATATGCTGCCTAAATATACATAAATATACACTACGGTTCAAAAGTTTGAAGCGACTCCCAGAATTAGCAGGAGATGAATTTGATAGAAGAGTGAAACTTTACCATTCCAAAAAAATGAAAAACAGCTCTTAGAGTCATTAAAAAAATGGAATCAATTATCAAACTTATGCTTTGATAAACTTTGGCAACGAATGCCAAATATTTGTGGTGCAGTAATCAAGGTTAATGGAGGATATTTTGACGAGAGCAAAATTTAGTCATAAATTGCTTCTTTTTTTTTTTTCTTTTCGTCATAATAAAATTTCAAATAAAAAATCTTTTTAAGCCATCTGTAATAATAAATCTCAGTGTACGTGTGTCCGTCCTTCGAGTAAATGTCGGAGTAAACAACACGCCATCAAATGTATTAATTTAAGAATTATTATTGTTATTACTTTAAATAATTTTATTCTTATTTTTATATTAATTTATCATTTAAAATACAATCATTTACAACATGTGCAATGAATGAGGTCGATCGTAGTCAGGGATTATCGAGTCCTTTCCTTGGCTGCATAGTATGTGCTTCGCCAGGGCTGGTATAGTTTTGAATTCAAAGTTGCCTTTCTCTCAGCCTGGTTGACAATCATGGCTACACAGCCCAGTGTAGTCTACTATTTTCCTATAGTCGGTGGTTTAGAATTTAAAGTTGTCTTTCGTCCTTCTCCTAGATCGGTTGCCATCCAAGTCTCTCCTGCTATTTACCCTAAGGTAGAGGGGAAAGAGATGGATTCATACCTTTCCCAAGGGTATTTGCACGCAAGTTAATTTTTTAAAAACTCGACTGGAATTCGAAATCGCTTCTCTGATTTCTCAATCCTAACTGCTATCTAATATTTCATCTATTAATGTGCAATAAAATAGCTCAATACAAAGAAAAGGTTCACTATTTACATTATTCGGATTATTGTCCTCATCTTTGTCGCCATATTTATTACAAAGTTTCGGCCGATGTGCGCACCGGCCTTCTTCAGGTGGTTGGAATGTCGAACTGAATCTCTTTATTTCGCTCGCTGGTGCAGACTGTTCTAGTTTCACGTGCCATGTAGAATGGATGTCAGTTATCAGTTGTCTCCTGTTAATTCCCCTATCCAAATTCTCCACTGTCTTAACCGGGTATTGAACTGACACTCTTTGGGTCCTGTCACTGGATCTAACCAAAGCCTTTATCCACTGTGCCATGTGTCCTTGAGGAAGGCCGGAGAGTACAACGACCGAAACGCTATAATAAACATGGCGACAAAGATGAGGACAATAGTCCGAATAATGTAAATAATGTACATTATGCCTCATCTCAGAAATATAGACAGATACTGAAAGGCCGAAACGTTGTAATAAATATGGCAACAAAGATGAGGACAATAGTCTGAATAATATAAATAATGTACATAATACCTCATCTCAGAAATATAGACAGATACTGAAAGGCCGAAACGTTGTAATAAATATGGTGGCAAAGATGAGGACAATAGTTCGAATAATATAAATAGTGTACATAATACCTCATCTCAGAAATATAGGCAGATACTGAAAGGCCGAAACGTTGTAATAAATATGGCAACAAAGATGAGGACAATAGTCCGAATAATGTAAATAATGTACATAATACCTCATCTCAGAAATATAGACCGATAGTAAAGAAAAGGTTGTAGAAAACGTAAAATATAAAATACATAATATTTTAGCTACATTAGTTTCTCTCTATAATCACGGATCATCAGGAAATGTTATATTTTATAATTATAAAATATAAGCTAACCATGATCGCCAACGTTCTGAAAGGACACGGCACAGAGGCGAAGGAAAGAGACCCGCCATTTAATCGCCAACAGTAACACCTGGCATGAATATATATATATATATATATATATATATATATATATATATATATATATATATATATATATATATAGTTCTGAGAGAAAGAGCATATTTTCTGGAAGCGTAAGGGCGTCGTGTTTGATATTGATTTCCTTTAGATAAATAGTGTTTGACAATAAGGAAGAAGAAATAGGAATGTTATTATGTGTTTGTGAAAATTAAAAACATTAATAAACACAACTTATCGTCGGGTTAATCTGACATTTGAATATTTCGTTCTTCTGTTTCCATCTGCAGACCGTTTAATTTAGTCTTATTTCACTCATAGAATATGCATAAACTGAATGATTTGAAATCAATAACATCACAATTGACACAAAATAAATGTCTGCTTAGTAGCGTAGCATAGCAATAACCAGGTTAAACAAAAGTTATACAATATCAGGCTTGTTATATTATGCAATATAAATCTGGTTGTTGCTATCTATCTACATCTATCTATCTCTCTCTCTCTTATTATTATTATTATTATTATTATTATGATTCATAAAATATGCATTTTATAAAATCACGACAAAAGTTGCAATTGTTTCGACATTTCAAGTGTCTTGTCAAGTGATAATGTTGAATGGAAAATAAACTAGTTTAAGAGTTCAAAAGCCAACCAAAACCACTCAGTAGGGTAACTTTGTTATGTAACCTATGGTGACCAAACAGAATACAAGTATATGGTAATTTAAGATAGCATGACAACAATCTCTAGTTTATGTACAATCAATCAGTATATATATATATATATATATATATATATATATATAAACGGCCGAAACGTTGTAATAAATATGGCGACAATGATGAGGACAATAAGGTATTGCCCTCCTAGGTACCTCCGAAAATTCGCTAAAACGAGCTTAGTATGATGAAAAAAAGGCCCAAACTTGATAAAAACAGTTTTATCGTCAAAATGTTTATGTTATTAGAACTTGGAGAAGGGAATTAACAGGAGATATCTGATAACTGACATCCATATATATATATATATATATATATATATATATATAGAGAGAGAGAGAGAGAGAGAGAGAGAGAGAATTAAAAGAAATCCTTGATGGATTAAGTGAAAGTGGCCTGAAAGATAGACTGACAATTATGAGAGGAAACTTTTCAAAAGTATGACATTTTTTAGCAAGAGATATCCAGTATTTGATGTTTTTCACATTTTAAAATAGTTGAATGGGTATTTTTCAATGTCTTATAAAAAAAACCTATGGAGAATAACAAATAAGTAAATAAATCCAATTTTAATATGAAAATCAATATTTTCATAAAACTAACCAGCTGTTGTATAACTGTACCAATACGAGATCTTGACTGTAACACAAATCATGACACGAGAGTGGATACTTAAACGGGGTGTAATAGCAAAGCTTGCCTTGCGAGATCAATTACGACTGACTAGAGAATTCGTTCCTTACTCGGCGCTCTACTATTTCAGCTTTGGGCAATATCATTTCATTTATACTTCACCAATGTAGAAGTGCGATTCTATTGCGGAAGTTGAAATTAATATTAAGCTCCAGCCCCCGGGGAGGGGGATAACCACAGGCAGTACCTTTCTTTTTGGAGGTGTTTGGGGCCATAAACCTGCGCCTGAGGGGTCTTCAAACATGGGAAATTTTCAGCAATTTTTCAACGGTATTGCACTCCTAGGTACCTCCAAAAAATCGCTAAAAAAGCATAGTATGATAAAAAAAATAGCCCAAATTTGATAAAATCAGTTTTTATCGACAAAATGTTTATGTTATTATTAAGAGGAAAGACCAAAGTATGTTTTGATTATTTTAATCCTTTATAGCGCGTTCGAAATCTTGTTTTTATATATATATATATATATATATGTCACAACAATAAAAGTGTGAGGCTTGATATTACTAGACGTATTAACGAGCGAAGCAACCGATTTCGCTCCCGCTCTTCAGGCTTGCAATGGGAGATTTAATTTAAATTAAAAAAGACAGAAAATGTACAATGAAAAGGAAATGTGGAAATCATTGTACATTTTCTGTGTATTTAATTTAAATTAAATCTCCCGTTGGAAGCCTGAAGAGCGGGAGCGAATCCAGTTGCTTCGCCCGTTTTTAATACGTCTAGTAATATCAAACTTCATACTTTTATTGCTGTGATAAAATTTTGTACCTTCAAAAATATCTTTAAATATATATATATATATATATATATATATATATATATATATATTGCGTTAGCGGTCGGCCAAAGATTACTATGGGAGTTTTAGCGCATTTTTTCCGGTAAAAATCGACATTGATTTGGTAATTCTTGCAAAAATCAAATGATAGTAGGATTTTAATGAAATTTTCAGGACTTATTCACAAAAGAAGGAAATTATTTTTGCTTTTTTCGAAAGTCTTGGTAAAAATCATGTTTTTTGCGTCTGTTACCTCCACTTAAATTTATGAAATTTTGAGAAATTGAAATTCCACCCTTCTCATATTTATATTAGTTAAAATCAGGACTCCTTGGAGAATTTAAATCATCAATTTATTTTTGACAAGCTGAAACACCATTTACCGAATATTTGCTCTGAATCGTAAAATAAAAAATGCAATAAAACTAACACATTACTTATTGGAAAAGCTTTTAATTGCTTTTATAAATAAGATATATTAAGGACACTATTGTCTTAAGGAAAAAAATTCGATGAATAATAAATGTTTACAAGTTTTATTTTCATTTTTTTTAAATTTAATTAGAATAATTTATTACGTTTTAAATATTTTAAAATGCTGTATTAATTTCACCCTTTCAAATGATAGTATTAAGTAAAAACTATACTTAATAATCATAAATGGAAAAGCATACAAATCATCAGATATTTTTAAAAGAGTTTTAAATTTTTTTGTATGCGTATAAACGTGCCGATTTTTAAATACGGTCGACCATACACCACATTTTCAGAAAATAAGAACGACAATTATAGTAAATTTAAAGCCAGAGAGTACCTAAAATTCAATAAAACATTCAATTACAGAGAATATTTTCTTAGATTTATACTTAAAAATTGAGTACTCACGTTAATTGAATTATTTTTTTTTACCGTTAAAGTCCCCCATAGAACAACAATAGATAAATATCAACCAGTCATTTATATCTCAAACATGTCAACAGCTGAAATAAATTTCGCATTAAAAAATGCATTTCTGCAATATTTTAAACTTAAGTAAATAATATTTGTTTCATCAATCCGATTGATTATACTTTCAATCAGCTAATAATCCACAAATAAAGTTTCAGAAAAGTATATTTTATTTTTATAAGATTTTTTTTTTAATAAGGTGACTTTCATTGAAATGAAAGACAACGAAAAAAAAGGCGCTAATCAGCTATTTTAGGGGGGGAAAAAAGAAAAAAAACTCCTTCCAATCAATTTAAATTAGTTTTGAAATAGAGCAAAATATTTTACTTATTGGTGGTATTAAATTTAATCTATTAGCTTGAAACTAAAATAAAAGCTCCAAGGAAGATTTTTTTGTTTTAAACAATTCATTTTAAACTTTATGTTTCTTTGGAGATACCTACTCATATGTAAACAGAAACAAATTTGACAGTGAAAATTCAAGGAACATCAAATTTTTAATGTCAAACTGAGACAATAATAATATACGCCTAAAAGTTATTTTGCACATAAACTTTATTTAAGCCCTTAATTCGGCATAATATATATTCATATACGATCTCCATGGTTTGTTTTAGTGCACCGTAGCAATGTGAGAATATTATATATATATATATATATATATATTTTGAACAATAAAAAATATTAAAAAATTAAAATCTTCAGACACACTGGGTTGTATATTAATATTCCTTCGTTTTTATTATTATTTCATTTAGATTCCTCGACTAGTTTCGGCCAACATTGGCCATCATCGGGAGAAAAATAATTTTCTGCTTGCTGGTAGCAGTAAACTACAGAAATTAATGTCTTGATGGAGAAAATGAACTTTTGTCTGTAGTTTTCATTTGTTTTTTATTTTTTTAACATGAATTTTGGTCAGTCCTTGTGCTGGTCAAACAGTCTCTTTTAAGTTGTTATTTGAGATAAGAGCTGGATGGATCCATGCTGCTCTGAATTCCCTTGGTCATTTTGACAGTTTTATTGGTTCCTGGAAAGGGGATGTGTCTCTGTTAAGTGTATGTGTGTGTGTGTGTTATTTGGTTCTTAGGGAGTGAGTGAGTATGATGTGTGTAAGTGTGTATATTCGTGTGGGTGTGTGTATAAGTGTGAGGCCTCAACACCTCCGTAAGCATGTCTGTCTTGTGTGGGTGAGAAATGTGGGTAGGTTTTGATTTGTAGGGATATATATGAATACTATCTATATTGTTAAATTTATGGTTGAGCCTGGCTGGATAGTGCGTTTTTAAACGTTGTATATATACGGATACGATAAGGTAGTTCAGAATCATCGAGCGGGCGGCAGAGATCTCCAAAACACACAAGCAAGTGATAGCTGGGAACCAAAAACTATGCTGATATGAGGAAATACAAAACTGATAAAGCTAAACACTTTAAGAAGATTAAAAAAAAAGGAACAGGAATTACCAACAAATGAAACAACGAAATCAGCACAAAGAAAGTGTAATTAAATCTAAAATCTGCATAGCCAGCAGGAGAATACAGGTGCCATCGATGGTCTGAAATTGGTCACTATTGCACTTGTGTTCTAGTTGGTAGATCAATTTGAAGAGATATCGATACATTACTTGACAGTTCTTCTAGGATGGGGAAAGTAGACGCCACCAAGAGCGATTTTGGGACAGCAGAGATATCAATAAATCAGAATCGTTGCAGCTTTAAACTTGACAGTGACAAAACATTTTGGCTTGGGGAGTACAAAGCTCGAGAAAATCAAAAGGAGGTGTAGCAGACCGTGCGGGGTGAAGATGTGAAGAGATATCAGAAGGTTAAAATTTCCTGCTACATGGGAATGTCGGACTTAAATGAAGTCCAAAGAAAACAAAGAAAACAAACAAGACCGATATACATCAAAACTGCTCTCTATTAACCACCACAAGGATCCATCCCTGCATCCCATTAGAATGTCTGAAGACCAACTTCTCGAGAGCTCCTCACTGCGGCTGCTCGGTCTCACGCTGTCCGCTGATCTGAGATGAAACAAATACATCGAGTCAGTTGCATCATCCACCGCAAGAAAAGTTGGTTCCCTGTGCCGAGCCAGGAAATTTTTCTCCCCGGAATCGATCCTCCAAGTCTATAAATCGACCATTCGCCCTTGCATGGAGTATTGCTGCCATATATGGTCTGGGGCCCCTGCTGTTTGCCTCGGGGTTCTTGATAAGATCCAGAGACGGGTATGCAATGTGATTGACCCTGATCTGTCATCTCGTCTGCAGTCGCTCTCTCACAGACACGATGTTGCCTCGCTCTGCCTTTTTTACAAGTACTTTCACGGTAATTGCTCCGAGGAGCTGCTTTCGCTTGTCCCTAGGCCTCGTGAATTTAAACGTCCTACGAGGCTGGCATCCCGTTCCCACTCCTACACCGTTGAAACTGTTAGATGTAGACGTCTCTTTTACTCCAATAGCTTCATGTCTCGCACATCTCGCCTATGGAACTCCCTTCCCTATTACTGTTTCCCTGACAAATACAATCTCCAACGGTTTAAGTGTAGCGTCAATCGACATCTCCAGTTGCCTTGATCTATCCACTTCCCTTCTCCACATCCTTTCATTTTTCATTCCTATCTGCTCTCGCTCCAAATCTTCTGTAACCCCATTGCCTTGATCGACCCACTGTCTTTCTCTTTCTCCACATCCTCTACTTTACCACTCCTATCTGCTCTTCCTCCAAACCTTCTATAACCCTTGCTTGGGGTGATACGCTTAAAAAAATACATGGGTAAACAAATATATATTAATAACGAGTTACACAAAGACATGAACAGTTACATAGTGTTTGTATGGAGAAGTTATGTGTGTATGTTGTGTTGAGTGTTCGTACGTACGTGTATTGTTCTTAGCGCGTTCCCAGAATTTGGGAAACGCTGTATCTGTGAGGTCACATATTGGTGTAAATGGAAAAAGAACGATTTTACCTCGTCTCCGTGCGAGGTAGCGGCCCAAGGCCTGAGTCGAAAAAAAGATTTTACCTCATCTCCACGCGAGATGGCGGCCCAAGGCCTAAGTCGGAAAAGAGAGAGAGAGAAGAGTCAGCCAGTATTTATACTCGCGGGAGAGAGACCCCTGTTGAAGGATTAAGGAAAATGAGGAGGAAATAACTCCGACAGAGGTTTCAGAGTCCCGGGGTTGTGAAACTGATATCACAGGGACAAATCACAAAAGCCGTACTGAAATTCGAGAAAAAGACACGTAAGGAAAATATCTATCTAATGAAAAGCCAAAGAAACTACATTATGCCCAAAGTAGTTATACAGGAACTTTATTTACTCATCCAAACACCAGAAATGCACAATGCGAGAAAGAAATCACAAATTTTAAAGCCGAATTTCTAAAAATCTTCAAAGCGAATGATGAAAGAAATACAAAATTCTGAAAGAAAACGTAATACGTTTGTACCAGCCCCAATTTGTACACCATCGATTATTACCCAAAGGCAAAATTGGAAGTAATAGTAAGCTGGAACGTTTTCTTACCCGTAATACACCATACAGACTAGTGTTCAAAAATGTGACCGAGATATACGGATTTGCATTGAGAGAGAGAGAGAGAGAGAGAGAGAGAGAGAGAGAGAGAGAGAGAGAGAGAGAGAGAGAGATCCAATGAGAAGCGTCGACGAAACTTAGCCAAGCTCAATGATATTAAAGTGTTCACCAAACCAAACGTAGGATTCTGGCAGATCACATCGGATAAAGAATCTTGAAGGCTCACTACATTTATGACACAGTTTTGGCGGTTCCCATTTGGAATTAGTTCTGCGACGTAAATTTACCAATGCACAATGTTAAGAATCATGGAAGGGATATTCTGTCAGCTGGACGATCCCACACAAGAAATGCAAAACAGCCGAGTCCGAGCCGTGCTAAGACGACTTCAAAACGTAATGTCACTACTCAAAACGCAGAATCAAGTTTCTCGGACATTGTGTCTGAGAAACTTGATTCCGACAAGGGAAGAGAGGCAATCCCAGAAAAAAGAACTTCCTACGGCCGGCAACAGTCACAAAACTCCAAAGTTATAATTTAATTATTCTAAAGAGCCACTTAAGACAGGAACATCAGTGGATACTGGATCAGCCACAGGAGAAAGCCTTCCGAAATTAAAGACAAACTCATCTCTATATAATGTCTTTATCCGACTACGATCATCATCATCATCAGCAGAAATCGACCAAGCATTTTAATTGTCTCTGTTAAAACAGGCAAAGCATTTTAATTGTCTCTGTTGAAACACTTATGTACCAGAAAACACTTTCTGTACCAGAAATAGGCAAAGCATTTGAATTGTCTCTGTTAAAACACTTCTGTACCAGAAAACACTTTTTGTACCAGAAATAAGCAAAGCATTTTAAATGTCTCTGTTAAAACACTTATGTACCAGAAGTGTTTTAACATAGGACGGAAAGTGTGACGCTGAAATTCGAAGGCATATTGGGACAGCCAAAGGCACATTCCAGTAGTTAAGAAGAATACAAAGAAATAGAAAAAAATCACTAGAAACAAGAAAAAGAGCATTAAATTGTTGCATGATATCTCTCCTTTTGTATGGCATGATATCTCTCCTTTTGCTGGACAATCTCCTCAAGGATGAAAAAGAGACTTGAAGCAACAGAAATGTGGTTCTACAGAAGGATACTGAAAATATCATGGACTGAACATTCGACCAATTAGGAAGTTTTAAAGCGAATAGAAACAAAAAGGAAACTTATACTTAGCATCAAGAAGGGACAGTTGAAATTTCTTGAGCACATAATGAGGAAAGAGGGCTTGGAAAATCTGATACTCACAGGACAGATTGAAGGCAACAGGGACAGGGGAAGACAATGCATAACATACATAGTGGGCTTGATTAAATGGATGGCGGAACAGGATTTAGGAGAAATAACCGACAGACAAAACGTACTAAGAGCTACAAGGGACAGGAAGATGTGGAGAGCCATGATCACATACATATTCAGGGACACGGTACCTAATGAAGATAGAGTACAGATACTACGAAGGTCGGCTGAAAAGTTCACAGACTGACCAATATCCACTCATGGAATGTAACCAAATGACGTTATCATATCTGTGATAATCGTTCCCAAGCAAGTGTTTTTTTATGTTGGGGAAAAGATAATAGTCAGATGGGGCCAAATTATCGGAATAGGAAGGGTAATCAGCCAATTCACAGCCACAGTCGCGCACAAATGCCATTGAAACCAAGGATTTGTGCGCTGCAACACTGATCTGCTGAACCAAGGCTCATTTCGTCAGTTTTCATGGGCGTTGGGTATTAACAGCATTTCGTAAATGCCTCACCAAGCTGGCATGGTACTCTCTATTGATGATGTGGCTCTTTTGAAGATGTCAATAAACACAATGCTTTCTGCATCTCTCCAAGAATCTAAGGCCATCATCTCCCCTGCAGATGAAACGATTTGGCCTTCTTTTGAACAGGTGAGGAAGGGCGTTTCCCCTTTCTGGATTGTCCCTGTGTCGGGCTCAAAATGATGAGCAGCCCAACACTCATCCTGAGTTAGGAAAGGTTCAAGGAAAACCACAGATCAGAAACCTCTCCCGGGGTATGCTAATAGCTAAGCACATGTCCCCCATCACCATATGGTGAAAATGATCCAAGTCTTTCTCAGTGGTGGCAGTGGTAGGACGTCCAGACCTTCGATCGTGTTCTAGACTCTCCCTTCTTCTCCTAAATTCATCTGCCCACATTTACACTGTTGATAAAGCTGGAGCGTTATCCCCTATTGTAGCAACCATGTCAGCATGAATGTCCTTGAGGGCTAAACCATTTTCTGCGGGTACTTGATAACACCCCGATGCCAAAATTTGGCCATTTTCAAGAGAAGACATCTTTGAACATTCAGATGTCAGCTATTAATGAGAAGAGTTTAAAATTAATGCATGCCTGATTTCATAGCTTTTTTTCTGTGTGGTTCTATAGCAGACTTTTAGGAGCTCCTTATTTAGTGTTCGACATTGTCGAGAACTTTTTTGGCTTAAGAGCAGTAAAGCTCCATTACAGTAGTCTCATTGTTCCCGATGACATTAAGCACTCTTTTGAAATCACGTCTTTTTTAATTTGGTTGGATGGCTATCTTCACCACCCGGTGGGTTTGGTTGATGTGTGCAGGATATGGACGCATCTGCTACACTTTTATCATCTTGGACTTGGCGGTATAAAGGTACCCATTTCGCACAGTACAGTTACCGACCACCTGGTGATTGCGTTAAAACGTATAAAACTTGCAGTCGTGGTCGGCCACTGCTCATTGGAAATTGGATTTAAAACATAATAAATCTGTCATCGAGCACACTTTTTTTACCTGTGTGCACCTATATCAGACTTTTAAGAGCTGTTTATTCTATTCTAATATATATATATATATATATATATATATATATATATATATATATATATATATATATATATATATGTGTGTGTGTGTGTGTGTGTGTGTGTGTTTATATATATGGTTATATATATATAGGTAACTGTACTCGTCTCGAAAAACGATATAATATATATATATATAGATATAAAATTAAGTAATTCATTGAGTCTGAAAGAAACCTCAACAGAATGCAGAAAGCACTGGACGGCCGTTTCGTCCTATATTTGGGACTCATCAGCAGTGCGCATCCACTATCGAGAATTGAAACCCTGACATGTTGTCAAGCAAACATCATACCAACTGTTCCAACGGGCCTCGGTGGCAAAGAGATAGCAAATCAGACTCAATATAGTGCCGCTCGCGCAAATATTCCGTGGTGGAACTCAGCTGAAATTCTCTGTAACCATGGGACTGTGCCCCCCGGAGCCACGACTACTATCACCAAGCCGCTCAAACTGAAGCATTAGAAGCCGGATCAAGTAATGATATAGATATGATAGAAATTGTTAGAGGATTTGATAATTATAATTAAGTAATTCATTGAGTCTGAAAGAAACCTCAACAGAATGCAGAAAGCACTGTCTTGTCACACTGATGAGAAACAATTTGTGAATGACACACACACACACACATATATATATATATATATATATATATATAGTGTCATTCACAAACTGTTTCTCATCAGTGTGACACTATATATATATATATGTGTGTGTGTGTGTGTGTGTGTGTATGTGTGTGTGTCTTTCACAAACTGTTTCTCATCAGTGTGACAAGACATACGATCGCCTCAAACCAGGATGGAAACCCGACTGATTTGGCATCAGTCGGAGACTCTACCCCTAAGAGAGGGATGAAGGTGAATTTAGAGGTATTTATTTTTCGATAAATACGCCAGTTACTGGAGAACTCGATTCGTCTTAACGAAGAGTCTTGCATCAGCTGCAGTAATAGTCACTGTTTACAAATTCACTTTTGTCCTCGAGACCAACCGAAATAAATTTTTCACAGGAGCATCTATATATTGTCATCCACAGACTGCCTGGCTATATATCCAATATAATTTAGGAATTTGAATTGATCAGGAACACATTTTCTTAAGGGACATGTGAATTCGTAAATAATATTGGTAATGAGTGATTTGGATTTTGCAGGTGAGTTATTATTGTTGACGATGAGGTTAGGAGTTTCATTTTTTATAGTAGATTATTAATTTGATTTTCTTGTTTTTTTTCCAATGGAGTTGAGTATTTTTTATAATGTTTCTAAGATTCACCCTGCTTATAATTACCTTGCATTTGATTTTTGTAGAAAATATTTTTATTTTGAAATATTACATTTCATGTGGCACAAGGCCAAACAGGGTGAGTAAAGGTTGGCTGTCACTATCCTGCACCTTGTTAATCTGATTCATGACCCATTCATTCTTTACAATTTACTAATACACCACAAGAACTCATCCATCGTCATTCATTCCAATACATACCGAAATACCGCATGATATGAAAATATATACAAATTTTGATGTTACTGTTTATATCTGTATATTCAGTTCTGCTATTATAAAGAAAAAGTTTAATATGGTGATCTATGAGGTAATTCGGAAAATCGTTATTGACTAGCGTTTGTTTCACATTAAGAGGATAAATTCTCGTGCGCTCTCATAGTAGAATTTTTAATAACGCCTATTTTATATATTAAAGAACTGTGTTCCTGATCAATCAATATATATATATATATATATATATATATATATATATAAGAAAGAGATTTGTATAATTGTATTAACATTAACACTTTATGTAGTATGTGGCGAACACGTAACAGTACAAACGCACAAGTGGCTCCGAGTTGCACTTGGACATGTCTGTCGAAGCTAGTCACATCCGGTTATTTACTTCGATAGCAGCAGAACAGCATGACATGTCTATATACGGGCCTCTCTGCAACTTGTTCAGATCATGGGTCTTTATCAATAAAAGCGACAGGAACACTAACAGCCACTAGTTGGCGAGACTAGATTTCCTAATGTCATTGATTTGGTGTCTTATGAGAATATTTCCTTGGTGCATTTTATTCCGGATGTTGCGTGCCACCTGCAGTGGTACGGTTTCCGAGGCAGCCGGGCAGGTTGGTTGTTCACGTTTTTTTTAAAAAAAATCAACATTGCACTCAATGGAAAATCTGCAGTTTGATGTGCTAAATATCGAGACTAAAAATTAGTTTAATAGCTTTTAACAATTTTTGAGCTTTAAAGATGGTCTGAAAAAATGTACTGTAATACCTAATTTCCGCAGGTCTTTGCGTGCAAACTGACTTCAAAATGTTAATATTTTAAGAATTTGGTTTGGTTTATTTTGCTTTATAGCATATCAACTTCACTGGGTTATTTAATGCCGACAACATTTTTAGGATAGATTTGTATGAATACAATATGTATTCTTTGGTTTAGATTGATTTGGTTTGTTTTACAGCATATCAACCTCAATGGGTTATTTAATGCCGACAACATTTTTTATTGCTGGTAATATTTTGTTTTGTCAAAAATCTGTTTCTGGTAATATTTTTCCTTCAAAATTGTATTGCTGGTAATAGTTAAATATTTGCCCAGAGCTGGGACCCTAACAGGTGCTACCACCTCGGGTCAGGGTGGACCTGGGAACACCAGCAATTACGAGGTGGTTCCATGCTCCTCAAAACCTGATCAGACGCCTTGCTGCTGGATGTAGTTTATCGTCTTACCCAGGACGATATTTTAAGAATAATTCCAAATTAAATGAATATCTTTTGTATTCGATACATTGAATGGAAAATATATTCAAGCCATATTCTAATTATGAATTACCTCAAGTAAAATATGCAACTTGTTACTGTATTCGTAGTGTAAAAATAATAGTAAAAAAGATTGTACTATCATCTTGTTGAAAATACATCTTAAGTGTAACATTAAACTCAACATCTATACCGACCAATTTTTTTGATCATTTTTATCGGGCAGAATCTAGTTTTTAAATTGAAAATAATGTAATTTTTTTGTTGTAACAAATAGATAATTTACCAATGCTAGCCCGCGTCCATGTAATTTTACATGTACCATATTGAATCCAATGTAGGGTAGGGGATGCTGATGCACCCCCGGGCAATCTTTGTTATCTGTGGGGAGAGGAATGAAAGAAAGTAAAATAATGACGCTAAGTGTAAGGGAACCGGAAATATGATTGTCCCAATTAGCGGTGTAAAACGCCGTTAGGTAGCGCTGTTGAAATCTATTAAAAAAAAAAAAAAAAAAGAAAGACACATTTTCCTGCCTCCTTTTTCTCAAGCATGGTCCAAGATGTAGTAGTACATGGAAAACGGACTGTCTCGCTGGGGCACGTAAATTTCCCCGGTCCACTGACGACTGACTCTCTCCACTTTCCAAAGGATGGCGTTTGCACGTGCCTTCCAAAGCATCCACCTACGAAGTAAGTAAAACGTTTCTTTGGTTGTTCCATCTCTGAGCAAGGTTGGCTGGAGCGCGCCCATTAATACGATGCTTATACTTACTTACCCTAAGACTGAATCAAAAAGAAAACGGACACACCCAAGAGACATTGACGACAAAAAAAAGAGAAACAGTCCGTGACAGAAACAAAAGTTTTGCCATGCTCCTTTGTTTATCATATGTGAAAACGAACAGCCTAAAAGACACAAAAGCACAACCATTAAATTCCATATAACCCTTTTTCCCCCCACAGTGGCTCTTTCCGTCCTCATATAAATGAGCGATCTTGTCTCAAAAAACCGGTACGAGATTTCTAACTTGAGGAATTCTACATTATTCGGACTATTGTCCTCATCTTTGTCGCCATATTTATTACAACATCCCGGCCGTTGTACGCTCCGGCCTTCTTCAGGTGATTGGAATGTCGAACTGAACCTTTTATTTCGCTCAAATGGACACATGGCACAGTGGATAAAGGTGTTGGTTAGATCCAGTGACAGGATCCAAAGAGTGTGAGTTCAATACCTGGTTAAGGCAGTAGAGAACTTTCAGAGGGAAATTAACAGGAGATAACTGATAACTGACATCCATTAAACATGGCACGTGGAACTACAACAGTCTACCCCAGTGAGCGAAATAAAAGGGTTCAGTTCGACATTCCAACCACCTGAAGAAGGCCGGAGCGTACAAGAGCCGAAACGTTGTAATAGATATGGCGACAAAGATGAGGATAATAGTCCGAACAATGTAAATAGTGTACATAATACGTCATCTCAGAAATATAGACAGATACTGAAAGGCTGAAACGTTGTAATAAATATAGCGACAAAGATGAGGACAATAGTCCGAACAATGTAAATAGTGTACATAATACCTCATCTCAGAAATATAGACAGATACTGAAATAATTCATCCTCTTTTGCTTGCCAGGGACAATTATTTGACTAATAATCTATGACTGCCATGACAAAGTGAAGCATTTGGGCATTGTAGACACTTTAAACAAATTGAGGTTGTCTGGATTCTGCATTCCTAAGGCAAGGCATGTGGCAAATAATGTTACTTGAGAAAAAAAAATAAATAAATAAAATGAAATGCCTTTTCCTTTAGGTATGCTAAATTTACTAATTCGTCCAAACGCAGTGAACCTTGACAAAACCTTCCTACTTACTGGTGCTCAGTATACAGGACATGTTTTTTGAAAAGGAGGATAGACGTGTAAGTAAAATGTATTTCTTATTTTTACTTATTTGAATATACGAGCTGTACACATTGAACTTGAGCACTCATTCTTGCTTTTATTCGATTTACCAACATTCATGGTATACGTTCTCATATTCATAATGCCAGATCTTTTGTTACTGGTTGTAATCTTTTAGGAGATTTTTGCTTAATTAATTTACAAAGTTTAACTCCTGTAACAAAACACCTTACGACAATTTTGTATTCTGCATGGATAGTTGTCATATACACCATTGTTTATTTTGTTTTATTTTTAGCACAACCGAAAGAAAAAGCTTAACCAGAGATCATTGTAAAACTGAATTCAGGATGTAAAATGACCTCAGGATCAAGAAAAAAAAATCATTTTCAAAATGCATCGATCCACGTCATCAACCATTGGCCACTGTTCCAACCGGCATCAACAATATGCAATAAACTGTCCTTCTCAGGACAAAACCTTCTCAAAACCCAAATCGAACCCGTATGCCTCGACCGTGGTGATGGAAAGCGGTCGGATGGCATTACCATCTTCCCTTTTAAAATGGGTAAGTCGTTGATTTGGGATGCGACCTGTGCGGATACATTTTCGGTCGGTAATTTGATCAGGTCCGCGGTTGAGCCGGGGTTCGTCGCCCGGGACGCAGATAAAAAAAATAGCTAAATATTCTTCTCTTGCTGATAGATTTTTTTTTTACTCCTGTGGCAGTGGAGACTTCAGGGGTTATTGGCCCTCATTCGATGGTGTTCCTTCGGAGGATTGGCGCGATTGCCTCTCGATTAAGGAACGAGCCTTGCGAAACGGAGTGGCTCTTTCAGCGTGTCTCACTGGCGATGGTTCGAGGTAATGCTTTCTCCATCATTATGGCAAGCAGAGGATAGAAAAAATTGTTTATAGTTACGTTGTTCTGGAATTGTCATCAATGGTCGACTGAACTTGCTTTGTTTCAATGACTTTTGTTTCGTTATTAGTGGTTACTTTGTTCAATAAATGATTTCTTATTAAAACAAAAAAAAAAAAAACCGTCTCTCACCCTATACATGAACATGAAGATTTTTGCAATTTTTGTCAATGGATTTTCTTTAACAGAAATAAACCTCGCAATATATGTTGCAAAGTTTATTTCTGTTAAAGAAAATACAGTTCTGTTCGAAAAAAGTGATCACCTGAATTTATTTACTTAAAATTTTTTTCGCCTATTGTTTTTGGGGTCAAACTAATTTTTAATCTTAATAATATAAAAACCCCTTCCCGACCACCTAGTAAAAAAGTTTACTCACCCTAAGGTATTCTATTGATAATTATAATTTTGCATATAAATGAGATTTAGGGAAAAACTCTGTGCAAAAAAGTGACTCACTTATTTCCTCCAACTAGTAATCAATAGAAACAAAATCGAACAGCTTTAAATGAAGAATAATGGAGGTATAATTTATTTGTAATAGGTAATATAGTTCGAAATATTTAATAATCTATGGGTCCTCCTTTATTTTGAATAACCTTTTCAATCCTTTTTGGCATTGACTTGATTAGGTTCTGGCAAATCTCATCTCCAAGCATTGAATTCCATTCGGATATGAAATTCACAATCAAATCCTCTTTCTCGAGAGCCTGTACTTTATAATGCTCCATAGGTTTTCTATGGGGTTGAGGTCAGGAGATTGGGGCGGCCATGTCATAACACTCACCTGCTTCTCATCAAAGTATTCCTTCATCAATTTTGATTTGTGACAGGGATCATTATCCTGTATAAAAATGGGCTTGGTGGGGTCGATTTGCACCCTTTCAGCAGAAGGGTGCAGACAAAACTCTAAAATTCTCTTGTACTCCTCGCTCCTGAGGGTCTTTTCAATAGGTTTTAAGAAATCAGTTCCATGAAAAGAAAAGCATCCCCAGAAGATTATACTGAACGGATGCTTGACAGTACTTACTGCTAAATTCAAAGAGCTTTCAAAGTTTCTTCTTCGGATTTTAGATCGCTTATCCTTTGAATTTAGCTCAACTTTCGTTTCATCGGAGAAGAGAACATTTAGTAAAAAAAAAAAAAAAAAAAAAATCAGGTGAGTCACTTTTATCGAACAGCACTGTACATTTAACAAGTAGGAAGTTACAGTGCCTCAAGGTAAAAAAAAAAAAAGAGCACTTACCTAATTTCTACAACCAAATAGGAACGTCTTCGCACAAGGGAAACCAGATCTCCAAATTGCAGTCAGACGAACATCCGTAAATGGTTTAGCGTTCTGAATATAAAAATAATCAGTGCATAACATTATTATGAGACTTTCTATATAACTCTAGTCTTTGTTTTGTCTGTTGTGCTCAGTCATTTTGCAGGGTCAACATAACACTTGCAACAGCATTACTTGGGAGAGTCTGATAATAAAGTTATGCACCGATTATTTTTATTTCCTGTCAGAAATAAATGTGGCAATAATAAATTATATATATATATATATATATATATATATATACACACAATTTTATGTTTTGTAGTGAGTTAAAATTTTTATTAAAAAAAACTTTAAAGACGCAATAGCAATTGTTTGTTTGGCAAAATAGTATTAATTTTTTTTTATTTTTATTTTTTACAGAAAGAAATCCATTTAAAGAAAAACAAATGGTACTTATTATTGATGGTACTTATTATAAAATCAAAGTACCTAAAAGTTAATTTAATATTAAATTGCTTAGAATATTTTATTACATTTTTAAGATAGCTGGGTAGTTATATAAGGCGTTCACGTTGGACACATAATTGTTTTTCAGGCATGTCGTTCTTTAATTTTCTCATATCTAGCCGTCAGTAAATCACTCAATGCATCAAATCCTATCAGTGTTTAAAAAAAATGTTTTTTGTGATATTTTAAAATAGGCTTCGCATTTTTATGGAGATCCCGAAGGGTTAAAATGAATTTTTAAAAATGAAATATCTTTCGATAGATTAAATTTAATATTTCCAATTAGTAAAATACTTTACCGTATTTAAAAAAAAAAACTAATTTAAATAGACTTGATTTTTTTTCTAAAATAGCTGATTAGCACATTTTAGTCGTTTTTCATCGCAATGTAATTCTCTTTACTAAAAAAAAAATTATCAAAAATAAAACATACCTTTCTGAAAAATATTATCTGACTTAAAGTATAATTTATTTGATTTGAAACAAATATCCACTTTAAGCTTAAAATATCACAGAAATGCATTTTTTAACGCGATAGTAGCTGTGTTTGACACTGTGATAGCAAATCTAATGTTCTACGGAAACTTTAAAACATAATTGAAGAAAATGACGTGAGCCCCTTTTTTATTATTTAATTACTAAGTAATCTTGAAATTTTAAAAATATTTTCCGTAATCTAGTGGTTTTTTGAATTTTAGCTTTAAATTTTCTATAACCATCGCTCTTATTTTCTGATAACGTCGCGTATGGGCATCCGTATTTACAAAAATCGGCACGTTTATACAGGAAAAAAATTCTTTAAAACGTTGGTTCTTTTTGATGTGTATTAAACTTTTCCATTTATGATTAGTAAATATAATTTTCACTTAATAATATAATTTAAAATGCTGAAAATAATACACAATCTTAAGATTTAAACTTAAATTTTTTAATTAAAACTTAAATGCAAATTGTAAAAATTCATTATTTATCGACAATTATTTTCATTAATACATCTTATTTATAAAAAGGCAATTAAAAGTTTTCTAATTAAATAATATCAGTTCTATCACATTGTTTCATTTTACGATTCAGAGCAGATTTTCGGTAATTGGTGTTTCTGTTTGACGAAAACAAATGATTTAAATTCTCCAAGGGTCCTGCTTTAACTAGATTCCCAAGTAGGCATCTACGCGGACGACACTACAATTTACTCCTGCCTCAAAAACAAATCACCGCAAGGAAATTTTTCTCGCCGGAGTCGATCCTTCAAATCTACAAATCAACCAATCGCCCTTGCATGGAGTATTGCTACCATATATGGTCTGGAGCCGCTTCTGTTTGTCTCAAGGTTCTGGACTTTTATGCAATGGATTTTGGCCCTGATCTGGCATCTCGTCTGCCGTCGCTCTCTCACAGATGTGCCGTCGCCTCCCTTTGCCTTTTTACAAATACTTTCACGGTAACTGCTCCGAAGAGCTGCGTTCGCTGGTTTCCAAACTTCATGGATTTAAGCATTCTACTAGGCTGGCATCTCGCTCACACCCTTTCACTGTCGAAACTGTTAAATGTAGCCGTCTCTTCTACTTCAATAGCTTCATGTCTCGCACCTCTCGCCTGTGGAACTCCCTCCCCTTTTCCTGTTTCCCTGATAGCTATAATCACCAACTATTCAAATGTAATGTCAATCGACATTATTATTATCTTAAGAAGTAAGGGGGTAGAAATGAAAAGATTTGAAATTGATAATTTTTCCATTTCACTGAAAGAGCCGTTAAACATTTCTCTCTCTCTCTCTCTCTCTCTCTTTGAATCTAAGTGCAGGGTGGTCTGAAAGTCTTGTCACCCCATACATAACATAATTTTCTATTTCATATGGCTGACACGAGCTCCTGCAGTTTGAAAAAGAGGTAGGGTGTGACAAAACTTACGGACCACCCTGTAATGTCATTTCCCGCAATTTCCACGTGCTCAAAACGGAATATTCCATTATTTATGAGCGATCGGCAGGTCGTAATTTTCTTATGAACTGGCGAGCGAAGTGGGTGGGGGACAAACACAATTACAATTTTATAATTCATGATATTAGATTTTGAAAATATATAATTGAAAAATGCCTGGCTTGGGAGTAAAGGGAAGTAGGCAGTGATCAAAATAGTAAGGTAGTTACCATTTTCAGGGCTTAAAATAGCTTTACTTGAATAACTAATAAATTTAATTATATAAAAAAAATTTAATCAACAAAAACATCTATCTTTAAAGATCAGATTGAAACTGATTTTTAAAGTAGAATATGGAATTCGTTTTTGTTTTTTTTGTTACACAAGAAACATTAAGTTGGGCATTATATAAGACATATGCTGGTTGATATAAATGATAAAAACGTGTTTATTTAATGCTCTGCGCAAGGACACGGCATAAGAAATAATCAGTTAAACGTGGGGCTGTTCATATGCGTACCCCCGTGCCAAGGATAAGGACTACACAGCCTCAGCGAGCACTGTCACATTGGCGTCAGATTACTCTGACCATCACCTGTTTAATGCAAATTAGCTGGGAGGTACCGTACAGTTGGAACCTCCGGAACTAGGCTTCCCCTGATTGTTTGTTTGTTTTTTGTTTTGCTTTTTATTTTTTGTTTTGTTTTTTTATTTTTTGTTTTGTTTTGTTTTTTGCTTTGTTTTTCGGTAAATTGTCCCAAAGTAGGAACACAGCAAAAGTAGAAGAGATGCTACACTTCGATCCCATCCCGAAGCCCGTGGAGCATCGGTCTGCAGTCATGAAGAGTTTGCAAGAATAACTTCTTGTCGGATATGTTTACTAATATTACCAGTCGCAGTATCTTCGCCAATAACATTCATTATAAAGCGCTCTGTTATAATTATTTTAAAATTATCCGTTATAGCTATGGTGTCTTTGGGTAAACAAACGTCCACAATATAATTTTTAAACAATTATAACAGTGTTTACAAAAAATACCATCACAACGATCACAGTTACAATAAGTTTATCTTCACAATTCACTCCTACGGGTGATCTTGGAGGAGACCGAAAGTACTTGGGTTAACAAAAACTACGACACCTTCCTTGATGAATTTCAACTTAACATTAAAAATCTAACTGGAGAACCAGAAATGATTATTATAAAAATAAATATATTTCTATATTATTCAATGGAACATGCTTGAATATATATATATATATATATATATATATATATATATATATAGAAAGAAAGAACAGTAAGATATATATTCCGGTTTTCTTATAGATATTTTTATTTTTACAAAATAGTGCTCAATGTAAATTTACAGAGCATTAATATTATAAATTAACTGATTTAAAATATAGTTTTTTCGCTAAACAATACTAACCATCTTTCAAAAATGGAAGCTAAAAGTTTCGAACTTAATTTTGTAAAATTCGCTTGAGATGAAATGGAACTAATGTTTTAATTTAATTACAAAATTAAATTCGAAGCTTTTAGCTTCCATTTTTGAAACATGGTTATTACTGTGTAGCGAAAAAAACATTTTAAATCAGTTAATTGATAATATATATATATATATATATAAGCAAATATGTGGATGTAGATCCGACGGTATGATGAAAATGTGGAAAAGACAAAGCAAAATCCGAATATGTGAGTTTACTGTTTTTTATTTTGTTTTTTGTTTTCCTGTCAACGTCAGACGTTTCGGTCTAGTAGACCATCTTCAGGACATGGTTATTGGAGACATATTTATATTAAATTTAAGTTAAAATGAAGAGACGATAGATACAGGACTAGTCAGAAACAGAAAAACTGAAATTCTAAAGTCAGTGTTCTCTTTTTTTGGGATTCGGTTACGCTGGCGCCGCGTGGTGGGCGCTGCGAAAACGCGCTCCCAAGAAAGAGATTTTATCTTAAGTGGAAAGGAGGAATTCTATTTGAAACTATAGCTTATCAGTACGTTTGTCAGGCTAGGAAAGGTGATATGTTAAAGAACCCCGGTCTAGTATTTACCGTACGTGAAGTGGATATTATGCCTGCCTCGTAGATCTGTCTAAGGTTTTTATTATGGATATATTTTAAAATCTTCACAGAGTCGAAAACGAAATTGTGATCAGATTTGGCTAAGTGTACAAACAAAGCACTACTTAAATTACCGAGGTGAATATTTCGTTTATGTTCGGAAACACGAGATTTTACGGATCTACCTGTTTCCCCTACATATCTCAAGTTGCAGTCTCTGGTAGACGCAAGCATCGGATGTAATATGCTTTCTGCTGGTGTTATTTAATATACTGCGAATAGTTTTAGTGGGTAATGTAGTGGTTTTAATTTTTAGCGCGTTTAGATTGTTGGAGATGTGTTCGGCCAAAGGGTTATTCGGTAGAAAGATGCGGCCAATAGGATTATCAGGGGCAGCTGAAAGTGTGCCTTTCCCTGACGTAGATGTAGTAGTAGTAGTCGGGGTGTCATTTTGCACTGATGAACGAACTTTGTGAATTTTCAAAGCTTTATTCTTAGCGCTGAGTAATAATTGTCTCGGATACGAAAGGCTTGAGAAGGTATCCTCGATATAACTGAATTCGTCATCTAGATATTTTGCTGAACAGATTCGAAGAGATCTCAAGTAAAATCCAATAATAACACCTCTCTTAGTCCTAGTATCATTGTGAGAGTAAAAGTGTAAATAGTCGTTTTTACATGTGGGTTTACGATATACTTTGAATTCTAATTTGTTATTATTTCTAGTAAGTAGTATGTCTAAAAAGGTAGAGAATTATTAGACTGACGTTGACAGCAAAACAAAAAACAAAATAAAATTTGCTTTGTCTTTTCCACATTTTCATCATATATATAAGAGAACCAGAAAGGATTATTATAAAAATAAATGCACATAATATGTCTATATTATTTAAGGAAACATGCTTGAATATATATATATTTATATAATAATAATGGCTGTTCACTTGTAGTCGAGACTACCTGTCTACTAAGGTGGCTAGGTAATTCCAATTGCAGTCGCTTGCTCAGGCATATTTAGCGTTTGTTCAACACCCTGAGCCAACCTATGGTTTATATTGTAATTATGCTGAGTAGACCTTAGTTACAATTCCTAGGAGAGAGCATGTTATCTAGCGTGATAAGACCAGCACACTCAAGCCCTCGGTCACAATGACTTGTGACTTTGTGCTAGCACAGCCATCAATGGCCCCCAAGGGTTACGTTTACCCAATTTCACTCACAAATCTTGGGTCAACCTGTGGTATGGTTTTCAGGCACTTTCCAAATGTATCGCATGCTGGGATCACCCCCTCCAGACTGATAACATCAGAAAGTCATCTTTCTGACAAATTGACCATGGCGAGATTTGAACCTGGGTCTCATGGTCAGAAAGTGAACATTCTAACCACTCAGCTACGTTCGCATATATTTATATCCATATACACACATATTGGAATTTTTCTTTCTTTGACTATAATATACTTATATATGTATAGAGTTATTAAGTTCATGTCAGTAATATGGATAAAATATAAATGTGGGGTAGCATAGTGGCTTACACACAAGATGGAATTGGCAACTCTTGCTTGAATTTCAGTCAAAGCTGCTATTGTTTACTTAACACTAATACACATTCTTTACTCTGTCTCATTCTCAGATATCTTGAAGACATCTTGTTTTTGGCATGCTATGGTGGTTTACCAAGATGAGAATGAGCAATTAGAGAAATAGATATAACATGTCTATATTATTTAATGAAACGTGATTCAATGAAGATATGCTGCCTAAATATACATAAATATACACTACGGTTCAAAAGTTTGAAGCGACTCCCAGAATTAGCAGGAGATGAATTTGATAGAAGAGTGAAACTTTACCATTCCAAAAAAATGAAAAACAGCTCTTAGAGTCATTAAAAAAATGGAATCAATTATCAAACTTATGCTTTGATAAACTTTGGCAACGAATGCCAAATATTTGTGGTGCAGTAATCAAGGTTAATGGAGGATATTTTGACGAGAGCAAAATTTAGTCATAAATTGCTTCTTTTTTTTTTTTCTTTTCGTCATAATAAAATTTCAAATAAAAAATCTTTTTAAGCCATCTGTAATAATAAATCTCAGTGTACGTGTGTCCGTCCTTCGAGTAAATGTCGGAGTAAACAACACGCCATCAAATGTATTAATTTAAGAATTATTATTGTTATTACTTTAAATAATTTTATTCTTATTTTTATATTAATTTATCATTTAAAATACAATCATTTACAACATGTGCAATGAATGAGGTCGATCGTAGTCAGGGATTATCGAGTCCTTTCCTTGGCTGCATAGTATGTGCTTCGCCAGGGCTGGTATAGTTTTGAATTCAAAGTTGCCTTTCTCTCAGCCTGGTTGACAATCATGGCTACACAGCCCAGTGTAGTCTACTATTTTCCTATAGTCGGTGGTTTAGAATTTAAAGTTGTCTTTCGTCCTTCTCCTAGATCGGTTGCCATCCAAGTCTCTCCTGCTATTTACCCTAAGGTAGAGGGGAAAGAGATGGATTCATACCTTTCCCAAGGGTATTTGCACGCAAGTTAATTTTTTAAAAACTCGACTGGAATTCGAAATCGCTTCTCTGATTTCTCAATCCTAACTGCTATCTAATATTTCATCTATTAATGTGCAATAAAATAGCTCAATACAAAGAAAAGGTTCACTATTTACATTATTCGGATTATTGTCCTCATCTTTGTCGCCATATTTATTACAAAGTTTCGGCCGATGTGCGCACCGGCCTTCTTCAGGTGGTTGGAATGTCGAACTGAATCTCTTTATTTCGCTCGCTGGTGCAGACTGTTCTAGTTTCACGTGCCATGTAGAATGGATGTCAGTTATCAGTTGTCTCCTGTTAATTCCCCTATCCAAATTCTCCACTGTCTTAACCGGGTATTGAACTGACACTCTTTGGGTCCTGTCACTGGATCTAACCAAAGCCTTTATCCACTGTGCCATGTGTCCTTGAGGAAGGCCGGAGAGTACAACGACCGAAACGCTATAATAAACATGGCGACAAAGATGAGGACAATAGTCCGAATAATGTAAATAATGTACATTATGCCTCATCTCAGAAATATAGACAGATACTGAAAGGCCGAAACGTTGTAATAAATATGGCAACAAAGATGAGGACAATAGTCTGAATAATATAAATAATGTACATAATACCTCATCTCAGAAATATAGACAGATACTGAAAGGCCGAAACGTTGTAATAAATATGGTGGCAAAGATGAGGACAATAGTTCGAATAATATAAATAGTGTACATAATACCTCATCTCAGAAATATAGGCAGATACTGAAAGGCCGAAACGTTGTAATAAATATGGCAACAAAGATGAGGACAATAGTCCGAATAATGTAAATAATGTACATAATACCTCATCTCAGAAATATAGACCGATAGTAAAGAAAAGGTTGTAGAAAACGTAAAATATAAAATACATAATATTTTAGCTACATTAGTTTCTCTCTATAATCACGGATCATCAGGAAATGTTATATTTTATAATTATAAAATATAAGCTAACCATGATCGCCAACGTTCTGAAAGGACACGGCACAGAGGCGAAGGAAAGAGACCCGCCATTTAATCGCCAACAGTCACACCTGGCATGAATATATATATATATATATATATATATATATATATATATATATATATATATATATAGTTCTGAGAGAAAGAGCATATTTTCTGGAAGCGTAAGGGCGTCGTGTTTGATATTGATTTCCTTTAGATAAATAGTGTTTGACAATAAGGAAGAAGAAATAGGAATGTTATTATGTGTTTGTGAAAATTAAAAACATTAATAAACACAACTTATCGTCGGGTTAATCTGACATTTGAATATTTCGTTCTTCTGTTTCCATCTGCAGACCGTTTAATTTAGTCTTATTTCACTCATAGAATATGCATAAACTGAATGATTTGAAATCAATAACATCACAATTGACACAAAATAAATGTCTGCTTAGTAGCGTAGCATAGCAATAACCAGGTTAAACAAAAGTTATACAATATCAGGCTTGTTATATTATGCAATATAAATCTGGTTGTTGCTATCTATCTACATCTATCTATCTCTCTCTCTCTTATTATTATTATTATTATTATTATTATGATTCATAAAATATGCATTTTATAAAATCACGACAAAAGTTGCAATTGTTTCGACATTTCAAGTGTCTTGTCAAGTGATAATGTTGAATGGAAAATAAACTAGTTTAAGAGTTCAAAAGCCAACCAAAACCACTCAGTAGGGTAACTTTGTTATGTAACCTATGGTGACCAAACAGAATACAAGTATATGGTAATTTAAGATAGCATGACAACAATCTCTAGTTTATGTACAATCAATCAGTATATATATATATATATATATATATATATATATAAACGGCCGAAACGTTGTAATAAATATGGCGACAATGATGAGGACAATAAGGTATTGCCCTCCTAGGTACCTCCGAAAATTCGCTAAAACGAGCTTAGTATGATGAAAAAAAGGCCCAAACTTGATAAAAACAGTTTTATCGTCAAAATGTTTATGTTATTAGAACTTGGAGAAGGGAATTAACAGGAGATATCTGATAACTGACATCCATATATATATATATATATATATATATATATATAGAGAGAGAGAGAGAGAGAGAGAGAGAATTAAAAGAAATCCTTGATGGATTAAGTGAAAGTGGCCTGAAAGATAGACTGACAATTATGAGAGGAAACTTTTCAAAAGTATGACATTTTTTAGCAAGAGATATCCAGTATTTGATGTTTTTCACATTTTAAAATAGTTGAATGGGTATTTTTCAATGTCTTATAAAAAAAACCTATGGAGAATAACAAATAAGTAAATAAATCCAATTTTAATATGAAAATCAATATTTTCATAAAACTAACCAGCTGTTGTATAACTGTACCAATACGAGATCTTGACTGTAACACAAATCATGACACGAGAGTGGATACTTAAACGGGGTGTAATAGCAAAGCTTGCCTTGCGAGATCAATTACGACTGACTAGAGAATTCGTTCCTTACTCGGCGCTCTACTATTTCAGCTTTGGGCAATATCATTTCATTTATACTTCACCAATGTAGAAGTGCGATTCTATTGCGGAAGTTGAAATTAATATTAAGCTCCAGCCCCCGGGGAGGGGGATAACCACAGGCAGTACCTTTCTTTTTGGAGGTGTTTGGGGCCATAAACCTGCGCCTGAGGGGTCTTCAAACATGGGAAATTTTCAGCAATTTTTCAACGGTATTGCACTCCTAGGTACCTCCAAAAAATCGCTAAAAAAGCATAGTATGATAAAAAAAATAGCCCAAATTTGATAAAATCAGTTTTTATCGACAAAATGTTTATGTTATTATTAAGAGGAAAGACCAAAGTATGTTTTGATTATTTTAATCCTTTATAGCGCGTTCGAAATCTTGTTTTTATATATATATATATATATATATGTCACAACAATAAAAGTGTGAGGCTTGATATTACTAGACGTATTAACGAGCGAAGCAACCGATTTCGCTCCCGCTCTTCAGGCTTGCAATGGGAGATTTAATTTAAATTAAAAAAGACAGAAAATGTACAATGAAAAGGAAATGTGGAAATCATTGTACATTTTCTGTGTATTTAATTTAAATTAAATCTCCCGTTGGAAGCCTGAAGAGCGGGAGCGAATCCAGTTGCTTCGCCCGTTTTTAATACGTCTAGTAATATCAAACTTCATACTTTTATTGCTGTGATAAAATTTTGTACCTTCAAAAATATCTTTAATATATATATATATATATATATATATATATATATATATATATATATATATATATTGCGTTAGCGGTCGGCCAAAGATTACTATGGGAGTTTTAGCGCATTTTTTCCGGTAAAAATCGACATTGATTTGGTAATTCTTGCAAAAATCAAATGATAGTAGGATTTTAATGAAATTTTCAGGACTTATTCACAAAAGAAGGAAATTATTTTTGCTTTTTTCGAAAGTCTTGGTAAAAATCATGTTTTTTGCGTCTGTTACCTCCACTTAAATTTATGAAATTTTGAGAAATTGAAATTCCACCCTTCTCATATTTATATTAGTTAAAATCAGGACTCCTTGGAGAATTTAAATCATCAATTTATTTTTGACAAGCTGAAACACCATTTACCGAATATTTGCTCTGAATCGTAAAATAAAAAATGCAATAAAACTAACACATTACTTATTGGAAAAGCTTTTAATTGCTTTTATAAATAAGATATATTAAGGACACTATTGTCTTAAGGAAAAAAATTCGATGAATAATAAATGTTTACAAGTTTTATTTTCATTTTTTTTAAATTTAATTAGAATAATTTATTACGTTTTAAATATTTTAAAATGCTGTATTAATTTCACCCTTTCAAATGATAGTATTAAGTAAAAACTATACTTAATAATCATAAATGGAAAAGCATACAAATCATCAGATATTTTTAAAAGAGTTTTAAATTTTTTTGTATGCGTATAAACGTGCCGATTTTTAAATACGGTCGACCATACACCACATTTTCAGAAAATAAGAACGACAATTATAGTAAATTTAAAGCCAGAGAGTACCTAAAATTCAATAAAACATTCAATTACAGAGAATATTTTCTTAGATTTATACTTAAAAATTGAGTACTCACGTTAATTGAATTATTTTTTTTTACCGTTAAAGTCCCCCATAGAACAACAATAGATAAATATCAACCAGTCATTTATATCTCAAACATGTCAACAGCTGAAATAAATTTCGCATTAAAAAATGCATTTCTGCAATATTTTAAACTTAAGTAAATAATATTTGTTTCATCAATCCGATTGATTATACTTTCAATCAGCTAATAATCCACAAATAAAGTTTCAGAAAAGTATATTTTATTTTTATAAGATTTTTTTTTTAATAAGGTGACTTTCATTGAAATGAAAGACAACGAAAAAAAAGGCGCTAATCAGCTATTTTAGGGGGGGAAAAAAGAAAAAAAACTCCTTCCAATCAATTTAAATTAGTTTTGAAATAGAGCAAAATATTTTACTTATTGGTGGTATTAAATTTAATCTATTAGCTTGAAACTAAAATAAAAGCTCCAAGGAAGATTTTTTTGTTTTAAACAATTCATTTTAAACTTTATGTTTCTTTCTGGAGATACCTACTCATATGTAAACAGAAACAAATTTGACAGTGAAAATTCAAGGAACATCAAATTTTTAATGTCAAACTGAGACAATAATAATATACGCCTAAAAGTTATTTTGCACATAAACTTTATTTAAGCCCTTAATTCGGCATAATATATATTCATATACGATCTCCATGGTTTGTTTTAGTGCACCGTAGCAATGTGAGAATATTATATATATATATATATATATATATTTTGAACAATAAAAAATATTAAAAAATTAAAATCTTCAGACACACTGGGTTGTATATTAATATTCCTTCGTTTTTATTATTATTTCATTTAGATTCCTCGACTAGTTTCGGCCAACATTGGCCATCATCGGGAGAAAAATAATTTTCTGCTTGCTGGTAGCAGTAAACTACAGAAATTAATGTCTTGATGGAGAAAATGAACTTTTGTCTGTAGTTTTCATTTGTTTTTTATTTTTTTAACATGAATTTTGGTCAGTCCTTGTGCTGGTCAAACAGTCTCTTTTAAGTTGTTATTTGAGATAAGAGCTGGATGGATCCATGCTGCTCTGAATTCCCTTGGTCATTTTGACAGTTTTATTGGTTCCTGGAAAGGGGATGTGTCTCTGTTAAGTGTATGTGTGTGTGTGTGTTATTTGGTTCTTAGGGAGTGAGTGAGTATGATGTGTGTAAGTGTGTATATTCGTGTGGGTGTGTGTATAAGTGTGAGGCCTCAACACCTCCGTAAGCATGTCTGTCTTGTGTGGGTGAGAAATGTGGGTAGGTTTTGATTTGTAGGGATATATATGAATACTATCTATATTGTTAAATTTATGGTTGAGCCTGGCTGGATAGTGCGTTTTTAAACGTTGTATATATACGGATACGATAAGGTAGTTCAGAATCATCGAGCGGGCGGCAGAGATCTCCAAAACACACAAGCAAGTGATAGCTGGGAACCAAAAACTATGCTGATATGAGGAAATACAAAACTGATAAAGCTAAACACTTTAAGAAGATTAAAAAAAAAGGAACAGGAATTACCAACAAATGAAACAACGAAATCAGCACAAAGAAAGTGTAATTAAATCTAAAATCTGCATAGCCAGCAGGAGAATACAGGTGCCATCGATGGTCTGAAATTGGTCACTATTGCACTTGTGTTCTAGTTGGTAGATCAATTTGAAGAGATATCGATACATTACTTGACAGTTCTTCTAGGATGGGGAAAGTAGACGCCACCAAGAGCGATTTTGGGACAGCAGAGATATCAATAAATCAGAATCGTTGCAGCTTTAAACTTGACAGTGACAAAACATTTTGGCTTGGGGAGTACAAAGCTCGAGAAAATCAAAAGGAGGTGTAGCAGACCGTGCGGGGTGAAGATGTGAAGAGATATCAGAAGGTTAAAATTTCCTGCTACATGGGAATGTCGGACTCAAATGAAGTCCAAAGAAAACAAAGAAAACAAACAAGACCGATATACATCAAAACTGCTCTCTATTAACCACCACAAGGATCCATCCCTGCATCCCATTAGAATGTCTGAAGACCAACTTCTCGAGAGCTCCTCACTGCGGCTGCTCGGTCTCACGCTGTCCGCTGATCTGAGATGAAACAAATACATCGAGTCAGTTGCATCATCCACCGCAAGAAAAGTTGGTTCCCTGTGCCGAGCCAGGAAATTTTTCTCCCCGGAATCGATCCTCCAAGTCTATAAATCGACCATTCGCCCTTGCATGGAGTATTGCTGCCATATATGGTCTGGGGCCCCTGCTGTTTGCCTCGGGGTTCTTGATAAGATCCAGAGACGGGTATGCAATGTGATTGACCCTGATCTGTCATCTCGTCTGCAGTCGCTCTCTCACAGACACGATGTTGCCTCGCTCTGCCTTTTTTACAAGTACTTTCACGGTAATTGCTCCGAGGAGCTGCTTTCGCTTGTCCCTAGGCCTCGTGAATTTAAACGTCCTACGAGGCTGGCATCCCGTTCCCACTCCTACACCGTTGAAACTGTTAGATGTAGACGTCTCTTTTACTCCAATAGCTTCATGTCTCGCACATCTCGCCTATGGAACTCCCTTCCCTATTACTGTTTCCCTGACAAATACAATCTCCAACGGTTTAAGTGTAGCGTCAATCGACATCTCCAGTTGCCTTGATCTATCCACTTCCCTTCTCCACATCCTTTCATTTTTCATTCCTATCTGCTCTCGCTCCAAATCTTCTGTAACCCCCTTGCCTTGATCGACCCACTGTCTTTCTCTTTCTCCACATCCTCTACTTTACCACTCCTATCTGCTCTTCCTCCAAACCTTCTATAACCCTTGCTTGGGGTGATACGCTTAAAAAAATACATGGGTAAACAAATATATATTAATAACGAGTTACACAAAGACATGAACAGTTACATAGTGTTTGTATGGAGAAGTTATGTGTGTATGTTGTGTTGAGTGTTCGTACGTACGTGTATTGTTCTTAGCGCGTTCCCAGAATTTGGGAAACGCTGTATCTGTGAGGTCACATATTGGTGTAAATGGAAAAAGAACGATTTTACCTCGTCTCCGTGCGAGGTAGCGGCCCAAGGCCTGAGTCGAAAAAAAGATTTTACCTCATCTCCACGCGAGATGGCGGCCCAAGGCCTAAGTCGGAAAAGAGAGAGAGAGAAGAGTCAGCCAGTATTTATACTCGCGGGAGAGAGACCCCTGTTGAAGGATTAAGGAAAATGAGGAGGAAATAACTCCGACAGAGGTTTCAGAGTCCCGGGGTTGTGAAACTGATATCACAGGGACAAATCACAAAAGCCGTACTGAAATTCGAGAAAAAGACACGTAAGGAAAATATCTATCTAATGAAAAGCCAAAGAAACTACATTATGCCCAAAGTAGTTATACAGGAACTTTATTTACTCATCCAAACACCAGAAATGCACAATGCGAGAAAGAAATCACAAATTTTAAAGCCGAATTTCTAAAAATCTTCAAAGCGAATGATGAAAGAAATACAAAATTCTGAAAGAAAACGTAATACGTTTGTACCAGCCCCAATTTGTACACCATCGATTATTACCCAAAGGCAAAATTGGAAGTAATAGTAAGCTGGAACGTTTTCTTACCCGTAATACACCATACAGACTAGTGTTCAAAAATGTGACCGAGATATACGGATTTGCATTGAGAGAGAGAGAGAGAGAGAGAAGAGAGAGAGAGAGAGAGAGAGAGAGAGAGAGAGAGAGAGAGATCCAATGAGAAGCGTCGACGAAACTTAGCCAAGCTCAATGATATTAAAGTGTTCACCAAACCAAACGTAGGATTCTGGCAGATCACATCGGATAAAGAATCTTGAAGGCTCACTACATTTATGACACAGTTTTGGCGGTTCCCATTTGGAATTAGTTCTGCGACGTAAATTTACCAATGCACAATGTTAAGAATCATGGAAGGGATATTCTGTCAGCTGGACGATCCCACACAAGAAATGCAAAACAGCCGAGTCCGAGCCGTGCTAAGACGACTTCAAAACGTAATGTCACTACTCAAAACGCAGAATCAAGTTTCTCGGACATTGTGTCTGAGAAACTTGATTCCGACAAGGGAAGAGAGGCAATCCCAGAAAAAAGAACTTCCTACGGCCGGCAACAGTCACAAAACTCCAAAGTTATAATTTAATTATTCTAAAGAGCCACTTAAGACAGGAACATCAGTGGATACTGGATCAGCCACAGGAGAAAGCCTTCCGAAATTAAAGACAAACTCATCTCTATATAATGTCTTTATCCGACTACGATCATCATCATCATCAGCAGAAATCGACCAAGCATTTTAATTGTCTCTGTTAAAACAGGCAAAGCATTTTAATTGTCTCTGTTGAAACACTTATGTACCAGAAAACACTTTCTGTACCAGAAATAGGCAAAGCATTTGAATTGTCTCTGTTAAAACACTTCTGTACCAGAAAACACTTTTTGTACCAGAAATAAGCAAAGCATTTTAAATGTCTCTGTTAAAACACTTATGTACCAGAAGTGTTTTAACATAGGACGGAAAGTGTGACGCTGAAATTCGAAGGCATATTGGGACAGCCAAAGGCACATTCCAGTAGTTAAGAAGAATACAAAGAAATAGAAAAAAATCACTAGAAACAAGAAAAAGAGCATTAAATTGTTGCATGATATCTCTCCTTTTGTATGGCATGATATCTCTCCTTTTGCTGGACAATCTCCTCAAGGATGAAAAAGAGACTTGAAGCAACAGAAATGTGGTTCTACAGAAGGATACTGAAAATATCATGGACTGAACATTCGACCAATTAGGAAGTTTTAAAGCGAATAGAAACAAAAAGGAAACTTATACTTAGCATCAAGAAGGGACAGTTGAAATTTCTTGAGCACATAATGAGGAAAGAGGGCTTGGAAAATCTGATACTCACAGGACAGATTGAAGGCAACAGGGACAGGGGAAGACAATGCATAACATACATAGTGGGCTTGATTAAATGGATGGCGGAACAGGATTTAGGAGAAATAACCGACAGACAAAACGTACTAAGAGCTACAAGGGACAGGAAGATGTGGAGAGCCATGATCACATACATATTCAGGGACACGGTACCTAATGAAGATAGAGTACAGATACTACGAAGGTCGGCTGAAAAGTTCACAGACTGACCAATATCCACTCATGGAATGTAACCAAATGACGTTATCATATCTGTGATAATCGTTCCCAAGCAAGTGTTTTTTTTATGTTGGGGAAAAGATAATAGTCAGATGGGGCCAAATTATCGGAATAGGAAGGGTAATCAGCCAATTCACAGCCACAGTCGCGCACAAATGCCATTGAAACCAAGGATTTGTGCGCTGCAACACTGATCTGCTGAACCAAGGCTCATTTCGTCAGTTTTCATGGGCGTTGGGTATTAACAGCATTTCGTAAATGCCTCACCAAGCTGGCATGGTACTCTCTATTGATGATGTGGCTCTTTTGAAGATGTCAATAAACACAATGCTTTCTGCATCTCTCCAAGAATCTAAGGCCATCATCTCCCCTGCAGATGAAACGATTTGGCCTTCTTTTGAACAGGTGAGGAAGGGCGTTTCCCCTTTCTGGATTGTCCCTGTGTCGGGCTCAAAATGATGAGCAGCCCAACACTCATCCTGAGTTAGGAAAGGTTCAAGGAAAACCACAGATCAGAAACCTCTCCCGGGGTATGCTAATAGCTAAGCACATGTCCCCCATCACCATATGGTGAAAATGATCCAAGTCTTTCTCAGTGGTGGCAGTGGTAGGACGTCCAGACCTTCGATCGTGTTCTAGACTCTCCCTTCTTCTCCTAAATTCATCTGCCCACATTTACACTGTTGATAAAGCTGGAGCGTTATCCCCTATTGTAGCAACCATGTCAGCATGAATGTCCTTGAGGGCTAAACCATTTTCTGCGGGTACTTGATAACACCCCGATGCCAAAATTTGGCCATTTTCAAGAGAAGACATCTTTGAACATTCAGATGTCAGCTATTAATGAGAAGAGTTTAAAATTAATGCATGCCTGATTTCATAGATTTTTTTCTGTGTGGTTCTATAGCAGACTTTTAGGAGCTCCTTATTTAGTGTTCGACATTGTCGAGAACTTTTTTGGCTTAAGAGCAGTAAAGCTCCATTACAGTAGTCTCATTGTTCCCGATGACATTAAGCACTCTTTTGAAATCACGTCTTTTTTAATTTGGTTGGATGGCTATCTTCACCACCCGGTGGGTTTGGTTGATGTGTGCAGGATATGGACGCATCTGCTACACTTTTATCATCTTGGACTTGGCGGTATAAAGGTACCCATTTCGCACAGTACAGTTACCGACCACCTGGTGATTGCGTTAAAACGTATAAAACTTGCAGTCGTGGACGGCCACTGCTCATTGGAAATTGGATTTAAAACATAATAAATCTGTCATCGAGCACACTTTTTTTACCTGTGTGCACCTATATCAGACTTTTAAGAGCTGTTTATTCTATTCTAATATATATATATATATATATATATATATATATATATATATGTGTGTGTGTGTGTGTGTGTGTGTGTTTATATATATGGTTATATATATATAGGTAACTGTACTCGTCTCGAAAAACGATATAATATATATATATATAGATATAAAATTAAGTAATTCATTGAGTCTGAAAGAAACCTCAACAGAATGCAGAAAGCACTGGACGGCCGTTTCGTCCTATATTTGGGACTCATCAGCAGTGCGCATCCACTATCGAGAATTGAAACCCTGACATGTTGTCAAGCAAACATCATACCAACTGTTCCAACGGGCCTCGGTGGCAAAGAGATAGCAAATCAGACTCAATATAGTGCCGCTCGCGCAAATATTCCGTGGTGGAACTCAGCTGAAATTCTCTGTAACCATGGGACTGTGCCCCCCGGAGCCACGACTACTATCACCAAGCCGCTCAAACTGAAGCATTAGAAGCCGGATCAAGTAATGATATAGATATGATAGAAATTGTTAGAGGATTTGATAATTATAATTAAGTAATTCATTGAGTCTGAAAGAAACCTCAACAGAATGCAGAAAGCACTGTCTTGTCACACTGATGAGAAACAATTTGTGAATGACACACACACACACACACATATATATATATATATATATATATATATATAGTGTCATTCACAAACTGTTTCTCATCAGTGTGACACTATATATATATATATGTGTGTGTGTGTGTGTGTGTGTGTATGTGTGTGTGTCTTTCACAAACTGTTTCTCATCAGTGTGACAAGACATACGATCGCCTCAAACCAGGATGGAAACCCGACTGATTTGGCATCAGTCGGAGACTCTACCCCTAAGAGAGGGATGAAGGTGAATTTAGAGGTATTTATTTTTCGATAAATACGCCAGTTACTGGAGAACTCGATTCGTCTTAACGAAGAGTCTTGCATCAGCTGCAGTAATAGTCACTGTTTACAAATTCACTTTTGTCCTCGAGACCAACCGAAATAAATTTTTCACAGGAGCATCTATATATTGTCATCCACAGACTGCCTGGCTATATATCCAATATAATTTAGGAATTTGAATTGATCAGGAACACATTTTCTTAAGGGACATGTGAATTCGTAAATAATATTGGTAATGAGTGATTTGGATTTTGCAGGTGAGTTATTATTGTTGACGATGAGGTTAGGAGTTTCATTTTTTATAGTAGATTATTAATTTGATTTTCTTGTTTTTTTTCCAATGGAGTTGAGTATTTTTTATAATGTTTCTAAGATTCACCCTGCTTATAATTACCTTGCATTTGATTTTTGTAGAAAATATTTTTATTTTGAAATATTACATTTCATGTGGCACAAGGCCAAACAGGGTGAGTAAAGGTTGGCTGTCACTATCCTGCACCTTGTTAATCTGATTCATGACCCATTCATTCTTTACAATTTACTAATACACCACAAGAACTCATCCATCGTCATTCATTCCAATACATACCGAAATACCGCATGATATGAAAATATATACAAATTTTGATGTTACTGTTTATATCTGTATATTCAGTTCTGCTATTATAAAGAAAAAGTTTAATATGGTGATCTATGAGGTAATTCGGAAAATCGTTATTGACTAGCGTTTGTTTCACATTAAGAGGATAAATTCTCGTGCGCTCTCATAGTAGAATTTTTAATAACGCCTATTTTATATATTAAAGAACTGTGTTCCTGATCAATCAATATATATATATATATATATATATATATATATAAGAAAGAGATTTGTATAATTGTATTAACATTAACACTTTATGTAGTATGTGGCGAACACGTAACAGTACAAACGCACAAGTGGCTCCGAGTTGCACTTGGACATGTCTGTCGAAGCTAGTCACATCCGGTTATTTACTTCGATAGCAGCAGAACAGCATGACATGTCTATATACGGGCCTCTCTGCAACTTGTTCAGATCATGGGTCTTTATCAATAAAAGCGACAGGAACACTAACAGCCACTAGTTGGCGAGACTAGATTTCCTAATGTCATTGATTTGGTGTCTTATGAGAATATTTCCTTGGTGCATTTTATTCCGGATGTTGCGTGCCACCTGCAGTGGTACGGTTTCCGAGGCAGCCGGGCAGGTTGGTTGTTCACGTTTTTTTTAAAAAAAATCAACATTGCACTCAATGGAAAATCTGCAGTTTGATGTGCTAAATATCGAGACTAAAAATTAGTTTAATAGCTTTTAACAATTTTTGAGCTTTAAAGATGGTCTGAAAAAATGTACTGTAATACCTAATTTCCGCAGGTCTTTGCGTGCAAACTGACTTCAAAATGTTAATATTTTAAGAATTTGGTTTGGTTTATTTTGCTTTATAGCATATCAACTTCACTGGGTTATTTAATGCCGACAACATTTTTAGGATAGATTTGTATGAATACAATATGTATTCTTTGGTTTAGATTGATTTGGTTTGTTTTACAGCATATCAACCTCAATGGGTTATTTAATGCCGACAACATTTTTTATTGCTGGTAATATTTTGTTTTGTCAAAAATCTGTTTCTGGTAATATTTTTCCTTCAAAATTGTATTGCTGGTAATAGTTAAATATTTGCCCAGAGCTGGGACCCTAACAGGTGCTACCACCTCGGGTCAGGGTGGACCTGGGAACACCAGCAATTACGAGGTGGTTCCATGCTCCTCAAAACCTGATCAGACGCCTTGCTGCTGGATGTAGTTTATCGTCTTACCCAGGACGATATTTTAAGAATAATTCCAAATTAAATGAATATCTTTTGTATTCGATACATTGAATGGAAAATATATTCAAGCCATATTCTAATTATGAATTACCTCAAGTAAAATATGCAACTTGTTACTGTATTCGTAGTGTAAAAATAATAGTAAAAAAGATTGTACTATCATCTTGTTGAAAATACATCTTAAGTGTAACATTAAACTCAACATCTATACCGACCAATTTTTTTGATCATTTTTATCGGGCAGAATCTAGTTTTTAAATTGAAAATAATGTAATTTTTTTGTTGTAACAAATAGATAATTTACCAATGCTAGCCCGCGTCCATGTAATTTTACATGTACCATATTGAATCCAATGTAGGGTAGGGGATGCTGATGCACCCCCGGGCAATCTTTGTTATCTGTGGGGAGAGGAATGAAAGAAAGTAAAATAATGACGCTAAGTGTAAGGGAACCGGAAATATGATTGTCCCAATTAGCGGTGTAAAACGCCGTTAGGTAGCGCTGTTGAAATCTATTAAAAAAAAAAAAAAAAAGAAAGACACATTTTCCTGCCTCCTTTTTCTCAAGCATGGTCCAAGATGTAGTAGTACATGGAAAACGGACTGTCTCGCTGGGGCACGTAAATTTCCCCGGTCCACTGACGACTGACTCTCTCCACTTTCCAAAGGATGGCGTTTGCACGTGCCTTCCAAAGCATCCACCTACGAAGTAAGTAAAACGTTTCTTTGGTTGTTCCATCTCTGAGCAAGGTTGGCTGGAGCGCGCCCATTAATACGATGCTTATACTTACTTACCCTAAGACTGAATCAAAAAGAAAACGGACACACCCAAGAGACATTGACGACAAAAAAAAGAGAAACAGTCCGTGACAGAAACAAAAGTTTTGCCATGCTCCTTTGTTTATCATATGTGAAAACGAACAGCCTAAAAGACACAAAAGCACAACCATTAAATTCCATATAACCCTTTTTCCCCCCACAGTGGCTCTTTCCGTCCTCATATAAATGAGCGATCTTGTCTCAAAAAACCGGTACGAGATTTCTAACTTGAGGAATTCTACATTATTCGGACTATTGTCCTCATCTTTGTCGCCATATTTATTACAACATCCCGGCCGTTGTACGCTCCGGCCTTCTTCAGGTGATTGGAATGTCGAACTGAACCTTTTATTTCGCTCAAATGGACACATGGCACAGTGGATAAAGGTGTTGGTTAGATCCAGTGACAGGATCCAAAGAGTGTGAGTTCAATACCTGGTTAAGGCAGTAGAGAACTTTCAGAGGGAAATTAACAGGAGATAACTGATAACTGACATCCATTAAACATGGCACGTGGAACTACAACAGTCTACCCCAGTGAGCGAAATAAAAGGGTTCAGTTCGACATTCCAACCACCTGAAGAAGGCCGGAGCGTACAAGAGCCGAAACGTTGTAATAGATATGGCGACAAAGATGAGGATAATAGTCCGAACAATGTAAATAGTGTACATAATACGTCATCTCAGAAATATAGACAGATACTGAAAGGCTGAAACGTTGTAATAAATATAGCGACAAAGATGAGGACAATAGTCCGAACAATGTAAATAGTGTACATAATACCTCATCTCAGAAATATAGACAGATACTGAAATAATTCATCCTCTTTTGCTTGCCAGGGACAATTATTTGACTAATAATCTATGACTGCCATGACAAAGTGAAGCATTTGGGCATTGTAGACACTTTAAACAAATTGAGGTTGTCTGGATTCTGCATTCCTAAGGCAAGGCATGTGGCAAATAATGTTACTTGAGAAAAAAAAATAAATAAATAAAATGAAATGCCTTTTCCTTTAGATATGCTAAATTTACTAATTCGTCTAAACGCAGTGAACCTTGACAAAACCTTCCTACTTACTGGTGCTCAGTATACAGGACATGTTTTTTGAAAAGGAGGATAGACGTGTAAGTAAAATGTATTTCTTATTTTTACTTATTTGAATATACGAGCTGTACACATTGAACTTGAGCACTCATTCTTGCTTTTATTCGATTTACCAACATTCATGGTATACGTTCTCATATTCATAATGCCAGATCTTTTGTTACTGGTTGTAATCTTTTAGGAGATTTTTGCTTAATTAATTTACAAAGTTTAACTCCTGTAACAAAACACCTTACGACAATTTTGTATTCTGCATGGATAGTTGTCATATACACCATTGTTTATTTTGTTTTATTTTTAGCACAACCGAAAGAAAAAGCTTAACCAGAGATCATTGTAAAACTGAATTCAGGATGTAAAATGACCTCAGGATCAAGAAAAAAAAATCATTTTCAAAATGCATCGATCCACGTCATCAACCATTGGCCACTGTTCCAACCGGCATCAACAATATGCAATAAACTGTCCTTCTCAGGACAAAACCTTCTCAAAACCCAAATCGAACCCGTATGCCTCGACCGTGGTGATGGAAAGCGGTCGGATGGCATTACCATCTTCCCTTTTAAAATGGGTAAGTCGTTGATTTGGGATGCGACCTGTGCGGATACATTTTCGGTCGGTAATTTGATCAGGTCCGCGGTTGAGCCGGGGTTCGTCGCCCGGGACGCAGATAAAAAAAATAGCTAAATATTCTTCTCTTGCTGATAGATTTTTTTTTTACTCCTGTGGCAGTGGAGACTTCAGGGGTTATTGGCCCTCATTCGATGGTGTTCCTTCGGAGGATTGGCGCGATTGCCTCTCGATTAAGGAACGAGCCTTGCGAAACGGAGTGGCTCTTTCAGCGTGTCTCACTGGCGATGGTTCGAGGTAATGCTTTCTCCATCATTGTGGCAAGCAGAGGATAGAAAAAATTGTTTATAGTTACGTTGTTCTGGAATTGTCATCAATGGTCGACTGAACTTGCTTTGTTTCAATGACTTTTGTTTCGTTATTAGTGGTTACTTTGTTCAATAAATGATTTCTTATTAAAACAAAAAAAAAAAAAAACCGTCTCTCACCCTATACATGAACATGAAGATTTTTGCAATTTTTGTCAATGGATTTTCTTTAACAGAAATAAACCTCGCAATATATGTTGCAAAGTTTATTTCTGTTAAAGAAAATACAGTTCTGTTCGATAAAAGTGATCACCTGAATTTATTTACTTAAAATTTTTTTCGCCTATTGTTTTTGGGGTCAAACTAATTTTTAATCTTAATAATATAAAAACCCCTTCCCGACCACCTAGTAAAAAAGTTTACTCACCCTAAGGTATTCTATTGATAATTATAATTTTGCATATAAATGAGATTTAGGGAAAAACTCTGTGCAAAAAAGTGACTCACTTATTTCCTCCAACTAGTAATCAATAGAAACAAAATCGAACAGCTTTAAATGAAGAATAATGGAGGTATAATTTATTTGTAATAGGTAATATAGTTCGAAATATTTAATAATCTATGGGTCCTCCTTTATTTTGAATAACCTTTTCAATCCTTTTTGGCATTGACTTGATTAGGTTCTGGCAAATCTCATCTCCAAGCATTGAATTCCATTCGGATATGAAATTCACAATCAAATCCTCTTTCTCGAGAGCCTGTACTTTATAATGCTCCATAGGTTTTCTATGGGGTTGAGGTCAGGAGATTGGGGCGGCCATGTCATAACACTCACCTGCTTCTCATCAAAGTATTCCTTCATCAATTTTGATTTGTGACAGGGATCATTATCCTGTATAAAAATGGGCTTGGTGGGGTCGATTTGCACCCTTTCAGCAGAAGGGTGCAGACAAAACTCTAAAATTCTCTTGTACTCCTCGCTCCTGAGGGTCTTTTCAATAGGTTTTAAGAAATCAGTTCCATGAAAAGAAAAGCATCCCCAGAAGATTATACTGAACGGATGCTTGACAGTACTTACTGCTAAATTCAAAGAGCTTTCAAAGTTTCTTCTTCGGATTTTAGATCGCTTATCCTTTGAATTTAGCTCAACTTTCGTTTCATCGGAGAAGAGAACATTTAGTAAAAAAAAAAAAAAAAAAAAAAAAAAAAAAAATCAGGTGAGTCACTTTTATCGAACAGCACTGTACATTTAACAAGTAGGAAGTTACAGTGCCTCAAGGTAAAAAAAAAAAAAGAGAACTTACCTAATTTCTACAACCAAATAGGAACGTCTTCGCACAAGGGAAACCAGATCTCCAAATTGCAGTCAGACGAACATCCGTAAATGGTTTAGCGTTCTGAATATAAAAATAATCAGTGCATAACATTATTATGAGACTTTCTATATAACTCTAGTCTTTGTTTTGTCTGTTGTGCTCAGTCATTTTGCAGGGTCAACATAACACTTGCAACAGCATTACTTGGGAGAGTCTGATAATAAAGTTATGCACCGATTATTTTTATTTCCTGTCAGAAATAAATGTGGCAATAATAAATTATATATATATATATATATATATATATATATATTACACACAATTTTATGTTTTGTAGTGAGTTAAAATTTTTATTAAAAAAAACTTTAAAGACGCAATAGCAATTGTTTGTTTGGCAAAATAGTATTAATTTTTTTTTATTTTTATTTTTTACAGAAAGAAATCCATTTAAAGAAAAACAAATGGTACTTATTATTGATGGTACTTATTATAAAATCAAAGTACCTAAAAGTTAATTTAATATTAAATTGCTTAGAATATTTTATTACATTTTTAAGATAGCTGGGTAGTTATATAAGGCGTTCACGTTGGACACATAATTGTTTTTCAGGCATGTCGTTCTTTAATTTTCTCATATCTAGCCGTCAGTAAATCACTCAATGCATCAAATCCTATCAGTGTTTAAAAAAAATGTTTTTTGTGATATTTTAAAATAGGCTTCGCATTTTTATGGAGATCCCGAAGGGTTAAAATGAATTTTTAAAAATGAAATATCTTTCGATAGATTAAATTTAATATTTCCAATTAGTAAAATACTTTACCGTATTTAAAAAAAAAAACTAATTTAAATAGACTTGATTTTTTTTCTAAAATAGCTGATTAGCACATTTTAGTCGTTTTTCATCGCAATGTAATTCTCTTTACTAAAAAAAAAATTATCAAAAATAAAACATACCTTTCTGAAAAATATTATCTGACTTAAAGTATAATTTATTTGATTTGAAACAAATATCCACTTTAAGCTTAAAATATCACAGAAATGCATTTTTTAACGCGATAGTAGCTGTGTTTGACACTGTGATAGCAAATCTAATGTTCTACGGAAACTTTAAAACATAATTGAAGAAAATGACGTGAGCCCCTTTTTTATTATTTAATTACTAAGTAATCTTGAAATTTTAAAAATATTTTCCGTAATCTAGTGGTTTTTTGAATTTTAGCTTTAAATTTTCTATAACCATCGCTCTTATTTTCTGATAACGTCGCGTATGGGCATCCGTATTTACAAAAATCGGCACGTTTATACAGGAAAAAAATTCTTTAAAACGTTGGTTCTTTTTGATGTGTATTAAACTTTTCCATTTATGATTAGTAAATATAATTTTCACTTAATAATATAATTTAAAATGCTGAAAATAATACACAATCTTAAGATTTAAACTTAAATTTTTTAATTAAAACTTAAATGCAAATTGTAAAAATTCATTATTTATCGACAATTATTTTCATTAATACATCTTATTTATAAAAAGGCAATTAAAAGTTTTCTAATTAAATAATATCAGTTCTATCACATTGTTTCATTTTACGATTCAGAGCAGATTTTCGGTAATTGGTGTTTCTGTTTGACGAAAACAAATGATTTAAATTCTCCAAGGGTCCTGCTTTAACTAGATTCCCAAGTAGGCATCTACGCGGACGACACTACAATTTACTCCTGCCTCAAAAACAAATCACCGCAAGGAAATTTTTCTCGCCGGAGTCGATCCTTCAAATCTACAAATCAACCAATCGCCCTTGCATGGAGTATTGCTACCATATATGGTCTGGAGCCGCTTCTGTTTGTCTCAAGGTTCTGGACTTTTATGCAATGGATTTTGGCCCTGATCTGGCATCTCGTCTGCCGTCGCTCTCTCACAGATGTGCCGTCGCCTCCCTTTGCCTTTTTACAAATACTTTCACGGTAACTGCTCCGAAGAGCTGCGTTCGCTGGTTTCCAAACTTCATGGATTTAAGCATTCTACTAGGCTGGCATCTCGCTCACACCCTTTCACTGTCGAAACTGTTAAATGTAGCCGTCTCTTCTACTTCAATAGCTTCATGTCTCGCACCTCTCGCCTGTGGAACTCCCTCCCCTTTTCCTGTTTCCCTGATAGCTATAATCACCAACTATTCAAATGTAATGTCAATCGACATTATTATTATCTTAAGAAGTAAGGGGGTAGAAATGAAAAGATTTGAAATTGATAATTTTTCCATTTCACTGAAAGAGCCGTTAAACATTTCTCTCTCTCTCTCTCTCTCTCTCTCTTTGAATCTAAGTGCAGGGTGGTCTGAAAGTCTTGTCACCCCATACATAACATAATTTTCTATTTCATATGGCTGACACGAGCTCCTGCAGTTTGAAAAAGAGGTAGGGTGTGACAAAACTTACGGACCACCCTGTAATGTCATTTCCCGCAATTTCCACGTGCTCAAAACGGAATATTCCATTATTTATGAGCGATCGGCAGGTCGTAATTTTCTTATGAACTGGCGAGCGAAGTGGGTGGGGGACAAACACAATTACAATTTTATAATTCATGATATTAGATTTTGAAAATATATAATTGAAAAATGCCTGGCTTGGGAGTAAAGGGAAGTAGGCAGTGATCAAAATAGTAAGGTAGTTACCATTTTCAGGGCTTAAAATAGCTTTACTTGAATAACTAATAAATTTAATTATATAAAAAAAATTTAATCAACAAAAACATCTATCTTTAAAGATCAGATTGAAACTGATTTTTAAAGTAGAATATGGAATTCGTTTTTGTTTTTTTTGTTACACAAGAAACATTAAGTTGGGCATTATATAAGACATATGCTGGTTGATATAAATGATAAAAACGTGTTTATTTAATGCTCTGCGCAAGGACACGGCATAAGAAATAATCAGTTAAACGTGGGGCTGTTCATATGCGTACCCCCGTGCCAAGGATAAGGACTACACAGCCTCAGCGAGCACTGTCACATTGGCGTCAGATTACTCTGACCATCACCTGTTTAATGCAAATTAGCTGGGAGGTACCGTACAGTTGGAACCTCCGGAACTAGGCTTCCCCTGATTGTTTGTTTGTTTTTTGTTTTGCTTTTTATTTTTTGTTTTGTTTTTTTATTTTTTGTTTTGTTTTGTTTTTTGCTTTGTTTTTCGGTAAATTGTCCCAAAGTAGGAACACAGCAAAAGTAGAAGAGATGCTACACTTCGATCCCATCCCGAAGCCCGTGGAGCATCGGTCTGCAGTCATGAAGAGTTTGCAAGAATAACTTCTTGTCGGATATGTTTACTAATATTACCAGTCGCAGTATCTTCGCCAATAACATTCATTATAAAGCGCTCTGTTATAATTATTTTAAAATTATCCGTTATAGCTATGGTGTCTTTGGGTAAACAAACGTCCACAATATAATTTTTAAACAATTATAACAGTGTTTACAAAAAATACCATCACAACGATCACAGTTACAATAAGTTTATCTTCACAATTCACTCCTAAGGGTGATCTTGGAGGAGACCGAAAGTACTTGGGTTAACAAAAACTACGACACCTTCCTTGATGAATTTCAACTTAACATTAAAAATCTAACTGGAGAACCAGAAATGATTATTATAAAAATAAATATATTTCTATATTATTCAATGGAACATGCTTGAATATATATATATATATATATATATATATATATATATATATATATATATAGAAAGAAAGAACAGTAAGATATATATTCCGGTTTTCTTATAGATATTTTTATTTTTACAAAATAGTGCTCAATGTAAATTTACAGAGCATTAATATTATAAATTAACTGATTTAAAATATAGTTTTTTCGCTAAACAATACTAACCATCTTTCAAAAATGGAAGCTAAAAGTTTCGAACTTAATTTTGTAAAATTCGCTTGAGATGAAATGGAACTAATGTTTTAATTTAATTACAAAATTAAATTCGAAGCTTTTAGCTTCCATTTTTGAAACATGGTTATTACTGTGTAGCGAAAAAAACATTTTAAATCAGTTAATTGATAATATATATATATATATATAAGCAAATATGTGGATGTAGATCCGACGGTATGATGAAAATGTGGAAAAGACAAAGCAAAATCCGAATATGTGAGTTTACTGTTTTTTATTTTGTTTTTTGTTTTCCTGTCAACGTCAGACGTTTCGGTCTAGTAGACCATCTTCAGGACATGGTTATTGGAGACATATTTATATTAAATTTAAGTTAAAATGAAGAGACGATAGATACAGGACTAGTCAGAAACAGAAAAACTGAAATTCTAAAGTCAGTGTTCTCTTTTTTTGGGATTCGGTTACGCTGGCGCCGCGTGGTGGGCGCTGCGAAAACGCGCTCCCAAGAAAGAGATTTTATCTTAAGTGGAAAGGAGGAATTCTATTTGAAACTATAGCTTATCAGTACGTTTGTCAGGCTAGGAAAGGTGATATGTTAAAGAACCCCGGTCTAGTATTTACCGTACGTGAAGTGGATATTATGCCTGCCTCGTAGATCTGTCTAAGGTTTTTATTATGGATATATTTTAAAATCTTCACAGAGTCGAAAACGAAATTGTGATCAGATTTGGCTAAGTGTACAAACAAAGCACTACTTAAATTACCGAGGTGAATATTTCGTTTATGTTCGGAAACACGAGATTTTACGGATCTACCTGTTTCCCCTACATATCTCAAGTTGCAGTCTCTGGTAGACGCAAGCATCGGATGTAATATGCTTTCTGCTGGTGTTATTTAATATACTGCGAATAGTTTTAGTGGGTAATGTAGTGGTTTTAATTTTTAGCGCGTTTAGATTGTTGGAGATGTGTTCGGCCAAAGGGTTATTCGGTAGAAAGATGCGGCCAATAGGATTATCAGGGGCAGCTGAAAGTGTGCCTTTCCCTGACGTAGATGTAGTAGTAGTAGTCGGGGTGTCATTTTGCACTGATGAACGAACTTTGTGAATTTTCAAAGCTTTATTCTTAGCGCTGAGTAATAATTGTCTCGGATACGAAAGGCTTGAGAAGGTATCCTCGATATAACTGAATTCGTCATCTAGATATTTTGCTGAACAGATTCGAAGAGATCTCAAGTAAAATCCAATAATAACACCTCTCTTAGTCCTAGTATCATTGTGAGAGTAAAAGTGTAAATAGTCGTTTTTACATGTGGGTTTACGATATACTTTGAATTCTAATTTGTTATTATTTCTAGTAAGTAGTATGTCTAAAAAGGTAGAGAATTATTAGACTGACGTTGACAGCAAAACAAAAAACAAAATAAAATTTGCTTTGTCTTTTCCACATTTTCATCATATATATAAGAGAACCAGAAAGGATTATTATAAAAATAAATGCACATAATATGTCTATATTATTTAAGGAAACATGCTTGAATATATATATATTTATATAATAATAATGGCTGTTCACTTGTAGTCGAGACTACCTGTCTACTAAGGTGGCTAGGTAATTCCAATTGCAGTCGCTTGCTCAGGCATATTTAGCGTTTGTTCAACACCCTGAGCCAACCTATGGTTTATATTGTAATTATGCTGAGTAGACCTTAGTTACAATTCCTAGGAGAGAGCATGTTATCTAGCGTGATAAGACCAGCACACTCAAGCCCTCGGTCACAATGACTTGTGACTTTGTGCTAGCACAGCCATCAATGGCCCCCAAGGGTTACGTTTACCCAATTTCACTCACAAATCTTGGGTCAACCTGTGGTATGGTTTTCAGGCACTTTCCAAATGTATCGCATGCTGGGATCACCCCCTCCAGACTGATAACATCAGAAAGTCATCTTTCTGACAAATTGACCATGGCGAGATTTGAACCTGGGTCTCATGGTCAGAAAGTGAACATTCTAACCACTCAGCTACGTTCGCATATATTTATATCCATATACACACATATTGGAATTTTTCTTTCTTTGACTATAATATACTTATATATGTATAGAGTTATTAAGTTCATGTCAGTAATATGGATAAAATATAAATGTGGGGTAGCATAGTGGCTTACACACAAGATGGAATTGGCAACTCTTGCTTGAATTTCAGTCAAAGCTGCTATTGTTTACTTAACACTAATACACATTCTTTACTCTGTCTCATTCTCAGATATCTTGAAGACATCTTGTTTTTGGCATGCTATGGTGGTTTACCAAGATGAGAATGAGCAATTAGAGAAATAGATATAACATGTCTATATTATTTAATGAAACGTGATTCAATGAAGATATGCTGCCTAAATATACATAAATATACACTACGGTTCAAAAGTTTGAAGCGACTCCCAGAATTAGCAGGAGATGAATTTGATAGAAGAGTGAAACTTTACCATTCCAAAAAAATGAAAAACAGCTCTTAGAGTCATTAAAAAAATGGAATCAATTATCAAACTTATGCTTTGATAAACTTTGGCAACGAATGCCAAATATTTGTGGTGCAGTAATCAAGGTTAATGGAGGATATTTTGACGAGAGCAAAATTTAGTCATAAATTGCTTCTTTTTTTTTTTTTTTTCTTTTCGTCATAATAAAATTTCAAATAAAAAATCTTTTTAAGCCATCTGTAATAATAAATCTCAGTGTACGTGTGTCCGTCCTTCGAGTAAATGTCGGAGTAAACAACACGCCATCAAATGTATTAATTTAAGAATTATTATTGTTATTACTTTAAATAATTTTATTCTTATTTTTATATTAATTTATCATTTAAAATACAATCATTTACAACATGTGCAATGAATGAGGTCGATCGTAGTCAGGGATTATCGAGTCCTTTCCTTGGCTGCATAGTATGTGCTTCGCCAGGGCTGGTATAGTTTTGAATTCAAAGTTGCCTTTCTCTCAGCCTGGTTGACAATCATGGCTACACAGCCCAGTGTAGTCTACTATTTTCCTATAGTCGGTGGTTTAGAATTTAAAGTTGTCTTTCGTCCTTCTCCTAGATCGGTTGCCATCCAAGTCTCTCCTGCTATTTACCCTAAGGTAGAGGGGAAAGAGATGGATTCATACCTTTCCCAAGGGTATTTGCACGCAAGTTAATTTTTTAAAAACTCGACTGGAATTCGAAATCGCTTCTCTGATTTCTCAATCCTAACTGCTATCTAATATTTCATCTATTAATGTGCAATAAAATAGCTCAATACAAAGAAAAGGTTCACTATTTACATTATTCGGATTATTGTCCTCATCTTTGTCGCCATATTTATTACAAAGTTTCGGCCGATGTGCGCACCGGCCTTCTTCAGGTGGTTGGAATGTCGAACTGAATCTCTTTATTTCGCTCGCTGGTGCAGACTGTTCTAGTTTCACGTGCCATGTAGAATGGATGTCAGTTATCAGTTGTCTCCTGTTAATTCCCCTATCCAAATTCTCCACTGTCTTAACCGGGTATTGAACTGACACTCTTTGGGTCCTGTCACTGGATCTAACCAAAGCCTTTATCCACTGTGCCATGTGTCCTTGAGGAAGGCCGGAGAGTACAACGACCGAAACGCTATAATAAACATGGCGACAAAGATGAGGACAATAGTCCGAATAATGTAAATAATGTACATTATGCCTCATCTCAGAAATATAGACAGATACTGAAAGGCCGAAACGTTGTAATAAATATGGCAACAAAGATGAGGACAATAGTCTGAATAATATAAATAATGTACATAATACCTCATCTCAGAAATATAGACAGATACTGAAAGGCCGAAACGTTGTAATAAATATGGTGGCAAAGATGAGGACAATAGTTCGAATAATATAAATAGTGTACATAATACCTCATCTCAGAAATATAGGCAGATACTGAAAGGCCGAAACGTTGTAATAAATATGGCAACAAAGATGAGGACAATAGTCCGAATAATGTAAATAATGTACATAATACCTCATCTCAGAAATATAGACCGATAGTAAAGAAAAGGTTGTAGAAAACGTAAAATATAAAATACATAATATTTTAGCTACATTAGTTTCTCTCTATAATCACGGATCATCAGGAAATGTTATATTTTATAATTATAAAATATAAGCTAACCATGATCGCCAACGTTCTGAAAGGACACGGCACAGAGGCGAAGGAAAGAGACCCGCCATTTAATCGCCAACAGTAACACCTGGCATGAATATATATATATATATATATATATATATATATATATATATATATATATATATAGTTCTGAGAGAAAGAGCATATTTTCTGGAAGCGTAAGGGCGTCGTGTTTGATATTGATTTCCTTTAGATAAATAGTGTTTGACAATAAGGAAGAAGAAATAGGAATGTTATTATGTGTTTGTGAAAATTAAAAACATTAATAAACACAACTTATCGTCGGGTTAATCTGACATTTGAATATTTCGTTCTTCTGTTTCCATCTGCAGACCGTTTAATTTAGTCTTATTTCACTCATAGAATATGCATAAACTGAATGATTTGAAATCAATAACATCACAATTGACACAAAATAAATGTCTGCTTAGTAGCGTAGCATAGCAATAACCAGGTTAAACAAAAGTTATACAATATCAGGCTTGTTATATTATGCAATATAAATCTGGTTGTTGCTATCTATCTACATCTATCTATCTCTCTCTCTCTTATTATTATTATTATTATTATTATTATGATTCATAAAATATGCATTTTATAAAATCACGACAAAAGTTGCAATTGTTTCGACATTTCAAGTGTCTTGTCAAGTGATAATGTTGAATGGAAAATAAACTAGTTTAAGAGTTCAAAAGCCAACCAAAACCACTCAGTAGGGTAACTTTGTTATGTAACCTATGGTGACCAAACAGAATACAAGTATATGGTAATTTAAGATAGCATGACAACAATCTCTAGTTTATGTACAATCAATCAGTATATATATATATATATATATATATATATATATATATATATATATATAACGGCCGAAACGTTGTAATAAATATGGCGACAATGATGAGGACAATAAGGTATTGCCCTCCTAGGTACCTCCGAAAATTCGCTAAAACGAGCTTAGTATGATGAAAAAAAGGCCCAAACTTGATAAAAACAGTTTTATCGTCAAAATGTTTATGTTATTAGAACTTGGAGAAGGGAATTAACAGGAGATATCTGATAACTGACATCCATATATATATATATATATATATATATATATATATATATATATAGAGAGAGAGAGAGAGAGAGAGAGAGAGAGAGAGAATTAAAAGAAATCCTTGATGGATTAAGTGAAAGTGGCCTGAAAGATAGACTGACAATTATGAGAGGAAACTTTTCAAAAGTATGACATTTTTTAGCAAGAGATATCCAGTATTTGATGTTTTTCACATTTTAAAATAGTTGAATGGGTATTTTTCAATGTCTTATAAAAAAAACCTATGGAGAATAACAAATAAGTAAATAAATCCAATTTTAATATGAAAATCAATATTTTCATAAAACTAACCAGCTGTTGTATAACTGTACCAATACGAGATCTTGACTGTAACACAAATCATGACACGAGAGTGGATACTTAAACGGGGTGTAATAGCAAAGCTTGCCTTGCGAGATCAATTACGACTGACTAGAGAATTCGTTCCTTACTCGGCGCTCTACTATTTCAGCTTTGGGCAATATCATTTCATTTATACTTCACCAATGTAGAAGTGCGATTCTATTGCGGAAGTTGAAATTAATATTAAGCTCCAGCCCCCGGGGAGGGGGATAACCACAGGCAGTACCTTTCTTTTTGGAGGTGTTTGGGGCCATAAACCTGCGCCTGAGGGGTCTTCAAACATGGGAAATTTTCAGCAATTTTTCAACGGTATTGCACTCCTAGGTACCTCCAAAAAATCGCTAAAAAAGCATAGTATGATAAAAAAAATAGCCCAAATTTGATAAAATCAGTTTTTATCGACAAAATGTTTATGTTATTATTAAGAGGAAAGACCAAAGTATGTTTTGATTATTTTAATCCTTTATAGCGCGTTCGAAATCTTGTTTTTATATATATATATATATATATATGTCACAACAATAAAAGTGTGAGGCTTGATATTACTAGACGTATTAACGAGCGAAGCAACCGATTTCGCTCCCGCTCTTCAGGCTTGCAATGGGAGATTTAATTTAAATTAAAAAAGACAGAAAATGTACAATGAAAAGGAAATGTGGAAATCATTGTACATTTTCTGTGTATTTAATTTAAATTAAATCTCCCGTTGGAAGCCTGAAGAGCGGGAGCGAATCCAGTTGCTTCGCCCGTTTTTAATACGTCTAGTAATATCAAACTTCATACTTTTATTGCTGTGATAAAATTTTGTACCTTCAAAAATATCTTTAAATATATATATATATATATATATATATATATATATATATATATATATATATTGCGTTAGCGGTCGGCCAAAGATTACTATGGGAGTTTTAGCGCATTTTTTCCGGTAAAAATCGACATTGATTTGGTAATTCTTGCAAAAATCAAATGATAGTAGGATTTTAATGAAATTTTCAGGACTTATTCACAAAAGAAGGAAATTATTTTTGCTTTTTTCGAAAGTCTTGGTAAAAATCATGTTTTTTGCGTCTGTTACCTCCACTTAAATTTATGAAATTTTGAGAAATTGAAATTCCACCCTTCTCATATTTATATTAGTTAAAATCAGGACTCCTTGGAGAATTTAAATCATCAATTTATTTTTGACAAGCTGAAACACCATTTACCGAATATTTGCTCTGAATCGTAAAATAAAAAATGCAATAAAACTAACACATTACTTATTGGAAAAGCTTTTAATTGCTTTTATAAATAAGATATATTAAGGACACTATTGTCTTAAGGAAAAAAATTCGATGAATAATAAATGTTTACAAGTTTTATTTTCATTTTTTTTAAATTTAATTAGAATAATTTATTACGTTTTAAATATTTTAAAATGCTGTATTAATTTCACCCTTTCAAATGATAGTATTAAGTAAAAACTATACTTAATAATCATAAATGGAAAAGCATACAAATCATCAGATATTTTTAAAAGAGTTTTAAATTTTTTTGTATGCGTATAAACGTGCCGATTTTTAAATACGGTCGACCATACACCACATTTTCAGAAAATAAGAACGACAATTATAGTAAATTTAAAGCCAGAGAGTACCTAAAATTCAATAAAACATTCAATTACAGAGAATATTTTCTTAGATTTATACTTAAAAATTGAGTACTCACGTTAATTGAATTATTTTTTTTTACCGTTAAAGTCCCCCATAGAACAACAATAGATAAATATCAACCAGTCATTTATATCTCAAACATGTCAACAGCTGAAATAAATTTCGCATTAAAAAATGCATTTCTGCAATATTTTAAACTTAAGTAAATAATATTTGTTTCATCAATCCGATTGATTATACTTTCAATCAGCTAATAATCCACAAATAAAGTTTCAGAAAAGTATATTTTATTTTTATAAGATTTTTTTTTTAATAAGGTGACTTTCATTGAAATGAAAGACAACGAAAAAAAAGGCGCTAATCAGCTATTTTAGGGGGGGAAAAAAGAAAAAAAACTCCTTCCAATCAATTTAAATTAGTTTTGAAATAGAGCAAAATATTTTACTTATTGGTGGTATTAAATTTAATCTATTAGCTTGAAACTAAAATAAAAGCTCCAAGGAAGATTTTTTTGTTTTAAACAATTCATTTTAAACTTTATGTTTCTTTCTGGAGATACCTACTCATATGTAAACAGAAACAAATTTGACAGTGAAAATTCAAGGAACATCAAATTTTTAATGTCAAACTGAGACAATAATAATATACGCCTAAAAGTTATTTTGCACATAAACTTTATTTAAGCCCTTAATTCGGCATAATATATATTCATATACGATCTCCATGGTTTGTTTTAGTGCACCGTAGCAATGTGAGAATATTATATATATATATATATATATATATTTTGAACAATAAAAAATATTAAAAAATTAAAATCTTCAGACACACTGGGTTGTATATTAATATTCCTTCGTTTTTATTATTATTTCATTTAGATTCCTCGACTAGTTTCGGCCAACATTGGCCATCATCGGGAGAAAAATAATTTTCTGCTTGCTGGTAGCAGTAAACTACAGAAATTAATGTCTTGATGGAGAAAATGAACTTTTGTCTGTAGTTTTCATTTGTTTTTTATTTTTTTAACATGAATTTTGGTCAGTCCTTGTGCTGGTCAAACAGTCTCTTTTAAGTTGTTATTTGAGATAAGAGCTGGATGGATCCATGCTGCTCTGAATTCCCTTGGTCATTTTGACAGTTTTATTGGTTCCTGGAAAGGGGATGTGTCTCTGTTAAGTGTATGTGTGTGTGTGTGTTATTTGGTTCTTAGGGAGTGAGTGAGTATGATGTGTGTAAGTGTGTATATTCGTGTGGGTGTGTGTATAAGTGTGAGGCCTCAACACCTCCGTAAGCATGTCTGTCTTGTGTGGGTGAGAAATGTGGGTAGGTTTTGATTTGTAGGGATATATATGAATACTATCTATATTGTTAAATTTATGGTTGAGCCTGGCTGGATAGTGCGTTTTTAAACGTTGTATATATACGGATACGATAAGGTAGTTCAGAATCATCGAGCGGGCGGCAGAGATCTCCAAAACACACAAGCAAGTGATAGCTGGGAACCAAAAACTATGCTGATATGAGGAAATACAAAACTGATAAAGCTAAACACTTTAAGAAGATTAAAAAAAAAGGAACAGGAATTACCAACAAATGAAACAACGAAATCAGCACAAAGAAAGTGTAATTAAATCTAAAATCTGCATAGCCAGCAGGAGAATACAGGTGCCATCGATGGTCTGAAATTGGTCACTATTGCACTTGTGTTCTAGTTGGTAGATCAATTTGAAGAGATATCGATACATTACTTGACAGTTCTTCTAGGATGGGGAAAGTAGACGCCACCAAGAGCGATTTTGGGACAGCAGAGATATCAATAAATCAGAATCGTTGCAGCTTTAAACTTGACAGTGACAAAACATTTTGGCTTGGGGAGTACAAAGCTCGAGAAAATCAAAAGGAGGTGTAGCAGACCGTGCGGGGTGAAGATGTGAAGAGATATCAGAAGGTTAAAATTTCCTGCTACATGGGAATGTCGGACTCAAATGAAGTCCAAAGAAAACAAAGAAAACAAACAAGACCGATATACATCAAAACTGCTCTCTATTAACCACCACAAGGATCCATCCCTGCATCCCATTAGAATGTCTGAAGACCAACTTCTCGAGAGCTCCTCACTGCGGCTGCTCGGTCTCACGCTGTCCGCTGATCTGAGATGAAACAAATACATCGAGTCAGTTGCATCATCCACCGCAAGAAAAGTTGGTTCCCTGTGCCGAGCCAGGAAATTTTTCTCCCCGGAATCGATCCTCCAAGTCTATAAATCGACCATTCGCCCTTGCATGGAGTATTGCTGCCATATATGGTCTGGGGCCCCTGCTGTTTGCCTCGGGGTTCTTGATAAGATCCAGAGACGGGTATGCAATGTGATTGACCCTGATCTGTCATCTCGTCTGCAGTCGCTCTCTCACAGACACGATGTTGCCTCGCTCTGCCTTTTTTACAAGTACTTTCACGGTAATTGCTCCGAGGAGCTGCTTTCGCTTGTCCCTAGGCCTCGTGAATTTAAACGTCCTACGAGGCTGGCATCCCGTTCCCACTCCTACACCGTTGAAACTGTTAGATGTAGACGTCTCTTTTACTCCAATAGCTTCATGTCTCGCACATCTCGCCTATGGAACTCCCTTCCCTATTACTGTTTCCCTGACAAATACAATCTCCAACGGTTTAAGTGTAGCGTCAATCGACATCTCCAGTTGCCTTGATCTATCCACTTCCCTTCTCCACATCCTTTCATTTTTCATTCCTATCTGCTCTCGCTCCAAATCTTCTGTAACCCCCTTGCCTTGATCGACCCACTGTCTTTCTCTTTCTCCACATCCTCTACTTTACCACTCCTATCTGCTCTTCCTCCAAACCTTCTATAACCCTTGCTTGGGGTGATACGCTTAAAAAAATACATGGGTAAACAAATATATATTAATAACGAGTTACACAAAGACATGAACAGTTACATAGTGTTTGTATGGAGAAGTTATGTGTGTATGTTGTGTTGAGTGTTCGTACGTACGTGTATTGTTCTTAGCGCGTTCCCAGAATTTGGGAAACGCTGTATCTGTGAGGTCACATATTGGTGTAAATGGAAAAAGAACGATTTTACCTCGTCTCCGTGCGAGGTAGCGGCCCAAGGCCTGAGTCGAAAAAAAGATTTTACCTCATCTCCACGCGAGATGGCGGCCCAAGGCCTAAGTCGGAAAAGAGAGAGAGAGAAGAGTCAGCCAGTATTTATACTCGCGGGAGAGAGACCCCTGTTGAAGGATTAAGGAAAATGAGGAGGAAATAACTCCGACAGAGGTTTCAGAGTCCCGGGGTTGTGAAACTGATATCACAGGGACAAATCACAAAAGCCGTACTGAAATTCGAGAAAAAGACACGTAAGGAAAATATCTATCTAATGAAAAGCCAAAGAAACTACATTATGCCCAAAGTAGTTATACAGGAACTTTATTTACTCATCCAAACACCAGAAATGCACAATGCGAGAAAGAAATCACAAATTTTAAAGCCGAATTTCTAAAAATCTTCAAAGCGAATGATGAAAGAAATACAAAATTCTGAAAGAAAACGTAATACGTTTGTACCAGCCCCAATTTGTACACCATCGATTATTACCCAAAGGCAAAATTGGAAGTAATAGTAAGCTGGAACGTTTTCTTACCCGTAATACACCATACAGACTAGTGTTCAAAAATGTGACCGAGATATACGGATTTGCATTGAGAGAGAGAGAGAGAGAGAGAGAGAGAGAGAGAGAGAGAGAGAGAGAGAGAGAGAGATCCAATGAGAAGCGTCGACGAAACTTAGCCAAGCTCAATGATATTAAAGTGTTCACCAAACCAAACGTAGGATTCTGGCAGATCACATCGGATAAAGAATCTTGAAGGCTCACTACATTTATGACACAGTTTTGGCGGTTCCCATTTGGAATTAGTTCTGCGACGTAAATTTACCAATGCACAATGTTAAGAATCATGGAAGGGATATTCTGTCAGCTGGACGATCCCACACAAGAAATGCAAAACAGCCGAGTCCGAGCCGTGCTAAGACGACTTCAAAACGTAATGTCACTACTCAAAACGCAGAATCAAGTTTCTCGGACATTGTGTCTGAGAAACTTGATTCCGACAAGGGAAGAGAGGCAATCCCAGAAAAAAGAACTTCCTACGGCCGGCAACAGTCACAAAACTCCAAAGTTATAATTTAATTATTCTAAAGAGCCACTTAAGACAGGAACATCAGTGGATACTGGATCAGCCACAGGAGAAAGCCTTCCGAAATTAAAGACAAACTCATCTCTATATAATGTCTTTATCCGACTACGATCATCATCATCATCAGCAGAAATCGACCAAGCATTTTAATTGTCTCTGTTAAAACAGGCAAAGCATTTTAATTGTCTCTGTTGAAACACTTATGTACCAGAAAACACTTTCTGTACCAGAAATAGGCAAAGCATTTGAATTGTCTCTGTTAAAACACTTCTGTACCAGAAAACACTTTTTGTACCAGAAATAAGCAAAGCATTTTAAATGTCTCTGTTAAAACACTTATGTACCAGAAGTGTTTTAACATAGGACGGAAAGTGTGACGCTGAAATTCGAAGGCATATTGGGACAGCCAAAGGCACATTCCAGTAGTTAAGAAGAATACAAAGAAATAGAAAAAAATCACTAGAAACAAGAAAAAGAGCATTAAATTGTTGCATGATATCTCTCCTTTTGTATGGCATGATATCTCTCCTTTTGCTGGACAATCTCCTCAAGGATGAAAAAGAGACTTGAAGCAACAGAAATGTGGTTCTACAGAAGGATACTGAAAATATCATGGACTGAACATTCGACCAATTAGGAAGTTTTAAAGCGAATAGAAACAAAAAGGAAACTTATACTTAGCATCAAGAAGGGACAGTTGAAATTTCTTGAGCACATAATGAGGAAAGAGGGCTTGGAAAATCTGATACTCACAGGACAGATTGAAGGCAACAGGGACAGGGGAAGACAATGCATAACATACATAGTGGGCTTGATTAAATGGATGGCGGAACAGGATTTAGGAGAAATAACCGACAGACAAAACGTACTAAGAGCTACAAGGGACAGGAAGATGTGGAGAGCCATGATCACATACATATTCAGGGACACGGTACCTAATGAAGATAGAGTACAGATACTACGAAGGTCGGCTGAAAAGTTCACAGACTGACCAATATCCACTCATGGAATGTAACCAAATGACGTTATCATATCTGTGATAATCGTTCCCAAGCAAGTGTTTTTTTTATGTTGGGGAAAAGATAATAGTCAGATGGGGCCAAATTATCGGAATAGGAAGGGTAATCAGCCAATTCACAGCCACAGTCGCGCACAAATGCCATTGAAACCAAGGATTTGTGCGCTGCAACACTGATCTGCTGAACCAAGGCTCATTTCGTCAGTTTTCATGGGCGTTGGGTATTAACAGCATTTCGTAAATGCCTCACCAAGCTGGCATGGTACTCTCTATTGATGATGTGGCTCTTTTGAAGATGTCAATAAACACAATGCTTTCTGCATCTCTCCAAGAATCTAAGGCCATCATCTCCCCTGCAGATGAAACGATTTGGCCTTCTTTTGAACAGGTGAGGAAGGGCGTTTCCCCTTTCTGGATTGTCCCTGTGTCGGGCTCAAAATGATGAGCAGCCCAACACTCATCCTGAGTTAGGAAAGGTTCAAGGAAAACCACAGATCAGAAACCTCTCCCGGGGTATGCTAATAGCTAAGCACATGTCCCCCATCACCATATGGTGAAAATGATCCAAGTCTTTCTCAGTGGTGGCAGTGGTAGGACGTCCAGACCTTCGATCGTGTTCTAGACTCTCCCTTCTTCTCCTAAATTCATCTGCCCACATTTACACTGTTGATAAAGCTGGAGCGTTATCCCCTATTGTAGCAACCATGTCAGCATGAATGTCCTTGAGGGCTAAACCATTTTCTGCGGGTACTTGATAACACCCCGATGCCAAAATTTGGCCATTTTCAAGAGAAGACATCTTTGAACATTCAGATGTCAGCTATTAATGAGAAGAGTTTAAAATTAATGCATGCCTGATTTCATAGCTTTTTTTCTGTGTGGTTCTATAGCAGACTTTTAGGAGCTCCTTATTTAGTGTTCGACATTGTCGAGAACTTTTTTGGCTTAAGAGCAGTAAAGCTCCATTACAGTAGTCTCATTGTTCCCGATGACATTAAGCACTCTTTTGAAATCACGTCTTTTTTAATTTGGTCGGATGGCTATCTTCACCACCCGGTGGGTTTGGTTGATGTGTGCAGGATATGGACGCATCTGCTACACTTTTATCATCTTGGACTTGGCGGTATAAAGGTACCCATTTCGCACAGTACAGTTACCGACCACCTGGTGATTGCGTTAAAACGTATAAAACTTGCAGTCGTGGTCGGCCACTGCTCATTGGAAATTGGATTTAAAACATAATAAATCTGTCATCGAGCACACTTTTTTTACCTGTGTGCACCTATATCAGACTTTTAAGAGCTGTTTATTCTATTCTAATATATATATATATATATATATATATATATATATATATATATATGTGTGTGTGTGTGTGTGTGTGTGTGTGTGTTTATATATATATAGGTAACTGTACTCGTCTCGAAAAACGATATAATATATATATATATAGATATAAAATTAAGTAATTCATTGAGTCTGAAAGAAACCTCAACAGAATGCAGAAAGCACTGGACGGCCGTTTCGTCCTATATTTGGGACTCATCAGCAGTGCGCATCCACTATCGAGAATTGAAACCCTGACATGTTGTCAAGCAAACATCATACCAACTGTTCCAACGGGCCTCGGTGGCAAAGAGATAGCAAATCAGACTCAATATCGTGCCGCTCGCTCAAATATTCCGTGGTGGAACTCAGCTGAAATTCTCTGTAACCATGGGACTGTGCCCCCCGGAGCCACGACTACTATCACCAAGCCGCTCAAACTGAAGCATTAGAAGCCGGATCAAGTAATGATATAGATATGATAGAAATTGTTAGAGGATTTGATAATTATAATTAAGTAATTCATTGAGTCTGAAAGAAACCTCAACAGAATGCAGAAAGCACTGTCTTGTCACACTGATGAGAAACAATTTGTGAATGACACACACACACACACACATATATATATATATATATATATATATATGTATATATATATAGTGTCATTCACAAACTGTTTCTCATCAGTGTGACACTATATATATATATATGTGTGTGTGTGTGTGTGTGTGTCTTTCACAAACTGTTTCTCATCAGTGTGACAAGACATACGATCGCCTCAAACCAGGATGGAAACCCGACTGATTTGGCATCAGTCGGAGACTCTACCCCTAAGAGAGGGATGAAGGTGAATTTAGAGGTATTTATTTTTCGATAAATACGCCAGTTACTGGAGAACTCGATTCGTCTGAACGAAGAGTCTTGCATCAGCTGCAGTAATAGTCACTGTTTACAAATTCACTTTTGTCCTCGAGACCAACCGAAATAAATTTTTCACAGGAGCATCTATATATTGTCATCCACAGACTGCCTGGCTATATATCCAATATAATTTAGGAATTTGAATTGATCAGGAACACATTTTCTTAAGGGACATGTGAATTCGTAAATAATATTGGTAATGAGTGATTTGGATTTTGCAGGTGAGTTATTATTGTTGACGATGAGTTTAGGAGTTTCATTTTTTATAGTAGATTATTAATTTGATTTTCTTGTTTTTTTTCCAATGCAGTTGAGTATTTTTTATAATGTTTCTAAGATTCACCCTGCTTATAATTACCTTGCATTTGATTTTTGTAGAAAATATTTTTATTTTGAAATATTACATTTCATGTGGCACAAGGCCAAACAGGGTGAGTAAAGGTTGGCTGTCACTATCCTGCACCTTGTTAATCTGATTCATGACCCATTCATTCTTTACAATTTACTAATACACCACAAGAACTCATCCATCGTCATTCATTCCAATACATACCGAAATACCGCATGATATGAAAATATATACAAATTTTGATGTTACTGTTTATATCTGTATATTCAGTTCTGCTATTATAAAGAAAAAGTTTAATATGGTGATCTATGAGGTAATTCGGAAAATCGTTATTGACTAGCGTTTGTTTCACATTAAGAGGATAAATTCTCGTGCGCTCTCATAGTAGAATTTTTAATAACGCCTATTTTATATATTAAAGAACTGTGTTCCTGATCAATCAATATATATATATATATATATATATATATATATATATATATATATATATAAGAAAGAGATTTGTATAATTGTATTAACATTAACACTTTATGTAGTATGTGGCGAACACGTACCAGTACAAACGCACAAGTGGCTCCGAGTTGCACTTGGACATGTCTGTCGAAGCTAGTCACATCCGGTTATTTACTTCGATAGCAGCAGAACAGCATGACATGTCTATATACGGGCCTCTCTGCAACTTGTTCAGATCATGGGTCTTTATCAATAAAAGCGACAGGAACACTAACAGCCACTAGTTGGCGAGACTAGATTTCCTAATGTCATTGATTTGGTGTCTTATGAGAATATTTCCTTGGTGCATTTTATTCCGGATGTTGCGTGCCACCTGCAGTGGTACGGTTTCCGAGGCAGCCGGGCAGGTTGGTTGTTCACGTTTTTTTTTTAAAAAATCAACATTGCACTCAATGGAAAATCTGCAGTTTGATGTGCTAAATATCGAGACTAAAAATTAGTTTAATAGCTTTTAACAATTTTTGAGCTTTAAAGATGGTCTGAAAAAATGTACTGTAATACCTAATTTCCGCAGGTCTTTGCGTGCAAACTGACTTCAAAATGTTAATATTTTAAGAATTTGGTTTGGTTTATTTTGCTTTATAGCATATCAACTTCACTGGGTTATTTAATGCCGACAACATTTTTAGGATAGATTTGTATGAATACAATATGTATTCTTTGGTTTAGATTGATTTGGTTTGTTTTACAGCATATCAACCTCAATGGGTTATTTAATGCCGACAACATTTTTTATTGCTGGTAATATTTTGTTTTGTCAAAAATCTGTTTCTGGTAATATTTTTCCTTCAAAATTGTATTGCTGGTAATAGTTAAATATTTGCCCAGAGCTGGGACCCTAACAGGTGCTACCACCTCGGGTCAGGGTGGACCTGGGAACACCAGCAATTACGAGGTGGTTCCATGCTCCTCAAAACCTGATCAGACGCCTTGCTGCTGGATGTAGTTTATCGTCTTACCCAGGACGATATTTTAAGAATAATTCCAAATTAAATGAATATCTTTTGTATTCGATACATTGAATGGAAAATATATTCAAGCCATATTCTAATTATGAATTACCTCAAGTAAAATATGCAACTTGTTACTGTATTCGTAGTGTAAAAATAATAGTAAAAAAGATTGTACTATCATCTTGTTGAAAATACATCTTAAGTGTAACATTAAACTCAACATCTATACCGACCAATTTTTTTGATCATTTTTATCGGGCAGAATCTAGTTTTTAAATTGAAAATAATGTAATTTTTTTGTTGTAACAAATAGATAATTTACCAATGCTAGCCCGCGTCCATGTAATTTTACATGTACCATATTGAATCCAATGTAGGGTAGGGGATGCTGATGCACCCCCGGGCAATCTTTGTTATCTGTGGGGAGAGGAATGAAAGAAAGTAAAATAATGACGCTAAGTGTAAGGGAACCGGAAATATGATTGTCCCAATTAGCGGTGTAAAACGCCGTTAGGTAGCGCTGTTGAAATCTATTAAAAAAAAAAAAAAAAAGAAAGACACATTTTCCTGCCTCCTTTTTCTCAAGCATGGTCCAAGATGTAGTAGTACATGGAAAACGGACTGTCTCGCTGGGGCACGTAAATTTCCCCGGTCCACTGACGACTGACTCTCTCCACTTTCCAAAGGATGGCGTTTGCACGTGCCTTCCAAAGCATCCACCTACGAAGTAAGTAAAACGTTTCTTTGGTTGTTCCATCTCTGAGCAAGGTTGGTTGGAGCGCGCCCATTAATACGATGCTTATACTTACTTACCCTAAGACTGAATCAAAAAGAAAACGGACACACCCAAGAGACATTGACGACAAAAAAAAGAGAAACAGTCCGTGACAGAAACAAAAGTTTTGCCATGCTCCTTTGTTTATCATATGTGAAAACGAACAGCCTAAAAGACACAAAAGCACAACCATTAAATTCCATATAACCCTTTTTCCCCCCACAGTGGCTCTTTCCGTCCTCATATAAATGAGCGATCTTGTCTCAAAAAACCGGTACGAGATTTCTAACTTGAGGAATTCTACATTATTCGGACTATTGTCCTCATCTTTGTCGCCATATTTATTACAACATCCCGGCCGTTGTACGCTCCGGCCTTCTTCAGGTGATTGGAATGTCGAACTGAACCTTTTATTTCGCTCAAATGGACACATGGCACAGTGGATAAATGTGTTGGTTAGATCCAGTGACAGGATCCAAAGAGTGTGAGTTCAATACCTGGTTAAGGCAGTAGAGAACTTTCAGAGGGAAATTAACAGGAGATAACTGATAACTGACATCCATTAAACATGGCACGTGGAACTACAACAGTCTACCCCAGTGAGCGAAATAAAAGGGTTCAGTTCGACATTCCAACCACCTGAAGAAGGCCGGAGCGTACAAGAGCCGAAACGTTGTAATAGATATGGCGACAAAGATGAGGATAATAGTCCGAACAATGTAAATAGTGTACATAATACGTCATCTCAGAAATATAGACAGATACTGAAAGGCTGAAACGTTGTAATAAATATAGCGACAAAGATGAGGACAATAGTCCGAACAATGTAAATAGTGTACATAATACGTCATCTCAGAAATATAGACAGATACTGAAAGGCTGAAACGTTGTAATAAATATAGCGACAAAGATGAGGACAATAGTCCGAACAATGTAAATAGTGTACATAATACGTCATCTCAGAAATATAGACAGATACTGAAAGGCTGAAACGTTGTAATAAATATAGCGACAAAGATGAGGACAATAGTCCGAACAATGTAAATAGTGTACATAATACCTCATCTCAGAAATATAGACAGATACTGAAATAATTCATCCTCTTTTGCTTGCCAGGGACAATTATTTGACTAATAATCTATGACTGCCATGACAAAGTGAAGCATTTGGGCATTGTAGACACTTTAAACAAATTGAGGTTGTCTGGATTCTGCATTCCTAAGGCAAGGCATGTGGCAAATAATGTTACTTGAGAAAAAAAAAAAAAATAAATAAATGAAATGAAATGCCTTTTCCTTTAGGTATGCTAAATTTACTAATTCGTCCAAACGCAGTGAACCTTGACAAAACCTTCCTACTTACTGGTGCTCAGTATACAGGACATGTTTTTTGAAAAGGAGGATAGACGTGTAAGTAAAATGTATTTCTTATTTTTACTTATTTGAATATACGAGCTGTACACATTGAACTTGAGCACTCATTCTTGCTTTTATTCGATTTACCAACATTCATGGTATACGTTCTCATATTCATAATGCCAGATCTTTTGTTACTGGTTGTAATCTTTTAGGAGATTTTTGCTTAATTAATTTACAAAGTTTAACTCCTGTAACAAAACACCTTACGACAATTTTGTATTCTGCATGGATAGTTGTCATATACACCATTGTTTATTTTGTTTTATTTTTAGCACAACCGAAAGAAAAAGCTTAACCAGAGATCATTGTAAAACTGAATTCAGGATGTAAAATGACCTCAGGATCAAGAAAAAAAAATCATTTTCAAAATGCATCGATCCACGTCATCAACCATTGGCCACTGTTCCAACCGGCATCAACAATATGCAATAAACTGTCCTCAGGACAAAACCTTCTCAAAACCCAAATCGAACCCGTAGGCCTCGACCGTGGTGATGGAAAGCGGTCGCATGGCATTACCATCTTCCCTTTTAAAATGGGTAAGTCGTTGATTTGGGATGCGACCTGTGCGGATACATTTTCGGTCGGTAATTTGATCAGGTCCGCGGTTGAGCCGGGGTTCGTCGCCCGGGACGCAGATAAAAAAAATAGCTAAATATTCTTCTCTTGCTGATAGATTTTTTTTTTACTCCTGTGGCAGTGGAGACTTCAGGGGTTATTGGCCCTCATTCGATGGTGTTCCTTCGGAGGATTGGCGCGATTGCCTCTCGATTAAGGAACGAGCCTTGCGAAACGGAGTGGCTCTTTCAGCGTATCTCACTGGCGATGGTTCGAGGTAATGCTTTCTCCATCATTGCGGCAAGCAGAGGATAGAAAAAATTGTTTATAGTTACGTTGTTCTGGAATTGTCATCAATGGTCGACTGAACTTGCTTTGTTTCAATGACTTTTGTTTCGTTATTAGTGGTTACTTTGTTCAATAAATGATTTCTTATTAAAACAAAAAAAAACAAAACCGTCTCTCACCCTATACATGAACATGAAGATTTTTGCAATTTTTGTCAATGGATTTTCTTTAACAGAAATAAACCTCGCAATATATGTTGCAAAGTTTATTTCTGTTAAAGAAAATACAGTTCTGTTCGATAAAAGTGATCACCTGAATTTATTTACTTAAAATTTTTTTCGCCTATTGTTTTTGGGGTCAAACTAATTTTTAATCTTAATAATATAAAAACCCCTTCCCGACCACCTAGTAAAAAAGTTTACTCACCCTAAGGTATTCTATTGATAATTATAATTTTGCATATAAATGAGATTTAGGGAAAAACTCTGTGCAAAAAAGTGACTCATTTATTTCCTCCAACTAGTAATCAATAGAAACAAAACCGAACAGCTTTAAATGAAGAATAATGGAGGTATAATTTATTTGTAATAGGTAATATAGTTCGAAATATTTAATAATCTATGGGTCCTCCTTTATTTTGAATAACCTTTTCAATCCTTTTTGGCATTGACTTGATTAGGTTCTGGCAAATCTCATCTCCAAGCATTGAATTCCATTCGGATATGAAATTCACAATCAAATCCTCTTTCTCGAGAGCCTGTACTTTATAATGCTCCATAGGTTTTCTATGGGGTTGAGGTCAGGAGATTGGGGCGGCCATGTCATAACACTCACCTGCTTCTCATCAAAGTATTCCTTCATCAATTTTGATTTGTGACAGGGATCATTATCCTGTATAAAAATGGGCTTGGTGGGGTCGATTTACACCCTTTCAGCAGAAGGGAGCAGACAAGACTCTAAAATTCTCGTGTACTGCTCGCTCCTGGGGGTCTTTTCAATAGGTTTTAAGAAAGCAGTTCCATAAAAAGAAAAGCATCCCCAGAACATTATACTGGACGGATGCTTGACAGTAATTATTGCTGAATTCAAAGAGCTTTCAAAGTTTCTTCTTCGGATTTTAGATCGCTTATCCTTTGAATTTAGCTCAACTTTTGTTTCATCGGAGAAGAGAACATTTATTAAAAAAAATCAGGTGAGTCACTTTTATCGAACAGTACTGTATATTGTACTTAGTCATATGTACAATAATACGTAAACCGCATTAATAGAAATAAACTATTTAAATTTTTAAGATTTATTATTAATGAGAGGATTACCTTTGCATGGTCTTAGCATTAATAAAAGACTCACATTAATAGAAATGTTTCTTGTCTATTCAACTAATAGACAAGAAACATTTCTATTAATGTGAGTATCCTTAGAAGCGGTGCTCTTAGAGGTTGAAACACGCAAGGAGTCTTAGTAAAAAAAAAAAAAATCAGGTGAGTCACTTTTATCGAACAGCACTGTACATTTAACAAGTAGGAAGTTACAGTGCCTCAAGGTAAAAAAAAAGAAAGAGCACTTACCTAATTTCTACAACCAAATAGGAACGTCTTCGCACAAGGGAAACCAGATCTCCAAATTGCAGTCAGACGAACATCCGTAAATGGTTTAGCGTTCTGAATATAAAAATAATCAACATAACACTTGCAACAGCATTACTTGGGAGAGTCTGATAATAAAGTTATGCACCGATTATTTTTAGTCAGAAATAAATGTGTATATATATATATATATATATATATATATATATATATATATATATATATATATATATATATATATATATATATATTACACACAATTTTAGGTTTTGTAGTGAGTTAAAATTTTTATTAAAAAAAACTTTAAAGACGCAATAGCAATTGTTTGTTTGGCAAAATAGTATTAATTTTTTTTTATTTTTATTTCTTACAGAAAGAAATCCATTTAAAGAAAAACAAATGGTACTTATTATTGATGGTACTTATTATAAAATCAAATCAAAGTACCTAAAAGTTAATTTAATATTAAATTGCTTAGAATATTTTATTACATTTTTAAGATAGCTGGGTAGTTATATGAGGCGTTCACGTTGGACACATAATTGTTTTTCAGGCATGTCGTTCTTTAATTTTCTCATATCTAGCCGTCAGTAAATCACTCAATGCATCAAATCCTATCAGTGTTTAAAAAAAATGTTTTTTGTGATATTTTAAAATAGGCTTCGCATTTTTATGAAGATCCCGAAGGGTTAAAATGAATTTTTAAAAATGAAATGTCTTTCGATAGATTAAATTTAATATTTCCAATTAGTAAAATACTTTACCGTATTTAAAAAAAAAAAAACTAATTTAAATAGACTTGATTTTTTTTTCTAAAATAGCTGATTAGCACATTTTAGTCGTTTTTCATCGCAATGTAATTCTCTTTACTAAAAAAAAAAATTATCAAAAATAAAACATACCTTTCTGAAAAATATCTGACTTAAAGTATAATTTATTTGATTTGAAACAAATATCCACTTTAAGCTTAAAATATCACAGAAATGCATTTTTTAACGCGATAGTAGCTGTGTTTGACACTGTGATAGCAAATCTAATGTTCTACGGAAACTTTAAAACATAATTGAAGAAAATGACGTGAGCCCCTTTTTTATTATTTAATTACTAAGTAATCTTGAAATTTTAAAAATATTTTCCGTAATCTAGTGGTTTTTTGAATTTTAGCTTTAAATTTTCTATAACCATCGCTCTTATTTTCTGATAACGTCGCGTATGGGCATCCGTATTTACAAAAATCGGCACGTTTATACAGGAAAAAAATTCTTTAAAACATTGGTTCTTTTTGATGTGTATTAAACTTTTCCATTTATGATTAGTAAATATAATTTTCACTTAATAATATAATTTAAAATGCTGAAAATAATACACAATCTTAAGATTTAAACTTAAATTTTTTAATTAAAACTTAAATGCAAATTGTAAAAATTCATTATTTATCGACAATTATTTTCATTAATACATCTTATTTATAAAAAGGCAATTAAAAGTTTTCTAATTAAATAATATCAGTTCTATCACATTGTTTCATTTTACGATTCAGAGCAGATTTTCGGTAATTGGTGTTTCTGTTTGACGAAAACAAATGATTTAAATTCTCCAAGGGTCCTGCTTTAACTAGATTCCCAAGTAGGCATCTACGCGGACGACACTACAATTTACTCCTGCCTCAAAAACAAATCACCGCAAGGAAATTTTTCTCGCCGGAGTCGATCCTTCAAATCTACAAATCAACCATTCGCCCTTGCATGGAGTATTGCTACCATATATGGTCTGGAGCCGCTTCTGTTTGTCTCAAGGTTCTGGACTTTTATGCAATGGATTTTGGCCCTGATCTGGCATCTCGTCTGCCGTCGCTCTCTCACAGATGTGCCGTCGCCTCCCTTTGCCTTTTTACAAATACTTTCACGGTAACTGCTCCGAAGAGCTGCGTTCGCTGGTTTCCAAACTTCATGGATTTAAGCATTCTACTAGGCTGGCATCTCGCTCACACCCTTTCACTGTCGAAACTGTTAAATGTAGCCGTCTCTTCTACTTCAATAGCTTCATGTCTCGCACCTCTCGCCTGTGGAACTCCCTCCCCTTTTCCTGTTTCCCTGATAGCTATAATCACCAACTATTCAAATGTAATGTCAATCGACGTGTCCAGATGCCCTGATCTATCCCCTATCACTCCTATTTGCTCTCGCTCCACCTCTCTCTAGCCCCTTGCGTGCTAGTGGCTTCCCTCCTTGCTTGGGGTGAAACGATTAAAAAAAAAAAAAAAATAATAATAATAATACTTTGGTTTCTCTTAAAAACAATTTGACGATAAAACTTTAGGGATTTTCAGAAAAAATTTGGGAGGTACCTATTTTAAACAAAAATGTAATGTTATTCAATTCAGATTAAAATCGGGTAATCTTCCTCGAATAACTTACCTGAAAAAGTCTATTTTATTTGAAATATTTTTAATAAAGAATTATTTTCCTGTTGCCAGAAAATATTTTCTTATTGAAAATCTTAAATTTAATCTAGTAGCTTGGAATTAAAACTAAAATTAAGGATTTAATATATTTGTTATATGCATAAACTGCTTATCGCTTTAAGGAGGTACCTACTTTAATGGCAATATGGTGTCGCAGTTAGCTCCTCCTCATTTCCTTAACCCTTCAACAGGGGTCTCTATCTCCCGGGAGAATAAATACTGGCTGACCTTTCGCCTCTCTCTCTCTCGCCACGGCTTCGCACACGTGCGGCCAACTGCCTCTCCTGGGGCCGCAACCTCGCGCGTGAGGCGAGGTAAAAAAAGAAAAATTCTCTTTTTCACTTACACAACTATGTGATCTCACACAAGCAGCGTTTCCCATATTCTGGGAACACGCTTACGCGTTCGTACGGACACTCAACACTCACACAACTTTCCATACAACACTGTAACATTTTATTCATGTCTTCAATGTATTTGTAATTCGTGTATTAATCTATTTGTTATTAATATATATTTGTTTGCATACATGTATATTCGTCTTGTTTGTTTCTTTGGACTCCATTGAAGTCCAACATTGTTATTTAGCTGGACCGGCCAGCGGAAGTCTTAACCCAGAGATATCCTCTCATTCTCTTCACATCAAGACACTTCACCCTCACCGCACGGTCTACTACAATGGAAAAGAAATTGAAAGGTTAGTTCTGGTAAGAGTGCGTATTGTACAACAGTTTCTTTTTAATCCACAATTTACGCTTGGAGATTAAATGAAAAACTCTGCATTTTCCTTGGAACTTTAGCTTTAATTCCAATCTAATAGATTGGATTTAATATTTCCAATAAGTAAACTGCTTTAAACTTTGAAAAAGATTATTAATTTAAAGTTTAAATTAAAAATATTACCTTTATTTTAAAATATAGCTGAAAAACTTTTAACGCGAAGGCTATGGGATGTGTTGATAGATTTATCGACAGTTTTAATGTTTGGCAAATTTAAGTAACATTGAACAGTAAAAATTGAATAAAATGCCAACGATTTTTTTTAATGTGTTTTTCTTAGCTCACTCTTCGAATATTTTGGACTACCTCCTCTAATTCGCGATACCTAAAGTTTAAAATGAATTTTAAAAATTAAACTTTCTTGAAGCTTTCATTTTAGCTTTGAAAGCTAAAGGATTAAATGTACTATTTCCAGTAAGTAAAATACTCTGTAGAGTGTAGTGTATTTCAAACAGAAATTATATTGATTGGCATCAGAGTCACTTTTTTTAAGCTAAAAATTACTGAGAGTATCAAGGGGAGTGTGAAAGGTTCTATGTTTATAGGGGCTGGGATCTCTGCTGGGAGGACGAGATTTAGACGGTGTTGTCAGAGGGGAAGGTTTCTTTTTGGGTGAAGGTGCGGAGCTGGCCGAGGACGTGGGAGGAATGGGATTTGAGTGTTGAGTCTGCTTTTGTTGATCTAACTTCATTTTTAGGACCTCTATTTTTTCAGATTTTTCATATCCAGGATCATATTTCCTTCGTTGGTCTTTAAGGGATTGCTGACAGGCCGGGGCATCACCCTTAACGTTGCCAGAGGGAGTGGGACTGTGTGTGTCTTTCGTCCTTGGGGCTTCTGAGGACCCGCTGTCTGGCGCTTCCCTCTGGCCTACCAGCTACCAGCCATTCCCCCTTCTCCGCAACTGCATTAGCAGCGGGCGAAGGCTCTTTGGGGAATGTGGCCTTAGATGTTTCGCCAACCAGAGGATTCACCGACCCGGTCCCGGAAGCTGGCGCGCCCATTACAGGCGAGGCAGAAGGTAAAGACGCGGTCAGAGGGGGATTTTGGTCTACTGGAGCTTGACATCCAGAGGCCTTCTTTTCTGGGCAGAAAGAGGAAAGGCGACCAGGCTTTCCACACTTCCAACATACAGGTTTGAGACTGGTCACAATGACCGGCAGCTTCAAGCGTCCAAGATCCAGACAGTTGGGGATGGAGCGGAAGGCATTTTCGTCCAACATGATTTCAAAGCTCCACCCCCCACCAGAATTTCGCCATACTGGGACAAAAAAGCAGCGATATGTTCCCCGATAACTTGAGGAACCTCGTATACTGCTACACTGGTCCTTCTTCGGCCTTCATACTCCGTGCGCAAGATAAGATCTTTTGTTATTAAATCACGGGTCGATGCCGCAACGCAGTCTTCAGGCGTCTTCATACGTCCCATATGAAAATACCGGCTCCCTTAACTATTCTGAGGGGCTTGATCCCCAAGGACTCCAGTGCTTTCAACACTGTGTTTTTCGTCGTGCAACAAATTTTGCGCGTACGCTTGTCGACGACGAAAACTGACACTATTTTTTGTCAATTTTTCTCAATTCTATGGGGTCTTCTAAGAGTTCACCTTCCACGACAAGAACTCCGCTAAATTGATAATACAGTTTGGAGGGGACTTCCTACAAGAGGGTGATTCCCCGGCCTCTGAATTATCTTTGCTCATGTCTTTGTATAGGTTTCTATTAGCCTCTATATTATTATGGCCATTATTGGCCTCCATACTTTTGGGACGTTGGCTATTTTTGGCTTCCGTAGTTTTTTTTCTCCCAAAGTCTTCATTAACAGCTGTATCTGCTAAGACTGGGTACTCCGTCGGATCGTCTTTATCAGGGTTTTTTTCACAGAAAATAAATGTTTCTTAACAGATTTCTTAAAGTCAGCCATAATAGGTTTTTTCTTTTTAATAAGGAAGGATGTTCTTTTAATTTTTTTCTTTTTATCCATTTTTTATAAGATTTTATACAAAGGGAGGGAAGGGGAGGGGTGGAAAGAAACAAAGACCGCCAATAGGCGATGGGGAATGCTAAATAAAGTTCGCCTATTAGCGAAAATAAAACAGTTATTAAAAAAAACACAAAACTCGCCCGAAAGCGAGACAGCAATTACAAAAACAAAGAACAGATAAATACAAAAATCACATGACAAACGAGAAAAATAAAACAAAGTTCATTTAACGGCAAGAAAAAAAATAAACACGTACAAAAATTAAAGAACTAAGTTTGCCCAACGGCGAAATAATAATTTTTTAAAAAAAAGGGAAAACACGAAAAAAAAAAAACGAAAACGCTAGACAAATAAACAACAAAGAAATACGAAACTTACAAAAACAGACGGGGCTAGTTACAAAAACAAAATGGCTGACGCCAAAACAAATAAACAAAAGAAATTAGACAATACAACGGTTAGAACAGAATAAATGGACAAATAGACAGAACAAGGCTTATTACGGAATAAATAGATAGACAATACAAAAATGGAAACGAAAAACAAAACACGAAAAACTTAAAGGATATTAAAAGGAAAGAAATACAGAATTAACGGGTAGTCAAAAAATAAAGCGATAAACGGACAGGCGTTACAAACAAAAGAAAAACGAAGGTATAATTAAAAGAGAAATTAAGGAAAAAGAAAATTAAAAAGAAAAAAAAAGAAAAAATAAGGGGGGTAAAATTTTAAACAGTGGAGGAAAAAAAAGGAAAGAAAATTCAAACAGTCGTAAAGAACAAAAGACAGTAATAAAGTCACACTTAACAGAAATACAGTTCAAACACAATCAGGGTAATTTCCAAAATATCGGATATTAAAACAACGGAGTCAGTAAGGGACAACTGAATGTTCAGAATAATAATTCTGAATGTTCAGAAATAAATCTTATCAAGGCGAATATCTGACTGGTGAATTGGACTGAAATTTGTCCTTTTATTTACTTTGAGAAGTTGAAATAGGCTCCAGAAATTTTTCGCGGTAAAACACATTCTGGGGTCGTCTCGAAAGCAGAGTTTCGCAATGTGTGGTGTTGATTGGTCGAAACTAGCTCTTATGGAATAGTGTATTTTTTAACAGGGATGAGTGGAAAAATCTGGACGATTCTACAGATTCAATGTAGTTGTTCCATCTCAGGTCAGTGGAAAACGTGAGGCCAAGAAGGCACAGAGAGAGGCTCTCAAGGAGTTGGGCATCAGCCATGCTGATAGGGGGCAAGGAAGGTTCTCTATGGTGGGTAAATGAGAGCAGTTTCGTTTTGGAGGCATTAAAGTTTACAAGCCATTTCCTGGCCCAGTCAACCACATATTGGAGGTCCTTTTCGAGACAAACGGCCAAGTTGGTCAGCAATGCCGGATTTACTATTTAGACAGGAGTAAATAGGAGTATCGTCTGCATAGATGTTGACTTGGGAACTTATGACATCGGGAAGATTGTTGATGAAGATCAGAAACAGTATAGGACCCAGGATAGAGCCTTGGGGGACACCAGCGTTCGTATGAAAGGAACTGGAGGAGAACCTGTTTAGGACAACCTTCATTTTACGATTTGACAGGAATGATTGTATTAAATCAAATAGTCGTCCTGTAATATTGTATCCCTCAAGCTTACGAAAGAGGCCGGCATACCAAAACCTATGAAACGCCTTAGAGATATCTAGAGCTACAGCTCGAGCTTCGTCGTTATTATCAAGAGATTGGTATACAAATTAAGTTATGGTTGCAAGCTCGTCAACGGTAGACCGGGCAAAGCGGAAACCATATTGCTTGTCAGAGAGCTTAACCACTTCGGCGTTTATTAAGGCCTCGAAGACTTTGCTTAAGAGTGGTAGGAGACTGATAGTACGGTAGTTAGATTACTCAGAGGATTTATATAGTTCTTAAAAACAGGGACGACAGATGAGGACTTTCCAACAGGCTAGAAAGCAAGAGTCAGTGAGGTAATAGTTATATAGTTTGGAGAGAACTGGAGCCGGCTCAGGAACAATACGGATGGTAGTCCATCACCACCACTTGCTTTATGAGAGTCTAATTTAGAGATGATGTCCAATACCATCGACAGGGTTATGCACATCTCACTTGTAGGAGTTACCTCCTCCTTAATTCCCATATTGTCACCAGGGGTCTCTCTCCCCATAATATAAATACTGAGAAACTTCTTGCCTCTTTCTCTTCTTTCCTTCAGGCCTCGTGCCGAATCCCACCACGCGTGGAGGTGAGGAAAATATCAGCGAAGATCAGCGTTTCCCATTTCTAGGAAAACGCTATGAACATTACAAACATATGCGTACGTACGAACATTCACCAAAGAACAAACACAAATGTTCACCCACACACAAATATTATGTCTACGTGACTTGTAATTTGTTTAATACATATTTATATATATATATATATATATATATATATATATATATATATACATATATATATATATATATATATATATATATATATATATATATATATATACGTCTTGTTTGTCTTCTTTCATCTTCGGTTGGACAAATTAAGTCCGTCAATTTTCATGTAGTTGGGCCTTTTAATATTCTACCAGGAGTTACACACGTGTTTCTAATACAACAACACGTAAATACACATCCGTTCCTCTACACACTCAGTAAACACTCAGTTCTAGGGGGAAATCAGGTGTGGGTACTCCAGATGAGTGTAGTACCGAGTTGGATGAGAATTTCCGAGTTCTTTTCGAAAAAAAGAATCACGAACTCAAAAGTATTCCACATTTGACAAAGAACTATTAGCTGCATACTTATCGGTGTCACATTTTATACATTTAGTGGAAGGAAGAAATGTGCTATTAATAACTGACCATAAACCACTTTTAAAAGCCAGTCTTTGTTAAAGTCCGATAGACAACAACGTCACTTCCGTTTCCTTAGCGAGTACGTTAGCAATATATCTTACATAAAAGGCTCACAAAATATAATGGCCGATTTTTTTTAACTCGATCTTCAAATGTAATCAATATTGATGTTTGCTACTTACGAGTAATAATGAAACACCAAAATATTGACGATGAAATCAAAACTTTCCGTGATCGTCTGAAACCCAACATTGTAAACAAAAACGAAGTACTATTATGTGACGTGTCATTACCATTTTCACGACCTTTTGTGACGCAAAAGCTAAGGAAATCGGTATTTGACAGTCTGCATAATTTATCACAAAATGGCAATATATGAGGTCCCTTCTCAGGTCATCGGAACACCTCGCGGCATTTCTATCCCAGTACGGCGAAATACTGGGCGCTTCCTGCGATAGCCTGAACGGGGGGAGGTTTGAAATACTACTAGATCGAAAAGCCTTCCTCTCCATCCCCAACTGTCTGGAAGTAGGGAGCTTGAAGCTGTCGGTCATTGTGACCGGCCACAACCCGGTAAGCTGGAAGTGTGGATAGACTGGTCACCTCTTCTCTTCCTCTCCAGAGAAGAAGGCCTCTGGAAGTAAAGCTCCAGCTAGTGCAGTTGTGGAGAAGGGGGAGGGGGAATGGCTGGTTGCTGGTAAGGCCAGAAGGAAACGCCAGACAGCGGGTCCTCAGTCTCCTGAAGCCCCAAAAACGAAAGGCACTTAGAGCCCCACTCCCTCTGGCAACGTTAAGGGCGATGCCCCGGCCTCTCAACTGTCTTTTCAAGAAGAAAAAAAAGAAAATTTCATCCTGGTTTCGAGAAATCAGAAGAAATTAAGGAGCTGAAAAAGAAATTGGACAAACAAAAGCTGACTCAACCCCAAAATCCTATTCCTTCCACGTCCTCTACCAGGTCCACCCCTTCACCTAAGAAACGACCTTCGCCTCTGGCAGCACCGTCCAAATCGCTTCCCCTCAGTAGAGATCCCAGCCCTTATAGACATAGATCTTTTTACACCCCTCTCCACACACCCAGTCCTTCCCTCGTTAAACAAAAATCCTCCTACACACTTCTGCATACTCCCAGTCCTTCCCCCGTTAAAAAAGCGGATATGCCACCTCCCTCTTCCAAACGTCAGAGAAGCCCCTCACAGGAGCTAAAAGATAAGAAGAAAAAGGCGTAGAAGCTTATTTATAACACGGGAGAGGATGTTTATCGAATTTCCCCTGCTCAGGCCGAGAGAACCCGGGATTATGGAAATCGAATTAAAGATTTAAAGTACTTACTATCAATAAGGCAGTTTGCAGATATGGACATTGAAGTGCCTCAAAACTTCTCGCTTGCCCAAAGGGTTCTGACAGTAATCAGAACGGGATCTGGAGCAAAGCAGATTTTGGCAATGCTCGATGAAGCCATCATCTCGTATAAGATGGCCTTACCGATTGCTATTGTACAAAATCAACAGTTGAAAAATTTAAAACAATTTTGTACAGGGAGGTCCCAGTTTTAGTTCACCCCTCCCTATATAGAGCCCTTAAATTGACTTTCCCCTGGGATATCGGCGGAATCTCCCAAGACGGTACCATCAAGATGGAGATGGGCCATGGGTCTATGGGAGAGGCTGTCGGTATCCTTACCCTGACCATGTTCAAACCAGTACTTCAACACTAATCGGTCTTCACTATGGCTCTCTGGTTAGCAAGTGTAAATGTCCGGGACCTGAGGTCGGAGTCTCGAAGGGCGAGGCTCGCTCTGGACCTTCAGCGCCTCGGGGTGAATGTTTGTTGTGTGCAGGAGACCCGGTTTTCTTCTCATGACCGTGAGGACGTGCTGTCTAAGGGGTTCTCCTTTTATTCAGCATGTTTTGGTGGTCGTTCGAGGGGTGTCTCTTGGTTGGTGAGCAGGTCTTTGAAGGCTGCATGTACTCTTGTCTTCGCAGATCCGGCGGGCAGGCTTTGCGTGCTGGATGTTACCATAAAGGATAAGGCTCTACGACTCATTGGGGTTTATGCTCCCAATAACCATTCTGAGCGACCTGCTTTGTTTCGGCAGATCGGGTCATACTTGACGACACCTCGTCGGGTAGTTTTAGCGGGGGATTGGAATGCCGTCCTTGACTCCGATATAGATCGTATAGAGCAAAAACCGGGTACTAACAACCGGGATGTGAAACCATTTCGGGACTTTATCGATGAGTTTGATCTTGTCGATAAGTACCTGAATGAACACCCGAGAGAAGTAGCATGGACTTGGACAAATAGTAGCAACTCGGCTGCTGTGACGCTTGCGAGCTACCTCGACCTAGTTTTAGTTAGGAGAGTTGATGTATTGCTCTTAGGGTGTCCAAGCTTCCATTATATAGTTTATTCGGATCATAGGCTTGTCCGGGTCCGTGTAAACTTAGATACGCCTAAGGTTAGGTTGGCTGGTTATTGGAAATTAAACTGTTCATTATTTGGTGAGCAGGATTTCCGGGGCCAGCTGCTACTAATGATACAGAGGGAATTGACGGGGGCGGTTGTAGGGAAGGCCTGGTGGGATAAATTAAAATCCAAGATTAGAACGTTTGCTGTCGATTTTAGCGGCGCAAACGGCTTTAGAAGAAAAAGTTCAACGGGCAGAGAAACCCCGTGATAGTGGGGAAATAGCTTTAGCTAAGGCAGAGTTGTCCTCCTTGCTTATCAAGAAGGATCAGGCTCTGGTAGTTAGGGCTAGGTTAAAAAAATGTCCTCTGAGGCGACGAATATGGCCGCTGAATTGCGTGCAGAGGAAAATCGGACTGCATCTCGGCGACATATCGCGTGCGTCACATTGCCGGATAAGCGGACCGTGACTACAAACGCGGGCATATGCGAGGCCTTTCGGGATTACTTTCAGGAACTTTTCACCAGGGAGATCGGTCTGAGCGCTGCTCAGTTCGACGCTTATTTAGCCGACTTTCACCGCCTCGAGGAATCGGAAATCTGGGAAGCGCTGAAACAGGTTGGCCTGGATAAATCTCCGGGACTAGATGGTCTTCCCTACGAAGTTTACTTAAGACAGTCGCCCGTTTTTGTTCCTTTGCTGGAACTGATTTTTAACCACTGGATAAAGCAGGGGTCTATACCTCAACGCTTCACCAGGGGTGTGATCAAGTTGCTGCGTAAGGACAAGAACGGTGGGGATCAGTTAAATAACTTTCGACCTTTAACCATGTTAAACACAGAGTTAAAGATTTCAGCGAAGATCTTAGCCAACCGTTTGCAGCTTGTCCTGTCTAGTTTGATTGGCTCCGAACAGACTTGTGCTGTGAAGGGCAGGACTATTCAGGACAACCTTCATATGGTTCGCTTGATCTTAGAACAAGTCGACAGTGAAGCCGCTCTGATCAATTTAGATCAGTCCAGGGTTGACCATCGTTTTCTGGAGGCTGTCCTTTCGGCGGCCGGTTTCGGAGCCGACTTTCGCTCCTGGATCCGAATTTTGTATGCGACCCCCGGTGCGCTGGTGGAAGTGAATGGGGTAACATCGGAGCCTTTCGTATTGTCTCGCTCCATTCGTCAAGGTTGTCCGCTTTCGCCTTTGCTTTACGTTCTTGCGTTGGAACCTTTCCTTCGCAAATTAAAGGCGAATCCGGTCCTTCGCGGAATTTCCCTACATGGAGCTACCACCTCAGCCAGGTATTCTGCCTATGCTGATGACGTTTCGGTTCTTGTGTCGAACAGAGCCGAGATTGACGAAGTCAGCAAAGAGATCAATGGTTATAAGATGGTGACAGGAGCCAAGATCAGCCGCGATAAGTCTGTTGGCTTGCGGTTTGGTGCGTGGAAGGGAGTTTCTCTTCCCGGACCTTTCCTCTGGACGGATGGGCCGGTCAAGATTCTCGGCGTCTGGTTTGGTCCTGATCTCCATTTGGATATTAATTGGTCGAAGGTGATGGCCGTCCTGTCCCTACCCCGCTTTTTCGGGCTTGTGCCACATTTTCTGTATTTTTTTACAGAAATAAATATAGTAGAGTCCAGCTACTTACGCCTGTCCACACGAATCCACGACTTTACTCACAGCGCACACACAGATCTTTGTATCACATTACACATTTCTTCCTCTCTGTGACCAAGCAAAGTTCATGAACCAGCACTATTAATTTCTCAAAACAACACTTCTTAATTATTCTATTCCAACACCAGACTCTATTCAACATAGAACATTCTTATTCAAGAGAAATTATTTCGAACATTCAATCTTAATCAGAATACAGTTAAAGGGAAACAACTTTTTCTCCCTTAATTACTACACATCGTTGCATGATTGTTTTGTATGTTATTGTTTCAATATATATTTTATTTGTTGATGCACAATTGGTGTCTGGTTTTTTATTCTTGAATTGTTAAATGTATAATAGATAAATGTTCTTAGAACACGCAATTACATTTGATAAACCCAACACATAAGAAAAGCAGTATTTACAAGCTTAAGAGATGGAAAGATTTGACAATGACAAATTTTACACTAATTCATATATTCCTAAAGATTTGGCTAAGAACGGACACAGTACGAAAACCTTTAGAAGCGCCGTACACAAGCCCATTCCAAGTAATAATTCGATGTGACAAATATTTTACAATCAAAATGTCCGACAATTTGCATAGTAATGTTTCTATTAACAGACTAAAAAAAAAAACAGCATATATTTCTGAAACTACAAAGTCAAAGGATTCTGTCGAAAGACATCCGGAATTAAACAATTCCCAATCTCATATCAATGGAACTGATAATGAGAAACAAATAACTAAAATAAAATCCGGTAGAACAGTTAAAATGGAGAAAAGAGAACGACACACTTTTACTACTGAAAACGAACACAAAAATAAAACCCACCAAATTACACTCAGTTTGGAAACCTATGTAGTGACACTAAGAGCAGAAACAGGAAGTTACCTCTTTCATAGCTTAAAACAATGACATATTTCAGCCTTTACGCATAACTTCCGGTTGAAATTGATTAAATACAATCCTAAATAAATATATGTCAAGAAATGAGTGCGCCTGAAATAATCAATAACTTACAACTTTACTAACAATATAAATAGACCCCTGTCTAAAAGAGATTTCAACAGGAGACACACAGAGACGAACACTTACAACTGTGAGCGGATACATCAAAGACATGTCGGCTTCAACAACCACTCCTCACGCGTCATTTTTCACCGCCTTCACTTCTCTCATATATTTTATCTCATTTCTCTTATTCATGGGGCAGGACATATTACCAAATGAAACTAGCATCTCTCAAAAACACTTAAATATTTTTATAAACTCTTGTATTCATGGAAATATAACAAAAAAAATTATTTAATCTTAAATACCAACCTTGTGCCATCTATGAACGTTACTAGTTTTTGTACAATACGAAACAACTTATAAATGTTTATGTAAATCATTATTACATAATGATTATTATTTAATTGTTCTTAAGATGTAGTTTATCGTGTTTTATTTACTCATACTTCAGGACGTAGGCGATCATGGCTCTCCACTCTCCCTATCCCTTGCAGCTCTCAATAAGGTTCGTGCCTCTGCCAACTCCCCCAGAGCACGTTCTGCCATCCACTTGCTTAAGCTCGCCAGGTATGTCATGCATTGCTTTCTGTATCTTTTTCACTCTATTCGACCTGTGAGTATCAGATTCTCCAGACTCTCCTTTCTCATTACGTGTCAGAAAATTCAGAAATCTCATCTGCCTCTTAAGTATAAGCTTCCTCCTTGTTTGCATCCTCTTTAAGACCTCGTCGTTGCTCACACGCTCACTCCATGATATCCTTAGCGTCCTTCTGTAGAACCACATCTCCGCTGCCTCGAATCTCTTCTTCATCTTTGAGGAGACCATCTAACATTCGTTGCCGTATAGGAGGCCAGATGTCACGTAGCAGTCCAGTACTCTTTTCTTTGTCATCAAAGAAATCCTCCTGTTTTGCAGTACTCTGCCAAGCTTCTGGAATGCATCCTTGGTCATCCCAATCCGTCTTCGGATCTCAACGTTGCACCTGCCGCCCTCCGCGAAAACACTCAGATATTTAAACTTCCTCACATGCTTGATTTTAGTGTCCCCGACCTGCAAATCGCATTTCGGGCTCATCTTTTTACTGATGACCATGCATTCTGTCTTGTAGTTTATGCTTAGTCCCTACTCCTTGCTCGCCACCGCTACCTTCTGTAGGAGGTTTTGTAATTTCTTTTCCGTGCCTGCTATCAGTACTGTGTCATCTGCGTATCTTATGTTGTTAAAACTGTGGTCGCCAATGCTGAATCCCGGTAGGTTTTCCAATTCTCTCAGAATTGCCTCGCTGTATAGGTTGTACAAGTCCGGTGAGAAGACGCAACCTTGCCTTACGCCCCTTTCTATTTTTGTATATCCGCTGAACTCATTTTCTATGCGCATGCATGCCGTTTGCTGCCAGTATAGGTTCTTGATTATTCTAATATTTTTCCCCGAATATATCAAGATTGCTGAGCATTTCCAGCAGATCCTTGTGGCGTACTTTGTCGATATTTTTGCTTAGGCGATCATGTATCTTTCGATACATGACTGACAAAGCAGATTTTTTCCCGTAGTAAGTTGCAGAATCAGATTCCTATATTTATTGTTTTAAATCTCAAATTTGTGCAATTTAAACAGAGGCTCCCAAACATGTATAACAACTGATGCATTCTAATTGGTTGAAAAATATTAATTGGGTGTCGTCAACTACGTCCGAAGGTACCGACCCAAATGTTGACCTAGAGTTGACGCCACAAAATGTAAACATGTTCACGCCCCCCCCCCCCACGTGACCAAGAGAACTAATAAAAACGAAACTTCGATGAAACTTGGTCAGTGGGCCCTTAAAATATTGAATTCATTCACTTGACTTCATTGGAAATCAACACAACAACAAAGGAGACGGACCAAATTCCTCAACGCGACAACGAACCTTCTCACCAATTCCAGGCTTTAGGTTAATTACTTAACATAAACCCACCTTGCGAAAGAACGCTCACTCCAACAAAATATATTATTCCACAACAAACATCTCCGGTAAAAGAGTGACAACTCTGGAAATCACAGCGAGTCAAGAACACTTTTTTTAAAAAAATTTAATACAAAAAAAACAAAACAAAAAAACAACTGTTTAATTTTCCTACAACGACAAATATTCTTAAGCACACCTCACTTTCATACATACAGATCAGCAACTTAAATTCTTTCAATATAACACCCAATTAAGAACTCTAAAGTGTTTAACAACTTTAACATCATATATTTTGTATTTGTTGTGTTTTATAAAAAAATATTGATTGTTGAACAAATTCTTCTACTTGATTATTTCTATTGTTGCCTTTGTGACATTTGATTTAGTAAAAATAGTAGGTCAGTTTTATTTGTATTTTTAACAAATACAGATTGGCTGACCCACTATAAAGTTGCCATTTCTTTTTGCGATAGACCAGTTGCCATCCAAGGCTATAGAACCCGATTTGTCCTGTTATTTACCCATAGCTTGGAGGGGGGATTCATACCTTTCCCAAAGGTATTAGCACGTAAGTGAATGTAATGGATTCGACTGGAATTCGAACCCGACTCTCCGATTCCATGAATACCTAAACTAATACCCCAATTTTTACAAACATGTGGAGAGCTGGATGGAAATCATGATTTTTTTTTATTTACAACATAAAATAACCATGAGATATGCATGAATATAAGTAAACGAAAAAAATGTTCTTATGGGACCCTTCCCATCTAAAAACATGACAATAAAGCAAGTTACATGGGCAAAAAAGAGAGTGGGAACGTGTGGAAATAATAAAAAAAAAATAAACTGAAAGCGAAATGCCCCCCCCCCCCCCGCCCCAGAAAACTATGCTTTCTGTCGCCTAAAAAAGAGGAATGAAAATTTACTAAAAATAAAGAAATGTGTCCAATTACCGTTCGCTCCCTAACTAAATAAATCAATTTTAAGTGAAAACAAAAGAGAGACTAATGTTTTTCTCGGAAGAAAAAGTCCTTCAACCAGTCAGCTCAAGATTTCACTCGAGGTTATCGCCATTCGCTGAATTGTAAGCTTTTCAATTAGTTAGGTGATATTGTATTTAGTAAACCTAAATACAATATCACCTAACCGCTACAAATTAATATAAAATTTTAAAAATCTAAAATGTACAAATTATTTTAAATAATATAATAATAAATAATAAATAGTTTTGTGTAAGTTCACTATTCATCGGGAAAAAAAGGCAATTGTGTACTGTAGTACATGGTATATTTTATTTTTATTTATTCATATAAAAGGAAAGTTTTCTAATTATATAAGGCCTTATATATTTTACGATTCGGGGACACATTTTCCAAGGACTTGTCCTTAAAAGGGGGGGAAAAAAAAGAAAAATCCTTTGCTCTTTCCTCTTACAATGCAAAGTTTTTGATCATGACAGGGTTTATAGGTTTTGTGAGATTTTTTTCATCATATATATTTTTTAAGCGAATTTTTGAAGGTACGTACACAGTTTAACTCTGGCACATAATCTATACAAAAATGTATAAATTATACACGTTTCAAGGAGGAACAACTATGATGTTTAATAATGAATTAATTCATTTGCTTTACGCTTTTGTTTGTTTACAATTTCAGTGACATTCAATAATTCGCTAAAAAAAAAAAAAAAAAAAAAAAAGAAGAAAGAAAAAGTATACCATGATAAAAATTTTTTAGCAATTTAAATGTTCAGGTTATTTTTAAGAGGAAAGACCTAATTTTTTTTTGATTATTTTTAAAATTTTACTTCTTTCTAGTACGTCCGAAATTTTAGTTAAGTTTTTTTTTTTTCTTTTGAGTCAGCAATTTGACATAAAATCGATCATGTCACCCAATTTTTGACAACAAAAGTAAAATTCTCCGTTTAAAAATCTTGAAAGATTCAATTATACTTTTTTGAAAAGTTGTTAATTTAAGAAAATTAGAAAATTTAAAGTTTATTTAATGTAAATAGAAACAAACATTAAATTTTTGGCAGGAAAAAAATTAGCTGGAAAAAGACAGACTTAATTTTAAAACATGGAATAGCTTTATCGGAGTTAGTTCTTTAATCCTTCAACAGGGGTCTCTCTCCCCTGGCTATAAATACTGGCTGAACCTTCTCTCTTTTTTCGACTTAGTCCTTGGGCCGCTACCTCGCGCGGAGGCGAGGTAAAATCTCTCTTTTTCCACTTACACCAATATGTGACCTCTCACAGATACAGCGTTTCCCAAATTCTGGGAACACACTAAGAACAATACACGTACGTACGAACACTCAACACACACATAGTTTCTCCATATAAACTATGTAACAGTCCATTACTTTGTTTAACTTGTTTTGTTATTAATATATATTTATTTACCCATGTATACCGGTCTTGCTTGATTTCTTAATTGAGTTAATTAAAGTCTGGCATTCCCATGTAGCTGGACCGGCCAGCAGGAAATTTTAACCTTCTGATATCTTCACATCTTCACGCCCACGGTCCGCGACAGTTTATCACATTTTTGTATTAATAATTGAAAAAAGAAAATTGTCATTTTGTTTCATCGAAAAAATATTTTTGCTTCAGATAATGTCCTTAAGTTATTCATAAAAACCATTAAAATATTTTCTAATTAAATAATGTATTAATTTTATTGGGTTTTGTATTTTCCGATTCAGATCGAAATTTTGGTTAGAAACGCTTCTAGATTTACAAAAAAAAAAAAAAAAAAAAAAATCGAGGATTTATATTCTTCAGTCTTCTGCATTTAATTAAAATAATCACAAAAATACAAAATCGGATTTTAGTTTTCATAAAATTAAATAACGGGGGTAAAAAGATATAAAAATATTTTTACCATGACTTTCTAAAAAAAAAAAAACAAAAAAAAAACAAAAAAAAACAAACATTACTAAAATAATTTAATTTATTTGTGAATAAGTTCTGAAAGTTTCATTAAAATCCGACAATTTGTTTTTTCAAGAATTTCCTAATTCATATTTTTCAACTGAAAAAAAAAAAAGCACTAAAAAAAAAAAAAATAAATAAATAAAAAAATAAAAATAAATAAACACACTAAATGCTAACACCGCTACGTAAAAAAGAAAAGAGAGAAAAAAAATTTAACCAAAATTTCAAACGTGCTAGAAAGAATGAAAAAACTTCAAAAAATAATTTTAAAAAATATTTTGGTCTTTCCTTTTAGTTTTAATAGTAGCATAAAATTTTTGACGATAAAAGTTTGTTTTTATTAAGTTTGGGACTTCTTTTTTTTTTCATCATGCTATTTTTACAGCGAATTATTGGACACATCTATGCTGCCCCGAGTACGGCTTGAATAAAGGGGGGATTTTAAAAATAAACTCAAATTTTAAATCGGCACAACAGGAAATATTTTAAGTGTTTTTTTATTTTTGACTCATAAGAACGAGACTAAAAACCAGCATTTAGGAGAGGAAACAATAACTTATGCACAAGGAACAGAAAATGATGTATTTTGAAATTACTTCAGTGGACCGAGTAAAAAGCATCAAGAAAAATACATTAATTTTTTTTTGTTGTGTTTAAAAGTTTTGCGAGAGAAAGTCTGGAGGATTTTTTAATTTTTTTTTATTTTAAAAAAGCGCACTGAAAAGAAACTGTTACCCGACCGTTTATATTGAAAAAGGCAACTGATGACAATACATAGCGTATTACATAGGTCAGTCACTGAAAATAAATATCCACCTGTTTAAACGTGTCAGATAAAATTCTCAAATGTGTGTATGTGTAAAAAAAACAAAATAAATAATCTTACCTTTAATGGGGAAAGAAAAACGTTGATATCACAAGGATTTTATTTTTACACAGTTACTTCGCTTCTTTTGTTAACCTTTCCTCGCTAAAGATTTCAAAATACACTAACTGAACTCCTCCTGAGCGCCTGTTTAATTCGTGGAGAAAGAGGAGATGAAAAAAATCATATCTTAAAATATTTGAATAGTTGGCTAGTAAAATTGTTACTATTTGTTACACAGCTTCATTGAAATTCATGTCGACGAAATAGAAAATCCGATGAAAGTAAATCCACACAGGAATATGAAAAACAGCTGGTTAAATTGAAAATGATGTCTACGATTATTTATTTAAGTATTTATATTTCTTCTTCTTCTTCTTTCTCTCTTTCTTCTTTCTTCTTTCTCTTCTTTTTTCTTTCTCTTTTTCTTCTCTTTTCTTTTTTCTCTTTTTCTTCTTTCTCTTTTTTACTTTTTTCTTCTTTTTCTTTTTCTACTTTTTTCTTCTTTCCCTTTTTCTTCTTTTTCTTTCTCTTTTTCTTTTTTTTCTTTTCCTTTTTTTTATAAAAAAAACTTTATTTTATTTTTATTAAATTATTTATTTATTTTTTTTTTTTAGTACAGAATTCACTGAAAAGAGAATTTCGGAATCTTTTATTCATTGTGGTGCATTGTTTAGTAAATGAATCAATTAGATCGTTCCGCATGTACCGTGAGTTCGAGCCTTGTCATATGAGAGACCACGTTACGATAAGTAAACAAATGAGAATTTTTGTAGTGATAGACACAAATTAATCACTAAATGACCTTTAACCTTTAGTACACAGACTCAGGAGTAGAAACCCAAAAAGTAAATACTAATAAAAGAAAAAGTAATAAAAATACTTTACAATAAGAATAATAATTTAAAAAGTATCTATTTGTGAAAAAAAAAAAAAATGTGGCACAAGGCCGAAATTGGGGAAACGCAAGTCATCACTGTTGTTAATTTTAACTTAAATAGTCACATTCACTCACTGTCCCAGTTGCCTTGATCTTAAGTGTAACGTCAATCGACATCTGCAGTTGCCTTGTTGATCTATCCACTTCCCTTCTCCACATCTTTTCCCTTTTCATTCCTATCTGCTCTCGCCCCAAATCTTCTGTAACCCCCTTGCCTTGATCGATCCACTATCTTTCTCCACATCCTCTCCTTTACCACTCCTATCTGCTCTTCCTCCAAACCTTCTGTAACCCCTTGCGTGCCAGTGGCTTCCAGCCTTGCTTGGGGTGAAAAGCTTTAAAAAAAAGCAAAAAAAAAACAAACAAAAAAAACATATTTATATAAACACATATGCCACTCTAGTGATATGTTGATAAGAATGGACAATTTATAGATATTTGTTTACGGCTGCGTAAATAACAGCCACACAATTTATATTTAACGTAAAATACCACAAAACATGAAATACAAGAAGGAACAAAATGGTTTTAAAACATAGCATTTGTATTTATTTGTGTATATTGATGTACATGCGTAGAAGTTAAAGTTCTGTGGGTGTTATGTCTCTTAGACTGTCAATATTTTTATCTGAACTCACAAAAGTTGAATTAATTACAAAGCTGAGAAATGCTGAATAAACTGTAGCTTTAGAAGAATATTTCAAAGAGAAAAGTTCTTGTTGCGTGTTTGGAAATGTTCTGTATGGTTGAAATGTAGTTTAGATAGAAGCTGATATTTTCTGAAAATATTTACTAAGCTGAGTAGGCACTCTGATCCACTTTTTGCACAAAATTGTACAAAATTCAACATTGATAAGAAAGTGGTAGCGGGATGCTAAACCACAATTACCAAAACACTGCATTCTCTCCATGAATCAGTCATGTGCCATGCTTAAGCGATCATGTATCTTTCGATACATAACTGACGAGGCAGATTTTTTTCCCGCAGTAGGTTGTCATTTTTTTGTGCGGTAGGCCAGTTGCGATCCAAGGCTATAGAACCCGGTCTATCCTGCTATTTACCTACGTATACCTGGGGGTGGGGAGAAGAAGAGGATTGATACCTTTCCAAAAGGTATTAGCACCTAAGTGAATGTAATGGATTCGACTGGAATTCGAACCCGGCTCTCCGATTCCATGAATACCTAAACTAATACCCCAATTTTTACAAACATGTGGAGAGCTGCATGAACATCATGCTATTTTTATTTACTTCATAAAATAACCATGATTTATATGAATATAAGTAAGCAAAAATGTTAGTATGGGACCCTCCCCACGTTAAAACATGGCTGAAAAGCTTTTCATCCCGGTTCTTAAATTTAACTTAACTAGTCACATTCATTGATTGAATTATACTTATAATAATCCTTTCACCATAATACCATATTTAAAGACCATAATACCACATTCATATAAAATATGGCGCAATCACAAAAATACCGCATTCTCTTCATGAATACCTACATTAATACTCCAGTTTCTAGAAACTTCTAGAAAGGAGATTTTATTTACATTATAAAATAAACCCATGATTTGCATGAATAAACATATATATATATATATATATATATATATATATATATATATATATATATATATATATATATATATATATAATAAACAAAAATGTTAGTACAGGAACCTCCCAACATCTAAACATGGCAGAAAAGCAAGTTATGTGGGCGAAAAAATACAGTGGGGAGGTGAAAGTGGAGGGGGTCGCGAAGGATCCACTACGTGACCTGCTCGATTTTCGATCGTTTTGGTCTTATCTCAGCAACTCTGAGTTTTCGCTTACCTAGCGACTGGTTCGGAATAGGCTATCTCTCAATGACAAGGCCTTCATATGGGGCTTGGCGGATTTACCAGACTGTCAACGATGTGAACTTGGCTTAGAGGAAACAGCTTCGCACGCCTTCTAACATTGTCCGTTCTCTATGGGACCATGTCGGCGAGTTGACGGCTCGTATCGCTCCCGAGAAGCTCGCGCTCATTGATCGCGCATACGCGTGTGACACTGTGTCGCCCCGTAATCTGGGGTGAAACGGATGGTGTTTCTATCGCTGCTGGTCACAGCGTGAATGGTGATTTGGACGACGCGATTGGGGGAGGTCTTGCGAGGTGACCGTTATTCTCATCAGGATCTAATCCGATTCTTTGAGTATTAGCTCAAGATGAAGATTAGAACTGATAGAAAGCGATTGGTTTCGACAGATTTCAGCAAAAGTGGGGTGACTGAGTCTAGTCCCCCTCTCAGCAAGGCTGAAAGGGGGACTAGACGTCTGGGCAGCCCTAGTTCTCCATACACCCCGCCCAGGCTCGTAGCATCGTCTCTCCAGACGGACGGATGCCGACGACGACGACTATTCTCCTCGTTTCATATCTCCCCGTATGTCTGGGAATATTCTCTCCACAAGTCCACAACACAGTCTTTGGAATACCTCGCACTTACATAACATATGCCTCAATCACCAAAATAACACATTCTGTCTTTGAATGCCTAAACTAATACCCCCAATTTTAAAAACATGTGGACAGATAAACATGATTTTTATTTTGTGGAGGGTTGTATGTGACTTCGTACCGCTAACAGATTTTTTATAATGTCGGTGGACCTGAAGTATTTAGGGATAATGAAGAGGAAACACGTTATATTTAACGAAACAAGATAAGTGTCGGAGTTAGCTCCTCCTTAATTCCCAAATTGTCACTAGGGATCATTCTCCCTATACTATAAATACTGGGCGATTTCTCGCCTCGTTCTCTTTTTCATTTCTTCATTTCAGTGACTACAATGTAAGCTCTCTTAGAAGATCCGCGTCTTCCCATTTGTAGGAGACGCCATGAACATTATACACACATACACGTATGTACGAACATTCACCAAAGAACAAACACAAATATACACACACCAATATTATTGTCTATGTCCATTGTATAAAATTGTTTTAATACATATATTTGCTTATATATATATCGGTCTTTGTCATCTTTTTCTTTAGTTGGACTTAACTTGAGTCCGGCCATTTTTTTGTTGTTGGACCATTTAATATTCTACCAGGAGTTACACACGTGTTTCTAATACAAATACAAAACAAATAACATCCCCCGGTCCTCAATATAAGGAATTTATTTACAAGTTTACACATTTGGAGTTGTCAGTTTCAGGGAAAGGAATCAAATATTTAAACCTCGTCGTTTCAATGAATCGTCAAGAAGAGAAAATGTTTAGATTAAATCAACAATCACAAAGTAATATTCCACAATGTTTAAAACAAATTGCGGGCCGGGTGTTTTTCACATAAAAAGTTATACGGTTCTATTCAGCATGAATGACAAGATATATTTTAATGTACTTAGCTTTTTGAATAGAGTTTTTTTAAAATTGCCTTGCTCTCAATGTATCAGCGTGTAAATTGACACTGGCGTTATTCAGTCGCATGGAACTGCTTCTTTCTGCCTTCTCTCTCTCTTCTTCATTCAACTTTTTCTGTCTATTTATATGAAAAATCGATTTTGTAGAGGACCCTGCGGTGTGTGAATATGAGAAGATGAGTTATCTCTAGGTTAAGGCTTCCGCTGGCCGGTCCAGCTACATAAGAATGTTGGACTTTTAATGGAGTCCAAAGAAACAACAAGACCGATATACATGTATGCGAACAAATATATATTATTAACAAACAGGTTAAAACACGAGTTACAAATACATTGAAGACATGAATAAAACGTTACAGTCTGTATGGAAAGTTGTGTGTGTTATGGGAAACGCTGGTTGTGTATAAGAGTTCACATGTTGGAAATTTTAAGAGAAAGTTTTATATACCTCGCCTCGCGTGCGAGGTTGCAGCCCGCTGGGCGAAGTCGAGATAGTTGCTCGCACGTGCGCGTAAGCAGAGAAAAGAGATTGTTTTACCTCATCATCCCACGAGAATGGCCGCCCGAGGCGTAAGCCGGAAAAAGAGGAAGAGAGAAGGGTCAGCCAGTATTTATACACGTGGGAGAGAGACCCCTGTTGAAGTGTTAAGGAAACGAGGAGGAGCTAACTGCGACAATTTCACAGGCTCGTTAAGCTTTGCATTGTTTTTTTTTTCTTCAGCCCGAGCCGATCCCTTTTTCTATTAGTGAAAACAAAATAAATTTTCGCAGAGGCTCGCGAATTTGAAAACAATGAAAAAAAGAATTATTTTTATTTCATATTCACCACAGATGGATCGATAAAGAAGGACTTCCCCTCTGTTGTTAGCTGTGTCATAGATTTCGTTCATGCTTTCTGGCATCCTTGTTCATGCTGTAATCGGCCAAGGCTGAGAAATTCTATTATAATCCCATCTGGACCTGCTACTTTATCCTCGTTCCCGAAATGTTTGAGGGTCGGATTTACACTATACAGATATTATGAACAGCATTCTTCTTCTACTACTACTACTACTACAACAATAACAATAATGGCCGGTGCGTACTACCCTCTCGTTATCTTCACATTTGTTTTTTCTATTTACATTTATAAACATTACAAATAAAATTAATAAACACAATTGACTTTTAAAGGATGAAAAAAAAAAAATTAAGATTTTGACGTCATTCTGTTTTTTCGTCCAAATCCGGGAATTTGTTTTGTTTATATTAAATCTAAAAAAAAAACAAAAAAACAACAACAACACTACATAAAATTCACTATTTTTTGTCTCTATCACTGATATGAAGTATTATGATTACTTGCATTATTTATATTATTTGGACTGTTATCCTCATCTTCATTGCCATATTCAGAATGTTGTACGCTCCGGGCTTCTGAAGAAGACCAGAGCGTACAACAAGCGACCGAAACGTTGTGAATATGGAAATGAAGATAACAGTATGATTAATGTAAATAATGAAAATAGTCACTATTTTTTATCCATAATATTGAATGTATTAAAATTCAACTTTTTAACATGAAAAATCTCAAACTGATCTAAAAAAACTGAAGCAAAATATTGATTTATTCAATTTTGAATAATCGATAATGACATCGCGTCTAAGATTTTCAATATCATTGGATCGCAATAAACAAAAAACCAAGACTTGACTAGAAAATGAATTCCCAATGTTTATAGACGCACGTAGGTATAAAGATGTGAATGTGTGGAGAATGGTCAACATGACGTTGAGTGAGATTGGCCGAATCTAGCCTTTGTTATCACGGCTAGAAAAACATCCGAACTCAATGGTTCGGAAGTGAGAAGAGGACGGTCATGTCCTTTCCGGAAGAGTGTGTGTGTGTGTGTGTGTGGGGGGGGGGGTGATAAAGTTCACACGTGACCGGAAACACTTTTTGGTTTCCTTTTTTCTTTATTGTGAGACTACCCACCTCTGCAACTCGTTGCACAAAGATATAGACCCCACGTCGTAGAATTTCTGTGCGGCGGATCGAGCGAGAGGCAGGCTCACAGGCAAAAGAAAAACACAACTACAAACTTGGGTAAGACGAAAAGAGGAGGAAGGCGTGTGACCTTTTTGTGGATGATAACTCTGGGCTGATTCTCGGCTGGCGGAAAAAAAATATATATCTTAACTAACAATGTCCGGCTGCTAATGGGTCGCTCTTCGATGTTACGTGCTCCGGCCTAAATCAACCTTCCTCGAACCTAAACTAAGTCTAACTACCTCGTGGCCCAAAGCGCTGCCGTATATATGGAGAATCCTCTTTCATCATTTCCGGACAAGGGACACCCACGAATAAACCCATAACATTTTCATGACCATTTCTCTCTTTGAAGAAAGTGGACATAAAAATATTTCTTAGCCTAGCTGACTCCGATTCAGGGACATTAAATTCAAACCCTTTTAAGTTTTGACCAGAGCCGGTCTTTTTCCTATCGTCGTATTTTGACAAGTACTTAACACTTATCTACCCTTTTCGCCATATGTTTTTATCTAGATTCCTAATCTAATCATTTGGTCTTGAAGTTTGATGCCCAGGTCAAATCTAACTAATCTTCTAGCACATATGTGTGTGCGCGCACGCACATACAGATGTGGGGGTGTATATATACACACACACAGATGTGCGGGCGCACACACACACACACGTGCGCATATATCCAACTCATAGTGTCACACACCTCCCCCAATCATCTTTGTCATTTATTTCATAAATTACACAAAGAATTCAACAACAATGAGACACTATGCATCTCCCCCTGCACATTATGACCCTGCTCGGGCATCTCCGAAGAGAATACAATAATGTACAGGTCACAAAAACAAATTACCACAGAATTTACAACAATTATCGCCACTCATCAGAGGTGGACAACAGGTTTCAACAATACAATATGAGACTATGTATCTCCACTCGGCCGAGGAGAAAACAAAATAAAAATATACAACACACACAAAAAAAAATATGTATACAGACAACAACAACCGAAATTACAAGAATTTGAAAGGGTTTCGGTCATCCCCTAACAAAATAAAACAACGGCATAGCCAACACTGCACTGGGGTGGTTGGGATCATCCACCCCTTACAACACTAACATACATATAAGGAGAGAGGAAGAAAAAAATTGTTGGTTTCAGTCCTTCCACTTTGCTTTCCTGTGAACAATTTTGAGGGGCTCCTGACTCATTCCTATTCCGCAATCCAGGAGGACTTTTCGATTCACCTCCAACATCATTCAATTTTTCAACATTTCGCCCCCCCCCCAACAAACACAGGGGAATTTTAACCACCCCTATCCAAATATTCAGGAGTATTTTTCGGCTTATCTCCCCTTTTCCTTACGACGTGGGAACATCATAATTTCCGCAGTTCTTTCGGTGTCGTATCAGGAATAATGTTTTTGGAAAGCATTGTGGAATTCACTCCTCCACCAGGGATCTTCACTACCCCCTGTACAAAACCACAAACTCTCTCCCTGTGTTTACTGGGTATGTCAACATGACTGACTTCCCAGCCATCCATCACACCATCTACATACAACAACACAAAAAAAAAAAAAAGAAGAGAAGAAAAAAAAAAATGTTCACCTTCAATGGTTAAGCTTGGCGAGTTTTGCTTTTTTTATTTTTTATTTTTTTAGTTATTCATTTTTATGACGCCAAGTTGTAGCGGCTTTGCAAGTGGTGACACCACCGAGCATGCAGTGTCCGATTGGTCCATAATTGGGAAAACTATACTGTCTTTTGTTTCCTTGGTCCCTGCTATCCTGACTGACATTCCATCTTGGTCACTATGTCGCTTTTCTGTCATATTTCTAATCCTACATCTTATCCCCCACTGCCTTCCCCGGATTATCAATATCACTACAATTACAATTACGACTATGACACACACCTAGGGACGAAACCTCCTACCTCCGGATGCACCCTCCTTTCTGGGGCACTCCCTCCGTATGTGACCCAGCTGTCCGCACTCCCAACACCCCGGTTGTCTTGGGTCAGGGAGTGGCCTTCTCCAGCCCCTTTCATGGGGGTGGTCTCTCCAACGATAGCCCGAATGGCCACGCTCCCCCTGATCCCAAGCAACAGGAGGAGTCTCTGTCCACCCCGTTCTCGTATCTCTTGACCATCCCTTTTCTTCTCCCCTCCCCTGGGTGGCTGTGAGCCTATTATAGAGCCTAAGACTCTTTCCTGCTGTTGCAAACGCCTCCGCAAGTGAGGCTGGGGCCGCCCTTGCTGTGTCTTCTCTTACGAACGTATTTTCTATAGCGTCCGTGTAGTGCTCAGCTAGCTGCGCCTGCACCGCCTCCCCATCACGTTGAACAGCGTCTTTGTATGCAACCTTAGCTAATCCTAAAACTCTACTTGCTAGTTCCGAGAGAGTTTCTCCTTCCCTTTGCTTAATCTTAATTAAGGCCCTAGCAGCATCAGTCGCACTAGTATAATCACTGTACTGGTTCGTCAGCTGTTCTAAAAGGTCTCCCCAGTTACTTTCAGGATTATCATCTAAATATAATCCTATGTACTCCGATACCACCCCGTTCGAATAGTCATAAGCCAGATTCACCAACTCTGTCTGTGTAAGTTGGTAAATTCTAGCCTTTTTCTTCTGAGCTTCTACCCAGGCTTGAAACTCACAGGCTTTTCCCGTGAATATAGGGATCTTGGATCCACTTGCGGCTACCTTAAAAATAGAGCGCGATGGGACATCTATATCTATCCTATCCATATTTCTATTAAATGCCAGCCAGACACACTAGTTAGAAACAACAAGGACAAAAAAAAACTAAAACAAAAGAACAAATTTTCAGCCTACCTGGCAGGGACCGGAATAGATTCCCTTTTTCTGTTTCTTTCTTTTTTTTCCTTTTTTTTTTTTAGTGTTTGTTTACTTGTTCATTGCAGTCGTCCTCCTAGATGTAGTAAAAATTAAAAAAAAAAAAATCTCCAGTACTTGAAGTGTCCGTTCTCTAAGGGGGAAAGGAGTGTGTATCTGTCTGTGCCTCCTTTCTTGCTTCCTTTCTCTCTCTCTGCGTCACTTTCTTTTTAACTGTTCCCTTTCCTCCTTTTTCCTCTGTTTTTATCTGTCTTTGTTTCGTCGTTCGTCTGTTTTTGTTTTGGTTTGGTTGTTTTTTGTTTTTCCTAAATTTTTTTTTTTTTTTATACACACGTATCTGTGTCTATCGGATTATCGAAGTCTTCACTCATTTACACATACACCTATGCACATATATTGAGTGTTTAATCGGACGATTCGATCTTTCCTTCCTTCTCCTTCCTCCACAAAGTCTATCGTACTAGCGCGCAACCCAAGGTCGATCCTGGTCGGCGGCGCCAATGTGAGACTACCCACCTCTGCAACTCGTTGCACAAAGATATAGACCCCACGTCGTAGAATTTCTGTGCGGCGGATCGAGCGAGAGGCAGGCTCACAGGCAAAAGAAAAACACAGCTACAAACTTGGGTAAGACGAAAAGAGGAGGAAGGCGTGTGACCTTTTTGTGGATGATAACTCTGGGCTGATTCTCGGCTGGCGGAAAAAAAAAATATATCTTAACTAACAATGTCCGGCTGCTAATGGGTCGCTCTTCGATGTTACGTGCTCCGGCCTAAATCAACCTTCCTCGAACCTAAACTAAGTCTAACTACTTCGTGGCCCAAAGCGCTGCCGTATATATGGAGAATCCTCTTTCATCATTTCCGGACAAGGGACACCCACGAATAAACCCATAACATTTTCATGACCATTTCTCTCTTTGAAGAAAGTGGACATAAAAATATTTCTTAGCCTAGCTGACTCCGATTCAGGGACATTAAATTCAAACCCTTTTAAGTTTTGACCAGAGCCGGTCTTTTTCCTATCGTCGTATTTTGACAAGTACTTAACACTTATCTACCCTTTTCGCCATATGTTTTTATCTAGATTCCTAATCTAATCATTTGGTCTTGAAGTTTGATGCCCAGGTCAAATCTAACTAATCTTCTCGCACATATGTGTGCGCGCGCACGCACATACAGATGTGGGGGTGTATATATACACACACACAGATGTGCGGGCGCACACACACACACGCGTGCGCATATATCCAACTCATAGTGTCACATTATGGCAAAATGATATCATTTATAATAATATTATAATAATAATTATTATTATAATTATTTTTTTTTTCATTCACCCACAATAAATCCACATTCAGAAGGGGAGATGTATAAATTCATTATTTACTAGAAATATATAAACTCATTCTTTTTAGAAAATGTTACCCTTTTTCATGAGCGTGTGGTTTTAGGTTGTCTTAGAGTGTTCTAATTTTGTGGAGACTTCATCTGGGGGTGTTTTTTGCAACTGTGGGTGTGTAATTATCAGTTGTTATTTCCTTTGATTTTAGAACAGACAGACACGTGTATTTTACTGTTACAGGCTTCGGTCTGTCCAAGGACATATTTTGATGATTTTCAGAATGGAGCCCAATAACAAAATATTTTTCATGCCTCTTTATGACTTTAAATAGTCCAGCATAAAGGGCTTCTATTGGGTGCCCCACTGTCGACCCGTAACCAGACATATGTACATTTATTTAGTTATTGGGGAAATAAATGCTTTGGAATAGTGTGTCGGCATTCTTCAGAGAATATCGCTACTGAAAAGCTTGTGCTCATTGATCGCACATATGCGTATTCTGGGATGAAACGGATGGTGTTTCTATCGCTGCGAGGTACGGCTTGACTGGCGATTTGGATGATGTGGAAGGAGGAAATTTTGCGATGTGAAAGCTATTCTCTTCAGGAACAGGTCAGATTGTTTGAGCATCATCTCAGGATGAAGATCAGACCTGATAGAAAGCATTTGGTATTGACAGATTTCAGCAAAAGGTGGGTTACTGTGGCGAGCCTGGTTTGTGTGAAAGGGGCTAGCCTTGATTTTCTTTTTTTTTTTAAGTCTCCCTAAGTCATATCGGGGCGGTTTCTTGTGGAGCCCTCCCCCCCTTGTGTACACAGTTAATGCGAGTAAGTGTTCTTTCGAGCTTCTTTGGTTATGATCCAAGCCGAGATTCCCAGCTTGTCCTCCCGTTTTGTTTTCATGTTGACTGGGTCAGTCCCCCCACCCCTGCCCATATTTTATCTTTCCCTCTCCCTTAGTGAGAAAAGCCTTTTGATTTTGTCTGTAGACAGTATACAGCAGTCTCTCTCATTTCTTTTGAGGGTTGGATGGGTCAGATTAA